>JARQOC010000003.1:16530250-17730250 GCA_033576535.1 Allobates femoralis
CAGATCACATAAACACTGTGTCCCCTCATGCCTAAACGGCAACATCTCCACGGCTAGCAACTTGACAATCTGCCCATTCAGTATTTGTGCTTGTTGGTGCATGACTTGGTATTTACGTCTTCTTTCATACATCTGGGGCACGAACAACTGGACGCTTGACTTGGAAAAACAAGTGGATGAGCTTGTTGTGTCCTTCATCTGTGCAATCGCAGATTGTGAGCAAGAGGTATGATCACCTGCTTCCTGACCAGCAGATTGGAAAGGACTGATCACAGGCGACATGGCAGTGGTTTGACCCGAAGACACGGATTTGGTACCCTGTTGTTCCACCCACCGACTAGGGTGCTTGGCTTCCATTTGTTTCCGCATACTGGTGGTGCTTTAGTTGCCTTAGCCCTGGCCTGTGCTCAGTTTCGTATGGCAGATGCTACAGATGACAATATTTGGTTCAGAAAGACTATCTGAAAAAAATTTCCAGACAGCGGCTGAACGTACCCTTGCCTTGACTTGGGACACAGAGGGATTGCTCTTGGCAACAGTTGACACACTTCACACTCTGCTCAAACCAGTAGCCCTTGGTGCCTTTGTTTGTGCTACGTATCAACCTTCTTCCTCTGTGCTGCTGTGCTGACTATTTTTGCCAGTGGTCCAGGTCGGATCAGTGGCCAGATGGCAACTGTGTGTCATCACCATCAGCCTCCACCTCTTCACCTGTTATATCACGTGGATGAAAGTGGCTTTCTTTTGGCCATGGGTTTTCAAATATTTGGCCATGAACAGGTGATACCTCCTCACATACTCTTCAATGTCGCGCAATGAGAGGCCAGAGGCAACGAAAGGATATTGTCAAATCACATCCTCGGAGTGGCCAAGGTTGTGGTCATTTCTTTCCTGTGACTCCTGATGGGGTGATGAACTCAGAACAGGTTGAGAATAGGATGACCCAGCGTTCTCTGTATGGACAGGAGACTGTGTGGTCATGGACGATTGGGTGCTGCTAGAACATTTTGTGGAGGTCTTAGCAGCCATCCAAGACATCATCTGCTCTTGCTCTTCAGGCTTCCAGACACGTTTACGTTCCAGACCAGGAAATTTCGGCAGGAACAAAGATGCATCAAACGTCTTCTGTCTCTCAGAAACCGTGCCTTGTCGGGCACCACTAACAACCCCACGTCCACGTCCGTGTCCCTGTCCCTTCACAACAGCCTTTTTAGGAATTTTTGTTTTTTCTGACATAGCTGTAGATGTTCAGATGCAGATATTGGGGAACAAGGGGCTGTTAGTGCTTTGTGGAAGGTAGCACTACAGCCTAGTACTGCTTTGTGTTTTACACACAGCACCGCAACGGCACAAAACAATTGCCCTGAGGTTTAAGGCTAAATATTACATGTGCCAATCACCACACAAGACAGCTGTGCTGACTGCATTTCACTTGTGAAGTATCGTGCGTGCTATTCGGTGTGAACACAGCACCGAAACAGCACAAAAATATTGCCCTGAGGTTTAAGGCGATATATTATGCGCGCCAGTCACCACACAAGACAGCGGTGCTGGCTGTGTGTCACTTGTGCAGTACTGTACGTGCTATTCGGTATGAAAACAGCACTGCAAGGTCAAAAAAGCTGGCCTGCAGGGGTAAATGTGACCCCAAAATAGCTGGGAAAGCTGTTACTACTCACTGACCTTATACTTTCAGGTCTGAGAAGAGCTGAAATATTGCTGACTGTGCTATGTGGTACTGTAACGCTCCTGCCTGTCTCCCTGCACTACAGTCACCTAGTACTACAATACTGGTAGCTCTCACAAGAGCTCTTGGGTTTTACAGAGGATTTCTGCATGATTTGCACAAGCACAACTCTCCCTAGCAGCTGCTCTCACTCTCCCTACACTAGCTGTGTTCTGCATGCAATGTGCAGAAAATGGCGGCGGCAGGGCTTATATAGAGTTATAGGCTATGACTTATGTATGATGTTGGCCGGCCAGCCAATCACAGTAATGCGAAAAAGGCTGTGGCATTACTGTGACTGACTAATGCTGGGCGGGAGATCCAAATATTGCAAGGCGAGTAGTGAAATACTCGCTATGTTTCGGGTACCACGAGTACCGCATTACTCAGCGAATACCGAATACTTGCGATTATACTCGCTCATCCCTAGTCACAAGTTTACATACATTAAGATGAATATGACATTAAACTATTTGGGAAAGCCCATATGATGATGTCATGTTATTTAAAGCCTCTTATAAGTTTATTGGCAACATCTGAGTTAATTAGAGACACACCTGTTGATGCATTTCAATGCATACCTAAAACACACTGCTTCTTTGCGTGGCATTAAGTAAAAGTCTAAGGAAATTATCCAAAAAATCAGGAAGAGAATTGTGGACTTGCACAAGTATGGTTCATCCTTGGGTGCAATTTTCAAATACTAGAAGGTGCCTCATTCATGTGTACAAACAATTATATGCAAGTACAAATAAGATGGGAATATCCAAGCATTATACTGCTCAGGAAATAGACAGGTTTTGTGTCTCAGAGATGAACATGTTTTGATCCAACATGTGCCTATCAACCCAAAAACAAAAGCAAAAGACCTTGTGAAGATGATGGCAGAAGCTAATGAGATTGTGTCATTGTCCACAGTGAAATATGTACTGTACCAACATGGGTTCAAAGGCCACTCTGCCAGGAAAAAGCCATTACTCCAAAAGAAACAGAAGAAAAGCCAGATTACATTTTGCAAATGTACACAGGAACAAAGACCCACATTTTTGGTGTCCTGTGATCTGCCAAAATTAAAATTTAACTGTTTGTCCACAATGACCATCATTAGGTTTGGAGGAAATAGGGAGACCCATGAAAACGTAAGAACACCATCATAACCGTGAAACACGTGGGTGGCATCATCATGTTGTGCGGTTGTTTTGCTGCAGAATGTATTAGTGCACTTCACAAAATAGATAGCATCATCAGAATAGAAGATTATGTGCAACTAGCTGTGAGCCCGATGCAAATGCATCGGGATTCTAGAACGTGGCAATATTATTTGCATTAATAGCATTATTATTACCATTAATAGCATAATTATTAGCATTACCAGCATTATTATTAGCATTAATAGCATTATTAATAGCAATAATAGTACTAATAATAGTATTGTTATTAGTATGAATAGCATTATTACCATAAATAGCATTAATAATAGCGTTAATAGCATTATTATGAGGAGTAATAGCATTATTAGCATTAATAAAATTATTAATAGCATTAATAGAATTAAAAATAGCATTAATAGCATTATTAATAGGATTAATAGCATGATTATTAGCCTTAATAGCATTAATAGCATTAATATTAGCATGAATAGCATTAATAGCATTATTAATAACATTAATAGCATTATTAATAGCATTAATAGCATAAATAATAGAATTAATAGCATAAATAATCACATTAATAGCATTACTATTAGCATAAAGAGCATTAATAGCAATATTATTAGCATGAATAACATTTTGAATAGCATAAATAGCATGATTATTAGCCTTAATAGCATTATTAATTGCGTTAATATGATTATTATTAGCATTATTAGCATTAATATTAGCATTAATAGCATAATTATTAGCATTAATAGCATTATTATTAGCAGTAATAGCATTATTATTAGCATTAATAGCATCATTAATAGCATTAATAGAATTAATAATACAATTAATAGCATTAATATTAGCATTAATAGCATTAATAGTATTATTAATAGCATGAATAGCATTATTAATAGCATTAATAGAATTAATAGCATTATTAATAGCATTATTAATAGCATTAATAGTATAAATAATAGAATTAATAGCATAAAAAATCGCATTAATAGCATTACTATTAGCATAAAGAGCATTAATAGCAATATTATTAGCATGAATAGCATTTTGAATAGCATAAATAGCATGACTATTAGCCTTAATAGCATTATTAATCACGTTAATATGATTATTATTAGCATTATTAGCATTAATATTAGCATTAATAGCATAATTATTAGCATTAATAGCATTATTATTAGCAGTAATAGCATTATTATTAGCATTAATAGCATTATAATTAGCAGTAATAGCATTATTATTAGCATTAATAGCATTATTAATAGCATTAATAGCATTAATAATAGAATTGATAGCATTAATATTAGCATTAATAGCATTAATAGTATTATTAATAGCATGAATAGCATTATTAATAGCATTAATAGGATTAATAGCATTATTAATAGCATTAATAGCATAAATAATAGAATTAATAGCATAAAAAATCGCATTAATAGCATTACTATTAGCATAAAGAGCATTAATAGCAATATTATTAGCATGAATAGCATTTTGAATAGCATAAATAGCATGATTATTAGCCTTAATAGCATTATTAATTGCGTTAATATGATTATTATTAGCATTATTAGCATTAATATTAGCATTAATAGCATAATTATTAGCATTAATATCATTATTATTAGCATTAATAGCATAATTATTAGCATTCATAGCATTATTATTAGCAGTAATAGCATTATTATTAGCATTAATAGCATTATTAATAGCATTAATATCATTAATAATACAATTAATAGCATTAATATTAGCATTAATAGCATTAATAGTATTATTAATAGCATGAATAGCATTATTAATAGCATTAATAGGATTAATAGCATTATTAATAGCATTATTAATAGCATTAATAGTATAAATAATAGAATAATAGCATAAAAAATCGCATTAATAGCATTACTATTAGCATAAAGAGCATTAATAGCATAATTATTAGCATTAATATGATTATTATTAGCATTAATAGCATAATTATTAGCATTAATAGCATTATTATTAGCAGTAATATCATTATTATTAGCTTTTTTTTTTTTTATTATTATTTTTTATTTTATTATTTATTATTTTTTATTTATTTTTTTATTATTTTTTTTATTATAAAATTTATTTATTATTTGTTATTTTAAGTGAGCCTGAGCCTGAGACACAGTTCTCCTTCAGGTCCGCTCATAGGGCTCATATTATTAGCATTTTTTTTTTTTTATTATTATTTTTTATTTTATTATTTATTATTTTTTATTTATTTTTTTTATTATTTTTTATTTATTTTTTTATTATTTTTTTTATTATTAAATTTATTTATTATTTCCTATTTTAAGTGAGCCTGAGACAGAGTTCTCCTTCAGGTCCGCTCAAACATCTCATAGAGTTACATAGCGGATAATGGTGCACGCTGATTGGTCGCTTCTTCCCATAGAGAAACATGGCCATGTTTCTCTATGGGAAAAAACGACCAATCAGCGTCCAGGATTATCCGCTATGTAACCCGGAGCTCGGTGGAGGAAGAGAGAAGAGCGCCGGATGGAAGAGTCGTTAGCCGGGCTGAAGGAAGAGGATGCGTGGGCCGAAGGAAGGACTGGACCTGGACCTGAGGAAGCAGTTGTCATGAAGACAGGTAAGTGATCTACGGCGTCGGGGAGGGGGAAGGTGTGCGGACATAATGGAGGGGGGGGGGGGTGTGCAGACATATGGAGTGGGGGGGTGTGCGGACATATGGAGGGGGGGGTGTGCGGACATATGGAGGGGGGGGTGTGCGGACATATGGAGGGGGGGGGTGTGCGGACATATGGAGGGGGGGGTGTGCGGACATATGGAGGCGGGGGTGTGCGGGCATATGGAGGCGGGGGTGTGCGGGCATATGGAGGAGGGGGTGTGCGGGCAAATGGAGGAGGGGGTGTGCGGGCATATGGCGGCGGGGGTGTGCGGGCATATGGAGGAGGGGGTGTGCGGGCATATGGAGGAGGGGGTGTGCGGGCATATGGAGGAGGGGGTGTGCGGGCATATGGAGGCGGGGGTGTGCGGGCATATGGCGGCGGGGGTGTGCGGGCATATGGAGGAGGGGGTGTGCGGGCATATGGAGGAGGGGGTGTGCGGGCATATGGCGGCGGGGGTGTGCGGGCATATGGCGGCGGGGGTGTGCGGGCATATGGAGGAGGGGGTGTGCGGGCATATGGTGGAGGGGGTGTGCGGGCATATGGTGGCGGGGGTGTGCGGGCATATGGAGGAGGGGGTGTGGCGGGCATATGGAGGAGGGGGTGTGTGGGCATATGGAGGAGGGGGTGTGCGGGCAAATGGAGGACGGGGTGTGCGGGCATATGGAGGAGGGGGTGTGCGGGCATATGGCGGCGGGGGTGTGCAGGCATATGGAGGAGGGGGTGTGCGGGCATATGGAGGAGGGGGTGTGCGGGCATATGGCGGCGGGGGTGTGCGGGCATATGGCGGTGGGGGTGTGCGGGCATATGGAGGCGGGGGTGTGTGGGCATATGGAGGAGGGGTGTGCGGGCATATGGAGGCGGGGGTGTGCGGGCATATGGAGGAGGGGGTGTGCGGACATATGGAGGAGGGTGTGTGCAGGCATATGGAGGAGGGGGTGTGCGGGCATATGGAGGCGGGGGTGTGCGGGCATATGGCGGCGGGGGTGTGCGGGCATATGGCGGCGGGGGTGTGCGGGCATATGGATGAGGAGGTGTGCAGGCATATGGCGGTGGGGGTGTGTGGGCATATGGAGGAGGGGGTGTGCGGGCATATGGAGGAGGGGGTGTGCGGGCATATGGCGGTGGGGGTGTGCGGGCATATGGAGGAGAGGGTGTGCGGGCATATGGCGGCGGGGGTGTGCGGGCATATGGCGGCGGGAGTGTGCGGGCATATGGAGGAGCGGGTGTGCTGGCATATGGAGGAGGGGGTGTGCGGGCATATGGCGGCGGGGGTGTGCGGGCATATGGAGGAGGGGGTGTGCGGGCATATGGAGGAGGGGGTGTGCGGGCATATGGCGGCAGGGGTGTGCGGGCATATGGCGGTGGGGGTGTGCGGGCCATTGCTCGAACTCAGCCAGCGACTCGCAATGGCCTCGCGGCCATTGCTCGCGCAGGCCAGCGACTCGCATTGGCCGATACGCGGCCAATGCTTCGCCGTGCTGACGTCACAGAGTGACATAGCCACGGTCTTTTCGGGGTCCGACACGGAAGTGCCTACGGCAATTATATAGTAGATACTGAAGCAACATCTCAAGACACCAGCCACTAAGTCAAAGCTTGGGCGGAAATGAGTCTTCCAAATGGAGAATGACCCTACGCATACTGCCAAACTGGTTACAAAGTGGCTTAAGGGTAACAAATTCATTGTTTTTGAATGGCCCTTACAAAGTCCTGATCTCAATACTTTTGAAAATGTATGGGCAAAGCTGAAAAGGCAGGTGCAAGCAAGGTGACGTACAAACATGGCCCAGTTACACTAGTTTTGTTAGGAGGAATGGACCTAAATTCCTACCAATTATTGAGAGAAGCTTGAGAAAGAAAACAAAATGTTTGACCCAGGTCATACAGTTTAAGGGCAATGGCACCAAATACTAATGAAACATATGTAAACTTGCAATTTTGTTAAACGTAATAAAAAAATGCCTTAAAGGGGTTGTCGGGGTTTTTTGTATAATTTATATGTGTATCTATGCTGCAAAATATTGACAGTTTGTAATTTACACCCTGTCAGTATTTTGAAGGGTTACCTAAATATATTCTGTGTGTGGATCAGAAGCATATGCCACTGACTAGAGGTGTGTTTGTTTTGGAGCCTGGGCGCAAATGTCACAGCTGGTTGTTACGTCTAGTCTTCTACAAACGCACTTCTGACTCCTACAGGTCCGCCCCCACAGACTTCAGCATACCAAGTCACCCCCAGGCTCCTACAAGCCCACCCCCCAGTCGCAACATGCCCTACAACCAGATTCCTATAAGCCCTCTCCAGTCCCAAGTATGGCCGCCCTTCAAGTCCCCAATTTTACTCCCCACCCTCATGCACTGAATTCGCAGCTGTGTGAAGGTGATGACCGTTGAGTTCTTTAAGCTGCATATTTGGTACACTGTCTAAAAGGAGGAGATGAGGGCTGTATGAAATACAGCGTGTGCACTCACCTCCTACCCCTTTGACTGCGCTATCAGTGAAGCATCCGCCTCTCTTCCACAGCCGCCCATTCTATGCAGTGCTGCAGATATCCTTCACACAGAGCGGGCAGCTGTGGGAGAGAGGAGAGTACTCCACTGACAGCATGGACACAGGGAAAGGAGGTGAACTCACATACCCCACTGCATACAGCAGTCACCTCCTCCTCTGACACAGTGTACCAAATCCACACCTTAATGCACTCAGTGGTCATCTCCATCACACAGCTGCGAATTCTGCAGATTATGTTAGAGGAGGATGTGACCACTGTGTGCAATGGAAGTGGGCGGTCATATTGGGGACTGAGGGGACTGGGGAGGGCTTGTAGCAGTCTGGGTGGGGGGCATTTTGAGACCGGGGGTGTGGGCCTGTAGGAGCCCGGGGGTGGCCGGGTATGCTTTAGTCTGGGGTGAACGGGCCTGTAGGAGTCAGAGGCGTGTTTGCAGGAGACTTGGTGTAATGAGTAGCTTTGACATTTGCACCCAGGATATAAAACAAACATGTCTCTATTGCGGGCAGAGGCTGCTGATCCAGACACAAAAAGGTGATATCTAGGTGACAATGCAAAATGTTGACAGGGTGTAAATTACAAACTGTCAGCATTTTGCAGCCACATATAAATTCTACAAAAAGTTCGGCCAACCCATTTAAAACATTCCCTCTCATTTTTCTGGCATTTGGCAGATATTAATAATGATGACAATCCTAATTGGCCTAAAATTGGAAAGGTTTATTCTGATTTCATGTCAGATAGTGAGAAAAACATGCAGATGTGTCTTTTTATACAGTGTATGGAATCTTTTGGTTTCAACTGTATATTATATGGTGTATTAAATTTAAAAGAGATTTGTGTGTTTATTGTATTATAAACTGTATTACAATCTATAAAGTCCAGATCTAATAGTGTCAATCCATTGTATATTGTATTACAGGTTACATTCAATACTGCTGTATAACCAGATGACATGTTGGAGCTGCAGTCCCAGCTGTCCCCTCCGCTCCCCTCCCGAAGTCACATGGATAAATCGGTAATACGTCCAGGAGTCGGCTACCTGGATACATAATTATACAGAACAGAAGAAAATCTGATATAGTAAATGTGACTCAGGTGACAGGAGCGGCCCCCGCCTCACATCTCACAATGCCGCCCAGTGTAGAATTCCCCCGCCATATGCCGCTCATTCAGATCTAATTACAGGGGAGGAACCATAGTGTCGCTGTGATCAGGACTCCAGAGGACAATGACACACAGTCAGTTATTACATTTCTGCTCTTTCTTGTGGGAATCAGACATTGAATTTTCTCTTTTTTTTTTTTTTTTTTTTTTTATTTCTCAATATTTTTATTGAAATTGAATTTTCTCTTAACCCGTCCGTAAGATGAAAGAATTAGCCTGAGTGAAGCTCTCACAGTGATAAATAGTTTAATAAATGATATTTCTCTTTAAGGTCACATTTCTCCATATGTTTTGTGTATATGCATTGACGTCTTTCATATCTGCTGTATCAAAGAGGCAGAACATTGAGATCTCACAATCTGACTGCCCATGAGAAGTGTCACACACCGGGCAGCACGCTGCGCCCCGACAACCTGAACCTTCGGAAGCAGCTTCTTCTAGAAGGTTTTTAAACAAGTGAAAACCACTAATGGAGTTTGAGTTACATAAAATTTTACCTTTATTAAATATATTAAATAAAAGCAGACACATAAACGTTTTGACGGAAGTACATTAATGGGAGACACCTCCAGAGGCTACAAGCAGGTGGTCACTCCATGGGTTTTACATATATCCATAGTACAACAACAACATAGATTGCAATGTGCGCATATATAGTGAACACCTAACCAGTGCTAACAAAATCACTCACCCATAGCACACACCAGTGAGTTGTCTTGGAAAACCCCCCACACAGAGTCCTGGCGTTGTAGCGCGCCCCTAACAGCCGTTTCGAATGCTTGATCACAGGGGCCGGTTCGCAAAGTGACCTCAGGCTGTTAAATACACAGCCATCCATAATAGTACCGCCCGCCATTGCGCCGCGTCATTTCCACCGCCAGAAATGCCTCCCTTTGCTATTGGGCATGCGCTGGACGTCAAATGAACGTCACTAACCGGTCGGCGATTCAGACTAAAGAGCGATGTGCACATCATAAAAAACATATTAGTAGTGGCCATTTTGTAGGAGACCATAAATAGATTTACCCACAGTAAGAAGCAATAGGTGTTTCTATTATTACACCTGGGGACACATGGAGAAAACTGGGCATTTATTAGTGTGCACACAGCAACATTCATCCAGACTGGCACAACATAAATATTATATAAAATTAGTTAGTGTTAAGGACCAAATTTATCTATATACAATGGCATATTAATGCAGCGATAATAAACGATATGTGAGTAATAATAAATTAATTAAGACACAGTATAAGAACTGTGATATCGTGCAAAAACTACATGACATATTACACTTAAATACCCATACTTGGCTTAAACACACCTATCATTCATCTATATACATGTTTCCATTATATTCATTACACCTATGCACACAATTAAAACTACAACGCCAGATTGGTGACTGGAGATTTCAAACGATTGTCTAAATTTGGAGGTAGAGACAATCTTACATCAATATAAAGACAGGCATTAAAAGAATTAAAAGATCTTGACGATGTGATTATTAGAAATGCTGACAAGGGGGGGAATGTGGTTGTTTGGCCAAAATCAGTGGTGATCTTCACACCTGCCTGTTTTCACACTGACCATGTGTTCATATGATCACAGACATGGTAACAGACACAAATACTTTTTCCTAATAAAGACTCCCCCACACTCCTTTACAAATTTTTTAAGTAAAAAAAAACAAAAACTGGAGATTCTGAAAGTAATCCAACAGGTATTGTCCCACGACACACATCAATTTCCATGTAGTCTTCTTCTGAGAACGTTATTAGAACAAGGGTCCATTGGTTGCTACTAGTTAGCGGCCAGCATGGATTTTGCTGACACCAGTAAACTTACACGATCCCACCACTCATGGGAAAATTGGGGTCTGGCACCATCCTCCGCGGCCACAATACCCGTGATGACATCTAAGTATACTGTAGTCATCAACACTCCTGCCGGGTATTGCAGTTGCAATACTGATGTTAGGACTGGCGCTAAATGGCAATAACCTATGGACCCTTGGTCTGAGAAATTTCTCAGAAAAAGACTCCATAGGAATTGATGGCATTGTGGGACATTGCCTGTTGGATTAGTCAGAACTTCTAGAGCTTTTTGTTTCATAGGCTGGTGTCACATTTGCCAAGGCAATTGCGTTGACCGCATCCAGATCTGGATGCGGTACACACAATTGCCTTAACAAGTGTGACCACAGCCAGACAAATTTTTTTTCAAAAATGTGTTCTGTCAACCGCAATGTGGTAACCGGATTGCTGCGGATGCAGCCTCCGAAAACTGCAGCCTGCATGATTCTTATTGCAGGCTGCAGATCCGGAGTCGGTAACCGGATTGCATGTAGAGCAATCCGGTTACCATAATGGGCTCCTATGGGGAGCGGTTCCTGATCCGGTTTTGAGCTTTTTGACAGCTCAAAACCGGATCAGGATTTCAAAATGTTGCCGCAAGTGTGACCCCAGTCGTAGACGGTCACCGCATTGCTCCGGATTACACATCCGGAGCAATCCGGTTACCGGATTGCGGTTTCCAGCACACATTTTTCAACAAAAATGTGTGTGAAGGCAATTGCGGTGACCGCATCCGGATCTGGATGCGGTCACCGCAATTGCCTTAACAAGTGTGACCCATCCGATTACACATCCTGAGCAATCCGGTTACCGCATTGCGGGTCACAGAACTGCTACGAAAACTGCAGCCTGCATGATTTTTGCCGCAGGCTGCAAATCTGGAGCCAGTAACCTGACTGCATGTAGAGCAATGCGGTTACCATAATGGGCTCCTATAGGGAGCGTTTCCTGATCCGGTTTTGAGCTTTTTGAAAGCTCAAAACAGGATCAGGATTTAAAAATCCTGCTGCATGTGTGACCCTAGCCATAAACTGGTGAACGAGGGTGTATGTGGGAGTATATACTCAAATAAAGTTTTTTATTTTCCTGTGTCTGTCTTTCTGAACCATTCACTTGCAAGGTTAGTAATGGAGGTGTCTGATCCCCTATCTGATAATCTCTTATCCAATTACTAACCTCTGTGCTTGATGTTAGTTATCAATTCACAGATGACATAAACTCTGTTAATTTACGCCAATTACCACCACACCTGGGCAAACAGGTCTTAGTGGCGACCAATCAGCGGCGCGGGATTAATATTTCCCACCAATCCGCACAGCATTTCGCTGATTGGACAGTGGCTTTTTACTGCTGGCTTTTAAACAATCATGCCCCCATTTCAACCTTTTTCTCTGCCCCAGACCACTTTATAGGATCCTTTTGGTTATTGAAGCGTTATTGAACATAACCTCGAACTGCCGAATTTAAAGCTAATTGTTCGCATTCATCGAATGACTTAAACATCGCCCAGAACAGCTTGAATTTGAGATTGGCGAACATTTCAAATCGAACATCGCTCATCTCTAATCAAGTTCAAAAGCTAGTGTTGCCACATTTGGAGCATCTAATGGATCCGACGCTTCTCGGGTAGTTGTGGGATTGCTATATTTAGGCTGGGAAGAGCCAAATAACTATGGACATTCCCAACCTAATAATTCTAGCCCACAGTGGTCAGCTTCATGTTGGCTGGCTATTAAATATAGTGCCAAGCCTACTCTGATTTTTTTTATTATTTATTCAAATAATTTAAAAAATTTTATACGGGATCCCCTGTACTTTTTATAACCAGTCAGGAGAAAGACGACCACTAAGGATTGCAGTCCACAGCTGTCTGTTTTACCCATGCATCGTACCAAAAATAGGTGGGATGCCATTTACATTTTTTTAAAATAATTTTTTTTTTTTTTTTTTAAACTTGCACTGGCCAATCATAGCCATGCCAATACTTGACATGGCTGAGATAGGGCCGGAAGTGTCCACACCAAAAAAGCTTGCCGATTAGCTGCTCTGTGGCTTTTCAACAAGATTTGTTCAGATTACAACTCCCCCCCCAAAAAAATGGACGTGCATTTAAAAGTCCATGTTTAATGTTCAGCACCAGAATCTAGCTGTTTGGTATGAACCCAGAACTTTACAATTCAGGTTCTTTCATCCCAAATAACAAGCAAACATAAAGCAGACAGCTGTGGGTTGATTTTACATGTAGAGATGAGCAAATAGCTGAGCAAATGAAGGCTTTGAAAACATCTTCAAAGGTGACCGAAAGCTGCCAAACACAGACAGACACAGACAGAACATCTTACCGTGTCTCCGCTGCTTGATTGCTTTAGTCCATCTTCCTGTGCTCCCTCTTTTTTCTGTATCTGTCTGCGCTGTCGGTGAGTGACGTGCGCGGTCAGCTGATCTAATCACCATAGCAATCATGTCACGTGACTAGATAGTGTTAGCTGATCTGGGCACCTGACTTGATTACTATGGTGACCAGATTAGCTGTCGCGCTCATCACTTACCGCCAGCTCTACTCCAGGTGTGTGGCGACTCACTGAAGTCACCTGATGTCACTATTCATGTAACCATGATAGCTGATAATATTAGCGCGTATCATGGTTATCTGAACAGTGACCTCAGGTTACCTCAGCGAGTCACCACTCACATACAGAGCTCGCAGCTCATTCATTCAGTAACTGGAGGTTGTGGTGAAAGCATGCTGTATTCTTCACCATAACCTCCAATGAAGAACACATTGCATAGGATCGAGGAAGGGTATAACTGAGGGGTTAATAAAGATGGAGTCCCTAAATATCTTTATGTTTTTATTTCTAGTAAAATGTTTTCTCTCTGTGTTGTATCTTGTTTACTATTTACTTAAAATTCTTAATGGTCGGGTCTAATATTGGCCCAGCAATAAGAATTTCGGGCGTAAAGGGAACCTGTCAGCTCATTTTTACACCGAAACCTATCATTACCTTTCCCTGCACCTTGCTTCTACATCCCTAACATCCTTGTCTGACCTAAAACTGTCCTATAACGTCTGTAAAAAATGAGTTTGATACTTACATGTCCGTATGGAAATTAGTCTTCTAGACTACATATGTAGTCTGACTGGGCAGTCTCCACGGCTGCATTCTCACTACCCCCCCAATGCTAGAATCACACCTCAGTGGGTGCGTTCATTCAGTCAGGAGCACGTTCAGTCAGGAGGGCGCAACCAATTCAAATTCTTGTTCCTTCTGCGAGGTATGACGCGCTCGCAGCCGCACGTCATTTTCGGTCTGGTGAACTGTGGGGGATTGTTGGGTGTATGTGCCAGCTTCAGAAAGCACACTGCGCATGCTCCAGAGCCAACCTGTACACAAATAAACCCCAACACTGTAGGAGTGGAAATAATGCTTGGCCGACAGTGCATCATACTCTGAAAGAGGAAAAAGAATTTTGAATCAGGAGCACACTCCCGACTGAATTGTAGCGCTCCTGACTGAATGATTGCACCAATTGGGGGGTGCTCTCAGCATCAAGGGGGAAGAATGCCGCCATGGAGACTGCCCAGTAAGACTACATATGTAGTCTAGAAGACTAATTAACACACGGCCATGTAAGTATTAAACTCATTTTTTACAAACATTATATGACCATTTTAGGTCAGGCAGGGATGGTTAGGGATGTAGTAGCAAGGTACAAGGACAGGTGGTGATAGGTTTGGGGGTAAAAACAAGCTGACAGGTTCTCTTTAATGCCAACTGACCATTCAAACCTGGAATTAACCCCTTATTACCCAGTTTGCCACTGCTACTCTAGAACTGGAAGAGCCAGGTAAAGTACTAAGAATTGACATTTCTTATGAATGTGCTAATTTCTAGGGTGGCTGTGGGCTGCTATTTTATAGTGTTGGGAGATGGCCCAATAACGAAGGCACTTGCCATGTTGAGAATATCAGACCTTACATGCCAAGTTCTATCTTGGCTGGAAATTAAAAATAGGCAAAGCCAAGCATTTCTTTTGCCAGCCAAAATAAAATTAGGCAGCTGAGGGTGGAAGCTTGCAGTTGTCAACTTTATCTGTGCTAGACTAAAAAAATACAGTGAAGCCCCACACATTTTTTACTATTTATTTATTTATTTATTTATTTATTTATTTAACACACACACGCAGGTTGGTTGCCATACACTAAGTTGTTTGTCAACCAAGCACAATCACCATCCAGATTGAGGAAATGCAGTCTGATTGAAAAAGCCAATTACAGATGCTCATATAGTGTATGGCAACCAACCTGCCTTCATAGTGTGTTAAATTAATAAATAATTTAAAAAAATGCATAGCGATTTGCAATAATTTTTAGTCTAGCACAGATAAAGTTGATGGCTGTGAGATGCAACCCTCAGCAGCCTAATTTTACCATGGCTGGCAAAAATGCATGGGTTTTACCCTATTTTTAATTGCCAGCCAAAGTAAAACTAGGCAGCTGAGGGCTGGTATTACCAGCGTGGCAGGGGCATTTGTTATTGGGCCCCCATGTTATAGAATAGCAGCCTGCAGCCACCCCAGAAATTGGCGCATTCATAAGAAGCACCAGTTCCTGGCACTTTACCTGGCTCTTCCAGTTGCCATGTAGCGATGGCAAACTGGGTAATAAGGGGTTATTGCCAGTTTTGTATTGCCAGCTGGCATTAAGCCTGAAGTTCCTGATCATTAAGAATTTCAAGTTAATAGTAAACAAGACACAACACAGAGAGAAAAATAGTGCCAGGCAAGCATAGCCGCCATTGGGTCCGACTGGGTAGTCGGTAAAGGACCCGTTGAGTAACATGTGGGTCATCATAGGTTTATGTAAAAATACCATGTATGGAGTATCCAAGACTGAATATGATGGGAAATGATCCCTGTCAAAGGGCCATGTGGCTGTAACCGCCATTGGGGATAGACTCGGAGGTCTATAATGTTCCTGATGAGATGTGGAATGTAGGATATGTAAATATGAGGTGTAGATATTGCCAGGCGTGCATAGCGGCAATTAGATCCAGACCGGGTCTATAAGGGTTACCTTAAGGTGCTGATGAAGATATAACATTGTCATATAAAAAGTTTAAGATGTTCGTACTGTTTAACATTATGTTATGTGAGATGTAAATACGGTATTATGTTATGCGAGTGTCTTTTGGTTCCCAGTTTATGCCGTTATTAATAAACCAAGCGAGTCCCCCAGGGGGCGTTGCCTCACTATATAGATATATCTATTATATAATTGTCTAAGGGTTTTTTGAGTGTGTCTGTCGGCGAAATCGCGCGCCACACAGAGGCAGCTCATTGGATGCCGCCGAAGGCTTGCCACCATCCTGCCTCCCGCCACCATCCTGCCCCGCTCCCACCATCCTGCCCCGCCGGCTCCATCCTGCCCCGCTCGCCACCATCCTGCTCCCCCGCCACCATCCTGCTCCTGCAGGCTCCATTCTGCCCTGCTCGCTCCATCCTGCCCCCCCGCCACCATCCTGCTCCACGGGCTCC
This sequence comes from Allobates femoralis, assembly GCA_033576535.1. Classification (NCBI taxonomy): domain Eukaryota; kingdom Metazoa; phylum Chordata; class Amphibia; order Anura; family Aromobatidae; genus Allobates; species Allobates femoralis. The sequence continues at coordinate 16,546,865 of JARQOC010000003.1, forward strand.
ATTCTGCCCCGCTCACTTCATCCTGCCCCCCGCCACCATCCTGACCCCCCACCACCATCCTGCCCTGCTTACCACCATTCTGCCCTGCCCCCATCCTGCCCCTCCCCCCGCCACCATCCTGCCCCCGCCAGCTCCATCCTGCCCCCGCCAGCCTCCATCCTGCCCCAGCCAGCCTCCATCCTGCCCCAGCCAGCTTCCATCCTGCTCCCGCCAGCCACCATCCTGCACCGCTCGCCACCATCCTGCCCACCCTCCCCCACCACCATCCTGCTCCTCTGGCTCCATCCTGCTCCGCTTGCTCCATCCTGCCCCGCCGGCTCCATCCTGCCCCGCTCCCACCATCCTGCCCCCATCCTGCCCTGCTCCCACCATCCTGCCCCCCCGCCACCATCCTGCCCTGCTCGCTCCATTCTGTCCCGCTTGCCACCATCCTGCACCCCGCCACTATCCTGCCCTGCTCGCTCCATCCTGCCTCACTAGCCACCATCCTGCCCCGCCGCCACCATTCTGCCCCGCCGGCTCCATCCTGCCCCGCCGCTCCATCTTTCCCCTCTCGCTCCATCCTGCCCCCTGCCAATATCCTGCCCCCCCACCACCATCCTGCTCCTGCAGGCTCCATCCTGCCCCCCTCACTCCATCCCGCCCCCCTCACTCCATCCTGCCCCCCTCACTCCATCATCTTGCCCCGCTCGCTCCATCCTGCCCCCTGCCAATATCCTGCCCCCCGCCACCATTCTGCTTCGCCAGCTACATTCTGCCCCGCTCGCTCCATCCTTCTCCGCTTGCTCCATCCTGCCCCATTCCTACCATCCTGTCCCGCTGGCTCCATCCTGCCCCGCTCGCTCCATCCTGCCCCGCTCGCCTCCATCCTGCCCCGCTCGCCTCCATCCTGCCCAGCTCGCCTCCATCCTGCCCCGCTTGCTCCATCCTGCCCCCCGCCACCATCCTGCTCCACCGGCTCCATTCTGCCCCGCTCGCTCCATCCTGCCCCCCGCCACCATCCTGCCCCCCGCCACCATCCTGCCCCACTTACCACCATTCTGCCCTGCCCCCATCCTGCCCCTCCCCCGCCACCATCCTGCCCCTGCCAGCTCCATCCTGCCCCTGCCAGCCTCCATCCTGCCCCCGCCAGCCTCCATCCTGCCCCCGCCAGCCTCCATCCTGCTCCTCTGGCTCCATCCTGCTCTGCTTGCTCCATCCTGCCCCGCCAGCTCCATCCTGCCCCGCTGGCTCCATCCTGCCCCCATCCTGCCCTGCTCCCACCATCCTGCCCCCCCGCCACCATCCTGCCCTGCTCGCTCCATTCTGTCCCGCTTGCCACCATCCTGCCCCCCGCCACTATCCTGCCCTGCTCGCTCCATCCTGCCTCACTTGCCACCATCCTGCCCCGCCGGCTCCATCCTGCCCCGCCGGCTCCATCTTTCCCCGCTCGCTCCATCCTGCCCCCTGCCAATATCCTGCCCCCCGCCACCATCCTGCTCCTGCAGGCTCCATCCTGCCCCCCTCACTCCATCCCGCCCCCCTCACTCCATCCTGCCCCCCTCACTCCATCATCTTGCCCCGCTCGCTCCAACCTGCCCCCTGCCAATATCCTGCCCCCCCGCCACCATTCTGCTTCGCCAGCTACATTCTGCCCCGCTCGCTCCATCCTGCTCCGCTTGCTCCATCCTGCCCCATTCCCACCATCCTGTCCCGCCGGCTCCATCCTGCCCCGCTCGCTCCATCCTGCCCCGCTCTCTCCATCCTGCCCCGCTCGCCTCAATCCTGCCCCGCTCGCCTCCATCCTGCCCTGCTCGCCTCCATCCTGCGCCGCTCGCCTCCATCCTACTCCCCCGCCACCATCCTGCTCCTGCAGGCTCCCTTCTACCCCGCTCGCTCCATCTTTCCCCGCTCGCTCCATCCTGCCCCGCTCGCTCCATCCTGCCCCGCTCGCTCCATCCTGCTTCACCGGCTACATTCTGCCCTTCTCGCTCCATCCTGCCCTGCTTGCTCCATCCTGCCTCCCGCCACCATCCTGCCCCGCTCGCTCCATCCTGCCCTCCCTCCATCCTGCCCCTCCCCCCACCACCATCCTGCTCCTCCAACTCCATCCTGCCCAAATCCTGCCTATAGGACCTAGAAGGCGGAGGTGGAGCGAGCCGGTGGACAGGTGAGTATCCTCACTGGAGGATTTTTTTACTTTTACTGTGGAGGAGCGGGGGGCCGCGGGGAGCAGAGTATCGCCATATACCATAGATAGTGCTGCTATACATGTACTGTAATGTACCGCCATATACCATAGCGCTGCTATAATATATAATATATATACATATATACACACATACACACATGTGTAGTTCACTCACGTTGACTGAACAAGTTCTGTCAGTCACAGCATGTCAACTACATACATATTCTAGAATACCCGATGCGGTAGAATCGGGCCACCATCTAGTATATTGTGAGGTAGCGAGCCGGGGAACTCGCTTGCTGCGTAATGACGCCAACACGTATTTATAATTTTGCAAATGACTACCCGTTTATTTCTCATTTACATGTCATAACCCGGGTAGTACATTAAACGTTTGAACATAAATACTTCACATAATACATTACATATAACATAGAACACCTACATTCATCACAACTATCTATCACCGGGACCTTTGTGACCTAACCATCAGTCCCAAAGGCGGATAACTCGTGGATACCTCATGCATGGCCTTTTCATCATCAGCCATCATGACTCATCCACGATTCACCATCTTTCCTTTGATCACCCAGGGTAGTTTTCCATAAGCCCTGTTGATCCATCATCCAGGGTAGTTTTACATATGACCTGATGATACACACAACATTTACTTAATAAATAGTTATTCACACTTATGCATGGGCCCTGTAACCACCTCTCTGTCCCAATTGGAGCTCTACTAACAGCCCTCGTGGTGGCTATGGCCTCCGGCCTATATACACTTTGCACATACAATTATCAGTTTACCATATATCAACGATGACTCCTCTGGGTTCAGAACAGGGATTGAGCAACCTGAGCCACGGGTACGCCATGCCTCGCCCAGGGACTCCTTCCTGGACGTATCTCAACCACACGTCCAGGTCAGCGCCCACCTGGTTCAACCACAGTTCCCCACTCTAGGAGCCCTTCTAACCCCTGCTTATGACCTTCGCTATGTACCCTTCAACGGGCCCTGCGGGTCTCAATGGCGGTACCTGCCGCCTGGCTTTAGTCACCCAGCTTGATGACTCCATATTTACCCCATAGTCAGGATTCCTGCCTGACCGGGACCTTACATATCACATGTGATCCATCATACAATATTCATGGATCCCATGCATCCTCACATCCGCTCACAGCCCATCATAATACATCCATGGACTGTGGCTCCTCCAAGACCATAACAGGGACCTGGTCAACCATAGAATCCGGGCTAACCACGTGTCACCATGGCCTACTCACCACGGTACAGGCCACCAGTCGCCACCAAACCTCCATCTCATTTCATGGCAAGTCTCCAGGTCGACGACTGTACCCTGCGTCTGAGTAGCACCCTATCGGATCAGCCATGGTTACCCTTCTAGGAGCCTTCGTGACCCCTGTCTCTGGCCACAGGCACACTCACACCATTAGAGGCCGTGGTTGAGGGACAGGTACCCGCTGCAAGAAGCAGGCTAAGCCTCCCTCTCGTCCCACAGGGACGGAACGCCTCCAACATCATCCACTCCAGCTGGGGCTCTCCCACAGACACCGTACATGGCCTTTCTATCTAAGCCAGAACACATACATACATAGTTAAACAGGTCCCTCACTGAATATCTAGTCGGACCTCAGGGCAGCTATACCTGCCTGGCACATTTCACGCACCAGGTGCACAGTTCACACCAGCATTCAGGAACTGCTTTCTTACCGGACATGGATCCGGGTCTTGCTGCCTGGGTCACGGGTCCACCAAGCGTCCCCAAGGGCTCCTTTCCTGGATGTGTCTCAACCACACACCCGGACCAGTATCCACCAGATTCAGCCACGGCTTCCCCACTCCAGGAGCTATCATGACCTCGGTCCTAGGCGCCGGTATGGAGCTAGCATGCTCCCATCATGTTCTCACACACAGAGCCCTGGACTGCTCTGCCCTCTGGCTGGTCTCTGGCTGATAATAATCTCAGCATTCCCTCAACCTGATCTCTCAATCACTCAGCTGGCAGGCTCTTATCGTGCCTGCCAAGCCCACATGGACACACCCCCTTAGCTGCTAGTAATCAGTCTCCCAGTTCCTATACAGCTGCTCATCTATGTGCCTCATCTCTACAGCTTCCACACAGCTTATGTTAACTCCCTGTGTTCCGGGTTGGTTCACACAGTACACACAATGCTCTCAGCCGCTCATTGATCTCAGGAGCCATTCACTGCCGCTCATTAGGCTCATGAATCCTTGACATACAGGTGCCAGACATGATTATACAACACACCTACGGTACAACCTGGCTCATGTGCACAGGATCCTATACTGATCCTGCATGTGATGCGCCCCGGCCTTGGGAACATGCCGGCGGTGCCTCACAATATATATACATATATATATATACTAGCTGTGAGCCCGATGCAAATGCATCGGGTGTCTAGAATATATATATATTTTTTTTAAAGATTTTTAAATAATAATCGCATCATCAATAGCAATAATATTAGCAATAGCATTATTATTAGCAGTAATAGCAGTATTAATAGCAGTAATAGCATTAATAATACAATTAATAGCATTAATATTAGCATTAATAGCATCAATAGTATTATTAATAGCATTAATAGCATTATTAATAGCATTAATAATACAATTAATAGCATTAATAGCATTATTAATAGCATTAATAGCATTATTAATAGAATTAATAGCATTAATAGTATTATTAATAGCATTAATAGCATTAATAGCATTATTAATAGCATTAATAGCATTAATAGCATTATTAATAGCATTAATAGCATTATAAATAGCATTAATAGCAATATTATTAGCATTAATAGCATTTTGAATAGCATAAATAGCATGATTATTAGCCTTAATAGCTTTATTAATAGCGTTAATATGATTATTATTAGCATTATTAGCATTAATATTAGCATTAATAGCATAATTATTAGCATTGATAGCATTATTATTAGCAGTAATAGCATTATTATTAGCATTAATAGCATTATTAATAGCATTAATAGCATTAATAATACAATTAATAGCATTAATATTAGCATTAATAGCATTAATAGTATTATTAATAGCATTAATAGCATTAATAATACAATTAATAGCATTAATAGTATTATTAATAGCATTAATAGCATTATTAATAGCATTAATAGCATTCATAATACAATTAATAGCATTAATAGCATTATTAATAGCATTAATAGCATTATTAATAGAATTAATAGCATTAATAGTATTATTAATAGCATTAATAGCATTATTAATAGCATTAATAGCATTATTAATAACATTAATAGCATTAATAGCATTATTAATAGCATTAATAGCATTATTAATAGCATGAATAGCATAATTATTAACAATAATAGCATTAATAATAGCATTAATAGCAATATTATTTGCATTCATAGCATTCTTATTACCATTAATAGCATAATTATTAGCATTAATAGCATAATTATTAGCATTAATAGCATTAATAATAGTATTAATAGCAATATTATTTGCATTAATAGAATTAATAATACAATTATTAGCAAAAATATTAGCATTAATAGCATAATTATTAGCATTAATAGCATAAATATTAGCATTAATAGCATAATTATTAGCATTAATATCAATATTATTTGCATTAATAGCATTATTATTACCATTAAAAGCATACATATTAGCATTAATAGCATAAATATTAGCATTAATAGCATAATTATTAGCATTAATAGCATTAATAATAGAATTAATAGCAATATTATTTGCATTAATAGCATTATTATTACCATTAATAGCATAATTATTAGCATTAATAGCATAATTATTAACATTAATAGCATTAATAATAGCATTAATAGCAATATTATTTGCATTCATAGCATTGTTATTACCATTAATAGCATAATTATTAGCATTAATAGCATAAATATTAGCATTAATAGCATAATTATTAGCATTAATAGCATAAATATTAGCATTAATAGCATAATTATTAGAATTAATATCAATATTATTTGCATTAATAGCATTATTATTACCATTAATAGCATAAATATTAGCATTAATAGCATAATTATTAGCATTAATAGCATTAATAATAGAATTAATAGCAATATTATTTGCATTAATAGCATTATTATTACCATTAATACCATAATTATTAGCATTAATAACATAAATATTAGCATTAATAGCATAATTATTAGCATTAATAGCATTATTATTAGCATTAATAGCATAATTATTAGCAGTAATATCATTATTATTAGCATTTTTTTTTTATTCTTATTTTTTATGTTATTATGTATAATTTTTTCTTTATTTTTTTTATTATTTTTTAATTATTTTTTTTATTATTAAATGTATTAGTTATTTTAAGTGAGCCTGAGGCTGAGACACAGTTCTCCTTCAGGTCCGCTCAAAGGGCTCATATTATTAGCATATTTGTATTTTTTTATGATTATTTTTTATTTATTTTTTTATTATTTTTTATTTATTTTTTTTATTATTTTTTAATTATTTTTTAATTATTTTTTTTATTATTAAATTTATTTGTTGACATACATTAGCGGTGTGTCGGCGAATTAACGGCCGGGCCCCTGGTTCTATTTGTCGGCCCCAAAATCGCGGACACACCGCTAATGTATGTCTATGGGCAGTGAGGTCGAATTGTGATTCGTCGGCGTCAGCAGAGAGCGACCAATCAGAAATCGGGCTGACTGCCCATAGACATGCATTAGCGGTGTGTCCGCGATTTTAGGGCCGACAAATAGAACCAGGAGGGCGGCCATAAAATCGCCGACACACCGCTAATGCATGTCAATGGGAAATGAGGTGCTCTTCTGATTGGCTGAGGGCTGTAGACAGCGACCAATCAGAAGAGCGCCTCACATCTCATAGAGATAGAATGGCGGATTTTTAGTCAATGCTATCTTAATGAGAAGTGAAGAGGACGTCGGAGCTGGAAGTTGGCGGAAAGAAGACAGAAGACCCCGGGGGCCGGACGAAGAGCTGGAGATGGCGGAAAGAAGAGAGAAGACCGGCGGGGCCGGAGGAAGAGGACGCCTGGCCGGAGGGAGGACTTGTGGATCGGACGGATGATCAGATGACTAAGAAGGCATGTAAGTAATCGACGGGGGCGTTAGGTTAGGGGACGGCGCGGGCTTCGGGTGTAGGGCCTTAGGTGTTAGCGACGGCGGCGGGGGAAAGCGGCGGGAGCTTAGGAGGCGGCGGGGCTTAGGGGATAGGGGCTTAGCTGCGGCGGGGCTTAGGTGCGGCGGACTTAGACTTAGGGGGTAGGGGCTTAGATGCGGCGGGGCTTAGAGGGTAGGGGCTTAGGTGCGGCGGGGCTTAGAGGGTAGTGGCTTAGGTGCAGCGGGGCTTAGGGGGTAGGGGCTTAGGTGCGGCGGGGCGGCGGCGGACGGTAGGGGCTTAGGTGCGGCGGGGCTTAGGGGGTAGGGTCTTAGGTGCGGCGGGGCTTAGGGGGTAGGGGCTTAGGTGCGGCGGGTCGGGGCTTAGGTGCGGCGGGGCTTAGGGGGTAGGGGCTTAGGTGCGGCGGGTCGGGGCTTAGGTGCGGCGGTGCTTAGGGTGTAGGGGCTTAGGTGCGACGGACTTAGGGGGTAGGGGCTTTGGTGCGGCGGACTTAGACTTAGGGGTTAGGGGCTTAGATGCGGCGGGGCTTATAGGGTAGGAGCTTAGATGCGGCGGGGCTTATAGGGTAGGGGCTTAGGTGCGGCGGGGCTTAGGGGGCCGGGGGGGTAGGGGGTTAGGTGCGGCGGGGCTTAGAGGGTAGGGGCTTAGGTGCGGCGGGTCTTAGGGGGTAGGGGCTTAGGTGCGGCGGGGCTTAGAGGGTAGGGGCTTAGGTGCGGCGGGGCTTAGAGGGTAGGGGCTTAGGTGCGGCGGGTCTTAGGGGGTAGGGGCTTAGGTGCGGTGGGGCTTAGAGGGTAGGAGCTTAGGTGCGGCGGGGCTTAGGGGGTAGGGGCTTAGGTGCGGCGGGTTTTAGGGGGTAGGGGCTTAGGTGCGGCGGGTCGGGGCTTAGGTGCGGCGGGGCTTAGGGGGTAGGGGCTTAGGTGCGGCGGGGCTTAGGGGGTAGGGGCTTAGGTGTGGCGTGTCGGGGCTTAGGTGCGGCGGGGCTTAGGGGGTAGAGGCTTAGGTGCGGCGGTGCTTAGGGTGTAGGGGCTTAGGTGCGACGGACTTAGGGGGTAGGGGCTTAGGTTCGGCGGACTTAGACTTAGGGGTTAGGGGCTTAGATGCGGCGGGGCTTAAAGGGTAGGGGCTTAGGTGCGGCGGGGCTTAGGGGGTAGGGGGGTAGGGGGTTAGGTGCGGCGGGGCTTAGAGGGTAGGGGCTTAGGTGCGGCGGGTCTTAGGGGGTAGGGGCTTAGGTGCGGCGGGGCTTAGAGGGTAGGGGCTTAGGTGCGGCGGGGCTTAGGGGGTAGGGGCTTAGGTGCGGCGGGTTTTAGGGGGTAGGGGCTTAGGTGCGGCGGGTCGGGGCTTAGGTGCGTCGGTGCTTAGGGGGTAGGGGGGTAGGGGCTTAGGTGCGGCGGGGCTTAGAGGATAGGGGCTGTGCGGACATTGGGGGAGGGGCTGTGCGGACATTGGCGGGGGGGCTGTGCGGACATTGGGGGGAGGGGGCTGTGAGGACATTGGCGGGGGGGGGCTGTGCGGACATTGGCGGGGTTGGGCTGTGCGGACATTGGGGGGGAGGGGCTGTGCGGACATTGGGGGTGAGGGGCTGTGCGGACATTGGGGGGGGTGTTGTGCGGACATTGGGGGGGGTGTTGTGCGGACATTGGGGGGGGTGCTGTGCGGACATTGCGGGGGGGCTGTACTAGACTGTGGATGGGGGCTGGCGGCGGAGGTGTGCGGGCAGTGAGGGGGGGTGTGGCGGTGCTGGAGGTCGGTGCGGGTGTGGGGAGCGTGGATCGGGGCTGGGGGGGAGGCACAGGGGGCAGCTGCATAGTCGGAGGTGGGCTGTGGGTAGCGGGGAGCAGAGGCGGCATTGGCGGCCATTGCGAGTCGGCTTAAAACGGCTCGCAATGGCCGCTTCGCGGCCAATGCTTCGCGCGTATCCACATGACGACACCGGAAGTAGCGCCAAGAGGGGCGCTTTTGCGATTCGCGATTATATAATAGACTAGCTGGGAGCCCGATGCACATGCATCGGGATTCTAGTACGTCGAGTCTCTGAGTCTGCGCGGGCATTGCGAGTCGACTTAGAAGTGCTCGCAATGGCCGCTTCGCGGCCAATGCTTCGCGCGTATCCACATGACCACGCCGGGGGCAAAAAAGCTATTCGCAATTATATAATAGATATATACACAGTATATACTGTACATTGGCATCATCTTTACACTTTATATTTTCAACATATTAATTACAGTTTATCTTGTGTTATTGTTGCTGTTATTATATTTAGTATGTTCTCAGTGCTTTATTAGTGCATATGGCTGGTGCATATCTCATTAAGGGGATAGGCGTTGACATCTTTCGGCTGTTCACCTTTTTGTAGTAAGATGGCACTTATGCTTTTTGATCAAACAGTGTTAGCCGGGTTCCCTATGTCATATGTATGCTCTACTACTATTTACCTATTTACTTATTATAGCGTATATGCTTATTTTGTTCTTTTTTTTGGGGGGTTTTGTTTGTGAAATAGCCACAGTGTGAACGTGTTCTTATTACTGCACGTATATCAACTTTTGATATGACTAATTTTTTCGCTTTTTGGTGCCTTTCTTCCAGCTAGTTATTTCTTCTCTATGGCTTCCCAGGACAGGGGGCTGCAGTTGGGCCTTTTCCTTCTCTGCCCTTATTCACATTGATGTCACTGATACAAGGTAAGGTTTTAATACAGGATAAAACCATTACAAACATGCTTACAGTTACAGTTCTCCTCTTTCAGGACTATCAGCGCACTCACTGCTGGGAGATGAAAGCTGACGGTGTTTGTAATCACACTCAGCTGTGCTCTATACTACACAATAGGTGCAGAGATCAGGCTTGAGAGTTATTTTCTCTATCATTACATTTAAAAGGACACTGTCAGGTCATTTTTCAGTATGATATTAATATTACCCTTGAATAGGGCCTGGGCAGACCTTTTAAAAAGGTGTAAAATCATTGTACTGCTTGTAGATTCCTTACAATAAGCAATTTCTCACCCTGCAGGCTGCTGCTTTATTGGTCCCGTACATTACTTTCACAGATATTTAGTCCAGCTGTTTTAGGCCGGCTTCACACCACGGTTTTAGAGCTGTCAGGCTGTGTCCGGAGTTTTGCAGGAAGCATCGGACACAGTCTGTCAGCTCCAGACAAACAGAACAAGAGGGTTAATATACCCTCTGGTCCTGTTTTCTGCTGAAATCGGCAGACCGCTGCTGCAGGAGCTGTCCCCTGCTAGCCGCGGTTCTGAACTTTCAGCGAGGAGCTCTCCACGGTGCTGAAATTCAGCACCAGCCAGAACTGAGCTTAAGTACTCGGCGTCCGGCAGCCGGATCTGATTTTCTGTCAGCGATTCGGCGCATAGACTCCCATGTTAGTGCCTGATCCTGGGGGATCCGGTTTTGCATAACTTTTTGCCCTGGACACAAAAACGCTGCAAGCTGTGATTCTGTGTCCGGGACAAAAAACTAATCCAGCCTGATGCTGCCGGACAGGGACAAAACCGGAAGGCAAATAGCTGCCATCCGGCCCTGTCCAGCCCCATAGGGCTACACAATGTCCAAAATCGGGCCCAGGGCTGTCAGGTTCACACCGGACAACCCAGACCTGATCAAACCGTGGTGTGAAGCCGGCTAAGAATTCATTTCTTATCACTCCTTCTCAGGCCGCTCTCCCCTTCCTCTTCACATCTCTTTATTTGAAGTTTACACAGGATAGGAGGAAAATGTAAATGTTAGAAATACATTAATAGAGCGAGCTTAGAGGGAGTCATTTGGACATTACAGCAGTTACATGTGGATTTCTGACCTGACAGATTCCCTTTAACAGGAGAAAGCGTCGTCTTCTGACCTTCTGGAGACTTGTTTGCACTTTTTTCCCCGCATGCCTCCAGAGAAATCTCTGGTAATGTCCAGTTAGGTTTATGATAAATTATTTCCAAGATTTAAAAGCAAATATCTATACAACAGAGGCGAGAAATGAAGCAATAAAAGCTGCATTGTGTTACGCTCTCTGCAGCCACTACTCCATGATGTGACCAGTTTAACATGAGAAAACAGATGAAAGGTCCTCTAAGGGAAGAAGATAATTTACTGACAGCACAGAGAGATTCTACATGTCACAAACTGTAATAAATATGTGATGCCCTGATAAATGCCCCAATTACTGGAGATAATGAAGAGGAATCCTAGATTTATATGTTTCTTTCATACAAGCTGATAGAGACGCTTCTATCTTACTGTAACATGGGGTGTAATGTACAGAATCAGTTATTATTGTCACAGGCGGCTATTATATCTCACACTCATTCCTTTCTTTTTCCGAGCAGCTCAGTTTTTCTATTCATTTCAGATTGAAACAAAATAATAAAACATTTTGGGAAAAACACAGAAGCTAAGAGTCCAGCACTGGAAGCCATCACTGCAAATATCTCCACCGCCACCATGTTCTTCCCTCTGGTGCTCAGATAAGCCGGGATCATGGAGATCCAGACACTGATGAACACCAGCATGCTGAAGGTGATGTACTTGGCCTCATTAAAGCTGTCCGGTAATGTCCTCACCATGAAAGCCAGAACAAAGCTCACAGCGGCCAGGAGCCCCAGATAACCCAACATGGAGTAGAACCAGAGATCTGAGCCTTCATTACACTGAATGATGATCTTCCCAGGGTAAGACTCAGTGTCCAGATCCTGGAATGGGGGAGAAATAGACAACCAGATAACACAGAGAAGAACTTGGAGGGAAGAACACAACGACACGATGGTATAGGGCAGCTTCACACTCAGCCATTTTCTCCAGGGACTTCCCGGCTTGGTGGATTTAAAAGCTACACAAACCATGACAGTCTTGGCGAGAAGTGAAGAGACGGCGACTGAGAAGAAAATCCCAAAACTGGTTTCACGTAATCTACAAGTTATGTCATTGGGACGACCAAGAAACAAGAAGACCGAGAGGAAGCTGAGGAGGATGGAGACCAGGAGGAGGTAACTCAGGTTCCGGTTATTGGCTCTAACAATAGGAGTGTCCCGGTAGGAAATAAATATTCCAAATATGAAGCCGGTGACAAGACATCCGAAGACCGAGACAGAGGAAAACACAGAAGCCATGGTGTCATTCTGGTAAGAGATGAAGTCCATCACTTTGGGCAGACATCGGTCCTTCTTCTCATTTGGCCATTCATCACTTGGACATTTCATGCAGCTCTCACTGTCTGTAGGAAGATTTCATATCATATTACAGTTATTATGGTAGAAATGTCTATCTACAGTGTCTGTCTGTGTATCTTAATACAAATAATCATTATTGGAATGACTAAATCCACATGGTGTCATGTCCCACTTTACATAATTTTATATTCTGCTAAAAAAATTCTGGACAACCTGACCAAAAATCATGGACCGTCAATAATTTTTTGTATATACAACATTTCCATATTTAGAGACCCCCCCCACCCATCACACCCTCAAACCTGGCCCTACAATAACAAAGACATCCAAATGAAAGAGTCTGTCAATTAATTTTATATGTAAATGTATTTCCAGAGAGGAAATTGACATGAACTCTAGGGTCACTTATTGGAAATAGTAAGTACACGAGGCTTGTTAAAGCGTCACTTTTGACTTTTAGGATTGTTATTTCCAATAGGTGGCGCTAGAGTTCAAATCTCCATCCTCTGTGAGAAGACATTTATATATTTAACTAGATGGCGGCCCGATTCTAAAGAATCGGATAGTCTAGAATCCATATATAGTTTATTTACTAATAGTTACGGGAGTGCGGTGAAATGAATTGTGTGTATACAGGCGGCTCAGTGGGTAGCAGAGTATACGGTGGCTCAGTGGTTAGCAGTGAGTGCGGTGGCTCAGTGGTTAGCAGTGAGTGCAGTGGCTCAGTGGTTAGCAGTGAGTGCGGTGAGATTGGTCAGCGCAGCGACGTGGGCAGAGTGGTCAGCGCAGAGGACAGGGGGCAGAGGCAACTGGGCAGAGGACAGGGGGCAGAGGCGGCTGGGCAGAGGACAGGGGGCAGAGGCCGCAGAGGACAGGGGGCAGAGGACGCAGAGGACAGGGGGCAGAGGACGCAGAGGACAGGGGGCAGAGGACGCAGAGGACAGGGGGCAGAGGACGCAGAGGACAGGGGGCAGAGGACAGGGGGCAGAGGACAGGGGGCAGAGGACACAGAGGGGGCAGAGGACAGGGGGCAGAGGACACAGAGGGGGCAGAGGACAGGGGGCAGAGGACACAGAGGGGGCAGAGGACAGGGTGAAGAGGACACAGAGGGGGCAGAGGACGCAGAGGGGGCAGAGGACGCAGAGGGGGCAGAGGACGCAGAGGGGGCAGAGGACGCAGAGGACGCAGAGGGGGCAGAGGACGCAGAGGGGGCAGAGGACAGGGTGAAGAGGACACAGAGGGGGCAGAGGACGCAGAGGGGGCAGAGGACGCAGAGGGGGCAGAGGACGCAAGAGGGGCAGAGGACGCAGAGGGGGCAGAGGACGCAGAGGACGCAGAGGGGGCAGAGGACGCAGAGGGGGCAGAGGACGCAAAGGGGCAGAGGACGCAGAGGGGGCAGAGGACGCAGAGGGGGCAGAGGACGCAGAGGACAGGGGGCAGAAGACGCAGAGGACAGGGGCAGAAGACGCAGAGGACAGGGGGCAGAAGACGCAGAGGACAGGGGGCAGAGGACGCAGAGGACAGGGGCAGAGGACGCAGAGGACAGGGGGCAGAGGACGCAGAGGACAGGGGGCAGAGGACGCAGAGGACAGGGGGCAGAGGACGCAGAGGACACAGAGGGGGCAGAGGACACAGAGGGGGCAGAGGACACAGAGGGGGCAGAGGACACAGAGGGGGCAGAGGACACAGAGGGGGCAGAGGACACAGAGGGGGCAGAGGACACAGAGGGGGCAGAGGACACAGAGGGGGCAGAGGACACAGAGGGGCAGAGGACACAGAGGGGGCAGAGGACGCAGAGGGGGCAAGGACGCAGGGCGCAGAGGGACGCAGAGGGGCAGAGGACGCAGAGGGGGCAGAGGACGCAGAGGACGCAGAGGACGCAGAGGACGCAGAGGGGGCAGAGGACGCAGAGGGGGCAGAGGACGCAGAGTGGGCAGAGGACGCAGAGGGGGCAGAGGACGCAGAGGGGGCAGAGGACGCAGAGGGGGCAGAGGACGCAGAGGGGGCAGAGGACGCAGAGGGGGCAGAGGACGCAGAGGGGCAGAGGACGCAGAGGACAGGGGACGCAGAGGACAGGGGGCAGAGGACGCAGAGGACAGGGGGCAGAGGACGCAGAGGACAGGGGGCAGAGGACGCAGAGGACAGGGGAGACAGAGGACGCAGAGGACAGGGGCAGAGGACGCAGAGGACAGGGGGCAGAGGACGCAGAGGACAGGGGGCAGAGGACGCAGAGGACAGGGGGCAGAGGACGCAGAGGACAGGGGCAGAGGACGCAGAGGACAGGGGGCAGAGGACGCAGAGGACAGGGGGCAGAGGACGCAGAGACAGGGGGCAGAGGACGCAGACGACAGGGGGCAGAGGACGCAGACGACAGGGGGCAGAGGACGCAGAGACAGGGGGCAGAGGACGCAGAGGACAGGGGGCAGAGGACGCAGAGGACAGGGGGCAGAGGACGCAGAGGACAGGGGCAGAGGAGGCAGAGGACAGGGGCAGAGGAGCAGAGGACAGGGGGCAGAGGACAGGGGCAGAGGACAGAGGGCAGAGGAGGCAGAGGACAGGGGGCAGAGGAGGCAGAGGACAGGGGGCAGAGGAGGCAGAGGACAGGGGGCAGAGGAGCAGAGGACAGGGGGCAGAGGAGGCAGAGGACAGGGGGCAGAGGAGGCAGAGGGACAGGGGGCAGAGGAGGCAGAGGACAGGGGGCAGAGGAGGCAGAGGACAGGGGGCAGAGGAGGCAGAGGACAGGGGCAGGAGGACGGGCAGAGGAGGCAGAGGACAGGGCAGAGGAGGCAGAGGACAGGGGGCAGAGGAGGCAGAGGACAGGGGGCAGAGGAGGCAAGACAGGGGCAGAGGAGGCAGAGGACGGGGCAGAGGACGCAGAGGACAGGGGGCAGAGGAGGCAGAGGACAGGGGGCAGAGGAGGCAGAGGACAGGGGGCAGAGGACGGCAGAGGACAGGGGGCAGAGGACAGGGGCAGAGGGCAGAGACAGGGGGCAGAGGACGCAGAGGAAGGGGGCAGAGGAGGCAGAGGACAGGGGGCAGAGGAGCAGAGGACAGGGGGCAGAGGACGCAGAGGACAGGGGCAGAGGACGGCAGAGGACAGGGGGCAGAGGAGGCAGAGGACAGGGGGCAGAGGAGGCAGAGGACAGGGGGCAGAGGAGGCAGAGGACAGGGGGCAGAGGACGGCAGAGGACAGGGGGCAGAGGAGCAGAGGACAGGGGGCAGAGGAGGCAGAGGACAGGGGCAGAGGACACAGAGGGGCAGAGGACAGGGGCAGAGGACGCAGAGGACAGGGGCAGAGGCAGGCGCAGAGGACAGGGGGCAGAGGACGCAGAGGACAGGGGCAGAGGAGCAGAGGACAGGGGGCAGAGGAGGGCAGAGGACAGGGGGCAGAGGAGGCAGAGGACAGGGGGCAGAGGACAGCAGGGGCAGGAGGACGAGGGGCAGAGGACAGGGGGCAGAGGACGCAGAGGACAGGGGGCAGAGGCAGGAGGCAGAGGACAGGGGCAGAGGACGCAGAGGACAGGGGCAGAGGACACAGAGGACAGGGGGCAGAGGACACAGAGGACAGGGGGCAGAGGACACAGAGGACAGGGGGCAGAGGACACAGAGGACAGGGGGCAGAGGACAGAGGACAGAGGACAGGGGGCAGAGGACACAGAGGACAGGGGGCAGAGGACACAGAGGACAGGGGGCAGAGGACACAGAGGACAGGGGGCAGAGGACACAGAGGAGAGGGGGCAGAGGAGACAGAGGACAGGGGCAGAGGACAGGGGGCAGAGGACACAGAGGGGGCAGAGGACAGGGGGCAGAGGACACAGAGGGGGCAGAGGACGCAGAGGACAGAGGGCAGAGGGGGCACACAGGTTGGAGGGCAGAGCAGCGTGTATGGCTGCAGATGCAGACTTACCGGTGGCCGGCCGTCGGGTGTAGGAGGAGAGGAGGGGCGGGCAGAGCTGCAGGAGAGGAAGTCCCGCCCTCCCTCCTCTCCAGGCACACGGCAGGGAGCACGGGTACCCCCAGGGTGTGTGTGGCCCTCCGAGGTGGCGGGCAATGGGCCCCCCTGCCCCCCCCCCGGTATGTAGGTACTGGCTGGAGGGCAGAGGGTGGAGGGGAGTGGCAGGAGGGCACACGGAACTTCCGAGATCGGAACGTTCCGTGTGTCGGTGACTGTAGCCGGGGGGCAGCCTGGCTACAGTGCACTGGATGAGCCTGGGCGACGACCATCACGGAAGTGGGCGTGGCCTCCTCCGGAAGTGGCCTTCGGGTTTTATATAATAGATTGTCAGAGGAGCATTAAGGCTCTAAGTCTCCTCATTATTATCTGTCAGATTGGTGTGTGACTCTCCATAAGGAGAAAAACTTACCCCTTAGTCTCTATTAATTAACAAATGATTGTGCAGCAGTAATAAACCGCAAATCACACAACTTCAGAGCACATCACCGCTGCAGCCAATCACTGAGCTCAGAGGACTGTGCCATCTCCATTGTCAGCGCTGCTGAGCTCAGTGATTGGCTGCAGGGTGATGTGCGCTGTAGATGTGAGGTCTCCACTGTAGACAGAACACAGAGCAGTGGTGGAGAGCCGGCGCTGGACCCGGGAGGGAGAACCTGCTCTGGTTGTGATTTTACAGGTTTACAAACATTTGGGGACAACTTTTCTTATAGAATAAAATCACTTTACATCAATAACTGCAGATTCCTGTAATTGTTTAGAAATGTAGAGATATCAGTCATGAGGTCGGAGGTTCAGAGTTTCATCGTCTTTAAGGTTGAAAGCCTTTAAGTCCCTCAAGCTCCCCCGAGCCTGACATGTTATACAGAGCTCAGGAATATGTAGAATGAAATAGCAGCAGTCACTCGTCCTCTACCCAGAATCCTCTACTGCACAGCGTTATTCTGTGACCTCTACAGGAGCCGCCCTGTAAGTGACACATCGCTGGAATCACCCGATCACCGGAAAGGGGTTGATTTTTATCTTCTCTGTTTTATTTTTTAGTCCAATTCCTTTCTTCCAGAAAAGAAGCAAAAACCTAATAACAGATGAAGCGTCTGCAGTATTGGTGTTGTGTGTGCGGACACCGAATAGAGGAATATAACAGGAGTGTGAACAAGTCTCACTGTGTGACCCGCGCCCTGCGAGAGGCTCATAGAGATCAGTTATGCTGTGTAATGTCGGTGGCTTTATTATATATTAATGCAAAAAAAATGTGAAATATAATTGCAGACGCAGCACTTTCCCCAGATTCATCATGAATCCTCTGCAGGAGGCTCCTATCTGTCTCCATCACTTACATCTGTGTCTGTCCCTTTTCCTCACACACAATCTCCTCCTGTGCTGTCTCACACTATCTGGACAGTTTCTTCAGTGTTTTATCACTTTCTCTATCTGAATTGATAAACTGGGAGCTGTGACGTCTTCTGACTATCCAGATTCACTTAAAATGGCTGCTCCATCCAGGATATGATTCTCTCTCTGCACAAAGTAAGGGGTGAAATACATGATCAATTGATGGAAATGATTGCTGGACATTTGCTGTAGTTTGTGGTTGGAGAAGTTGTGTGTTATGTTGTATAATAAGGTTGGGAATGTCTTGATCTACCGCGCTGTGCTGGACTGGATTACAGCATCATTGGACCTGCTGGACGCTCATTGTCTGGGATCGTGCTCCAAACATGGAGGGAAATGAGCTGCAGGTGCAGAGATCTGACAAGAACCATGGTCTAATCCGATCATGTGTGATACTGTGCTCCTACACGGTGTATCTAATCCTATCATGAGTAATACTGTGCTCCTACACTGTGTATCTAATCCTATCATGTGTGATACTGTGCATCTAATCCTATCATGTGTGATACTGTGTATCTAATCCTATCATGTGTGATACTGTGCTTCTACACTGTGTATCTAATCCTATCATGTGTGATACTGTGCTTCTGAGCCGTGGATCTAATCCTATCATGTGTGATACTGTGCTTCTGAGCCGTGTATCTAATCCTATCATGTGTGATACTGTGCTTCTGAGCCGTGTATCTAATCATATAATGTGTGATACTGTGCTTCTACACTGTGTATCTAATCCTATCATGTGTGATACTGTGCTTCTGATCTGTGTATCTAATCCTATCATGTGTGATACCTGTGCTTCTGATCTGTGTATCTAATCCTATCATGTGTGATACTGTGCTTCTACACTGTGTATCTAATCCTATCATGTGTGATACCTTCTATCTGAACCCTGTATTCAGAGAATAAATGCTCCTGCCCTTCCTCCATGATGATAATCTGCAGATTCTCTGTATATCGGCGTCTGTGTAACAGAAGGGAGAATGTGACGTTGTCTCCTCGGTGTAAGCGCTCAGCAGTGCCGGCGGCAGTCACCGCTCCACACAGCGCTAGTGCTGAAATCACCGATCCCGGAGTGACGTCCTGCTCTGCAGCCGGTGAATGTGGCTGATGCCGGGTCTGGGTGTTTTATTACAGGGTGACGGAGGCCATTTACAATCCTCTTTCTGTACATACCGGTTACATTAGAGATCTCTCCTTCTGAACATGGGACGCAGTCATAGCAGCAGGTGTGAATTGTCTCTCTCGCCTTTTTCCGGCTTCCAGGTGAGCATTGATCTGAGCATCGGGATACCGGAATCTGAAAATAAGATCAGAAACTTTACTGAGATGAAGAAAATTACAGATCAGGGGGAAGACGAACAATTTGTGATTTGATCCTTCCAATAAAAAATGCTCACAAACACTATAGACATTGTTAGAGATTGTATTATCCACAGAAGGCTCATATGACTTCGGGACAACTGTGTGAGTTTCACTGTAATGCCCTGCAGCTATCACATCACATGGGGATCAGGAGGGACTATCATAGCCAGTGCAGCTGTGGCACCCCTGCTGGGGATTGCCACAGGACCCACCGATGCAAGGAGGGATTTACACTTTGGTACACACGGCACACAACACCTTCCACCCCAGACCTGAACGGGGAGCTCTACTGGCTGCCTTAAGCCAGATCCCCTATAAAAGGTCCAGTCCTGAGGGGAGGAGTCAGTTAGTAGTTAGTTTCAGTCCAGTTCCAGTGAGTCTGCAGTGAGCAGAGGAGAGAGCAGAGTGAAGGAGCTGGTCGCTGGGATCAAGATAGTCCCAGGACCAGGGAACACTGACCCAGCTGTGCTGCACCCTAGGGAGGGGGTCGGAGGCCAGTGGAGGAAGTAGGAGAAAGAAAGAAGGGAACAGACCAAGCTTCCCTTTAGCTCACCTGGACACCGGAGTCTGACACTGCTAATCATCCTTTGCAGCAGGAAAAGCCCGGAGGTACTAGGAGGAACTAATCCCTCTGAGGTAACAAACTAAGAGACACTGAAACCTGACCAAGCACAGGACCAGGGGCCCAGAAGGAGAATAGGGGTTCCCACAGGAGGTCCTCATAGTCGGTTACAGAGTAACACCCTGAGAGGGAGAAGGAGCGGCAAGTTCAGTTATAGGCAGAACTTACCCCAAACCACCGTACACAGTGACAGAGGAGGCCTCACAACTCTCCAAGGTGAAAGTCCCAAATTGCACCGAGGACCTGGTTACTCTCCTGGACTGTACCTGTTACCAGACATCAGTAAAAGGTACCGAAACAAACACTATTTTGTGTGTGTGCCTGTTTCACTGCCGCTGCCCACAGCGTTCACTGCAGAGACACTACTACGACTCCCCTCATCCATCCCCGCTGCCCTGAGGTAAAGCTACACCTGTGGGGAGCTGTAACACCCAAGCTGCATCCCATCATCTCAGCGGCCGGACTGCAGCGCTGGTATCTAACTTACCAGGTACCACAGGTGGCATCATGACAACATTCCCTTCTCCCACCACCATCATCATCATTCCCCCACCATCCACGCCACTGAGGGTCCAGGGCACGGAACCGGGAACCGACCAGCCGTGATCCCCCATTCAAGTAGTCATCAGTCCCGGTATCCGAGTACCCCCTACCCTGTCGACCGCCTCACAGCCAGTATAAAAGCTGAGGCCGGGAGGGCAGCTGATTTAGATAAGTAATGTAGAATAGTGAGAGAACAGCAGTGCTCACAGCTCAGCAATAAAGACTGGAGAGAAAGTCCTGAACATTGCATTACTACTCAGGAACATGTTACACAACTGCAGCAATGAAGGAAGAAGATGATAGTTGTCTGGAAAATACATAGATTCAAATGATAAGTGGGAGAGATAAGAGATGTGACAGCTGAAGCAGGGCCATACTCAGTGGGATTGACTAACGAGATGGATTAATTTAAAGTTATTATTTTTAATCATTAATGTACCACATGCAGCCATAAAACAAATCCAGTGCAACACTTGGCAGGAAGTGAACAGAGTCCACTTAAATAGAGCAAACACAGGTGCACAGAACAATAAAACCACCATCAACCTGCCTAGGCATGGGGGAGGTGATTTGCTATGTATTCAATGTCTTGTCTATATAGGACACCATTCACATTGATACAAAATGGTGCAGAGTGTCTGATAGCTTCCCACTGGCCCTGCCACTAGACCAAATGAGCAGCCCAGTACGATGTCTCTGCACCAATGTATGAATGACGCCTCATGGGGCCCAGCCACAACCCGCAAAACGATAAAAAAGTGCAAAAGGTTTTTCTGATAACAAAAACTTTTTTTTGTGAGGTATTGATTATGTATTTTGGCCGAGACACTGTAAACTCATAATCCACGTCATCGTACTGGGCTGCTCATTTGATCTAGTGGCCGGGCCAGTGGGCAGCTATCAGACACTCAACAAACAGTATAGAAACCATATAGTATTGGTGTAGTTTTGGCTATCAGTCATCAAGTCAGGGTGGTATTTAGTGAAAATTAGGTACCGTATATACTCGTGTATAAGCCGAGTTTTTCAGCCCAAAAATTGGGCTGAAAAGTCACCCCCTCGGCTTATACACGGGTCAATACGGTAACTATTTTGCTGGGGAGGCTGGAGGAGGCGGGGGGAGGCTGATGAGTGAGCGGCCCGTCACGTGGGGCCGCTCATTAGATATGCACGGCTCCCCCCCGCACATCACAGCGGCAGGGGAGCCGTGCATACAGGCAGCCCCCAGTGTATACAAGCAGCCCCCAGTGTATACAGGCAGCCCCCAGTGTATACAGGCAGCCCCCACTGGCAGTCATCCCCCCATCATGGAAAGAGCCCCCACACTTTGCAGAGTCCCCCCCGGCCCCCGCTGCATTATCTTACCATCCAGGGTCTTCACCGCGAGTCCTCCAGTCCTCCATCCTTGCGTGCTGTGTTCCCGGTCTCATGTGACCCGGCGGTCGCAGTGGAATGACGTCATCGCGCCGGGTCACATGAGACCGGGAAGACAGCGCGCGAGGATGGAGGACTGGAGGACCCGCGGTGAAGACCCTGGATGGTAAGATAATGCAGCGGGGGCCGGGGGGGACTCTGCAAAGCGTGGGGCTCTTTCCATGATGGGGGGACGACTGCCAGTGGGGGCTGCCTGTATACACTGGGGGCTGCCTGTATACACTGGGGGCTGCCTGTATACACTGGGGCCTGCCTGTATACCACTGGGGGCTGCCTGTATACACTGGGGGCTGCCTGTATACACTGGGGGCTGCCTGTATACACTGGGGCCTGCCTGTATACCACTGGGGGCTGCCTGTATACACTGGAGGCTGCCTGTATACACTGGGGGCTGCCTGTATACACTGGGGCTGCCTGTATACCTCTGGGGCCTGCCTGTATACACTGGGGGCTGCCTGTATACACTGGGGGCTGCCTGTATACCTCTGGGGCCTGCTGTATACCTCTGGGGCCTGCTATATACCTCTGGGGCCTGCTGTATATACCTTGGGGCCTGCTGTATACCTGCTGGGGCCTGCTGTATACCTGCTGGGGCCTGCTGTATATACCCCTGGGGTCTGCTGTGTATACCCCTGGGGCCTGCTGTATATGCCTCTGGGGCCTGCTGTATACCTGCTGGGGCCTGCTGTATACCTTTGGGGCCTGCTGTATACCTGCTGGGGCCTGCTGTATACCTGCTGGGGCCTGCTGTATACCTGCTGGGGCTTTCTGTATACCTGCTGGGGCCTGCTGTATATACCCCTGGGGCCTGCTGTATATGCCTCTGGGGCCTGCTGTATGCCTCTGGGGCCTGCTGTATACCTTTGGGGCCTGCTGTATACCTCTGGGGCCTGCTGTATATACCTCTGGGGCCTGCTGTATATACCCTGGGGCCTGCTGTATACCTCTGGGGCCTGCTGTATATACCCTGGGGCCTGCTGTATACCTTTGTGGCCTGCTGTATACCTCTGGGGCCTGCTGTATATACCCTGGGGCCTGCTGTATATTCCCCTGGGGCCTGCTGTATATACCCCTGGGGCCTGCTGTATATGCCTCTGGGGCCTGCTGTATATGCCTCTGGGGCCTGCTGTATACCTCTGGGGCCTGCTGTATATACCCTGGGGCCTGCTGTATATACCCCTGGGGCCTGCTGTATATACCCCTGGGGCCTGCTGTATATGCCTCTGGGGCCTGCTGTATGCCTCTGGGGCCTGCTGTTTATACCTTTAGGGATGCTGTATATACCACTGGGGAGGTTGCTGTATATACCACTGGGGAGGCTGCTGTATACTACCACTGGGGAGGCCTGTATACTACATTGCTGGGGGCTGTATACCTGTGCTGGGGTCCACCCTCAGCTTATACACGAGTCAATAGGTTTTCCCAGGTTTTGGGGGCAAAAGTAGGGGGGTCGGCTTATACACGGGTCGGCTTATACACGAGTATATACGGTAACCATCTATAGTATAGTCGAGTAATATAGGACTATAAGCACAAAGATGCATGCAAAATACAGACAATTAGGTACTTATAAAGTGGTATTCTAAGTATCCACAATCAGGGGAGTGCATCAAAGAGACCTATATTATCAGAGCTATACTGTTTGTTTGTACTAATGATTTGGGTTGATTTATCATGTGATGTTATGACCATAACACGCAGATTGTTAGCCCTGTACATATGCAAGTGTCACTTGTTGATTACACCCTAGATTTCACTAAACCCAAACATGTTTGTTATTATATAGACCTACAGTTGTGGCCAAAAGTATTGACACCCCTGCAATTCTGTCAGATAATACTCAGTTTCTTCCTGAAAATGATTGCAATCACAAATTCTTTGGTATTATTATCTTCATTTAATTTGTCTTCAATGAAAAAACACAAAAGAGAATGAAGCAAAAAGCAAAACATTGATCATTTCACACAAAACTCCAAAAATTGGCCAGACAAAAGTATTGGCACCCTCAGCCTAATACTTGGTTGTACAACATTTAGCCAAAATAACTGCGATCAACCGCTTCCGGTAACCATCAATGAGTTTCTTACAATGCTCTGCTGGAATTTTACACCATTCTTCTTTGGCAAACTGCTCCAGGTCCCTGATATTTGAAGGGTGCCTTCTCCAAACTGCCATTTTTAGATCTCTCCACAGGTGTTCTATGGGACTCAGGTCTGGACTCATTGCTGCCACCTTAGAAGTCTCCAGTGCTTTCTCTCAAACCATTTTCTAGTGCTTTTTGAAGTGTGTTTTGGGTCATTGTCCTGCTGGAAGACCCATGACATCTGAGGGAGACCCATCTTTCTCACACTGGGCCATGTATTATGCTGCAAAATTTGTTGGTAGTCTTCAGACTTCATAATGCCATGCACACGGTCAAGCAGTCCGGTGCCAGAGGCAGCAAAGCAACCCCAAAACATCAGGGAGCCTCCGCCATGTCTGACTGTAGGGAGCGTGTTCTTTTCTTTGTATGCCTCTTTTTTTCTCCTGTAAATTCTATGTTGATGCCTTTGCCCATAAAGCTCTACTTTTGTCTCATCTGACCAGAGAACATTCCTCCAAAACATTTTAGGCTTTCTCAGGTAAGTTTTGGCAAACTCCAGCCTGGCTTTTTTATGTCTCGGGGTAAGAAGTGGGGTCTTCCTGGGTCTCCTACCATACAGTCCCTTTTCATTCAGATGCCAACAGATAGTACGGGTTGACACTGTTGTACCCTCGGACTGCAGGGCAGCTTGAATTTGTTTGGATGTTAGTCGAGGTTCTTTATCCACCATCCGCACAATCTTGCATTGAAATCTCTCGTCAATTTTTCTTTTCCGTCCACATCTAGGGAGGTTAGCCACAGTGCCATGGGCTTTAAACTTCTTGATGACACTGCGCACGGTAGACACAGGAACATTCAGGTCTTTGGAGATGGACTTGTAGTCTTGAGATTGCTCATGCTTCCTCACAATTTGGTTTCTCAAGTCCTCAGACAGTGCTTTGGTCTTCTTTCTTTTCTCCATGCTCAATGTGGTACACACAAGGACACAGGATAGAGGTTGAGGCAACTTTAATCCATGTCAACTGGCTGCAAGTGTGATGTAGTTATTGCCAACGCCTGTTAGGTGCCACAGGTAAGTTACAGGTGCTGTTAATTACACAAATTAGAGAAGCATCACATGATTTTTCTAACAGTGCCAATACTTTTGTCCACCCCCTTTTTTATGTTTGGTGGAATTAGATCCAATTTGGCTTTAGGACAATTCTTTTTGTGTTTTTTCATTGAAGACAAATTAAACGAAGATAATAATACCAAAGAATTTGTGATTGCAATCATTTTCAGGAAGAAACTGAGTATTATCTGAGAATTGCAGGGGTGTCAATACTTTTGGCCACAACTGTATATGAATGATATGATGTATTGTAACCTGTGCATATATATATCCCAGTACTACATGTTCTACTACTTGTTCTAGGATAGGGTGATGTATATGTTTTTCTGGACATCTTGCCAATATACCAGGTGTTCTTCTGGTATGGACTGCCACCTGAGTTGACTATACATGAATATTTCTCTCCTTGCATAACACTTACTATAGGTGTGCCCCTCAGAGAGAAAGCTGTATAATTTCTGTATTTATTGTGGTGTGTGGATTTCCTTACAAGCATTGTTAGTTTACATATGGGTCAGGAACCCAATTTATTTTAATTGTTTTTAAATGTAATTGTCTGCATATGTGTTAAATAAACTTGTGTATATATATTTCTACACACTTGGTGTGCTCCCGGTTCCTTGTATGCCATGTCTTCTTCTTGTAATTCTACTTCATGTTCTGTGGCATGGTGAGCACCTACTGTCTCTAATCTTAATATTGTGGTGCTCCTCTTTATTAACTTTTCTGAAATCTAAAATGGCCCTAAAACTTTCCCTGTTAGCTTGGGGCCAAAATGCTCAGAAGTAGACCCAGATCTACGTGCTTATATCAAGCTGTAGAATTTTTTACAGCTTTATTTTATTTTTTATATTTTTTAACTTCCTTGAATTTCCAGGTGTTTTGACACCTGATGGGTGTGAATTTTGGAAACAGTGCCAAATGAGGCAGCTGTGAAGTCCAGGAAACTTACAATGTCCTTAAAACATCTGTTTAGCAGCGCTTAATACATTTTAGGAAATGTTTAAAAAAAATATATTTTTTTTTTATTCATCATCACTATTATTATTATTATTATTATTATTATTATTATTATTATTTATATTTTGGTGGGAGAGCATTTATTATTGCATAGGGTCATCCCTGTGTCAGGTCTTCTCTTCTACCGTTATTTGATACCACTTCATATAAAAATAGCATATTGCCATTATATATTTCACACACCTTATCTTATAGGTCTGTTCATACTCATGAAACACCATACTATGAATATTGCTTCTTAAAAATGTGCAATCACTATTTCATTTCATTCCAAACTCTTACAATAGACCTTTTTGTCGTGTGCACAAGTGTTTTATCTATACAGCGCCTTGTGAAAGTAATTGCAAAACAAAAGAAACAGGAGAATCGCTCCCTAGGGAGAACCTGACATGCTCATTTGGGGACACAGTCTGGTGATGTGTGCAGTGGACCCTCACCTTCTCGGGTTGTGCCGCCTCCGCACAACCCCAATTTCAGCTTGTTTGCAGACTCCACGCTGCTGCACAGACTCCTAGCTTAATCTCTTCCACACCAGGCTTCTTGCAGCGTCCTCCCGGTTACGGGGTACAGGCAGATCACGTGGTAGCGTTCTGGTGAATCAACACTTGCCACATCACCACAGGTCCTAGACCAGCACTGAGCTTTCTCTCCCTCTATTACCGATGTGCTCCGCAGCCCCTGTAACCAACACCATAGGTGGGAATTGTATACTGATAAAAATTGGTTACTTAGTATAGGGCCCAGGAGCACAGACGGATCAATTTAAGGGTTAAATTCCTCCTGTATTGGCAACCACAACGCATTTCCACAACGATATGTCGTCTTCCTCAGGTGGATTTACATTAGCATATCCATGGACACATTAAATAGTCCCCCCCACCAATCACACTACATCAATTAAAGAGGCAGTTACATTAACTATATCCTGCAGAGGGCTCACTCAATTTTTCCCAGAAACTGCTGTGGTCTTTTATAACATATATAAAAACAGTAATAGTAATCTAGAAAATACGCCAATCTATAACTTTAAAAACAGATAGAATATGTATAATAATAAAAAATTCTGCACTAGGATTGCTCTCAACTGCTGAATCGGTTAACCTGTTAATATCTGGTCCAGGAGCCCTAGAGGGTGCTGATGAAAAGCATATGTTTTTTAGAGTATGAGAGCAAATGCAAAATTGCGATTACAAACAAGGTAGAGTCTCTATTTTTAAGATGATGTATTTCTAGTGGGCTGGTTCCAAAAGGTTTACACATTACTGTGAAATCAACATACCCCCAGGATATTGAATTCACAAATTCTTGGGATGAATATCTACTGAAATGCTCAATAGGTCTGTTAGAGATGTTAGTTGTAAAGAGATCTTGGTTGGCCGAAAAAGCCCTTGGTGAGATGAGAGCATTAAAAGGTTCTTTGGATTTGTGCTCCTTATCCAAGTATTATCAGGATTTGACCCTCTTTTGAAATGTAGATTGGAAACATTTGAGGAGGACATAATAAGAAAAAAAGCCCTAAAATGTGTGCGGGATAAAAATGGAATTAATGTAGTATTGGAGGGAATTAATAAGGAAGAAGAGCGTGAGGGGGAAGCAATGGACACTATCCCACCCATAGATTTAGATAAAATAAAGGAGATGACATCAGAGACAGAAAAGAGAATTCCTCAAAAATCGGATCCGATTTCAAAAAAGGAGAATAGAAAAATTCTGAAGACAAAAGAACAGTTAGAAAATTACGACAAACATAAAGAATCTCTTCAAGTGAAAACTACTAATGTGGCTGAAAATCATGAGACACGGGATCAAGATAAGGAGAAAAAAGAAAGAGAGACAGGATGGGACCCCATAAAGCTGCTTGAAGATAAACCCAATAATGTTCCCTACTCAGATGGATCCACAAATTAATTGTTCATTAATCACTTTACACTCTACGTCAATTAATATAGATGAGGGAGAAAAGGTACGAAATTCACAAAGTTCACAAATTTTATTTAAGCCACAGCATTTATTTATGACACAAAATAATTCTTTTCACAATGTCAAAGATACTGTGACGGCTAAGGCAGCCCAATCACAGAACATTTCACTCGAGATTATAGAGGAGATAGATGGAAGGGATGGTTTAAAAGGTTCACAAATGGGAGAAATTTCACATGATTCACTTCTTGGAGGTGTTCGGAATGGAGTACCTCCAAAGGCGGGAGGAACACTTTTGAATACAGTTGAGATTTATACACAAGAATCACAAATTATTAGAGGAACAATAAGGATTGAACATGCTAAAAATAGTATATACTTGAATAAGATGAGTGATAATCAGCAAATTGGTGATACAGCGGATCCAAGTGTTCCAACAAAAGAACATTTGGAACATGTTGTGAATAACATTGAATTAGCCCCTTGATAACACAACTAGAATTAATGCAAGCTGAACAGATGGATCCTGTAGCTGACCCAATGGGAGAAGAGGAGAGTGTATCTCAAACTACAATAGAGGATACCCCAAAACTGGTAATTATATCCAACTAGTAAAAAGGCCCGATGCAATTGCATCGGGAGCGCGGTGAAATGAATCGTGTGTATACAGGCGGGTCAGTGGGTATCAGAGTATACAGGCGGCTCTGTGGGTAGCAGAGTATACACGCGGCTCTGTGGGTAGCAGAGTATAGAGGCGGCTCTGTGGGTAGCAGAGTATAGAGGCGGGTCAGTGGGTAGTAGAGCATGGAGGCGGCTCTGTGGGTAGCAGAGTATGGAGGCGGCTCTGTGGCTAGCAGAGTATCGAGGCGGCTGTGTGGGTAGCAGAGTATCGAGGCGGCTGTGTGGGTAGCAGAGTATGGAGGCGGCTGTGTGGGTAGCAGAGTATCGAGGCGGCTGTGTGGGTAGCAGAGTATCGAGGCGGCTGTGTGGGTAGCAGATTATCGAGGCGGCTGTTCTTTTGTTGGAACACTTGGATCCCTTTCCCAGAGGCCTCTCTGATCAAGGAATTATAATTTAAGAAAATCGATATTGAAGGATCAGTATCCAGATTAACATAATATTCGGTATGACTTAATATTCTCTCCCGCACCTCTTTATACCAACGACGGTTCATCACCACAACCCCCCCCCCACTTTGTCCGCACTCTTTACGATGGATTTATTCTTTAATGAGACTAAGGCTTCCCTTTCTTTCTTATTCAAATTATCTTTTTTGACGCAGTTCTTAATAGTGCGCAACTCTCTCAACACCAACTACTGAAAGGCCTCAAGCTGTGAGCCCTTATGGTGGAGGGGATAAAAGTTCTTTGATCCTCCACTCACTTCCACATGTTTATAAGAATCTGTTAAAGGGTCGATGGGCAATTATTTTCCTTTTTCTTACCTATTTTTTCTTCAATCAGGAAATTGCGTTTAATTGTCAATTTCCTGATATATTCATTCAGGTCCAAATATAATTCACAATTATTTAAACACGACACTGGGCAGGCAGAAAGACTGGCCCTTTTCCAACAGGGCTACCTCCCCTTCAGTTAACGCATAGCTCGACAGGTTAAATACTCCATTTTTCCCCATGTTGTTATTATTCTTCCCATTATCTAATCTACCTTCGTTCTCTTCTGGGTTAGTTGATTTTTTATTACATCGTTTGGTTGTAACTCTTCTTCCACCCCTACACCCGCTCCCCTTTTTCTTTTTGGGTGGCGGCCTGAAGCCACCTGAAAAAATTGTGTTATTTTAGCATCTTTCAAAAGACTTGGCCGTCTTTTCTCTACATTTAGGGTTATTAGTACCCCCGCTTGACACAGTTCCTCTCTTATTGGAACCGCCAATTCACACGTATCTACTTATATAATCGGGAGTTGGGAATTCGGGCACTGTAGCCGAATCCCAAGCTCCTTTGCGCGACTGCGAGTGATGACGCGCAGCGTCATCACGAGCCGCAGCTGCACTACACTTAAAAAGAAAAAAAAAAAATATGCTCACCTCTCCCCAAGCCCCCGCCATCTCCTGCCGTCTTCCTCCAGGCTTCCAGTGGCTGCCGCAGGCTCCGAGTGTCTGCAGAGCTCTGCTACTGCAGTCCAGGGCAGTCCAGGACCTGTGGTGATGTCACAGTCACGTGACACCAGGTTACTCCATGGTAATCTGGTGTCACGTGACTCTGACATCACCACAGGTCCTGAACTGCAGTAGCAGACCTGTGCTGACACCGGCAGCCTGCGGGAGCCACCGGGAGCTACACACAGCAGTGATCCCAGGAGCTGACAATTTACACACAGGAGTGATCCCTGATCCCAGGAGCTGACACTCTACACACAGGAGTGATCCCAGGAGCTGACAATCTACACACAGGACTGATCCCAAGAGCTGACAATCTACACACAGGAGTGATCCCAGGTCAGGCGGGTCAGTGGGTAGTAGAGCATGGAGGCGGCTCTATGGGTAGCAGAGTATGGAGGCGGCTCTGTGGCTAGCAGAGTATCGAGGCGGCTGTGTGGGTAGCAGAGTATCGAGGCGGCTGTGTGGGTAGCAGAGTATCGAGGCGGCTGTGTGGGTAGCAGAGTATCGAGGCGGCTGTGTGGGTAGCAGAGTATCGAGGCGGCTGTGTGTGTAGCAGAGTATCGAGGCGGCTCTGTGGGTAGCAGAGTATAGAGGCGGCTCTGTGGGTAGCAGAATATAGAGGCGGCTCTGTGGGTAGCAGAGTATACAGGCGGCTGTGTGGGTAGCAGAGTATAGTGGCGGCTGTGTGGCTAGCAGAGTATCGAGGCAGCTCTGTGGGTAGCAGAGTATCGAGGCGGCTCTGTGGGTAGCAGAGTATCGAGGCGGCTCTGTGGGTAGCAGAGTATCGAGGCGGCTCTGTGGTGGAGGGGTGAGGAGAGATGCGGCTCTGTGGTGGAGGGGTGAGGAGAGATGCGGCTCTGTGGTGGAGGGGTAAGGAGAGATGCGGGTCTGTGGTGGAGGGTGAGGAGAGATGCGGCTCTGTGGTGGAGGGGTGAGGAGAGATGCGGCTCTGTGGTGGAGGGGTGAGGAGAGATGCGGCTTTGTGGTGGAGGGGTGAGGGGAGATGCGGCTCAGTGTTGGAGGGGTGAGGAGAGATGCGGTTCAGTGGTGGAGGGGTGAGGAGAGATGGGTGTCTGTGGTGGAGGAGTGAGGAGAGATGCGGCTCAGTGGTGGAGGGGTGATGAGAGATGCGGCTCAGTGGTGGAGGGGTGAGGAGAGATGGGTGTCTGTGGTGGAGGGGTGAGGAGAAGCGGGTCAGTGGTGGAGGGGTGAGGAGAGAAGCGGCTTAGTGGTGGAGGGGTAAGGAGAGAAGCGGCTCAGTGGTGTAGGGTTGAGGAGAGAAGCGGGTCAGTGGTGGAGGGGTGAGGAGAGAAGCGGCTCAGTAGTGGAGGGGTGAGGAGAAAAGCACACAGTATATACATACATGAGACATTGTATAGACAGACAGTATGCAGAGATTACACATATTATACACACAGTATAGACAGAGTATACACGCATTACAGAGAGTGTAGAGAGACATGAGAAGGACAGAGTGTAGAGAGACATGAGAGGGACAGAGTGTAGAGAGACATGAGAGGGACAGAGTGTAGAGAGACATGAGAGGGACAGAGTGTAGAGAGACATGATAGGGACAGAGTGTAGAGAGACATGAGAGGGACAGAGTGTAGAGAGACAGCTCCTGGGATCACTCGTGTGTGTAGACTGTCAGCTCCTGGGATCACTCCTGTGTGTAGACTGTCAGCTCCTGGGATCAGTCCTGTGTGTAGACTGTCAGCTCCTGGGATCAGGGATCAGTCCTGTGTGTAGATTGTCAGCTCCTGGGATCACTCCTGTATGTAGATTGTCAGCTCCTGGGATCAGTCGTGTGTGTAGATTGTCAGCTCCTGGGATCAGTCCTGTGTGTAGATTGTCAGCTCCTGGGATCAGTCCTGTGTGTAGATTGTCAGCTCCTGGGATCAGTCCTGTGTGTAGATTGTCAGCTCCTGGGATCACTCCTGTGTGTAGACTGTCAGCTCCTGGGATCAGTCCTGTGTGTAGACTGTCAGCTCCTGGGATCAGTCCTGTGTGTAGATTGTCAGCTCCAGGGATCAGGGATCACTCCTGTGTGTAGATTGTCAGCTCCTGGGATCAGTCCTGTGTGTAGATTGTCAGCTCCAGGGATCAGTCCTGTGTGTAGACTGTCAGCTCCTGGGATCAGGGATCAGTCCTGTGTGTAGATTGTCAGCTCCTGGGATCACTCCTGTATGTAGATTGTCAGCTCCTGGGATCACTCCTGTGTGTAGATTGTCAGCTCTTGGGATCAGTCCTGTGTGTAGATTGTCAGCTCCTGGGATCACTCCTGTGTGTAGATTGTCAGCTCCTGGGATCAGTCCTGTGTGTAGACTGTCAGCTCCTGGGATCACTCCTGTGTGTAGATTGTCAGCTCCTGGGATCACTCCTGTGTGTAGATTGTCAGCTCCTGGGTTCAGTCCTGTGTGTAGATTGTCAGCTCCTGGGATCACTCCTGTGTGTAGACTGTCAGCTCCTGGGATCAGTCCTGTGTGTAGATTGTCAGCTCCTGGGATCACTCCTGTGTGTAGATTGTCAGCTCCTGGGATCAGTCCTGTGTGTAGATTGTCAGCTCCTGGGATCACTCCTGTGTGTAGATTGTCAGCTCCTGGGATCAGTCCTGTGTGTAGACTGTCAGCTCCTGGGATCACTCCTGTGTGTAGACTGTCAGCTCCTGGGATCAGTCCTGTGTGTAGATTGTCAGCTCCTGGGATCACTCCTGTGTGTAGATTGTCAGCTCCTGGGTTCAGTCCTGTGTGTAGATTGTCAGCTCCTGGGATCACTCCTGTGTGTAGATTGTCAGCTCCTGGGTTCAGTCCTGTGTGTAGATTGTCAGCTCCTGGGATCACTCCTGTGTGTAGACTGTCAGCTCCTGGGATCAGTCCTGTGTGTAGATTGTCAGCTCCTGGGATCACTCCTGTGTGTAGATTGTCAGCTCCTGGGATCAGTCCTGTGTGTAGATTGTCAGCTCCTGGGATCACTCCTGTGTGTAGAGTGTCAGCTCCTGGGATCAGGGATCACTCCTGTGTGTAGATTGTCAGCTCCTGGGATCACTGCTGTGTGTAGCTCCCGGTGGCTCCCGCAGGCTGCCGGTGTCAGCACAGGTCTGCTACTGCAGTTCAGGACCTGTGGTGATGTCAGAGTCACGTGACACCAGGTTACCATGGAGTAACCTGGTGTCACGTGACTGTGACATCACCACAGGTCCTGGACTGCCCTGGACTGCAGTAGCAGAGCTCTGCAGACACTCGGAGCCTGCGGCAGCCACCGGAAGCCTGGAGGAAGACGGCAGGAGACGGCGGGGGCTTGGGGAGAGGTGAGCATATTTTTTTTTTTTTTTTAAGTGTAGTGCGGCTGCGGCTCGTGATGACGCTGCGCGTCATCACTCGCAGTCGCGCAAAGGAGCTTGGGATTCGGCTACAGTGCCCGAATTCCCAACTCCCGATTATATAAGTAGATACGTGTGAATTGGCGGTTCCAATAAGAGAGGAACTGTGTCAAGCGGGGGTACTAATAACCCTAAATGTGGAGAAAAGAGGGCCAAGTCTTTTGAAAGATGCTAAAATAACACAATTTTTTCAGGTGGCTTCAGGCCGCCACCCAAAAAGAAAAAGGGGAGCGGGTGTAGGGGTGGAAGAAGAGTTACAACCAAACGATGTAATAAAAAATCAACTAACCCAGAAGAGAACGAAGGTAGATTAGATAATGGGAAGAATAATAACAACATGGGGAAAAATGGAGTATTTAACCTGTCGAGCTATGCGTTAACTGAAGGGGAGGTAGCCCTGTTGGAAAAGGGCCTGTCTTTCTGCCCAGTGTCGTGTTTAAATAATTGTGAATTATATTTGGACCTGAATGAATATATCAGGAAATTGACAATTAAACGCCATTTCCTGATTGAAGAAAAAATAGGTAAGAAAAAGGAAAATAATTGCCCATCAACCCTTTAACAGATTCTTATAAACATGGGGAAGTGAGTGGAGGATCAAAGAACTTTTATCCCCTCCACCATAAGGGCTCACAGCTTGAGGCCTTTCAGCAGTTGGTGTTGAGAGAGTTGCGCACTATTAAGAACTGCGTCAAAAAAGATAATTTGAATAAGAAAGAAAGGGAAGCCTTAGTCTCATTAAAGAAGAATAAATCCATTGTAATAAAGAGTGCGGACAAAGGGGGGGAGGGTTGTGGTGATGAACCGTCGTTGGTATAAAGAGGCGCGGGAGAGAATATTAAGTCATACCGAATATTATGTTAATCTGGATACTGATCCTTCAATATCGATTTTCTTAAATTATAATTCCTTGATCAGAGAGGCCTCTGGGAAAGGGATTCTTGATAAAAGAGAAAGGAGGTTCTTGGTTATCCCGAGGTATTGAGTTCCTCTTTTCTACTTTCTCCCAAAATTACATAAAAACCTGACCCGCCCCATCATTCCAGGGGTAAACTCCATCACGGCCAACTTGTCACACTATGTGGACCTCTTCTTGTAGAAAATGGTGTTGAATCTGGGGTCATATCTCAAGGATTCAACACAAGTAATACAATTGCTGAGCGAGCTTATGGTAAAAGAGAATTGTGTAATGATGACGATGGATGTTACCGCCCTGTACAGTAATATAGCACATGAATTGGGTTTGAGAGCATTGGATCATTACCTGGGGAAAGACCCGACAATACCAGGGGACCAGAAATAATTTATTTTGCAGGTGGTAAAATTTATTCTGGAGAACAATGTTTTTACCTTTGAGGGCACTTATTATCAGCAAAAGAGGGGCTGTGCGATGGGGACGAGATTCGCCCCAAGTTATGCAAATCTCTTTATGGGTCATTTTGAGTCCGTCATCCTCGCACAGTCCCATTTAGCACAAAAGCACATTGTTTTTTATCGTCGCTTTATTGACGATCTCTTCTTTTTATGGGATGGAGCAGAGGAGGAAGCTAGAGATTTTACAACGGAGTTGAATAATAACACGTGGGGTCTTCAGTTCACAGCCACAACCTCCAGGACGAAGATACAATATTTGGATCTAAATGTCTGTCTGGATGGTCTGGGTAGAGTGTCCACGTCAACACATTTTAAACAGGCTGATGTAAATAGTTATTTGAAGTTTGACAGTGGACACCTACTCAGATGGCTTAAGAATATCCCATATGGCCAATATTGGCGGATCCGAAAAAATTGCTCTGATCAAAGGGAATATGAAAGAGAAGCACAAATTTTGAGGGAGAGATTTATCAAAAAGAGGTACCCTGAGAAATTGTTGAAGGACGCTTATGACCGTACGTCCTCATTTACTCAGGAGATGTGCATTGAGAAAATTAATGATGCCAGAAAAGTGGGTCAAGAAAAGGATTGTAGGGATTGGAGTTTAATCACAACCTTCAGTAAGTCACGCAGTAAAGTACAGCGGTTGTTGGATAAGCATTGGTTTATATTGGAAGGGGACCCGATATTGGCGAGTGAACTGCCAAAA
This sequence comes from Allobates femoralis, assembly GCA_033576535.1. Classification (NCBI taxonomy): domain Eukaryota; kingdom Metazoa; phylum Chordata; class Amphibia; order Anura; family Aromobatidae; genus Allobates; species Allobates femoralis. Next base: position 16,582,409 of record JARQOC010000003.1, read on the forward strand.
AAAACCCCATATAGTATATAGAAGAAGACGCAGTACACGGAGTTGGGTGTCCCTAAGTAATACAATGCCGAAAATGGAAACTGAAGAAAGTGAGGTGATTCAAACCCAGAATGGGTGTTTCAGTTGTAAATCCTGGGGATGTCTATGCTGTGGTTCCATCACCACTGGCATCAATACATTTCAATCAGTAGTGACTAAGGAGACCTTCACTATTAACTGTAGGGTTAATTGCCAGTCAAGTTATGTTGTGTACTTGTTGCAATGCCCTTGTGGACTCCAATACGTGGGCAGAACTATACAAAAAATGCACGCAAGGCAAGGCAAAGCATAGGTCAAATATATGGAGCGGGTACCCCTTACATAGCGTATCAAAATATTTTAGTCTGGCTCATGCGAAGGATCCAAGTGGTTTGAAACGTACGATTATAGATTAGATCCCTGAGATGGGGTTGGATAGATTTAGGGATCTAATAAAAAAAGAAAGTTTTTGGATCTTAAAACTAGCCACGATAGCCCCAAAGGGACTAAACCTCATGATTGAAAGTGTGCATAAATAATACAAGTGAATGGTCCGTTTAGTGCGCAAAATAGATTTTGCATATAGTAAGGGAGATATATTAATTACTCTGGAGATATTAATTATTCGGGAATGTATTTTAGAATTCTATATATACTTTTCAGTGTGTAAATTTATTATTATGGGATTTATTTTATTCAACTTGTGGTCAATTCAGATTACAATGCACCAACAAAACAGTTAGGTCAATATATGAGCGAGATATTAATAGGTATCAATTATTTATTATGAGCTATGCGTGATCCAATTTGAAGTATTATAATTAGATTTAAGTGGTTATTGAATAGGATTATAAAGAATGGAAATTTTCTAGGATCTAAAACTAGGATTTTTATATCTAAATCATATAAAGTGAAATGTGTGATAATATTATGTATTGTCAGTTTAGTCGAGGATTTGGCATGTACAGTATATTTAATTACCAGCCAAAAATTTTCGCAAGATTTTAAAATTCTTGGATCCTCGGAAGATTGTTCAGTAGTGCTATGTTGTAGTGAGGAAAATTTTAATCATTGTTTGTAGTTAGTTCATTTACAAAAACTAAATTATATTGGCCCATATTTTTAACATAATGTAATATATAAGCTGAAAGGTATAAAGTATGTGGTATGAAAATGGCAACACCGTTTCAGCTACAGCCACAAAATTTTGCACAGTCACACGATCTGGACACCGAGAGCGTCATAGGCTATGTTGTGAGGAAAATTTTAACTCCCGTGTTCCAATTCACAATACAATTTTGCCCCTATCTACATAATGGGGAAAAAGTGAAGTAATACAGTGTGAAAAATGACAGTGTCATGACAGCCCAAAACTGAACAGTACACCTAGCACTAAGTCATAGGGGGCCTTGACTGGAGAAAATTTCAACGCCCATGTTTACACACCACAATTTTGCCACATCAAAAGGAAAAAGTGACAGTCCACTAAGGTGTGGAATGGAGGTAATCACCAGCGCCAAAACTAACACATATACCAGCATATAGTACAAAGTTACACACATGAACACACGCACCAGTACACACCACCGCCCAAAGGTAACACACACTAAACCCTGTACTCACCACGCACCCAACACCAACCACAAAGAGACAACATAACACAGAGACACGCACACACACACCCCATGGACACACACACCAAGCGACACATACCACCACAGGACACACAAACCACAAGAGACACCACGCAACACAGAGACACACACATACACCACACATACCCCCCCACAGGGACACACACATACACACCCTAAAGGGACACATGCACTCACCCCACAGGGACACACACACACACACTACAAAGAGACACACACACACAGAGACACACACACACCACACAGCCCCCCCCCCACAGGGACACACACGCATACACACCCTATAGGGACACATGCACTCACCCCACAGGGACACACACACACACACACACCCCAGGGACACACACACCACACAGACAGACACAGATGTGCAGAAATCACCTCACACAACTCGCCTCATACGTGTGCTATCTTTAATTTCCAAAAATAAACATCTGATTAAAAACAGCCAATGTGCAACACATGTGCCATATAGGGAATTAAGGCAGATGTCAGTCACATGAGCTGTCTATTATGTGTATGTGTGAGGTAACATATACTGCCCGGCCAGGGGGAGGGTTTACTGTTGGCTGGAGATTTATCAGGCTACCTATAGCAACCAATCACAGCTCAGCTTCTATTTTCCTACAGGTCATTAATATGACATATTCAAATTCTATTTTGTTATAGCTAACATCAGTTATTTATTAACCCGGGCGTAGCCGGGTACTACAGCTACTATGTTATAAAAGAACACAGCAGTTTCTGGAAAAAATTGAGTGAGCCCTCGGCCAGGATATAGTTAATGTAACTGCCCCTTTAATTGATGTAGTGTGATTGGTGGGGGGGACTATTTAATGTATCCAGGGATATGCTAATGTAAATCCACCTGCGTGTTGTAGTTGCCAATAAAGGAGGAATTTAACCCTTAAATTGATCCATCTGTGCTCTTTCACCCTATATTAAGTAACCAATTTTTATCAGTATATTGTGAAAGTATTCGGCCCCTTGAACTTTTCAATCTTTTGCCACATTTCCGGCTTCAAACATAATGATATAAATTCTAATTTTTTTGTGAATCAACAACAAGTGGGACACAATCGTGAAGTGGAACCAAATTTATTGGATATTTTAAATTTTTTAACAAATAAAAAACTGAAAAGTGGGGCGTGCAATATTATTCGGCCCCTTGAGTTAATACTTTGTAGCGCCCCCTTGTGCTGCGATTACAGCTGCAGTCTCTTGGGGTTTGTCTCTATCAGTTTTGCACATCGAGAGACTGAAATTCTTTCCCATTCTTCCTTGCAGAACAGCTGGAGCTCAGTGAGGTTGGATTGAGACGTTTGTGAACAGCAGTTTTCAGCTCTTTCCACAGATTCTCCATTGGATTCAGGTCTGGATGTGACTTGGCCATTCTAACACCTGGATATGGTTATTTTTGAACCTTTCCATTGTAGATTTTGCTTTATGTTTGGGATCATTGTCTTGTTGGAAGATAAATCTCCGTCCCAGTCTCAGGTCTTTTGCAGACTCCAACAGGTTTTCTTCCAGAATGGTCCTGTATTTGGCTTCGTCCATCTTCCTTTCAATTTTAACCATCTTCCCTGTCCCTGCTGAAGAAAAGCAGCCCAAACCATGATGCTACCACCACCATGTGTGACAGTGGGGATGGTGTTTTGAGGGTGATGAGCTGAGTTGCTTTTACGCCAAACATACCATTTTGCATTGTTGCCAAAAAGTTTAATTTTGGTTTCCTCTGAGCAGAGCCCCTTATTCCACATGTTTGCGGTCTCCCAGGCGGCTTGTGGCAAACTTCAAACCAGACTTTTTATGGATATCTTTCAGAAATGGCTTCTTCTTACCACTCTTCTATAATGGCCAGATTTGTGCAGTGTACGTCTGATTGTTTTCCTATGGACAGACTCTCCCACCTCAGCTGTAGATCTCTGCAGTTCATCCAGAGTGATCATGGGCCTTTTGGCTGCATCTCTGATCAGTCTTCTCCTTGTTCGAGATGAAAGTTTAGAGGGACGGCCGGGCCTTGGTAGATTTGCAGTGGTCTGATACTCCTTCCATTTCAATATGATCACTTGCACAGTGCTCCTTGAAATGTTTTAAACTTGGGAAATCTTTTTGTATCCAGATCCAGCTTTAAACTTCACCACTTCTCGGACCTGCCTGGTGTGTTCCTTGGTCTTCATGATGATCTCTGCACTTGAAACAGACCCCGGAGCCTATCACAGAGCAGGTGCATTTATACGGAGACCTGATTACACACAAGTGGATTCTATTTATCATTACCAGTCATTTAGGACAAAATTGGATCATTCAGAGATCCTCACTGAACTTCAGGAGTGAGTTTGCTTCACTGAAAGTAAAGGGGTCGAATAATATTGCACGCCTCAGTTTTTTATTTGTTTAAAAAGTTGAAAATCTAATATATAAAGCTGAATGTGTGTATGTATGTATATCCGGGATTGTCATCTACACCGTTGCAACTACAGCCACAAAACTTTGCACAGTCACACATCTGGACCCCGAGAGCGTCATAGGCTATGTTGTGAGGCGAAATTTTAACCTCACGCATTCTAATTCACCAAACAATTTTGCCCCTATCTACATAATGGGGAAAAAGTGACAGTTACCAGTTGACAGTTGTGAATGAGAGGGACTTAATGATAGCGCCAAAGACTAACAGCATATACCAGCATATAGTCACTAAGGTGGGGCCCCAACATGAGATATTCACCACACATGGGGACATGTATACACACCACATGCACACAAAGAGTAACAGCAAGTGTATAGTCGCTAAGGTACAGCCCCAACATTGGATACTCATCACGCACCCGAACAAACACACACACACACCACAAAGAGACACAAACAACACAGAGACACACACACCCCCACGGGGACACACACACACCCTATAGCGACACATGCGCTCACCCCACAGGGACACACACACACCACAAAGAGACACACACACCACACAGACCCCCCCACAGGGACACACACATACACACCCTATAGGGACACACGCACTCACCCCACAGGGACACACACACCACAAAGAGACACACACAACGCAGAGACACACACACACCACACAGACACCCCCCCACAGGGACACACACATACACACCCTATAGGGACACATGCACTCACCCCACAGGGACACACACACACACCACAAAGAGACACACACAACACAGATACACACACACACACACCACACAGACCCCCCACAGGGACGCACACACATGCACACCCTATAGGGACACATGCACTCACCCCACAGGGACACACACACCACAAAGAGACACACACAACAGAGACACACACCACACAGACCCCCCCACAGGGACACACACACATACACACCCTATAGGGACACATACACACACCTCAGGGACACACACACCACACAGACAGACACAGATGTGCATAAATCACCTCACACAACTCGCCTCATACGTGTGCTATCTTTAACTTCCAAACATAAACATCTGATTAAAAACAGCCAATGTGCAACACATGTGCCATATAGGGAATTAAGGCAGATGTCAGTCACATGAGCTGTCTATTATGTGTATGTGTGAGGTAACATATACTGCCCGGCCAGGGGGAGGGTTTACTGTTGGCTGGAGATTTATTAGGCTGCCTATAGCAATCAATCACAGCTCAGCTTCTATTTTCTTGCAGGTCATTAATATGACATATTCAAATTCTATTTTGTTATAGCTAACAGCAGTTATTTATTAACCCGGGCGTAGCCCGGTACTACAGCTAGTATGCAATAAATTTCATTCCACTTCACGATTGTGTCCCACTTGTTGTTGATTCTTCACAAAAAATTAGAATTTATATCTTTATGTTTGAAGCCTGAAATGTGGCAAAAGGTTGAAAAGTTCAAGGGGACCGAATACTTTCACAACACACTGTATATAAAAAATAGATGTGGCGAGATATAATGTGACGATCATCCGCTTGAAAGGCTGAGCTGCTGGTAAGGCAGCACCCGGGCCCATTTACCCCAATACAGGGATTTGGATTACAGTAGAGCCCAGGAGGTAGCGGCCTATGAGTGAGTAGTAGACCGTAGCAGAAAGATCACCAGAAAGAGACAAGACTAGGAGATCAAGGAAGAGACAAAATCAGGATCAAAAAGCGTAGTCAGAAGGCAGCGTCAAAAACTGAGAAGGCAGAAAAAGTACAAAATCATCAGGCGGTAAAAGGTTCAAAATCCAGGCAAAGGTCAGAGTAAATATAAAAGAGCACAAAATAGGTCACTGGGAAAAGCAAGAATATATCTGGCGGTTTACATGACAGCCCCCAAGGTATTTGAAGGGCATGGTTCCCTCTCATATGCTGGAGCTCAAAGCCTGATGACTTCTTCTAAACCGCCCCTGCAACCAAGCCAGATGATGGTGCATGACTGATACCAACCACCCGACTTCTGATAAAGGAACGAAGCCGGCGCCTCCCAGACGCCTCTACAGGGATCTCTCTCCTGTCACCAGCATCACCCACAGGAGGAGCACAGCAATGCCCAGCAACAGAGGGATGAACCAAAGGAGCTGGTCCCATTGAGGATATGGCCAACCTCTATCACCGTCATCCCCAGCTGAAGAAATCCAGCGCCGCCTAGTGGCCGGGGCAGGAACAACAGTCACCGAGTCCGACAACAACGTGAGAACATGGCACCATCTCTAATCTCTACAATTAGCTTTGTAAATGTATTTACCATATTTCATTTTTAGGAAGATGTCAAACCTTTTGGGAATATGATATGGAATGCGTTATATATTGAATCAAGTTGTTAGTTTCTTTTAAAAACTTCTTTACCTTCTCCCCTTACCATTTCTCCCATATCAGTAATGTATGTACTATAGTATATTGTAATAACAAAAGAAAAATGAAAAATGTATATTTTATGTCCAAGAATTAAATTTTATGGGTCACATCCTGTCTGACAAAGGTTTCGAAATAGACCTTTACAAGAATAAACTCTTCTTATCACCATTGTGCGCTGAAACCAAGACGTCATTCCGGTGGTGATGTCGTGACATCAAAACGTGACATTTAATGGGCCTTTTAGACCAGAACTAAGGACCATATGGGGGCAAAAGTGAGCAGCAGAGGTAAGTGGTCAGGAGAGCATCGGTTATATTTATTTTTTCTACATTTGACGATCTTTATGCTCTGGAGTCTTTTAAAAGTACCTTTACACGCGGCAACTTTTCTAGGAATTTCACTTACTGGTTGCAGTGAAATCATGGACACATTGTTCTATATTGTTGCTGTGTACAAATGGAACAATGTGTCCATAATTTCACTGCAACAAGCAAATTGCCAGTGAAATTCCTAGAAAAGTTGCCGCGTGTAAAGGTACCTTAAGACATAATAAGGGATATTGCATGGTAATAGTGGAAGCCGATCACCAGGGAAGGAGGATCAGAGCCCGAGGTTGGAGCCAGAACACGTGTGTAACACTCAGAAGGATCATCTTCCTAATAAAGGGGCTTTCTACATCTATCCTCTTGTTCTGGATAATATAGGAGTAGAAGCAAAATATTATATTTCTAATAAATTCTGTGAGACGTCTAAGAATTTCAGAAAAACTTTCAATAGGTTTCTAAAAACACTTAGCAAAACCCAAGAAACACTTCAAAGCCTTCAAGGTGCTAGTTTGTACATATCCTATATGGGATGGCATAGGGCGCCAGTCACACAGGTACATGTGGTCACAGTGCCAGGATTACGATCTATTGATGAAGCCCATACTATTAGATCAGGCGGGCTGCCCAGCACTATATAAGTGCACCCCACAGGACAGACACCCCAATTCACCCAACTAACACTGAATGGTCTGGCTGCATCCTGCATAAAATGATAAAATGTACAATAAAAAAGATGAAAAATGATGTATAAAACACATGAGGTGGTAACCCTGCCCTTATCACATCCTCACACTTTACTGCAGTAAATTATTATCATTACTTGGCTTTCTACATTCTCCATCTTGTTTTTATTATTATATTCTGTGTATTTTTTATTACTTTCATTTTGTATTTACAGGGATCTTGTCACCTCCAGAACGCCTCCTAAGCTATCAAAACATGTCCCTGCAGCATTATCACTAATCTCACACTCCTTTTGGCTCAGAAATGCATCCTGTGAAAGTGGAGAAAAACGTTTTATAACTTACTCATTAGCGATGTTAATTAGCAGGGGCTACATTCTTCAGTCCCTAGGGCTGGCCATCTTCGTCATAAGATCACGCCCTAATAGGCATGATCTTCTATTCATATTCTATTCAGCGCCACCCTGCTCTCCTTGGCACTGCCTGGGCTGTAATGGGGCTGTAATGATGCGAATCGCCACTCTGTAGGCTTCAAGAACCGCATTGCGCATGCGGCGTGGGTGTACTGACATCACTCAATGCCGGAAATGACGCGATTCGCGTCATTACAGCCCCATTACAGCCAAGGAGAGCAGGGAGGCACTGAATACAATATGAATAGAAGATCACGCCTATTAGGGCGTGATCTTATGACGAAGATGGCCAGCCCTAGGGACTAAAGAATATAGCCCCTGCTAATTAACATCACTAATGAGTAAGTTATAAAACGTTTTTCTCCACTTTCACAGGATGCATTTCTGAGCCAAAAGTAGTGTGGGATTAATGATAATATGCTGCAGGGACAGGTTTTGATAGCTTAGGAGGCGTTTTGGAGATGACAGGATCCCTTTAAGTTTTTGTTCCTTTAGAGACTTAATCAGATATAAAGGTAATGAATAACACAGTGACTCAAGAGCTCCATACATGTAGATGTAAAATATATCAGATTACCTATAGAATCCATAATGATGATTAAGGGCAGACAGAGGCTTTCTATAGTCACATGTATATATAACGCTTCTTACCTCCCCGGGGGGTTTCCATGTTATAGACTGGGTATTCATGTAAAGCTCCTGACCACTGGCAGCCCATGGTGTAAAATGTGCTACTTCAACCTCACGTACGACCATCCCTGTGGCTTTATCATTAAATATCCAGTTTGTTATCTTATATGAATGTATGGATTCCCCTTGCTCATTAAAGATATATGTCGGCCTCATTGGATTCGGTGGATTCCTCATCATTTGTATGTAGCGCTGTAACTTCCGTGTGTATTGTAGAAATCCGGTTGTGGAATTCTCTTGATATTTGTCTTTTATAAATAAGAACATTTCATGTAGAGCTTTGGCCAGGACTTCTACTGCGTAATACAGTCTCGGAGAGACCCCTGATGAGAGGTAATTCCTCATACTTGGGATTGTAAGCTCACTTGTATCATTATAACCATCAATTGTCCAATTGAATGAAATGAAGGAATCTTTATCTGCATTTTCTGATATCAAATCTAATTGTCTCCAGAAATCCTTATCTTCGGGCATAATGAGAAGTTTCCTGTAGTTTTTCACAAGATCTTCTACACCTGGAAAAGGTTGTGATGAAATCTCCACTATTAGACTTCCATTCAATAATGGAAAATCTTCATTATCAATGATGAAACTGGAGACCCAGGATGGCGGAAAGATGAAAGTTTTGCCAATAAGTAGAGGTTTTAGTTGGTTTACTACACTAAATCGATAAGAGTAGATCCCACACACTATAAGGATATTGACTTTTGGATGCTTTAAAATTGATAAAATATTATTAAAAGTAACATGAAGTGTAAGTTTTATGATGAAGGCGACACAGATCCCGTGTTCTCTCATGTACTTTATTAGTATCTGCAGTTCATTCTCTCCAGTCTCATCATCTGATACTAAAATCCCAACCCAGGTCCAGCCGAAATGCTCCAACAGTTTGGTGATTACCATATTGTGGATGTGGTGACTTTGGACTGTTCGGAAAACATGTGGATAGAGGCGTCTATCAGACAATGAGTGGTCGGTGGCTCCATAACTGATCTGCAAAACATAAAGAAACATTGATAAACAAAGGATCTGAAGAAACGCTAATGAGATATTACGCCCAATATAAGCAAACTATGGGTGGAACATGGTTTTCTCAGGGCATGGTCACGCTGCTCTTCAAAAATCATCATAACGTACCTCACTAAAGAGCGTAATTTAGAGTCCCGTCACACTTGCCGACGTCCCAGTGATCCAGACAATGATACGACCTGGTAAGGATCACTGGAACGTCACTACGTGGTCGCTGGTGAGATGTCAAACACTCAGATCTACTCAACGATGCAGCAACGATAGGGCGACCTGTATAACGACCTCAGCAGTCGTTGGGACCCTGTCACACAGCAGCTAGTCTGATGACTCAGACCTATGTGGCTGAGTTCTGAGTCGCCAATGAGGTCGTTGTTAAGGAGTCAAACACACCGACGCATGCTAGCCAGCGGGAGTCCGACGATAAAAAAATGGTCCAGGCCATTCTGACACGATCGGCGATGTCACAGCGGGGGCCGGGTCGCCGCTACTTGTCAAACATACCGAGATCGCTGGCGAGGTCGCTGTTGTGTCGCTGTTGTGTCACAAAACCTGTGACGCAACGGCAATCTCGCTAGCGATCTCGTTGCGTGTGATGGGGGCTACTGTCCATTTCTGGTGATGGCGCACACTGGGTATCATTAAGCCTCTTAATGAATCAGGTGACTGTACTCCAGAGAGAGACTCAGTAAGCCTGGCCTGTGCTTCATCAGTCTTCATGAACTGCTCCTTTGTATCTACAGCTTTATGTCAGTTATTCAATAAGGATAATAAAACACAAATGTTGTCACACAGGACAAAAAGGTCACATGAACACAGGAAGCTATACCGTGTTTCCCCGAATATAAGACACCCCCGAATGTAAGACGTACCAGGGGGTGTTTGGGGGATGCCTAATGTAAGACATCCCCCGTTTATAAGACGTAGTGAAACTCCGGGCAAAGAATGTAAGACGTAGTGCAGGATACCGGTAATGCATTACCGGGTAGGTTTTACATACCGGTGCCTGTGTCCCCCTGTGTCACTGCGGCCTCTGTCATTGGCTGATCGGCTCCTGTGTGCCCACCCGCCGGTCACTGCCCTGACGTCCCTGCTCATTGGCCAGTGTCCCCCTGTGTCCCTCTGCCTGAAGTCACTGTGGCCTGTCATTGGCTGAGTGGCTCCTGTGTGGCCGGCCGCCGGTCACTGCCCTGACGTCCCTGCTCATTGGCTAGTGTCCCCCTGTGTCCCTCTGCCTGAAGTCACTGTGGCCTGTCATTGGCTGAGTGGCTCCTGTGTGGCCGGCCGCCGGTCACTGCCCTGACGTCCCTGCTCATTGGCCAGTGTCCCCCTGTGTCCCCCCGCCCGGCCAGAAGTCAGGGCCTCTGTGATTGGCCCAGTGTCCCCCTTCTCCTGCACGAGGAAGAAGAAGCCTGCCCTGCCCTGTCCAGCACCGCAGAGGAATCGTAATCCGCCATTACCGGTAAGCAATGGCTGTGGGATACTGTAATGACAGGCTGTGGGATGCTGTAATTGCAGGCTGTGGGATGCTGTAATTGCAGGCTGTGGGATGCTGTAATGACAGGCTGTGGGATGCTGTACAATAATGGCAGCAAGCTGTGGGATACCGTACTGTAATGGCAACCCTTCTGTATGGCAGGCTGTGGGATACTGTATGGGACTGTATGGGTGACTGTGATACGGAACCATAAGCAATGCTTATACCGTACTCTATATTTCTGCCCCCAGACATGAGTGGTTCCGGCCCGAGTAAAAGGAAGAGCTACTCTGTGGAGTATAAAAAAGCCATGGTTGTTACGGTAATAAATGTTATTTTTTGGTTAAAACAAAAATCGTCATTTTTTTTTTTCTAATATAAGACATACCCCGAAAGTAAGACATAGTGGGACTTTTGGGGGTCAAAAGAATGTAAGACAGTGTCTTATATTCGGGGAAACACGGTAGGTAGAATCTTATATACAACATCAAAATTAGAGATGAACACCTAAGCATGCATAAAAATGATGCAGCCTTATACCATAACTAATTGGTCTCCAGACCACAAGGAAAAAACTAAATTATTTGGAGGGGGTCATGGTTCACAGGAAACCCCTGACGGGTTTATAATAAAGAAGACCGCGCTCTCTCTATAAAGAGGCCAAATTGAGTTAAAAGGGTTTATGTGATTATCTGAGACAGGATATTTTGGATTAGTCTTTGAGTTATAAGAGACTAAATAAAAGATGGTTAAAACATAATAATAATAATAATAATATTTATCCATTTATATAGCACTATTAATTCCATAGCACTTTACATACATGAGTAATGCTGTCTGTCTTGGAGCTCACAATCTAAACATCCTATCAGTATGTCTTTACAATGTGGAAGGAAACTGGAGTGCCCAGAGGAAACCCACGCAAACACGGGGAGAACATACAAACCCCTTGCAGATGTTGTCCTTAGTGTCCTTGGTGGAAATTGAACTCAGGACCTCAGTGCTGCAAAGGCTACAGTGCTAACCACTTGAGCCACCGTGCTGCCCAAACAATAAACAATTAAAACAATTATTCATTGAACTAGCTGTGAGCCCGATTCTAAAGAATCGGGAGTCTAGAATCTGTATATAATATTTTTAAGAGTTGTAAATAATAGACTTAAACACCAGATATATGACTAAGCAGGCGATGTAGGCAAAACTGTGAGGGTAGCAATATAGTGGAGGTGTAGAAAGAGTTAATGTCCGACTAACAGGACTATAACAGAGTAGGAACTTATAATGATATCAAAAATGGCATTGAAGGAGTTAATGTCCCACAGGCACTCCCACAACAGACTCAGCGCTGTAAATTATATGGAAAATGTTGTTCATGGGGTTAATGTAGCAGTGGCAGTAGTTATAAACACTACCAAATATGCAGTTAATGCTGAACTGGTATATAATGGGTTAATTTCGCAGTGTGATTACAACTATACACTGTGTTATAGAAATAACAGCAATAATGGAATATAAGGGGTTAATGTTCCTACTGGGAGTAGTAATAGAGACTACAAAGTATGGAGTTAAGGCAGAAATGGTATAGAAGGGGTTAACTTTGTAGTGACAGTACAACTACACAGTGTGTTATAGAAATTACAGAAAAAACGGAATGTAAGGGGTTAATTTTGCTACTGTCATGAGTATAATGAGAGAAGCGCCTCACTGGCCATTGAGATAGATGGAGGACTTTGAGTTTGAAATTTAGTGGTGTAAGTGAGGCGCGAAGGTCATTGGTCGCTGTGTGCTGGCGCCGACCAATGAGCTTGGCGCCTCACTTACCGGAGAGAGGGAGAGGGATTTACTAATAGGGGAGTGCGGTGAAATGAATTGTGTGTATAGAGGTGGCTCAGTGGTTAGCACTGCGCGGTGGCTGAGTGGTTAGCACAGCGCGGTGGGTAAGTGCTTAGCACTGCGGGGTGGCTGAGTGGTTAGCACTGGGCGGTGGAATAGTGGTTAGCACTGCGCGGTGGCTCAGTGGTTAGCAGTGAGTGCGGTGGCTCAGTGGTTAGCAGTGAGTGCGGTGGCTCAGTGGTTAGCAGTGAGTGCGGTGGCTCAGTGGTTAGCAGTGAGTGCGGTGACTCAGTGGTTAGCAGTGAGTGCGTGGCTCATGGTTAGCAGTGAGTGCGTGCTCAGTGTTAGCAGTGAGTGCGGTGGCTCAGTGGTTAGCAGTGAGTGCGGTGGCTCAGTGGTTAGCAGTGAGTGCGGTGGCTCAGTGGTTAGCAGTGAGTGCGGGCTCAGTGTTATCAGTGAGTGCGTGCTCAGTGGTTAGCAGTGAGTGCGGTGGCTCAGTGGTTAGCAGTGAGTGCGGTGGCTTAGTGCTTAGCAGTGAGTGCGGTAGCTCAGTGGTTAGCAGTGAGTGTGGTGGCTCAGTGGTTAGCAGTGAGTGTGGTGAGATTGGTCAGCACAGCGTCGTGGGCAGAGTGGTCAGTGCAGCGGCGTGGGCAGAGTGGTCAGCGCAGCGGCGTGGGCAGAGTGGTCAGCGCAGCGGCGTGGGCAGAGTGGTCAGCGCAGCGGCGTGGGCAGAGTGGTCAGCACAGCGCCGTGGGCAGAGTGGTCAGCGCAGTGCCATGGGCAGAGTGGTCAGCGCAGCGCCGTGGGCAGAGTGGTCAGCAGACACATACACACACACATACACACACTTCGCTATACTTACCACCGGGCCTGCGTGTTCCCAGCCACGTGGATCCGGAGTCGAAATGTCGCCGCCCCCGAACGACTGGATCGAATATTGGGTCTGGGAAGTCTGGGGAGACTTCCCGGACGCCATCTTGGAGAAAGTATGTTGGCGGCCGCGGACGACTGGATCCAATATGTCCGGGAAGTTTGGAGAGACTTCTTGGACGCTATATTGGATCCAGTAGTTGGGGGGCGGCGAGATGTCGACTGAGGATCCAGGCGGCGGACGCAGGGGCAGTGGTAAGTATAGCGTAGTGTGTGTGTGTTTGTGTGTGTGTATATGTGTATGTGTGTGTAGAAAGTGAGGGAAGTGCGGACAAAGTGACGGAAGTGGCTACATACACACACATATATACACATACTGTACATTGCATATGGAGGGGTGAGGAGAGGTGCGGCTCGAGGGGTGAGGAGAGGTGCGGATGGAGGAGTGAGGAGAGGTGCGGATGGAGGAGTGAGGAGAGTTGCGGCTGGAGGGGTGAGGAGAGGTGGCGCTGGAGGGGTGAGGGGAGGTGGGCGCTGGACGGGTGAGGAGAGGTGCGGCTGGAGGGGTGAGGAGAGGTGAGGAGAGGTGGCGCTGGAGGGGTGAGGAGAGTTGGCGCTGGAGGAGTGAGGAGAGGTCCGGCTGGAGGGGTGAGGAGAGAGGAGGCTGGAGCGGTGACATCACCGCTCGGTACACCTGTCCTCCTCTAGGCTGCACACCTCTCTGTCTTCTTTCAGGCTGCACACCAGCTGGCTCCGTATCCTCAGGGCTACTTGGCCTACTGCTGGCGGTCCGGCACAGGGCTTACCCCCGGAGGCTCGGGACAGTCTAGGAGTGGAGGGCGATCCGTGCGGCCGCCATTTCGCTGAGAGCCATCAACAGCCCCGGGCACCGGAAGTGAGGGGGAGGAGCTTGCACCTGTGAAACTGGTGGGAGCGAGCGCGAGGCACTCGGGAGACGACCGGCATTAGCCGGTCATCTCCCGAAGTGGTGTGTGGCGGGCGGGAGACGACCGGCTAACGCCGCTCATTTCATGGCCGTGATGTGTGTGTGTTTTGGGCAGTGTAGGGGCGGGCGTAAGCGTGGCGGGGCTGCCTGAGTCTCGGTCTGCTTAGGGGCGCCATGTTGGTCCCCCCTGGGCGTGTGTAGCGCTGTGGTGACGGCACTTTGGCTATGACAAAGTGACGGAAGTGGTGAGCAAAGTGACGTAAGTGAGCCTTCGGGTTTTATATATATTAGATATACATATAGCAGCGCTATGGTATATGGTGGTACATTAAATGACATGTATAGCAATGCTATGGTATATGGGGGTACATTAGAGGACATGTATAGCAGCACTGTGGTATATGGCGGTACATTACAGTATATGTATATCAGCACTATAGTATATGGCGGTACATTACATGTATAGCAGCGCTATAGTATATGGCGGTACATTACAGTACATGTATAGCAGCACTATAGTATATGGCGGTACATTAGAGTACATGTATAGCAGCACTGTGGTATATGGCGGTACATTACAGTATATGTATATCAGCACTATAGTATATGGCGGTACATTACATGTATAGCAGCGCTATAGTATATGGCGGTACATTACAGTACATGTATAGCAGCACTATAGTATATGGCGGTACATTAGAGTACATGTATAGCAGCACTATAGTATATGGCAGTACATTACAGTACGTGTATAGCAGCACTATAGTATAATGCGGTACATTAGAGCACATGTATAGCAGCACGATGGTATATGGCGGTACATTACAGTAGATGTATATCAGCACTATAGTATATGGCGGTACATTAGATGTATAGCAGCGGTATAGTATATGGCGGTACATTACAGTACATGTATAGCAGCACTATAGTATATGGCGGTGCATTAGAGTAGATGTATAGCAGCACTATAGTATATGGCGGTACATTACAGTATGTGTATAGCAGCACTATAGTATATGGCGGTGCATTACAGCACATGTATAGCAGCACTATAGTATATGGCGGTGCATTAGAGTAGATGTATAGCAGCACTATAGTATATGGCGGTGCATTAGAGTAGATGTATAGCAGCACTATAGTATATGGCGGTACATTACAGTACATGTATAGCAGCACTATGGTATATGGCGGTGCATTAGAGTAGATGTATAGCAGCACTATAGTATATGGCGGTACATTACAGTACATGTATAGCAGCACTATGGTATATGGCGATACTCCGGTCCCCGCGGCTCCCCGCTTTCTCCACAGTAAAAATAAAAAAATCCTCAGTGAGGATACTCACCTGGCCGGCGGCTCGCTCCACCTCCATCTTCTAGGTAGTACAGGCGTTTAGGACCTGTGGTTGCCTGGGAAACCGATCAGCTGATCGGTCACATGAGCGCTAACTGCCGGGGGGCAGGATGGAGTAGGGGTCAGGATGGTGAGGGGGTGTGGGGGGGCAGGATTGTGTCGGGGGGCAGGATGGCAGGTGGGCAGGATGGAGCCGGGGGGGCGGGGCAGGATGGAGGCGGAGGGGGGGGCAGGATGGAGGCGGAGGGGGGCAGGATGAAGCCGGAGCAGGATGGAGGCAGAGGGGGAGCAGGATGGAGGCAGAGGGGGGGCATGATGGAGGCAGAGGGGGGGAAAGAACAGGGGGGGGCAGGATGGAGGGAGCGGGCAGGATGGAGGCGGAGAAGGATGGTGGTTGGGGGGTGGGGGTTGGATAGTGGGGAGCGGGGCAGGATGGAGTGAGCGGGCAGGATGGAGGCGGAGAAGGATGGTGGTTGGGGGGTAGGGTTGGATAGTGGGGAGCGGGGCAGGATGGAGTGAGCGGGGCAGGATGGAGCCGGAGCAGCAGGATGGGGGGGGGGGGCAGGATGGAGCGAGCACACTTGCAGACACATGCATCATGTACACAGCACACCTGGACGCACATGCATCATGCACACAGCATACCTTCAAGCACATGTATCATGCACACAGCAGACAGCTCTTTAAGTTGGCGCTCATGTATCATGCACACAGCAGACGTGCACACACGTATCATGCACACCTGCACACACATGCATCATGCACACGGCACACACACATCATGCACACAGCACACACATGTATCATGCACACAGCACACATACATCATGCAGACAGCACACCTGCAGACACATGCATCATGCAGACAGCACACACATGCATCATGCACACAGGTGTTGAACGTTGCACTCATGTATCATGCAGACAGCACACCTGCACACACGTGTCATGCAGACCTGCACATACATGCATCATGCACACAGCACCCCTGCACACACATGCATCATGCACACAGCAGACCTGCACACACAGGTATCATGCACACAGCACACACATGTATAATGCACAGAGCACACCTGCACACACATGCATCACACATGATGCATGTGTGTGCATGATGCATGTGTGTGCTGTGTGCATGATACATGTGTGTGGTGTATGCATGATGCATGTGTGTGCTGTATGCATGAAGCATGTGTGCATGATGCATGTGTGTGCTGTGTGCATGATACATGTGTGTGGTGTGTGCATGATATATGTGTGTGCTGTATGCATGATGCATGTGTGTGCTGTATGCATGATACATGTGTGTGCAGTGTGCATAATGCATGTGTGTGCTGTGTGCATGATGCATGTGTGTGCTGTGTGCATGATGCATGTGTGTGCTGTGTGCATGATACATGTGTGTGCTGTATGCATGTGCGTGCTGTGTGCATGATACATGTGTGTGCTGTGTGCATGAAGCATGTGTGTGCTGTGTGCATGATGCATGTGTGTGCTGTATGCATGAAGCATGTGTGCTGTATGCATGAAGCATGTGTGTGCTGTGTGCATGAAGCATGTGTGTGCTGTGTGCATGATACATGTGTGTGGTGTATGCATGATGCATGTGTGTGCTGTGTGCATGATACATGTGTGTGGTGTATGCATGATGCATGTGTGTGCTGTATGCATGAAGCATGTGTGTGCTGTATGCATGAAGCATGTGTGCTGTGTGCATGATGCATGTGTGTGCTGTGTGCATGATACATGTGTGTGCTGTGTGCATGATGCATGTGTGTGCTGTGTGCATGATACATGTGTGTGCTGTGTGCATGATACATGTGTGTGCTGTGTGCATGATGCATGTGTGTGTTGTGTGCATGATACAGCACACACATGCATCATGCACACAGCAGACACATGCATCATGCACACAGCAGACACATGCATCATGCACACACATGCATCATGCACACAGCACACACATGCATCATGCACAGAGCACACACATGCATCATGCACACAGCACACACATGCATCATGCACAGAGCACACACATGCATCATGCACAGAGCACACACATGCATCATGCAGACAGCACATACATGCATCATGCAGACAGCACACACATGCATCATGCACACAGCACACACATGCATCATGCACAGAGCACACACATGCATCATGGAGACAGCACACACATGCATCATGCAGACAGCACACACATGCATCATGCACACAGCACACACATGCATCATGAACACAGCACACACATGTATGATGCACACAGCACACACATGTATGATGCACACAGCACACACATGCATCATGCACACAGCACACACATGCATCATGCACACAGCACACACATGCATCATGCACACAGCACACACATGCATCATGCACACAGCACACACATGCATCATGCACACACTACACACATGCATGATGCACACAGGTATGAAACTTGCCGATCCCGGCGCTGCGCGGCAGGCAGGAAGCGGCGTCTCCTTCAGCACAGCCGCTTGGACGGATGGATGGTGCAGCTCTGGGCAGGGTGAGCAAAGGGGGCCGCGAGAAGCCAAGAGGGCAGGGGGGGGCGGGGAGGGGCAGGAGGACCGGGGGGAGCGCGGGCAGGAGGACCAGGGGGAGCGCGGGCAGGAGGATCGGGGGGAGCGCGGGCAGGAGATGGGGGGAGGCGGGGGGGGGGGGAGCGCATGCAGGAGACAGGAGGGCCGGGGGGGAGCGCGGGCAGGATACAGGAGGACCGGGGGAGCGCGGGCAGGAGACAGGAGGACCCGGGGGTAGGGGAGAGAGAGAGTGTCTCGGATATTGTAAGTGAAGCAGACTCGCAAAGCCATTGCGAGTGAGGCTTTGCGAGTAACTGGAGGGTATTGTGTGCAGACTCGCAAAGCCATTGCGAGTTAGGCTTTGGGAGGCAGCCACGTTCACGACGACGGAAGTAGGGCCGAATATGACGGAAGTGGCTTAAGGTAATTATAGATTAGATTAGATTAGATTAGATTATATATTAGATGTAAAATCACAGAATACAGATAACACAGAACGCAAAACAAAAAGAAATATATGAAACCTAAATAACGATTATCTTTAGTTCAAAGTATGGGTTTAAATGGATGGATTGTTATAGAGATGTGCCCCAATCAATATCTGCAAAAATTATATATAGCCTTTAGGTAACAAAGTCTTATACAAGATCAGCCATTACACAGGGCAGATCACCGCTGTACTATCACCTTCTTAGGGCCACGTCACACACACAGATAATTGTGCAGATATTATTCACAGATCTCTGGTTGCAGTGAAATCATGGACACATTGTTCCATTTGTTTACGGCCACAAAATGGAACAATGTGTCCATGATTTCACTGCAACCAGAGATCTGCGAACAATATCTGCACAGATATCTGTGTGTGTGATGTGGCCCTTAGGCGGCCGTCACACGGAACGATATCTTGCCCGATATCGTTTAAGCGATCTCCTTTTTGATCGCTTAAGCGATATCGGGCAAGATATCGTTGCATGTAATCAAGCGATTTACGATGGTAAATCGCTTGATCGTGACATCGCTGATCTGAGGTTCGGTTCTCAGATCTAGCGATGAACGATGCAACGATCTGCATCATCGTGGTGTATGACACCACGATGATCCATCTCCCAGCGACCGCGCCTATGCTGGGAGATGGTAACTATGGTACACGTCGGGTAACTAAGCGACGCGCGGCGCCTAGTTACCCGATGTGTACCATAGTAACCAGCGAGATCGCGGCTCCGCATCGCTGGTGAGTCTGTCTGTGTGACATCTCACCAGCGATGTGAGCGATATTGTAAGCGATTGCGCGTGCACGTGATCGCTTACAATATCGCTAAAGATATCTCACCGTGTGACGGCCGCCTTATAGACATAAGCTTAGTCAACTATTGTCTGCTCTAAACTCCTTGTACCCACACAGCCAGCTCCGGTATCCCATGTTATAAATATATATATATATATATATACACCATGTTTCCCCAAAAATAAGATGTACCTCGAAAATAAGATGTAGAAACGGGGGGGGGGGGGTTCAGTGCAGAGCTGCTAAATATAAGGCACCCCAAAAAAATAAGGCATGTTAAATTCACTGTATTTTATTATAGGCATGCCCACCTAAGGGCATGGAGCTACCTCTGCCGCTGCCTCCGCCTTTGCCACCTCTGCTGCTGCCTCTGCCCGCTGTCTCTGCCCGCTGTCTGGCCTTTGCTCACTGTCTGGCCTCTGCTGGAGCCACCTCTTCCACATTTTCTGCAGAGCCTCTGCCGCAGTCGCTTCTGTTCATTGTCTGCCCGCTGGTGCCTCTGCCGCCTCTGCCGCCATAGACTCTGCCGCTCTCTGCCGCCACTGTATTCATTCTGGCCCTGAGTTCACTTACGAGAAACCACTGGCCAATCAGATGCAAGCAACCAACAGCCAATCAGAAGCCAGCAGCCGCCGGTGTCTGATGGTCAGCGGCTTCTTGTAATTGTATGGAGTATGAGAGAGTCCAGTACGGTGGACAACAGACAGAAGCAGGATTGGTTAGAGTGTTTGAGAGTGTGTGAGGGCTGCATGGGAATATGGAGTACTGCATGGAAATATTGGGGGCTGCATGGTAATATTGGGGGCTGCATGGGGATGATGGGGATATTGGGGGCTGCATGGGGATGATGGGGGATATTGTGGGCAGCATGAGAATATTGGGGGCTGCATGGGGATGATGGGAGATATTTCGAGCTGCATGGGGATGATGGGGGATATTGGGGGCTGCAAGGGGATCATGGGGGATATTGTGGGCAGCATGAGAATATTAGGGGCAGCATGGGGTTGATGGGAATATTGTGGGCCACATGGGGATGATGGAGGATATTGGGGGCTGCAGGGGAAAATTGGGAGTTGCAAGGGGATGATGGAGTTCATGGTAAAATAAGACATTCTCTGAAAATAAGACATGGCACATCTTTTGGAGCAAAAATTAATATAAGACACTGTCTTATTTTCTGGGAAACAGGGTACTAGCTGTAGAGCCCGGCATTGCCCGGGCATAGTAACTAACTGTTCTTCGTTATAGAACAAAAACAGTGATGTCACAATAGAATGTGGCCTATAACTTTCTGAGTCATGTCACTGTATTTGTGTCTCCCGAGTTCTACTTGTGGATTTGAGTTGTGTATTTGAATTTGATTAATTCTATTGTAACTTACAAATATACATACACTCAGCTTTATATATTAGATATCAAAGGATATGAGGTTGCATTCAGCTATATGGATGGCTATAAGGCTGCATTCAGCTATATGGATGGCTATGAGGCTGCATTATGCTATATTGAGGCCTATAAGTCTACATTATACTATATAGATAGTCCAACCTCTAAAGTATGCAGTGCTTTGTGGAGGGGTGAGCTAAACATAGTACAAACGAAATAGAAACACAGAGTTATTAACAACTAGATGGTGGCCCGATTCTAACGCATCGGGTATTCTAGAATATAGAAATAGGGATTGCATGGGGAAGGCGGTGAGGGCTGAAAAGGGAGGGACTTTTAGGACGGAGCAGCGGGGGGAGGACGGTGAAGCAGGGGGGAGAAGGATGGAGAAAGGAGCGGCACAGTTAGGGGGAGGATGGAGGAGTTAGCGGTGGGGGAGGATGGAGCAGCACAGGCAGGAGGAGGTCGGAGGATGGAGTGGCAGAAAGGAGGAGGAGAAAGGAAGAAGGAGGAAGTGGTGGGGTGGGGGAGGATGGAGCAGCACAGGCAGGGGGAGGACGGAACGACAGGGGGAGGACAGAGCACAGAGCGGCGGAAGAGGAGGAGGAAGAGGATGAAGCGGTGGGATGGGGGAGGACGGAACAGCATGGGCAGGGGGAGGATGGAGGATAGAGTGGCGGAGGGGAGGAGAACAAAGGAAGGAGGAGGAAGCGGTGGGGTTGGGGTGGAAAGAGCGGCACAGGCAGGGGGAGGAAGGAGCAGCAGGGGGAGGACAGAGCACAGAGTGGCGGGGGGGAGGAGGATGGAGGATGAAGCGGCGGGGTGGGGGAAGCCGGAGCAGCACAGGAAGGGGGAGGACAGAAGATGGAGTGCCAGAGGGGAGGAGGACAAAGGAAGGAGCAGGAAGCAGTGGGGTGGGGGAGGATGGAGCAGCACAGGCAGAGGGAGGACGGAGCGGCAGGTAGAGGACAGAGCACAGAGCGGCAGCGGGGGAGGAGGACAGACGACAAAGCGGCAGGGTGGGGGAGGACGGAGCAGCACAGGCAGGGGGAGGACGAAGGATGGAGTGGCGGAGGGGAGGAGGACAAAGGAAGGAGCAGGAAGTAGTGCGGTGGGGAGGATGGAGCAGCACAGGCAGGGGGAGGACGGAAGATGGAGTGGAGGAGGGGAGGAGGACAAAGAAAGGAGTAGGAAGCAGTGGGGTGGGGGAGGATGGAGCGGCACAGGCAGGGGGAGGACGGAGTGGCAGGGGGAGAACGGAGCACAGAGCAGCAAGGGGGAGGAGGACGGAGGACGAAGCGGCACAGGCAGGGGGAGGAAGGAGCAGACTCACAACCACACACAGAGTCACACCTAGACACAGACTCACACCAGGGGCGGACCCAGACTGTAGTGGGCCCTGGTGCAAGAAATTTTTCGGGGGCCCCCCCCCCATAGTGGCGACAAAGTAATGTAATCATATAGATTGTAATATTTATTTACAACGCATCTATCAAATCTAAATAGTAAAGTTGTTTAATTTTTTTAATATGATCCTAAAAACTAATAGGAAGATAGTTGTTACCTACCTACCCGTTCTACCTACCACTTGCATAAGTCTGTCACAAACCTCTCTAGCCAGTTTTCTGCAGCCGCTGACAGGTCAGGACAGCGGCACCCGCGGTCCTGACTTATCAGTATCAGGAACTGCGTGCACTGCACACAGGACTGGAGGGTATAATAGCCCCCCAGTCCTGTGTGCTGATCCGGTCCGCGGCTGTCAGGGGCCTCCCGGACAGAACAGGACCGAATCATGCCACAGTGTGAAGCGGCCCTTAGACACTAAATTAAAGAGGACCTGCCACCCCCCTGGTGCTTGGCAAACTGAATGCAGTACTAAATGCAGTGTGTCTGCTGCATTCAGGGAAGGGGTACCCCAATGTTTCTAACCACCCTGTAAGCTCTTAAAAATACTTTTGAAAGTGTACAGATAAGGAGTCCAGAGGAGCTTACTCAGTATAGAGTCATCGTTGTTCTCCAGTGTCCTCCCACCCTCTTCCTCTCTGTGCTGCCTCCAGCCCTCTCTGTTCCGCATCCTGGCTCTGTGTGTCTATCCTCCTCACCTGCAAATGCGCCTCAGTGTTGGAAGTGACGCAGGCGGAGCAGGTCCCGCCAGTGAAACGCCTCCTGCCAGTGACATCGGTGCCGGATTCCGCCCTGCTCCAGATTATACTGTATTCATACAGCGGGGCGGGTTCCGGTGCTGATGTCACACGCTTCATTCCGTGCTGCATTCAGTTTGCATAGCTCCAGGACGGGGGTTACAGGTCCTCTTTAAAAGCAATGACTATTTCCCCAAAATGGTGCAAATTTTTCACAACAAAAAACTGGCAGAAAGCTTTATCAATTTACAAAAATAATGTTGGTAGGGTAAGAGGGACACATAAGTGGAAAACACAATACAGCGGTACGTTTATCACATGCTGGACACTAATAGGCCTACCTACCTATTGTTGTCTATAAGACTTTGCTGAGATGTCACTAAGTAGTAGGACGGGAAGAAAAAATTTTCATACGGCACTACTATTCACATAAAGATGAGATGACATAATCTGTGATGAATCAGATGACACAAAAATTAGCAATACCTACTAGAAAACATTTTACTGCTAAAACGTCTAAATATTAGTGATGGATCATGGGCGAACCACGGATGCACAGGGTCCGGAGACTGGCCCGAACTACAGTACAGCCCTGGACAGTCAGACTCCAAATAACATACACAACTCAGCACAGCCTCCAGTTAATATATACAGTCCACCACAGCCTCCAAGTAATTATACAGTCCATCACAGCCTAATATATACAGTCCATCACAGCCTAATATATACAGTCCACCACAGCCTCCAAGTAATTATACAGTCCACCACAGCCTCCAGGTAATATAAACAGTCCACCACAGCCTCCAAGTAATTATACAGTCCATCACAGCCTAATATATACAGTCCATCACAGCCTAATATATACAGTCCACCACAGTCTCGAGGTAATATATACAGCCCAGCACAGCCGCCAGGTAATATATACAGCCCAGCACAGCCGCCAGGTAATATATACAGTCCAGCACAGCCTCCAGGTAATATATACAGCTGAGCACAGCCGCCAGGTAATATATACAGTCCAGCACAGCCGCCAGGTAATATATACAGCCCAGCACAGCCTACAGGTAACATATACAGTCCAGCACAGCTGCCAGGTAACATATACACTCCTGCCCAGCACAGCCTCCAGGTAATAAATACAGACTAGCACAGCCTCCAGGTAATGTATGCAGCCCAGCATAGCCTCCAAGTAATATACACAGCCCAAAAACAGCCTCCAGTTAATATATACAGCCCAGCATAGCCTGGTATAACATATATAGCCCAAGACAGCCTCAAGGAGGATATATATACAGTAGATGTGTGCCTGATGCTATCGCATCAGAGGGCGAGGATCGGTACGGCGGCGGGATGCAGGGGGTGGCTAAGTGGACACACACACACAGACACACACCTACATACCCCCTTCCGGTCTCACCCGGTCCCACCCATCGTTGATGGAAGCTTGAACCGGGAATGAGGTGGTCAGCGCAGGATGGAGGCTCGGTGGTCAACGCAGGATGGAGGGGGTTAATGGCGGAGGAGCATAGGGTCAGATGGGGGCTCCATGGTGGGTGTTGGAGCTCCCCCTGTACCTGGCTGGGCTTCGGGGAGCGGTCCGGTGGCGGTGGCTGGTACTGGGCATGGCGGCTGCTGGCAGCGAGATGTGCAGCTGAGTGGCTGGTGCTGGCCATGGCGGCTGCTGTCGGCGAGATGTGCAGCTGGGAGCGGTCCGGTGGCTGGAGCTGGCCATGGCGACTGCTGGCGGCGGGATGTGCAGCGGGGAACGGTCCGGTGGCTGGTGCTGGCCATGGCGGCTGCTGGCGACGGGATGTGCAGCTGGGAGCGGTCCGGTGGCTGGTGCTGGCCATGGCGGCTGCTGGCGGCGGGATGTGCAGCTGGGAGCGGTCCGGTGGTGGTGGCTGGTGGTGGGCATGGCAGCTACTGGCAGTGGAATGTGCGGCGGTGCCAGTGCCCATATCCAATATGGCGGCAGGCGCACTTCCGTCCCCGCGGTGCATTCTGGGATACGGGGACGGAAGTGCGGACAACATACGGCCTTATATAAGTAGATAGCCACCCCTCTGTTCTCCTTTCTTTTGTAATCCTCTCCCCTGTATGCGGTTCACTTTCTTGATAGTGCTTCTTCTCACCCTATATGCCTGGGGGAGAAGCTCGGCTGCATCACGGAAGGGACCCCCCTTCCATGATGCAGCCGAGCTTCTCCCCCAGGACCCACCTTCCGAAGGGGGAGTCCTGGGGGCCCAGGACCAGGACCCCCCTTCCTTGATGCATCCAAGCTTATCCCCCTAGCTGGGGGAGAAGCTCGGCTGCATCAAGGAAGGGGGGGCCCTAGGGGAGGTCCTGAGGGAGAAGCTCGGCTGCATTAAGGAAGGAGGGGGCCCCTACGAGTCCTGGGGGCCCGCCTTCCTTGATGCAGCCGAGCTTCTCCCCAGGACCCCCTTCTGAAGGGGGGGGCCTGGGGCCTCAGGACACCCCCTTCCTTGATGCATCCAAGTTTATCCCCAAGCTTGGGGAGATCGGCTGCATCAAGGAAGGGGGGTCCTGGGGCCCCCATGACCCCCATCCCCTTCTGAAGGGGGGTCCTTGGGGCCCCAGGAATGTCCCTTCCTTGAGGCATCCAAATCCTGCCCCCCCCACCCCCCCAAATCATGTTGGTGTGCACTGCAGTGCTGTGTTCACAGACTGTTTCCCTCCCCACCAGACCAAAGCCCTGGGCTCTTACCTGGAGCCCTCAGTATCCTGTCAGTCAGCTTGCTCACCGGGTCCCTTCTGACTTCTGGAGAGGGCGTGATGCCTGCCTCCACGGAAGAGCCGGAAGTGGAGCAGCGCCAACCCTCCCAGCCCCCTCTGCATCAAAGAAATGCTGCCGCTCCATCAACAACCCCCCTGCCCTCCCTCCCTTCTTACTGATAGCTTACTGAAGGCTATCATCAGCACTTCCCCCCGGGGCTCAATATAAGAAAAGAGCCGCGGGTGCGCGGCGCAGCTGACACCAGCCTCCGACAGCAGAGGGACTCAATGCCACAACAGTACCGCGGGTGTGCAGCGCCGCTGACACCCGACAGCACCCTCCCCCCCTTCCCGGGACTCAATGGCCAGAACAGTGCGGCGGTGTGCAGAGCTGCTGACACCCGACAGCACAAGGGACTCCCCCCGCCGCGAGACTCAACTCAATGTCCAGAACAGTGCAGCGGGTGTGCAGCTCTGCTGACACCCGACAGCACCCCCCCCCCTGGGACTCAATGGCCAGAACAGTGCAGCGCTGACACCCGACAGCATGCAAACACACCCCCGGGACCACACCCCCTTCTGTATGACTTCTGTATGACAGGGGACCGGACCTACCGCTGGAGCCTCAGGGGCCCCCTAGCTGGACGGGGCCCTGGTGCAGCTGCACCAGCTGCACCACGGTAGTTCCGCCCTGACTCACACCCACACACATAATCCCCTGTAAATAAATCCCCCTTTTGAAGTGTCATCCAGGACACGGGATCAGGCACTTCCACCATTCCCCGTGACAAAGTTAACCCTGATTACCGAGTACCCCATGCCCTGGGGCTCGACACCAGATCGGTTTTGTCCAATTTTTGCATCGAACACAAAAAATGCTGCAGAGTCCAGTTTTGTGTCCAATGCAAAAATCGGACAAAACCTGATCCTCCCGGAAAAGCCCCAAACTGGATGGCAAATAACAGTCATCCGGCCCCATAGGGAGACATGAGGGGCTAATTCAGATCTGGGGCTGTCCGGTTGCATCGGTCCTGAAAAATCATGGCGTGAAAACGGCCTAACCCTCCTGCTTCCATACCATCTATTATATAATTGCCGTAGCGACGTCCGTCGCATACGGCGCCACCTTCGTGGCTTTGTTCGGATCCATGGCTCCGGGGCCGGCGACATACTTTCTCGCGAGACTTCCCAGATGCCATATTGGATCCTGAACTCCAGCTGCGGCGACATAGCGGCGGAGGAGCGCCGCTGGAGCCCGGACAGGTAAGAACTCTTAGCCCCAGTCCTCTGCCCTCCAGCCTCTTAGCCCCAGTCCTCTGCCCTCCAGCCTCTTAGCCCCAGTCCTCTGCCCTCCAGCCTCTTAGCCACAGTCCTCTGCCCTCCAGCCTCTTAGCCACAGTCCTCTGCCCTCCAGCCTCTTAGCCACAGTCCTCTGCCCTCCAGCCTCTTAGCCCCAGTCCTCTGCCCTCCAGCCTCTTAACTCCAGTCCTCTGCCCTCCAGCCTCTTAGCCCCAGTCCTCTGACCTCCAGCCTCTTAGCCCCAGTCCTCTGCCCTCCAGCCTCTTAGCCCCAGTTCTCTGCCCTCCAGCCTCTTAGCCCCAGTCCTCTGCCCTCCTGCCTCTTAGCCCCAGTCCTCTGCCCTCCTGCCTCTTAGCCCCAGTCCTCTGCCCTCCAGCCTCTTAGCCTCAGTCCTCTGCCCTCCAGCCTCTTAGCCCTAGTCCTCTGCCCTCCAGCCTCTTAGCCCCAGTCCTCTGCCCTCCAGCCTCTTAGCCCCAGTTCTCTGCCCTCCAGCCTCTTAGCCCCAGTCCTCTGCCCTCCTGCCTCTTAGCCCCAGTCCTCTGCCCTCCTGCCTCTTAGCCCCAGTCCTCTGCCCTCCAGCCTCTTAGCCCCAGTCCTCTGCCCTCCAGCCTCTTAGCCCTAGTCCTCTGCTCTCCAGCCTCTTAGCCCCACTCCTCTGCCCTCCAGCCTCTTAGCCCCACTCCTCTGCCCTCCAGCCTCTTAGACCCACTCCTCTGCCCTCCAGCCTCTTAGCTCCAGTCCTCTGCCCTCCAGCCTCTTAGCCCCAGTCCTCTGCCCTCCAGCCTCTTAGCCCCAGTCCTCTGCCCTCCAGCCTCTTAGCCCCAGTCCTCTGCCTTCCAGCCTCTAAGCCCCAGTCCTCTGCCCTCCAGCCTCTTAGTCCCAGTCCTCTGCCCTCCAGCCTCTTAGCCCAGTCCTCTGCCCTCCAGCCTCTTAGCTCCAGTCCTCTGCCCTCCAGCCTCTAAGCCCCAGTCCTCTGCCCTCCAGCCTCTTAGCCCCAGTCCTCTGCCCTCCAGCCTCTTAGCACCAGTCCTCTGAACTCCAGCCTCTTAGCCCCAGTGCTCTGCCCTCCAGCCTCTTAGCCCCAGTCCTCTGCCCTCCAGCCTCTTAGCCCCAGTCCTCTGCCCTCCAGCCTCTTAGCCCCAGTCATCTGCCCTCCAGCCTCTTAGCCCCAGTCCTCTGCCCTCCAGCCTCTTAGTCCCAGTCCTCTGCCCTCTAGCCTCTTAGCCCCAGTCCTCTGCCCTCCAGCCTCTTAGCCCCAGTTCTCTGCCCTCCAGCCTCTAAGACCCAGTCCTCTGCCCTCCAGCCTCTTAGCCCCAGTCCTCTGCCCTCCAGCCTCTTAGCCCCAGTCCTCTGCCCTCCAGCCTCTTAGCCCCAGTCCTCCGGCCGCCCCAGTCCTCACCCCTCCTCTGCTCTCCAGCCTCCCCTGTCCTCACCCCTCCATATACAATGTACACTATGTGTATATATGTGTGTATGTAGTCACTTCCGTCACTTTGTCCGCACTACCCTAACTTTGTCCGCACTTCCCTCACTTTGTCTGCACTTCCCTCACTTTGTACACACACACTCGCACACACTCCGCTATGCTTACCACCGGCCCTGCATCCGCCATCTGGATCCTCAGTCGACATGTCGCCGCCCCCCAACTACTGGATCCAATATAGCGTCCAAGAACTCTCGCCAAAATTCCCGGACACCATATTGGATCCAGTCGTCCGACATGTCGACTCAGGATCCAGGCGGCGGGGAAGACGCACGGTCGCTGGTAACTATAGCGGAGTGTGTGTGTGTGTGCGCATGTATGTGTGTGCTGACCACTCTGCCCACGGCGCTGCGCTGACCACTGAGCCACCGCACTCATTTCTAACCACTGAGCCACCGCACTCACTGCTAACCACTGAGCCACCGCACTCACTGCTAACCACTGAGCCACCGCACTCACTGCTACCCACTGAGCCACCGCTCTCACTGCTAACCACTGAGCCACCGCACTCACTGCTAACCACTGAGCCACCGCACTCACTGCTAACCACTGTGCCACCGCACTCACTGCTAACCACTGAGCCACCGCACTCACTGCTAACCACTGAGCCACCGCACTCACTGCTAACCACTGAGCCACCGCACTCACTGCTAACCACTGAGCCACCGCACTCACTGCTAACCACTGAGCCACCGCATTCACTGCTAACCACTGAGCCACCGCACTCACTGCTAACCACTGAGCCACCGCACTCACTGCTAACCACTGAGCCACCGCACTCACTGCTACCCACTGAGCCACCGCTCTCACTGCTAACCACTGAGCCACCGCACTCACTGCTAACCACTGAGCCACCGCACTCACTGCTAACCACTGTGCCACCGCACTCACTGCTAACCACTGAGCCACCGCACTCACTGCTAACCACTGAGCCACCGCACTCACTGCTAACCACTGAGCCACCGCACTCACTGCTAACCACTGAGCCACCGCACTCACTGCTAACCACTGAGCCACCGCATTCACTGCTAACCACTGAGCCACCGCACTCACTGCTAACCACTGAGCCACCGTACTCACTGCTAACCACTGAGCCACCGCACTCACTGCTAACCACTGAGCCACCGCACTCACTGCTAACCACTGAGCCACCGCACTCACTGCTAACCACTGAGCCACCGCACTCACTGCTAACCACTGAGCCACCACACTCACTGCTAACCACTGAGGCACCGCACTCACTGCTAACCACTGAGCCACCGCACTCACTGCTAACCACTGAGCCACCGCACTCACTGCTAACCACTGAGCCACCACACTCACTGCTATCCACTGAGCCACCTGTATACACACAATTCATTTCACCTCACTCCCCCATTTGTAAATAAACTATATATGGATTCTAGACTACCCGATTCTTTAGAATCGGACCGTCATCTAGTCTAATATATAATTCCCCTAACGCACTTCCGTAAGTTTCGGCGCTGTCTCCGTCGTTGTGGCCGTGGGCGCGCAGCGGCCACACAACCTGTGAAGCATTGCCCGCGCAGCGGGCATTGCGAGCCGTTGCAGCGTCGCGAGCAATGCCCGCGCAGCGGCCATTGCGAGTCTCCCGCCCCGGCGAGCAATGCCGCGTAGCGGGCTTTGCGAGTCAAATGCCCGCAAAGCGGCCATTGCCCACATACACCCCGCCGACCCCGCCAGAACGCTAGCTCCGGCGGTGGCTACAAGAGCCGAGCAATGCCGCGAAGCGGGCATTGCGAGTCCAATGCCCGCGAAGCCGGCATTTCCCACGTACACCCCGCCGAGCTCCGGCGGTGGCTACAAGCGGCAGATAGCCCCCGCCAGAGCGCGAGCTCCGGTAGTGGCTACAAGCGCCAGATAGCCCCACGTACACCCCGCCGACCACGCCAGAGATAACTTGCTCCAGTGACCTGAGCCAGCGGGAGCTCCAGTGGCTGCAGCGAGAGCGAGCTTCCTACAAGCTTCGCCCAGCTACAGTTTTCTGGCCACGGAGCTCTGCGCTCGCCCCGCTGAGCTCCGAGCCGTACATATTCGGCGCTCAGCTCAAAAGCCCCATACCGCTATGGGCACTGTCATTGGTCGCTGCCGACCAATGAGAATACAGCGGGGCGGAGCAACAGACTTTGTCGCTCCGACCGACGAGAGCCGAGCGCCGTGGACGAAAACAGAACCAAGTGCCTGGCCATGCACAGCTCTAAAGACCGCTATGTATCTCAATGGGCAGTAAGGCGCTATGCTCATTGGTCGGCGCCAGCACACAGCGACCAATGAGCTTCGCGCCTCACTTACAGCGGTAAATTTGAAACTCAAAGTCTTCCATCTATCTCAATGGGAAGTGAGGCGCTTCTCTCATTGGTCGCGGCATCACCCAATCCGAACAGCGCCTCGCGAAAGCCGCCATTTTATGAATTCAAATTTCGCGGCCGCCATTTTAGACCGTGAATTTTGAATTTTTACCTCAGACGTCATTCCTACTTTGACAATCCTGTCACAGCGACGTCGGGAAGCTCCTGTACATTATCAACCCTAAATCTGATAAGATATCTTTTTTTGGTTAACAGTATTATTACTGCGTATACTGTACTCATGACAGTAGCAACATTAACCCCTTACATTCCGTTTTATCTGTAATTTCTATAACACAGTGTGTAGTTGTACTGCCACTGCGAAGTTAACCGCTTATATACCACTAGATGGTGGCCCGATTCTAAAGAATCGGGTAGTCTAGAATCTATATAGAGTTTATTTAGTAATAGGGGAGTGCTGTGAAATTAATTGTGTGTATACAGTCGGCTCAGTGGTTGGCACTGTATACGGTGGCTCAGTGGTATCACTGTATATGGTGGCTCAGTGGTTAGCACTGTATATGGCGGCTCAGTGGTTAGCAGAGTATACGGCGGCTCAGTGGTTAGCACTGTATATGGTGGCTCAGTGGTTAGCAGTGAGTGCGGTGGCTCAGTGGTTAGCAGTGAGTGCGGTGGCTCAGTGGTTAGCAGTGAGTGCGGTGGCTCATGTGTTAGCACTGTTATATGGTGGCTCAGTGGTTAGCACTGTATATGGTGGCTCAGTGGTTAGCACTGTATACGGTGGCTCAGTGGTTAGCACTGTATACGGTGGCTCAGTGGTTAGCACTGTATATGGTGGCTCAGTGGTTAGCACTGTATATGGTGGCTCAGTGGTTAGCACTGTATATGGTGGCTCAGTGGTTAGCACTGTATATGGTGGCTCAGTGGTTAGCACTGTATATGGTGGCTCAGTGGTTAGCACTGTATATGGTGGCTCAGTGGTTAGCACTGTATATGGTGGCTCAGTGGTTAGCAGTGAGTGCGGTGGCTCAGTGGTCAGCAGTGAGTGGGTTGGCTCAGTGGTCAGCAGTGAGTGGGGTGGCTCAGTGGTCAGCAGTGAGTGGGGTGGCTCAGTGGTCAGCAGTGAGTGGGGTGGCTGAGTGGTCAGCAGTGAGTGGGGTGGCTGAGTGGTCAGCAGTGAGTGGGGTGGCTGAGTGGTCAGCAGTGAGTGGGGTGGCTCAGTGGTCAGCAGTGAGTGGGGTGGCTCAGTGGTCAGCAGTGAGTGGGGTGGCTCAGTGGTCAGCAGTGAGTGGGGTGGCTCAGTGGTCAGCAGTGAGTGGGGTGGCTCAGTGGTCAGCAGTGAGTGGGGTGGCTCAGTGGTCAGCAGTGAGTGGGGTGGCTCAGTGGTCAGCAGTGAGTGCGGTGGCTCAGTGGTCAGCAGTGAGTGCGGTGGCTCAGTGGTCAGCAGAGAGTGCGGTGGCTCAGTGGTCAGCAGAGAGTGCGTTGGCTCAGTGGTCAGCAGTGAGTGCAGCACAGGCTGGAGGGGGCAGAGGCTGGAGGGGGCAGAGGAGGGAGGAGGCAGAGGACGGAGGAGGCAGAAACTGGAGGGGTTAGAGGAGGGAGGGGTCAGAGGAGGGAGGGGTCAGAGGCTGGGGGGCAGAGGAGAGCGGAGGCTGGGGGGGCAGAGGAGAACGGAGGCTGGAGGGCTGAACACTCACTGGGCTGTCGGCTGTTCCGGAGGCCGGCCCCGGAGTGCGGGCGGGGCTAGCTCCGTGATGGAGGAGAGTCACCGGGTGTGTGGAGAGAGCGGCAGGACTGGGAGCGGTGGCGGCGGAGGCCGCACACCGGAGTGTGGGCCGGTCCGGGCCGGTTCCCGCATGTTGGTGGGCACACACCAGGCTGTGTGCGGAGCCAGTGGCGGGATGGCGGTCCCTGATGGAGAGTGGGCGTGAGCTGCAGGGCTGTGGGACGGATGTGGGTGGGCGCAGACGGGGCTCTGTGCAGGGACTGTGGCGGGATAAGGGGGAGTGGTGGCGCTTTAGCGCCCACCGCGAGGCGCTGTGCCATTTTGACAGCGGCTCACGGTGAGCGCTATGCGCTCACCGCTCGTGAGTCTGGTACTTCCGGTTCCGGTCTTTGACACAGGGCGCAAGCCATCACGGAAGTTGAGCGGATTGGCGGGAAGTGGCCTTCGGGTTTTATATATAAGATATATATATAGCAGTACGATGGTATATGGTGGTAATGAGAGCACATGTATAGCAGCACTATGGTATATGGCGGTACATTACAGTACATGTATAGCAGCACTATAGTATATGGCGGTAGATTATAGTAAATGTATAGCAGCACTATAGTATATGGCGGTACATTACAGTACATGTATAGCAGCACTATGGTATATGGCTGTACATTATAGCACATGTATAGCAGCACTATGGTATATGGCAATACTGCGGTGACCGCGGTCCCCCACTCCTCCTGGCCCCGGTCGTCCACAGTAAAAATAAAAAAATCCTCAGTGAGGATACTCACCTGTCCGGCGGCTCGCTCCACCTCGGCCTTGTAGGTCCTACAGGCCTTTAGGACCTGTAGTTGCCTGGGCAAGCGATCAGCTAAGGAGGGGAGGGGGGGGCAGGATTGTGTTGGGGGGGCAGAATGGAGCGAGTGGGGCAGGATGGAGCGAGCAGGTCAGGATGTAGCGGGAAGGGGGGACAGGATGGAGACGGCAGGGCAGGATGGAGACGGCAGGGCAGGATGGTGGTGGGGGAGGGGTAGGATGTAGGCGGCGGGGCAGGATGTTGGCGGGGGGTGAGAATGGTGATGGGGGTGCGGGATGGAGTCGGGGGGGCAGGATGGTGTTGGGGGTGTCAGGATGGTGTTGGGGGTGTCAGGATGGTGTTGGGGGTGGCAGGATGGATAGGGGGTGGCAGGATGGATGGGGGGGGCAGGATGGATAGGGGGTGGCAGGATGGATAGGGGGGGGCAGGATGGATAGGGGGGGCAGGATGGATAGGGGGGGGCAGGATGGATAGGGGGGGGCAGGATGGATAGGGGGGGCAGGATGGATAGGGGGGGCAGGATGGATAGGGGGTGCAGGATGGAGGCGCTCCTCCTGACCCCCTCCGCTCCGCGCAGCACCCGTCCCTCTGGGCCTCCAGTCTCTGTGGGCCCCCCCCCCCCCCCCCCCCTCCCTTCCTCTGGGGCTGCACACACCCCCGCCCCCGCTCCTTCATGGTGATAATAAAAATAAAAAAAACCTCAGTGAGGATACTTACCCTGCGGCGGCTCGCTCCACCCGTCTTGTAGGTGGCAGGACAGGACCTGTCGTTGGCTGGGAAACGATCTGCTGGGGGTGAGTGGGCAAAGCGGGGTAAGTGGGCAGAGTGGGGGATGAGTGGGAAGAGCAGGGGTTAGTGGGCAGAGTCATTGGGCAGAGCAGGGGTTAGTGGGCATAATCAGTAGTCAGAGCAGGGTCAATAGTCAGAGCTGGGGTCTGTGGGCAGAGCTGGGGTCAGTGGGCATGGTCAGTAGCCAGAGGGGGGGAATAAGTAGGCAGAGCAGGGTCAGTGGGCAGAGCGGGGGTGAGTGGGCAGAGTGGTGGGTGAATGGGCAGAGCAGGGTCAGTGAGCAGGATTGGGGCGTCAGTGGTCAGAGCAGGGTAATAGCGGGGGTCAGTGGTCAGAGCAGGGGTTAGTGGGCAGAGTGATTGGGCAGAGCAGGGGTAAGTGGGCACAGTCAGTAGGCACAGCAGGGGTTAGTGGGAAAAATCAGTGGGCAGAGCAGGGGTGAGTGGGCACAGTCAGTGAGCAGAGCAGGGGTCAGCGGGCAGAGCGGGGGTAAGTGGGCAGAGCAGGGTTTAGTGGGCATAGCAAGGGTTATTGGGCACAGTCAGTGGGTAGAGCATGGGTGAGTGGGCACGGTCAGTGGGCAGAGCAGGGGTCAGTGGGCATGGTGAAAGGGCAGAGCGGGGGGTGAGTGAACAGAGGGTGGTCAGTGGGCAGGGTGAGTGGTAAAAGCAGGGGCGAGTGGGCAGAGCGGGGGTGAGTGGGCAGAGCGGGAGTAAATGAGCAGAGCAGGGTCAGTAGGCAGTGTGAGGGGTCAGTGGGCAAAGCATGGTCAGTGGGCAGTGTGAGGGGTAAGTGGGTATAGCTTGTTCAGTGGGCAGTGTGAGGCGTGAGTGGGCAGTGTGAGGGGTCAGTGGGCAGAGCAGGGTCAGTGTGAGGGGTGAGAGGGCAGAGCAGGGTCAGTGGGGCATGTGAGGGGTCAGTGGGCAGAGCAGGGTGAGTGGGCAGTGTGAGTGGTCAGTGAGCAGAGCAGGGTCAGTGGGGCGTGTGAGGGGTCAGTGGGCAGAGCAGGGTGAGTGGGCAGTGTGAGTGGTCAGTGAGCAGAGCAGGGTCAGTGGGCAGAGCAGGGTGAGTGGACATTGAGGGGTCAGTGGGCAGAGCATGTTCAGTGTGCAGAGGAGGGTCAGTGGGCAGTGTGAGGGGTCAGTGGGCTGAGCAGGGCGAGTGGGCAGAGCAGGGTCAGTGAGGGGTCAGTGGGGAGAGGATGGTCAGTGGGCAGAGCAGGGTCAGTGTGAGGGGTCAGTGGGCAGTGAGGGGTGAGTGGGCAGAGCAGGTGAGTGGCAGTGTGAGGGGTCAATGGGCCGAGCAGGGTGAGTGGGCAGAGCATGGTCAGTGGGCATAGTGGGGGTGAGTGGGCAGAGAGGGGTGAGTGGGCAGAGCAGGGTGAGTGGGCAGAGTGGGTGAGGGGGCAGAGTTTGGGGTGAGTGGGCAGAGTGGGGTCAGTGGTCAGAGTGGGGGTGATGTGGGCAGAGCAGGGTCAGAGAGAGGGTCAGTGTGCAGAGTGGGGGTGAGGGGGCAGAGAGGGGTTCAGGGGGAAGAGTAGGGGGGTGAGTGGTCAGAGTGGGGGTGAGTGGTCAGAGTGGGGGTCAGTGGTCAGAGTGGGGGTCAGTGGTCAGAGTGGGGGGTCAGTGGGCAGAGCAGGGACAGAGTGGGGGTCAGTGTGCAGAGTGGGGGTGAGTGGGCAGAGTTGGGGGGTGAGTGGGCAGAGTTGGGGGGTGAGTGGGCAGAGTTGGGGGGTGAGTGGGCAGAGTGAGGGTCAGTGGTCAGAGTGGGGGTGAGTGGGCAGAGTGAGGGTCAGTGGTCAGAGTGGGGGTGAGTGGGCAGGGTCAGAGTGTGGGTCAGTGGTCAGAGTGGGGGTGGGGTGGGCAGAGAGCAGGGTCAGAGTGGGGGTCAGTGGTCAGAGGGGGGGGCAGAGTGGGGGGCAGGAGGTTGGGGGGGGCAGATGGAGGGGGGGAGTGGAGGGCAGGATGGAGGGGGGTCAGTGGTAGGGTGCAGGTGGGGGTGCTCGCCCCTCCAGTCGGGGCCCGTCCTGTGGGCGTCGGGAGTGCTGGTGGGCCCAGAGTGGGCTCACCGCCGCAGTGGGGGTGGTGGGGCAGGGTCACAGCCGCTTCGTTGGGTGCAAGGGGGGCTCGTATGGGATAACAGTGGAAAATGAGTGGGGTACAGTGTAGGGGGTGCTAGTGTAGGGCAGGGGACGGTGGTGGGCAGAGTGGGGGGTGAGTGGGCAGGGGTAGGGGTCGAGTGGGGGAGAGTGAAGGGGGGGAGTATGGGGGCAGAGTTGTGGGTCAGTGGGGTCGAGTGGGGGGTCGTGGAGAGCGGGTGTGGTCAGTGTCAGAGGGGGGGTGAGTGGGCAGAGCAGGGGAGTGGGGTGTGGTGAGTGGGCGGCAGGGTGGAGAGATGGGGGTGAGGGGGCAGGTCTGGGGGGTAGTGGCAGAGTGGGGGTGAGTCAGGGGCAAGTGAGGGTCAGTGGCAGGTGTGGGTAGCAGTCAGAGGGGGTGAGGGCAGAGTGGGGCAGGGTCGGGTCAGAGTGGGGGTAGTGTCGAGGGTGAGTTTGGGCAGAGCAGGGTCAGGGTCAGAGTGGGGTGTGGTCAGGTGGGGGTGAGTGGGCAGAGCAGGGTCAGTCGGTGGGGTCAGTGGGCAGAGGGGTCAGTGTGCAGGCAGGGGGATGAATAGGAGACGGCAGGTTGAGGGGTGTGGTAAGGCTGAGTGGGAGTGACACGGTCATGTGATCGTGATCATTGGTGCGTTCAAAGCTAGCAGTGAAGAGAGTGCGGTGGTTGGAGAGCTGTGGTAGGGGGGGGGGGCATGGAGGCGGGGGAGGGTCGTGGTGAGAGGCGGGAGGGTGACGGGAGGGGAGGGGCTATGGTGACAGGCAGGGGGCTGTGGGGCAGGCGGGGGGAGGCAGTGGGGTGGACGTGACAGGAGGGGCGTGTGGGGCAGCGGGGGCTGTGTGCAGGGCCGGTGACGGGGATAACGGCGAGTGGTGGCGCTTTAGCGGCCCACTGCGAGGCGCTGTGCCATTTTGACAGCGGTCGCGGTGAGCGCTACGCGCTCACCGCTCGTGGGTCTGCTACTTCCGTTTCGGTCTTTGTCACAGGAGGGAGGCCGTCACGGAAGTTGAGCGGATAGACCGGAAGTGGCCTTCGGGTTTATATATAAGATTTTTGCTTAACTCCATACTTTGTAGTCTCTATTACTACTGCCAGTAGGAACATTAACCCCTTATATTCCATTATTGTTGTTATTTCTATTACACAGTGTATAGTTGTAATGACACTGCGAAATTAACCCATTATATACCAGTTCAGCATTAACTGCATATTTGGTAGTGTTTATAACTTCTGCCACTGCTACATTAACCCCTTGAACACCATTTTGGATATAATTTACAGCGCTGAGTCTGTTGTGGAGTGCCTGTGGGACATTAACTCCTTCAATAACATTTTTGATATCATTATAAGTTCCTACTCTGTTATAGTCCTGTTAGTCGGACATTAACTCTTTCTACACCTCCACTATATTGCTACCCTCACAGTTCTGCCTACATCACCTACTTAGTCATATATCTGGTGTTTAAGTCTATTTTTACTTGCTTGTAATACAGAATGATTTTTATTAACAAGTACATACACTACCTATAAGTAACTCTTTCTTTGCCAGTAAAAAATATACCCATATTTGCATTGACTGTTCATAAAAAAAAATAATTTTTTTTTTAATGCTATTGTCCATGTATATACTCTGACTATTGATTTCTTCCTTAACAAACATATTCTACCTCACATTGCATCTTATTCTGTATTATACTTGCTAACATGAGCTCTGACTCTAACAAATATGGTGACGTGGCCAAGAAAGCGGGTGTGGCTGCACACAAGCGTAAGAAGCCCACCACGGAGAGTCCTGAAGACACACGCATTCAATTGAAGAAAGCTATGGCTTCTTATTACAAACGCATTTCAAAGGACTCTTCTGAAGTAAAAAGCCTCAGATTAATGAGCTCTGACTCTAACAAATATGTGCACATGGACAAGAAAGCGGGTGTGGCTGCACAGAAGCGTAAGAAGCGCAACACGGAGAGTGCTGAAGACACACGCATTCGATTGGAGAAAGGTAAGGCTGCATATTACAAACGCATTTCCAAGGAGTCTTCTCAAGAGAGAAGCCAGAGATTAAAAAAAAATGCTCTGGCAGCCCGGGTGCATCGCAGAAAGACCAAGTTAATGCAACAACTTTTACCTTCTCCGGATCTCACAGCTTCCAGCTCAACAGCCTTTGAATTGCCGCAGACTGAACAGCCTTTACCACCGGCCAAGTGTGCACGTAAGCGAAAACACTGTGCTGATGAGACGCCATATGACAAACGCTCCCACATCTTGAAGGTTCAAACTGCTTTCAAAGCACGTATCAGTCATGAGTCTCCTAAGTCCAAACAACTTCGCCTATACGTTTCTGCTGCAGCACAACGCCGACGACGCGCACATACTGCTTCCACTTCTACATTCAGAGAGCCTGACATTAATATACCTTCAACCTCTTCATTCATCAAATGTGTCGACCCTCAATCTGTGCAACATCTGATATATGTTGGCCTACAGAAAAAATTTAATCTTTTGTTACCTCCTACTGTCCTTATACATCCCATTGGTTTTACGGTTGATGACACTTCCATTGTAGAACACAGCTGTGGTCCAATGACATATACATGTCAATATTGTGAGGCACTACATTTTCATGCTGAGATGCCATGCGATCAAAATTTTACACTCTGTTGTCACAAGGGCAAGGTCCGGATACCCATACCTGAATACCCTGAGGTCTTCAAGCGTTTACTCAAAGGAGAAAGTGAGTTCAGTACAAATCTCATGCACAACATCAGAAGCATCAACAGCTCTTTTGCTTTTGCCTCCATGTGTGCTAATATTTCTCCACCACCTGGACATGGCCCTTACTGTTTCCGCATACATGGCCAAATCTACCATCGCACTGGCACACTACATTCGGCAGATGATCAAGTTCCTACGTATGCCCAACTTTATATCTTGGATACTGCTACCGCCAATGAACAACGTTTGCAATGTCAACCAAATTTACAATGCCATCCAACGTTAATGAATATAATTGCTCTTCTATTACAAAACATAAATCCTTTTGTAGCTGCATACAAAATGCTCCGTGACGTAGAACTTGAAGAACAACTAAAAGCTGAAAGAAATGGCACTGTCATGCCAAATATTACGATGGCACTTAAACAAGACCGCACTCAAGACCCTCGACGCTATAATAATCCTACTGTCAATGAAGTGGCTGTTGTATTTGAAAATGACAATGGGGAGCCCCCATTCCACCGAGATATCTTAATCCATTTAAAACCCGATCCACAAAATCCTTCGGCTCCAAAGACACAACAGGTCAGCATTCTGCACAGGAACTTAGATGCCTTACTTTATCCTTTGTTTTTCCCTTACGGCGAACAAGGGTGGCATGATGGACTAAAGCATCAAGGTAAACTTCAACGCAGGGTTACCCAACTCCAATATTACTGTTATGTGCTGTCTGTCCGCAATGAGTTTAATGCTGTTTTGAATGGAGGAAAATTAACACAGCAGTATTTAGTCGATGCTTATGTGAAAATTGAGGCCAATCGCCTGAATTTTATCCGTCAACACCAAAAAGATTTGAAAGTCGAGGATTACTGCATACTTCAAGAGCATCTCATTAAAAAATCCATTCAAAAAAGCATTCCCATTGGCAAAACTGTCATTCTACCATCATCTTTCGAAGGCAGTCCCAGAAACATGCAACAGCGATATCAAGATGCCATGGCTATAGTCACTAAATTTGGTCGCCCAGATCTATTTGTCACCATGACATGTAATCCAAAATGGAGTGAGATTACTAACAATTTAGAACCATGGCAACGTGTGGAACACAGACCAGATTTGGTGGCACGGGTCTTCAGAATCAAACTGGAAGCACTCTTAAAAGACATTAAAAATGGCTTATTTGGAAAAGTTTGCGCCATGGTTCATGTAATTGAATTTCAAAAACGTGGTCTCCCACATGCTCACATTTTGATTTTTTTGGATGCCAACTCTAAATTACGCACAGATATTGAAGTGGACAACACAGTTTGGGCTGAAATACCATATCCGACCATCTACCCTCAGCTTCATAAGATCGTCATGCAACACATGATTCATGGTCCCTGTGGAGAACTGAGGCCAAATTCACCATGTATGGATCTTGGCAAGTGTAGCAAAGGTTTCCCCAAAGATTTTCAGGATTATACTGTCATAGCAAAGGATGCCTATCCGACTTATCGACGAAATATAGGCCCATCATTTGAACATAGGGATGAGCGAGTCCTAAATTACTCGGAATCGCTAGACCCGCACGAGTCCGAGCCCAGGACTCGCTACTCGTTGCGAGTCTAGCGAGTCCAATGTTAATGAATAGGGAACCGAGTAATAACGAATAATGCTATTTCCAAATCGCTGATGTGTCTCTGAAAGTGTGCGAGTCCAAACTCGCAGGTTTTTCTCTTATTTGGAGCCGATGATGGGAGGGGGAAGCGATTCTCGGGCACACACCATGCTGTAAAAGCAAACATTTTATAATTTCTGGTGGCTTTCTGGGGGCTTGTAAAACAAGTAGCAGGTACTATTTCGTGAAAGGTACACACTAGAGGCTTAGGGCCCTTTCACATCTGCGTTTTTCGTAATTCGCGACAGATGCGGTGAAAAAAACGCATCTGCCGCGTTTACCGCATAACCGTTCCACTTGCGGCGCGGTTGCGGTTTTTTCTATGCAAAGTATAGGCATACTTGCGGCAGGTGCGGCAAGTGCGGTTTTGCACTTGCGGCAGGTGCGGCCGCGAAAAAAACCGCAGTAAGCCGCACCTGCCGCAAGTATGCATCTACTTTGCATAGAAAAAACCGCAACCGCGCCGCAAGTGGAACGGTTATGCGGTAAACGCGGCAGATGCGGTTTTTTCACCGCATCTGCCGCGAATTACGAAAAACGCAGATGTGAAAGCACCCTGCGATATTTTAAGACAGATGGATGGTACCGTGCGAGCTGCAGGCAGGACACCGTACAGCAACGCACTGGTACAGGAAAAAATTGTTTAGTACGCAGAACCAGGCACTGTTAGGCTGCGGTGCTGGCTGCGTGCAAGTTTACAAGTACCGTGCGAGCTGCAGGCAGGACACCGTACAGCAACGCACTAGCACAGGAAATTTTTTGTGGAAAAATGGCACCAAAATTATTTGGTAGACTAGTGCCAAAAATAAGAAAAAGCTTAGGATTACAGCTCTGAGGAAAGCTGGGTGAACTAAGCTCTGAGGATGGTGCTGGATTCACTGTAAGGCTGCTCCTATCTCCCCTTCCTTACAGTCCTGTACAGCAATCCTCCGTCCTGGTAGTTCTGAAAAGAACTTTTGGGTTATGTGTGAGGAATCTTGACTCCTACACTCCGTCCTGTTAGTTCTGAAAAGAACTTTTGGGTTATATGTGACTCCTACACTGCCTAACTGTCCCTAGATCTGCTCCAAGTCTCCCTGCACTAGGTCAGCTCTTCTCAGGAATGTGCCCAAAATGGCGGGGGCAAGCCTTATATACTGCCTTGCCTGTCATAGATGACATAGGCATCACGATGGACAGCAGCCAATCATAGTCCTGACACAACCAAAGCTGCTATGGCATTACTGACTATGATTGGCTGTCTTCACAAGTTTTCTGACCTAACACGCAATGCTGACTAGTAACATAAAAGATTCTGGATTCGCGAGTCCCGAATAGAGAATACAGGACTCGGAATCGCAGACTCGCTAGGATTCGGACTCGTAGACTCGCTCAGACTCGCTGCTGTTTGGGGAGATTCAAGCTATATAGTGATGTGATAGAGCGAGTCTAGCGAGTCTAGCGAGTGAGATAAAGTAAACTCTGACAAAACTAAGATTGCCATTGACTTGCATTGGACTCGTTACTGAGCGAGTATTCGCTAAAAGACTCGCCGATTACCGAGTCCAGCGAGTCCCTTAAGAATCGCCGAGTAACGAGTCCTAGCGAGTAGACTCGCTCATCCCTATTTGAACACCATTACGTCATGGTTGACAATTCTTGGGTAGTTCCATATAATCCTTTCTTACTACTAAAATATAAGTGTCATATCAATGTGGAAGTTTGTGGTTCTATTCAAAGTGTCAAATACTTATTTAAATATGTATATAAAGGACATGATAAAGCAAATCTGGAAATATGCCAGACAAACATCCAACATGATGAAACACATCAATTTATGGATTCCCGTTATGTTAGTGTACCAGAGGCAGCTTCAAGTATATTTGCTTATCCCATGCACAAACAATCGCACAGTATTATTCGCCTGGCCGTACATCTGCCTCATTCTCAACAACTCTATTTTCATGAGGATGACTCCATAGACAACATCAAATACAAGCTCCATAACAATTCAACTCTTATGGGCTATTTTCACCTTAATGAGAAGGACCACAATGCTCATAGTTATTTATATCGTGAAATTCCTGAACACTATGTTTGGATAGATGGTTCTTGGCCACAGAGAAAGCGAGGAGGTGCTTCTGTAATTGGAAGAATGTATACCGTAAGTCTCAGAGACCAAGAACGCTACTATTTGCGGTTGTTGTTGCTGCATGTCAAAGGTGCCACCAGTTTTGACAGCATTAAAACGGTTAATGGAATTACACATCTAACTTTCAAAGACGCTGCCTTAGCTCTTGGTTTATTATTTGATGACAGTTTGTGGAGAAATACCTTACTTGATGCTTGCATTTTGAACATGCCTGCACAGCTACGTGATATGTTTGGCTACATTTGCATTTTTGGCCCTCCTGCTAATCCACTGGAGTTGTGGCCTGAATTTAAAGAACACTTCATTCAAGACTATTGCCATAAATATCACTCAAACAGGGAGAAGTGTGTGAATTGTGAAGGATATGCTATGACAGATATCCAAGAAATTTTGAGAAGTCATGGCAAAAAATATACTGAATTTAATTTACCACGCCCTGTCAGGAAACAACTTCCACAACAATTTGATTAAGAGGATGAGTTAAGAACAGCTGCTGAGATGAAAGCAACTCTCAATCCTGAACAACTTTTGGCTTATGAGGCTATAATTCAAGCTTTAGAACACAATACTGCAACACCAAAGTGCTTCTTCATTGACGGTCCTGGTAGCAGTGGAAAAACGTAACTTTATCATCTACTTCTACATCAACTAAGGGGAGAAGGAAAAATAGTGTCACCTGCTGCCACTACAGGAATTGCA
Source organism: Allobates femoralis (assembly GCA_033576535.1). NCBI lineage: Eukaryota > Metazoa > Chordata > Amphibia > Anura > Aromobatidae > Allobates > Allobates femoralis. The sequence goes on from JARQOC010000003.1 coordinate 16,626,392, forward strand.
GCCAATATGCTTGAAGGAGGAAGAACAATTCATTCTCTGTATGGAATACCAATACCTGTGAATGAAACATCGGTTTCCAGGATAAAAAATGACACGGATGCAGCTTATGATTTGCAGAAGACTGAATTGTTTATTATAGATGAGTGCACAATGATATCAAAGTATGCATTGCATGTCATTGAAAGACTGTTACGTGATGTTATGACCAAAAAAGTTTCCAAGAAAGAAAAAACTCCTTTTGGATCAAAAGTGATTGTACTTGGAGGAGACTTTCGACAATGTCTTCCTGTTATTCCTCATGCCACAAGAACAGATATTGTAGAGAGCTGTTTAAAATATTCTACACATTGGCCACTTTTCAATCCACTCCCGCTTATTAACAACATGCGCTCTATTGATCCGGAATACAGCAGTTGGTTGCTTCAACTTGGAAATGGTGACCTGTCCAATGAACATAACCTTGGAGATGATATCATCGAAATTCCTCCAAATATGGTGTGCACTGGGTCTTTAATACATGAGATCTTTGGAGACAGCATTAACATTGAGTATCAATATCGCTGCTTCTCATGCTATCTTATGTCCTAAGAATGATGACGTTGATTTTGTCAATTCAAAAGTCATGGATTGCTTGATTGGTGAGTACACAGACTATATGAGTGAAGATTCTATTGATGCGGATGAGTGTGATGATTCAGAACAATACCCACCTGAATTTTTGCATTCACTAACACCAACTGGAATGCCTCTACATCATCTAAAAATTAAAGTTGGCACCATTGTCATGCTCTTACGCAACCTAAATACCAGGAAAGGTCTGTCCAATGGTACTCGGCTCATTGTTACTGCATTATTTCAAAACATGATCCAGGCAAAAGTTATTACCGGCTCAGCAGCAGGACATGTGGTATTCATTCCACGCATTGATTTATGGCCATCTGAGACTGCATTACCATTCAGATTAAGAAGACGACAATTTCCCATCAAGGCAGCATTTGCAATGACCATCAATAAATCTCAAGGGCAGACACTCAGTCGAGTTGGGATATATCTACCGGAACCAGCATTTGCCCATGGTCAACTCTATGTGACCTTTTCACGAGTCAAACAACGTTGTAATGTTAAGGTCAAAGTGGTCAATACACCACTGCAAGGACAATTACTGCCTGATTCTCCTAAAGTGTTTACACACAATATTGTCTTCAAAAATGTTTTACTTTAAGCTTTTTCTTTTTTTTCCAAGGTTTTGATACTTTTTTACAAAAAAAAAAAAATAATAATTAGTTTAGTCATAGTGATATAGATATTAATTACATGGTTACTATATACCATGTAACACATACTTTTTTTTCTTTTTTTTGACGGAGATTAAATCCTTTCTTGACTTACTTAATAATTTATATATATATATATATATATGAACACACATTTTGTAGGAGATATTAGATGTGTATCATCCAAATTTAGCAATTTGGTGATAGAAACCATAATATTACATTCCAGCACTACAAGTGCTGAGAATTTGGCTTTACTTTTTTTACAGGGAGAGGTTTTTGTGAACAGCTGAGAGAGAGGTGGGATGTTCACACACATCTCCATCTCAAGGTGTGTTCATTACATATAGATAGAGAGGAACATATCTAAATTGACATTTACCTTTTACTGCAGCATTTTTAGCCTATTTGTGGAAATGTTTCTCAAAAATTAACCATTTCTACATTTGATGCCTAAGGTCTGACCTGCAGCACACACTTGATGTAATTCCCATGCAACATGGGTGGAATTTGTTGGCCACTTGCGGTGGATGCAGCCAACGTGCTTGCAGTAGTTTCATCCACAATATCTCAAGTCACCTGTGGTTTGTTAGTGGCTGTGTTTGCTGCACCTGCCAAAGCCACGTTTGTTCCTTTTACGGCAGATTCACTGCAAGTTCCTTATTTATTGCATGTGAATTGCTGCAACTCTGTCGACAGTAAGTCCTTAGGTGTCAATTGTAGAAATTGTATTTTTAATATCCACATCCTTTTGCAATAGCTCAAAAATGCTGCTGTAAAAGAAGTCAACATATTCAAAATTCGAAATTAGTTAGATTAGGGACCCGCCAGGCGTATAGGAATCTTTGAGCGATTGGTGGGCTGACACTAACTAGCTGATACGCAGAATACCAAGATTGATTTATCAAATCAAGCTATTGACACATGGATAAGTATTGCTACTTTGTGTTCTAAGACCCTTACAACATAATAGTTCAATTTTCCAAAAATGATATCAGCCATACAAATATATGTCGTTGATGAAAAGATATCATGGAATAATTGGATTATTATTTAAAACTCTTAAAAAAATTATATACAGATTCTAGACTCCCGATTCTTTAGAATCGGGCTCACAGCTAGTTACAAATAATTATTTACATCCAGGTACCTTATAGATGACCTTGGCTATGATTGGGGTCGTCTTTTTCTTTTATTCATCTTGTCCAGACGCCACAATGACTTTTTACATCCACAGCTTGTCTCTGCAGATTTCCATCTTCTCCGGTCTTCAGCACATCCCAGCACAATATCCTTAAAAATAGCAAAATGGTCAAAATTCTCATGAATAAAAATATCTGCCCTACACTGACCCGGAATAAATAATTGCTCTTTCTCCCTGTTCTCTGCACGAAATATAATTTAAACACTCTCCCTCTTCTGACACATGCCCTCCACACAGCCCCCTCCTCATCACATTGTCCTCTCCTTTCCATACTTTGCTTCATGGTAACACCGTCCTCTCACACTGTGTCCCCCCCTATACTGCCCACAGTTTATACTGTTCTCCCTCATCAAAATCGATCTTCCCCCTCACTCCTCATATTGTGTCCACACGCTTCTCCCCTCATTCCACATTCAATACCACAGCTATCCCCCTCTCTCTCCATATACTGTTCCACAGCCATCCCCCCTCACTCACCATACTGTGTTGAAGCCATCTTTTCCTCACGCCTGATACTGTGTCCACACTGAAGCACCTTCACTCTTTTAGGCTAGGGTCACACTTGCATGCATTTTTTAACGTTGCTTTTTGCAGCCTGCGTTTTTGGGCTGCGTTTTTGCTGGTGGGTCTGCAGCAGCCTTAAAAATATACATGCAAAAACGCATGCGAAAACGCATGGTACCATTTAGTGCCATGCATTTTTACATGCGTTTCCCATAGGGCCACATGTTACCAAAAATGCAATTGTTTTTGGCTCAGCACCAAAAAATGCATCATGATGCATTTTTTGGTGCTGAGCCAAAAAACGCATCCAAAAAACGCATGGCACTTTAGACGTGCATTTTTGGCATTGGGGCATGCATTTTTTGCATGGGGGCCTATGGATGCGTTTTTCCATTCGTTTTTCACAAAAGACAAGTGTGAAAAATGCATGGAAAAAATGCAAGTGTGACCTTAGACTTATACGCGTATAAGAAAAAGATGTGACATATAAAGGAACGGGAGCACACAATATATATGAGAAAATAATACAAGTAATTTATTAAACACATATACAGACAATTATATTTTATAACCATTTAAAACCAAAGTCTGGGGTTCCTGACCAGAAAATAATAAGCAAGAATTGCTTGTAACGAGCCAACACCTCACCCAAATGTATATTCTGTATTAGCCAATTATCAATATATCGTATGTACAGGGAATTAGGGTACAGTAGTCGTATCTAATATATAATTGCCGTAGCGCACTTCCGTCATATTCGGCGCTACTTCCGTCGTCGTGGACGTGGCTGCCAAAGTGACGGAAGTGCGTTAGGGACACACACACACACACACACACACACCACACACACACACACACACACACACACACACACTCCAGTATACTTACCCCGCCGCCATCCCACTACATCGCTCCCGCCATGGCTCCGCCCACCTCGCGGGGCTCTCGCCATGGCTCCTCCCACCTTGCGGGGCTCCCGCCATGGCTCCTCCCACCTCGCGGGACTCCCGCCATGGCTCCGCCCACCTAGCCTGCGCTGACCACAGAGCCTCCTTCCTGCGCTGACCACAGAGCCGCCGTCCTCTGCTGACCACAGAGCCTCCTTCCTGTGGTGACCACAGAGCCTCCTTCCTGCGCTGACCACAGACCCACCGTCCTCTGCTGACCACAGAGCCTCCTTCTTGCGCTGACCACTCTGCCTCCTTCCTGCGCTGACCACAGAGCCGCCGTCCTCTGCTGACCACAGACCCACCGTCCTCTGCTGACCACAGACCCGCCGTCCTCTGCTGACCACAGAGCCCCCGTCCTCTGCTGACCACAGAGCCCCTGTCCTCTGCTGACCACAGAGCCCCTGTCCTCTGCTGACCACAGAGCCCCCGTCCTCTGCTGACCACAGAGCCGCCGTCCTCTGCTGACCACAGAGCCCCCGTCCTCTGCTAACCACAGAGCCCCCATCCTCTGCTGACCACAGAGCCCCCGTCCTCTGCTCACCACAGAGCCCCCGTCCTCTGCTCACCACAGAGCCCCCCTCCTCTGCTCACCACAGACCCGCCGTTCTCTGCTCATCACAGAGCCGCCGTCCTCTGCTGACCACAGAGCCGCCGTCATCTGCTGACCACAGAGCCGCCATCCTCTGCTGACCACAGACCTGCCGTCCTCTGCTGACCACAGAGCCTCCTTCCTCGCTGACCACTCTGCCTCCTTCCTGCGCTGACCACTCTGACTCCTTCCTGCGCTGACCACAGAGCCCCATCCTCTGCTGACCACAGAGCCGCCGTCCTCTGCTGACCACAGACCCGCCGTCCTCTGCTGACCACAGACCTCCCTTCCTGCGCTGACCACTCTGCCTCCTTCCTGCGCTGACCACTCTGCCTCCTTCCTGCGCTACCACAGAGCCACCGTCCTCTGCTGACCACAGAGCCACCGTCCTCTGCTGACCACAGAGCCGCCTCCTCTGCTGACCACAGAGCCCCCATCCTGCGCTCACCACTCTGCCTCCTTCCTGCGCTGAATCACTGCTGCCCTTCCTCTGCTGATCACTCATGGCCGCCGTCCTCTGCTGACCACAGAGCCGCCGTCCTGCGCTTACCACTCTGCCTCCTTCCTGCGCTGACCACTCTGCCTCCTTCCTGCGCTGACCACTCTGCCTCCTTCCTGCGCTGACCACAGAGCCTCCGTCCTCTGCTGACCACAGAGCCGCCGTACTCTGCTGACCACAGAGCCGCCGTATACAGTGCCAACCACTGAGCCACCATATACAGTGCCAACCACTGAGCCACGATATACAGTGCCAACCACTGAGCCACCATATACAGTGCCAACCACTGAGCCACCGTATACAGTGCTAACCACTGAGCCACCATATACAGTGCCAACCACTGAGCCACCGTATACAGTGCTAACCACTGAGCCACCATATACAGTGCTAACCACTGATCCACTATATACAGTGCTAACCACTCAGCCACCATACAGTGCTAACCGCTGAGCCACCATATACAGTGCCAACCACTGAACCACCGTTTACAGTGCTAACCACTGAGCCACCATATACAGTGCCAACCACTGAGCCACCGTATACAGTGCTAACCACTGAGCCACCATACACAGTGCTAACCACTGATCCACTATATACAGTGCTAACCACTCAGCCACCATACAGTGCTAACCGCTGAGCCACCATATACAGTGCTAACCACTGAGCCACCATACAGTGCTAACCACTGAGCCACAATATACAGTGCTAACCACAGAGCCACCATATACAGTGCTAACCACTGAGCCACCATATACAGTGCTAACCACTGAGCCACCATATACAATGCTAACCACAGAGGAACCATATACAGTGCTAACCACTGAGCCACCATATACAGTGCCAACCACTGAGCCACCATATACAGTGCTAACCACTGAGCCACCATATACAGTGCTAACCACTGATCCACTATATACAGTGCTAACCACTCAGCCACCATACAGTGCTAACCACTGACCCACTATATACAGTGCTAACCACTAAGCCACCGTATACAGTGCCAACCACTCAGCCACCGTATACTCTGCTACCCACTGAGCCACAATATACAGTGCCAACCACTGAGCCACCATATACAGTGCTAACCACTGAGCCACCGTATACAGTGCTAACCACTGAGCCACCATATACAGTGCTAACCACTGAGCCACCGTTTACAGTGCTATCCACTGAGCCACCGTATACTCTGCTACCCACTGAGCCACCATATACAGTGCCAACCGCTGAGCCACCACATATACAGTGCTAACCACTGAGCCACCGTATACAGTGCTAACCACTGAGCCAACGTATACAGTGCTAACCACTGAGCCACCGTATACTCTGCTACCCACTGAGCCACCATATACAGTGCTAACCACTGAGCCACCATACAGTGCTAACCACTGAGCCACCCTATACAGTGCCAACCACTGAGCCACCGTATACAGTGCTATCCACTGATCTACTATATACAGTGCTAACCACTCAGCCACCATACAGTGCTAACTGCTGACCCACCATATACAGTGCTAACCACTGAGCCACCATACAGTGCTAACCACTGAGCCACCATACAGTGCTAACCACTGAGCCACCATATACAGTGCTAACCACTAAGCCACCATATACAGTGCCAACCACTCAGCCACCGTATACTCTGCTACTCACTGAGCCACCATATACAGTGCCAACCACTGAGCCGCCGTCCTCTGCTGACCACAGAGCCCCCCTCCTCTGCTGACCACAGAGCCCCCCTCATCTGCTGACCACAGAGCCCCCGTCCTCTGCTGACCACACAGCCACCGTCCTCTGCTGACCACTGAGCCGCCGTCCTCTGCTGACCACCGACCCTCCGTCCTGCCCTGACCACCGACCCTCCGTCGTGCGCTCACCACTCTGCCTCCGTCCTGCGCTCACCACTCTGCCTCCGTCCTGCGCTCACCACTCTGCCTCCGTCCTGCGCTTACCATTCTGCCTCCGTCCTGCGCTCACCACTGAGCTTCTTTCCTGCGCTGACCACTGAGACTCCATCCTGTGCTGAACACTGAGCCTCCATCCTGTGCTGACCACTGAGCCTCCATCCTGTCCTGACCACTGAGCCTCCATCCTGTGCTGACCACTGAGCCTCCATCCTGTGCTGACCACTCAATCCTGTGCTGACCACTCAGCCGTCGTCCTCTGCTGACCACAGAGCCTCCGTCCTCTGCTAACCACAGAGCCGCCGTACTCTGCTGACCACAGAGCTGCCGTCCTCTGCTGACCACAGAGCCGCCGTCCTCTGCATGACCACTGAGCCTCCATCCTGTGCTGACCACTGACCCTCCATCCTGTGCTGACCACTCAATCCTGTGCTGACCACTCAGCCGCCGTCCTCTGCTGACCACAGAGCCGCTGTCCTCTGCTGACCACAGAGCCGCCGTTCTCTGTTGACCACAGAGCCGCCTTCCTCTGGACCACAGAGCCGCCCTTCCTCTGCTGACCACAGAGCCGCCCTCCTCTGCTGACCCACAGAGCCGCCCTCCTCTGCTGACCACAGAGCCGCCCTCCTCTGCTGACCACAGAGCCGCCCTCCTTGCTGACCACGACCGCCTCCTCTGCTGAACAGAGCCGCCCTCCTCTGCTGACAACAGAACCGCCCTCCTATTCTGACCACAGAGCCGCCCTCCTCTGCTGACCAGAGAGCCGCCCTCCTCTGCTGACCACAGAGCCCCTCCTCTGCTGACCACAGAGCCCCTCCTCCTGCTGACCACAGAGCCCCCGTCCTCTGCTGACCACACAGACCCCGTCCTCTGCTGACCACTGAGCCGCCGTCCTCTGCTGACCACGAGCCCTCCGTCCTGCCCTGACCACGACCCTCGTCCTCGTGCGCACCACTCAGCCTCGTCCTCGCTCACCACAGGCCTCCGTCCTGCTGCTACCACAGCGCCCCGTCCTCTGCTGACCACATCTGCCTCCGTCCTGCGCCACACTGAGCCTTCTTTCCTGCTGCTGACCACTGAGCCCGTCCTTACCTGGCTGACCACTAGACCTCCTCCTGTGCTGACACACTGAGCCTCCTTCCTGTGCTGACCACTGAGCCTCCTCCTGTCCTGACCACTGAGCCTCCTCCTTGCTGACCACAGAGCCGCCTCCTCTGCTGACCACAGAGCCCCTCATCTGTGCGACCACTCGGCCATCGTCCTATGCTGACCACAGAGCCCCCTCCTTGCTAACCACAGAGCCGCCACTCCTGCTGACCACAGACGCCCGTCCTATGCTGACCACAGAGCCGCCTCCTCTGTGACCACTGAGCCTCCATCCTTGCTGACCACTAGCACCCTCCTCTGTGCTGACCCACCCAATCCTGTGCTGACCACAGCCGCCGTCCTCTGCTGACCACAGAGCCCCGTCCTCTGCTAGACCCAGAGAGCCCCCTCTCTGCTGACCACAGAGCCCCTTCCTCTGCTGACCACAGAGCGCCTCCTCTGCTGACCACAGAGCCGCCCTCTCTGCTGACCACAGAGCCGCCCTCCTATGCTGCCTACAGAGCCGCCCTCCTATGCTGACCACAGAGCCCCTCCTCTGCTGACCACAGAGCCCCTCCTCTGCTGACACAGACCGCCCTCCATGCTGACCACAGAGCCTCCGTCCTGCGACCACGAGCCGCCTCCTCTGCTTACCACTGAGCCCCTCCTCTGCTGACCACAGGCCCCGTCCTCTGCTGACCACAGAGCCCCGTCCTCTGCTGACCACAGAGCCCCGTCTACTGCAACCACTGAGCCCACCATTACGCTGACCAACAGAGCCCCATATCATGCACCACGAGCCCTTCGTGCTAACCACAGAGCCCCGTACTGCTACCTGAGCACCTATCAGGCCCACGTCCTGATACACAGAGCCCCCGTCACTACGTGCTAACCACAGAGCCCACCATATACAGTGCTAACCACATGCACCTACAGACGCGACCACCAAATACATGCTCCTGCGCTCACCATCAGTGCTACCACTGACCATCCTATACATGCTACCCTGAGCCTGACCAACTCTACCACTGGCCTCCATTCAGTGCTAACCACAGAGCCCCATCATACGTGCTGACCACTGAGCCACCGTATACAGTGCCAACCACTGAGCCACCATATACATGCCAACACTGAGCCACCATATACAGTGCCAACCACTGAGCCACCATATACAGTGCTAACCACTGAGCCACCGTATACAGTGCTAACCACTGAGCCACCATATACAGTGCTAACCACTGATCCACTATATACAGTGCTAACCACTCAGCCACCGTATACAGTGCTAACCACTTACCCACCATATACAGTGCCAACCACTGAGCCACCATACAGTGCTAACCACTGAGCCACCATATACAGTGCTAACCACTGAGCCACCTATACAGTGCTAACCACTGAGCCACCATACAGTGCTAACCACTGAGCCACATATATACAGTGCTAACCACGAGCCACCCATATACAGTGCTAACCACGAGCCACCATATACAGTGCTAACCACTGAGCCACCATATACAGTGCTAACCACTGAGCCACCATATACAGATGCTAACCAATGGCACCATATACAATGATAACCACTGAGCCACCATATCAGTGCTAACCACTGAGCCACCGTATACAGTGCTCAACCACTGAGCCACCATATACAGTGATAACCACTGAACCAGCATATACAGTGCTAACCACTGAGCCACCGTATACAGTGCTAACCACTGAGCCACCGTATATAGTGCCAACCACTGAGCCACCATAATATACAGTCACAACCACTGAGCCACCATATACAGTGCCAACCACATGAGCCACCATATACAGTGCAACCACTGAGCCACCGTATACAGTGCTAACCACTGAGCCACCATATACAGTGCCAACCACTGAGCCACCGTATACAGTGCTAACCACTGAGCCACCGTATACAGTGCTAACCAATGACCACATATACAGTGCTAACCACTGCAGCCACCTATACAGTGCTAACCACTGAGCCCACCATATACAGTGCTAACCACTGAGCCACCATACAGTGCTAACCACTGAGCCACCATACAGTGCTAACCACTGAGCCACCATATACAGTGCTAACCACTAAGCCACCGATATACAGTGCCAACCACTGAGCCACCGTATATCTGCTACCACTGAGCCACCATATCAGTGCCAACCACTGAGCCACCATATACAGTGCTAACCACTGAGCCACCTATACAGTGCTAACCACTGAGCCACCATATACAGTGCTAACCAACTGAGCCACCGTATACAGTGCTACAAATGAGCCACCGTATACTCTGCTAACCACTGAGCCACCATATACAGTGCCAACCACTGGCCACCATATACAGTTCTAACCACTGAGCCACCGTATACAGTGCTAACCACTGAGCCAACTATACAGTGCTAACCACTGAGCCACCGTATACATGCTACCACTGAGCCACCATATACAGTGCTAACCACTAAGCCACCATAACAGTGCTAACCACTGAGCCACCATATACAGTTCTAACCACTGAGCCACCGTATACAGTGCTACCACTGAGCCACCATATACAGTGCTAACCACTGATCCACACTATTAAAAGTGCTAACCACTAGCCACCATATAGTGCTAACCACTGACCACCATATACAGTGCTAACCACTGAGCCACCATACAGTGCTAACCACTGAGCCACCATACAGTGCTAACCACTGAGCCACCATATAGTGCTAACAACTAAGCCACCTATATAGTGCCTAACCACTACAGCCACCTATACTAAGCTACCACTGAGCCATCATATACAGTGCCAACCATGATACAGTGCTAACCACTGAGCCACCTATATACAGTGCTAAACATTGAGACACCATATACAGTGCTAACCACTGAGCACCGTATACAGTGCTAACCACTGAGCCACCGTATACCTTGCTACCCACTGAGCCACCATATACAGTGCCAACCACTGAGCCACCTATACAGTGCTAACCACTGAGCCACCGTATACTCTGCTACCACTGAGCCACCATATACAGTGCTAACCACTGAGCCACCATACAGTGCTAACCACTGAGCCACCGTATATAGTGCTAACCACTTAGCCACCATATACAGTGCTAACCACAGAGCCACCATAACAGTGCTAACCACTGAGCCACCATACAGTGCTAACCACTGAGCCACCGTATATAGTGCTAACCACTGAGCCACCATATACAGTGCTAACCACAGAGCCACCATATACAGTGCTAACCACAGAGGCACCAATACAGTGGTAACCACTGAGCCACCATATACAGTGCTAACCACTGAGCCACCATATACAGTGCTAACCACAGAGGCACCATATACAGTGCTAACCACTGAGCCACCATATACAGTGCTAACCACTGAGCCACCATATACAGTGCCAACACTGAGCCACCTATACAGTGCTAACCTCTGAGCTACCGTATACAGTGATAACCACTGAGCCACTCTATACAGTGCCAACCACTGAGCCACCGTATACAGTGCTAACCACTGAGCCACCATACAGTGCTAACCACTGAACCACCATATACAGTGCTAACCACTGAGCCACCATACAGTTGCTAACCACTGAGTCACCATATACAGTGCTAACCATTGAGCCACCATATACATTGCTAACCACTGAGCCACCGAATACTCTGCTACCCACTGAGCCTCCTGTATACACACAATTCATTTCACCGCACTCCCCTAACTATTAGTAAATAAACTATATATGGATTCTAGACTACCCGATTCTTTAGAATCGGGCCGCCATCTAGTAGATTATATAAGGGCAGTGAGTTATACCCAAGGAATAACAATTGTGTTAACAAAGAATGTCAAATTATCACTACAGTACGTCCAACCACACAATTAAGAGATATCTAGGGTGATGAAATAGATAGAGTACTCAATACATAATATACAGTGCTGTATAAGGTACACTAGTCATATAAGTAACATATGGACAGTGTACCATACTAGAAATAACAACAGTAGTGTTGACAGGTGTAACAAAATAACAATCATAGTAACATAGTAACATAGTTTTTAAGGTTGAAGGAAGACTTTAAGTCCATGTAGTTCAACCCATACCCTAACATGTTGATCCAGAGGAAGGCAAAAAAAAAACCATGTGGCAACACTAAGCTCCACATTGGGGAAAAAAATTCCTTCCTGACTCCAGATACGGCAATCAGACTAGATCCCTGGATCAACGCCCTATCAAAGGATCTAGTATATATAACTGGTAATATTATAGTTTTCAAGAAAGGCATCCAGGCCCTTCTTAAATGTTAGTAGTGACTCCCTCATTACACCATCATGTGGCAGAGAGTTCCATAGTCTCACTGCTCTTACAGTAAAGAATCCGCGTCTGTGATTATGATTAAACCTTTCCTCCAGAAGTAGAGGATGCCCCCTTGTCCCAGTCTCAGGCCTAAGAGTAAAGAGATCATTAGAAAGTTCTCTGTACTGTCCCCTCATATATTTATACATTATTATAAGATCACCCCTAAGCCTTCATTTTTCCAAGCTAAATAACCCCAAGTTTAATAATCTGTCTTGGTATTGCAGACCCCTCAGTCCTCTAATACCCTTGGTTGCTCTTCTCTGGACCCGCTCTAGTTCAGCTATGTCTTTCTTATACACCAGAGACCAGAATTGTACACAGTATTCTAAGTGTGGTCGCACTAGTGACTTGTATAGAAGTAAAATTATGTTCTCCTCATGAGCATCTATGCCTATTTTAATGCATCCCATTATTTTATTTGCCTTTGTAGCAGCTGCCTGACACTGGCCACTAATTGTGAGTTTGTCATCTACCCATATACCCAGGTCTTTTTCAGTGACAGTTTTGCCCAGTGTTTTACAATTAAGCACATAATTATACCTTTTGTTTCCTCTGCCCAAGTGCATGACTTTACATTTATCCCCATTAAAGCTCATTTGCCATTTAGCAGCCCAAGCTTCTAGTTTACATAAATCCTCCTGTAATATAAAATTGTCCTCCTCTGTATTGATTACCCTGCAGAGTTTAGTGTCATCTGCAAATATTGAGATTCTACTCTGTATGCCCCTACAAGGTCATTAATAAATATATTAAATAGAAGCGGGCCCAACACTGACCCCTGTGGTACCCCACTGTTAACTGTGACCCATTCTGAGTGTGTTCCATTAATAACCACCCTTTGTTTCCTATCACTAAGCCAGTTCTTAACCCACTTACACATATTTTCCCCTATCCCCATTGCCCTCATTTTATGTATCAACCTTTTGTGTGGCACCGTATCAAAAGCTTTTGAAAGGTCCATATACACCACATCCACTGCATTTCTTTGGTCCAGTGTAGAACTTACTTCTTCATAGAAGCTTATCAGATTAGTTTGACAGGAATGGTCCCTCGTAAAACCATGTTAATAATGGGTCATGATGTTATTTTTCTTCAGATACTCCAGTATAGCATCTCTTAGAAAACCCTCTAGGATTTTACCCACAGTAGAGGTTAAGCTTACTGGCCTATAATTTCCAAGTTCAGTTTTTGTCCCCTTTTTGAATATTGGCACCACATTTTCTATACGCCAGTCCTGTGGTACAGACCCTGTTATTATGGAATCTTTAAATATTAAAAATAAAGGTCTATCTATGACAGTACTTAATTCCTGCAGCACTCTGGGGTGTATCCCATCCGGGCCCGGGGATTTGTCAATTTTAGTGATTTTTAGACGATGACGTACTTCCTGTTGGGTTAAGCAGGTGACATTTAATTGAGAATTTTTGTTATCACTGATCATATTGTCTGTCATGGGATTTTCTTGCGTAAATACTGTTGAAAAAAAGTCATTTAGCATATTGGCTTTTTCCTCATCCTCATCCACCATTTCACCCAGACTATTTTTAAAGGGGCCAACACCATCATTTTTTAGTTTCTTACTATTTATGTAGTTAAAAAATATTTTGGGATTATTTGTACTTTCTCTGGCAATGAGTCTCTCTGTCTCAATCTTTGCTGCCTTGATTTGCTTTTTACAGATGTTATTTAATTTTCTGTATTTATTTAGTGCTTCATCACTACCTACTTGCTTTAATTCCCTAAATGATTTCTTTTTGTCACATATTGCACTTCTTACCGCTTTATTTAGCCATAGTGGTTTCCTCCTATTTCTAGCATGCTTATTCCCATAGGGTATATATTGTGCACAGGTCCTATTTAGGATGCTAATAAACATCTCCCATTTGCTTTGTGTACTTTTATGTCTCAGGACATGGTCCCAGTTTATTACACTAAGATCATCTCTCAACCGTTGGAAATTTGCCTTCCTGAAGTTTAGTGTCCTTGTAGCCCCTCTACTACACATCTTAGTAAAGGATACTTGAAAACTTATTATGTTATGATCACTATTACCCAAGTGACCTCCAACCCATATATTTGATATACGGTCCGGCCTGTTGGTTAATATTAGGTCCAGCAGTGCCCCCCTTCTCGTTGCGTTCTGAACCAGTTGTGAAAGGTAATTGTCTCTCATAGTTTTCAAAAACTTATTACCTTTGCTGGAACTGCAGGTTTCTGATCCCCAATGTATTTCAGGTTAGTTGAAGTCCCCCATAATAATGACTTCTCCCTGAGTCGCTGCTTCATCTATTTGCTTTATGAGGATATTCTCCTCCACTTCCATTATTGTTGGGGATTTATAACAAACCCCTATCAGTAATTTATTATTTTTTCCCCCTCCCCTTATCTCCTCCCACAGAGACTCTACATTTCCATTAGATTCACCTATATTATCACGCAGGATGGGTTTTAAGGATGATTTTACGTATAAACATACACCTCCTCCTCGCCTATTTTTACGGTCATTTCTGAACAGACAATAGCCCTGTAAATTAACAGCCCCGTCATGGTTCTCGTCCGTGTTGAGAAGGAGACTTTAAAATGGGAGAAGGAGGTGAGAGACTATAAAACAAAAAAATTAACAAGGGACCATCAAGACTACACTAGTAATAGGGTGTATCGGTGGAAAAATAAAATCCCTAGAGGGAAGCCGAAAATTCCAAATAAACCTGACGATCAAGGTCCACAGGCTCCAAAAAAAGATGGGATTCCAGCTAAAGTTCCTTTAGTCCCACCACCAAGGTCTCCCTCTATTCAGTCCGTAACCTCTGGGGATGAGAGTTCTGCTTCAGAGTCCGTGGTGACGAGTGATTGCGAGCTGGGGTCTGGCATGCCAACAAGGAGTGGAAAAAGAGGACAGCTGGGTGGACGATCACCCCTCCTAATGTGAAGAAAGGCAGACAGCAACCACAGGTAATAAATCTCTCCTCACATGTCCTTACGGACTCTCAGCTTTCTCTCTTGTCCAGAGGTTTGACTTTTTGCCCTACAAATTCGTTTAACTTTTTTTCAGCACTAAAGGATCTCCACTTATTTGTGAGAAAAATTATTTTGAAGCGGTTACATTATAAGAAATCAGACGTATCCCTTGATACGACTATGGAAAAAGATATCTTGGAGGCCCTAGAAGACTTGATGCAGGAGCAGTCAATTGAGATTGCAGGTGGGTTTCCTAAGCATTTGTTGCCACGATCAACGAAGTTCCCCTCCCTTTCCCTCTGTCCTGCCGTTGGAATCTTCCTGAAGTTGGTTACCGACGACTTTAGGGAGATTTCAGGCAGGAGAAGATTTGATAATCTTACCAAGAAAGAGAGGGATGCGTTGGACGAATTACGCCAATTGGAGGGAGTAGTATTTAAATCTGCTGATAAAGGGGGTAACATCGTTGTTTGGCCGGTACACATGTATGAAAAGGAAGCCCTGCGCCAACTAAGGGATAAAACAACTTACCAGAAATTGGACTTTTGTCCATTATCTAAATTTATGATGGAATTGAGCCTGATCCTGGATAGTGCTCGGGAAAAAGGGATTATCACCAAAAGGGAGTTCGATGGCCTCCTGGTAGCGTGCCCCAAAGTGCCCACCTTTTACCTTTTACCAAAGGTCCACAAAAATGCCCTCTGTCCACCGGGGCGCCCTATTGTCTCTGGCATCGAGGGATTTTGCGAACCAATTTGTAAATTCATTGACTATTACTTAAAGCCATTGGTTGAGTTGCTTCCCTCGTATGCCAGGGACACTACGGGCGTCCTTAACAGGATCGACGGCATTTTTGTGGACCAGGGGACCCTCATTGCTACTATTGACGTCGAGTCGCTGTATACCTGCATCGATCACGAGGACGGATTGAGGGCTGTTCGCTTCTTCCTGGAGGCTGGAGGTCGGGGTGGTGCTATGGGAATCTCATCCTGGAATTGCTCCGTTTTGCCCTGACACACAACTTTTTCATTTTTAAGGACGTCTTCTACCTGCAGAGACGCGGCACTGCGATGGGCGCGGCCTGTGCCCCTTCATACGCCAATCTCTTCCTTGGTTATTGGGAGCGGACCATCTTTGGCGATGGAGGGGCGTCGGGCTGCGCCCAGGCGCAGTGCTGGATTAGGTATATAGATGATGTCCTAGTTGTGTGGCAGGGCACGGCGGAGCAATTTGAGTCCTTTATGAGCGAGCTGAACGATAACACCATGAACATTAGACTGACGCATAGGACAAGCACCAACAAGATAGACTTCCTGGATATTGAGATCTCCATTGATGAGATGGGTGGTGTACAGACGGATGTTTTCCGCAAGGAGACGTCCGTAAATTCTTTACTTCATGCAACTTCTGGTCACCACCCCTCTACAATACGCGCCATCCCGACGGGCCAGTTTCTGCGTATGAAGCGTATTTGCTCGTCCGACTCGGGATTTGAGAGGCAGGCTGAAGATCTAAAACAGCGATTCGGCGTCAGGGGGTACAGTAACAGAGGGATTAGGGCTGGGTACTACAGGGCTAAGAACACTTCAAGGAACAAACTGTTGGCTTATAAACCAAAAAAAGAAAGGACGGATCCTGAATTGAGATTTATTGGTACTTACAACTATGAATGGAGGTCGATGTACGCCAGTTTTCGGCGACATTGGTCCGTTCTTAGGAGTGATACCGTCCTTGCACAGATTGTTCCTAGTCGTCCTTTGTTGACTGCCAGGAGATCAAAGAACCTAAAAGATTGGCTAGTTCATAGCCACTATGTGCCCCCTAAGAGTAACCCCTTTGGCAGCTCGGGCCCAATTTTAGGTAGTTTCCCCTGTGGGCACTGTGTGGCATGCCCCAATGTCGTTAGGACTCAAACCTTTGATTCTTCTGACGGGAGGAGACAGTTTAACATCAGACAACGTATTACCTGTGGCAGTACACATGTGATTTACTATGCCACATGTGACTGCCAATTGGTATACGTAGGGCTCACCTCCCGTGAATTCCGAAGAAGAATCAGGGAACACATTAGTGATATAGAGGGGGCACGGGGTGCCGAGGATGGTAGCAAGTTGCGGACCTTGCCGCGTCATTTTTTGCAGGTCCACAACTGCGATCCATCGAGTTTGAGGTTCAGGGGAATCGACATGGTGAGGGCTGGCAATAGGGGTGGCAATCTCAAACGAATCTTGGCCCAAATGGAGGCTAAGTGGATCGTGACCCTCGATACACTTAGCCCCAAGGGAATAAATGAATCCTTGTCCTTCAAGTCATATCTATAGTGCTGATCACCTGCTATTATTCTCTCTGCATCCGTGTGTTTGGTGTATACATACTCTTTCCACCTTTGTGGATAAGATTTTAATCTTTCTTTTTCTCTTTTATATTTTTATCCGTAGCTCTTCCTTTGTTATTTCGGGGTTTTGGAAATGTTCTTCTTTCCCCGTTTGTGTCTGGACTTTTTCCACCAGCGATGTCATCCATCAATTTCTAATATGAACATGGTAGTGTTATATTGAAGATCTGACGGTCCTTTTGTGTCCTTTATAATTATATGTATTTTCACACTCTATGTATAGAGATACATGTGTATCTGGTGTGGATGACTTTGTGTATATAATATGTTACAAAGGTTTAGCTGCTAATATTGCTCATTGATTTTAAAAGATTGCACTCTTTTTCTGCTTGGTTTCACGTCCTGGCATTGAAGTTGTGTCCTGCCTCCTTTAGATAACCGACTCCCATCCTTATCCGCTTTTTCCTCCCCCTCTCTGCTCTCTGAGGCTGCCTCTGGCTCCAGTGACGCGGGCGAGCGGTGCTGTTGTAGTGCGCATGCGCGGGAGCCATGGTGACGCGTCCCGGGCTCCCGACATGCGTACTCGCCGACCGATAAATTCCGCCCGCGTCACTTCCGGTCGACGGCGCTCCGATGATGCGGGGATGCAGGTGTGGAGGGTAAAGCGGTGATGATGGGGGATATAAGATGAGGTATTTGGGCATCATTTCTTTGCAGGACACGTCCCCTTGAGGAAGCTGTGGTTACCACACCAGCACAGCGAAACGCCGCGTCGGGGCTCCCAGCCGTGACCAGGCCACAGGGAATTTGTATGTTTACAAGGGTATACTCTAATAATTGAGTTTCTCCTGCTTGTTTTGCTGCAGGTATCCACTGCAATTACATAATTGTTGAGTCTTTTTCCCCTGCACTAGCAGTCTTGTTGCCGGTTTCATTGACTGGCCTGTTATTGCACAGCACTATGCACTTTATTTATCTATGACTGCCTTGTGTATTTGGGTATAAACCACTGATTACTAAGACATATGTACTCGCTTTGAATCTTGTATGCAGTAAACATTGAAACAGCTATGTAAAAACTGGAATATATCCTGTATGTATATTTTTTACCCCTTGTGTTCCTGTAATCGGCTTCTTTTGTGTACACCGCCGTTTGTCACTCCTAAATTTTAATATGTCATTCATCTAATAAAAATCATAGACTGCATCGTATTCAGTTCCTCTTGTTTCCTAATGCTGCATGAATATGTTGATGCTTAAGGTGACCCCTCCACATGAACCTTTATGTGGTGGATGTTGACCCTTACTTTTGAGCCCAAAGGGGCTTTGTTTCTAATGGTTCTCGTCCAGCCAAGTCTCCGATATCCCCACCATGTCATAATTATTTTCCAACAAAATCAATTCTAATTCCTCCATTTTGTTGGTGAGGCTTCTGGCATTAGTGTACATGCACTTTATGCATCTGTCTTTACCTCTATTCCTTCCTACTATATTGACTGTTCTAACCCCACCCCCCATGCCACCCCCAATTTTATTACTTGTGCCCAGGTTACTATTTACACTATCTTCCCCTCCTATACAATGAATACCCTCCCCCCAATCCCTAGTTTAAACACTCCTCCAACCTTCTAGCCATTTTCTCCCCCAGCACAGCTGCACCCTCCCCATTGAGGTGCAGCCCGTCCCTAGCATAGAACCTGTAGCCAACAGAGAAGTCGGCCCAGTTCTCCAGGAACCCAAACCCCTCCTTCTTACACCAATTCCTGACCACTATTTATCTCGCCTAATCTCCCGTTGCCCTCTGTGTGGCACATGGTACAGACCAGTATTCAGAGAAAACTACCTTGGAGTGTCCCTTGCCTTAAGCTTGCAGCCTAATCCCTGAAATCATCTTTCAAGGACCTCCACATAACCTCTAACTTTGTCATTTGTGCCAAGTGCACCATGACCGCTGGATCCTCACCAGCCCCTCCCAGTAATCTGTCAACCCATAACGATTGCTGACTCGAGCGCCAGGTAGGCAGCACACTGTTCGACGATCCCTGTCTTTGTGACAGATTGCCCTATCATTCCCTAATAATTAAGTCCCCACTACCCAGCACCTGTCTGTCCTGCCCTTCTCTCTTGTTTTCCCCCTGTTTAGTACGTCCAACCATGAATAATAGGTAATAGTGAATACACAATGTAATATGTCAGAATGTATCAAACTCACAGATGATACAAAATAAGTAAAGTCAGAGGGTTAATCAAGCCTATATAAATTACATATTAGTAATTAGACCAGAATAATCTGATGTATCAATTAATAGCACAAATAATATGAATGACTAGTTAGCTTTCAACACAGTGGGTGTATTCTGAAATAACATACACAGTAACGAGCAGCATGTAACATTTCACAGTAGTCCCAGAAGTAGGTGTGGGGAGCGACCATAGAGTACCAGCAATTAGCTGGTGTTAAAGCAATGTATGATTAATTGCCCTGTATGTAGAGAAATTATACATATAGCGCATTAATAGGCTATCCCAGGGCTGGGTATAAAAGGAAATGTCCGTATATTGTGTTTAATAAATTACTTGTATTATTTTCTCATATATATTGTGTGCTCACGTTCCTTTAGAAATTCAAATATAGAGAGCACCACATAGACAAATCATACAGTAGGTGCTCACCATGCCACGAAATCGAATAGGCTATAAAAAAGACGTGACTCTTTTTCTTATACGCCTATTCCGTTACGTGGCATTGAGCACCTACATGCTATTGATATTGTCTATTGGGTGCTCCCTATATTGAATTTGATTACCCTAGCCTTATACTGCATTATCAAATTTATACCCTTGGTCAACAATACTCCCCCACACTTCCCCGAAGTGTGGTTCACACACTACCCTTCACCTTCATCCCCAGTTTGGTTCACGTATACTTCCCACCCTCTCCCTGATTGGCTCACATATACTCCCCCCACCCCCACCTTGGCTCACATATTCTCCCTCCACCCTCTATCCCAGTTTGCTCAGTAATTCTTCCCCCACCTTCTCCCCTAGTTTGGCTCACTTATTCCCCCCCCCCAACTCCAGATGGCTCACTTATTCTCCCCCCCTCAGTTTGGTTCACTATTTCCCCCACACTCTCCCCACTAGTTTGGCTTACTTATTCTTTCCCCCCTCCCTCCAGTTTGGCTTACCTATTCTCCCCCACCCTCTAGTCCCTATTTGTCTCACGTATTTCTCTCCCCCAGTTTGGCTTGCTTATTCAACCCCCCCCCCCAGTTTGCCTCACTTATCCCCCCATCTTTTCCCCCCCTCCAGTTTGGCCTACTAATTCCTTCCCCCCTCCAGTTTGTTCAATTACCCATCTTCTTCCCCCCTCCAGTTTCCCAATTCTCTCCCCTAATTTGCAACTACACCGCTCCATTCCTGTCATTGACACTATAATTCGCTCCATTCCTGTATGAGCACTTTTCCCATCTCGCTACACCGCAAGACCGCCAAGTGACATCAGGTGACCTGATCGATCACATAATTGATCTCCCCCTGACCCAGAAATGACAGGTATCAGGGAGCTATTTTATAGTACAGAGCGTCCCATAGCCCGGCACTTTCTATGCTCCTGCTATCAGCTGATACTGGAATAGCTGGCTTCCAGTACGGGGAGGGGAAGATGGGGGGGTGGGGGAATACGGCCGGTGGGAGAGACCTCAGGTGCTGCAGCAGGATGCTGGATGGCTTCCCTCTGCCTGCTGAGCTCGGGGAAAATGCCTCGCCAGCCCCCCCTAGAAATGCCACTGCATATAGGAGTAAATGTTATATATCGTGAAAGGGCTGCCCGAATCTTACTTTAGGATACTATTAGTGTGCACAAAAATCACCTGACAGATTCCCTTTAAGTAACTCTACAGAAGATTGGCCAATGCGTGGCGAAGTGTGCGCTGTGTGTTACTAACTTTACAGATGTATTACTAATGTTACAGATATTTATAAGAGAACAATTCCTCAATCATATAACAAGACTTGTCTAGAGTGTCCAGTACCTGAGGATATCCATACAATCCAAGGATCTGTGCGGCTGGAATAGTGGAAGATGAGTACTGATCTCCAATGATGCCAACCAGCCGGCCATGGCCCTCACAAGAGTAATTAGGTATCACCTTCCCCGGGCCAGACAGGAAATGTAAAACATGTCTTACCGCCAACCGTCCATGTGAGCACGTGTCATAAAGATGATATCCCAGGGTGATATTGGGTAAAATGTCAGGATCCTTGTTTATTTTATCAATGGCAAAAAGAAAGAGAAGATACCGTAGTATACACTGAAAGTATTGCCTATAAGAAAAGATAAAAGATAAGTATAAAAGATATATATATATATATATATATATATATAATATATACTAGATGGCGGCCCGATTCTAAAGAATCGGGTAGTCTAGAATCCATATATAGTTTATTTACTAATAGTTACGGGAGTGCGGTGAAATGAATTGTGTGTATACAGGCGGCTCAGTGGGTAGCAGAGTATACGGTGGCTCAGTGGTTAGCAGTGAGTGCGGTGGCTCAGTGGTTAGCAGTGAGTGCGGTGGCTCAGTGGTTAGCAGTGAGTGCGGTGGCTCAGTGGTTAGCAGTGAGTGCGGTGGCTCAGTGGTTAGCAGTGAGTGCGGTGGCTCAGTG
This sequence comes from Allobates femoralis, assembly GCA_033576535.1. Classification (NCBI taxonomy): domain Eukaryota; kingdom Metazoa; phylum Chordata; class Amphibia; order Anura; family Aromobatidae; genus Allobates; species Allobates femoralis. The sequence goes on from JARQOC010000003.1 coordinate 16,648,721, forward strand.
GTTAGCAGTGAGTGCGGTGAGATTGGTCAGCGCAGCGACGTGGGCAGAGTGGTCAGCGCAGAGGACAGGGGGCAGAGGCGGCTGGGCAGAGGACAGGGGGCAGAGGCGGCTGGGCAGAGGACAGGGGTCAGAGGACGCAGAGGACAGGGGGCAGAGGACGCAGAGGACAGGGGGCAGAGGACACAGAGGGGGCAGAGGACAGGGGGCAGAGGACACAGAGGGGGCAGAGGACGCAGAGGACAGGGGGCAGAGGACACAGAGGGGGCAGAGGACGCAGAGGACAGGGGGCAGAGGGGGCAGAGGACACAGAGGGGGCAGAGGACAGGGTGAAGAGGACAGAGAGGGGGCAGAGGACACAGAGGACGCAGAGGGGGCAGAAGACACAGAGGGGGCAGAGGACGCAGAGGGGCAGAGGACGCAGAGGGGGCAGAGGACAGGGGGCAGAGGACGCAGAGGACAGGGGGCAGAGGACGCAGAGGACAGGGGGCAGAGGACGCAGAGGACAGGGGCAGAGGACGCAGAGGACAGGGGGCAGAGGACGCAGAGGACAGGGGGCAGAGGACGCAGAGGACAGGGGGCAGAGGACGCAGAGGACAGGGGGCAGAGGACGCAGAGGACAGGGGGCAGAGGACGCAGAGGACAGGGGGCAGAGGACGCAGAGGACAGGGGGCAGAGGACGCAGAGGACAGGGGGCAGAGGACGCAGAGGACAGGGGGCAGAGGACAGGGGGCAGAGGACGCAGAGGACAGGGGGCAGAGGACGCAGAGGACAGGGGGCAGAGGACGCAGAGGACAGGGGGCAGAGGACGCAGAGGACAGGGGGCAGAGGACGCAGAGGACAGGGGGCAGAGGGGGCAGAGGACAGGGGGCAGAGGGGCAGAGGACAGGGGGCAGAGGACAGGGGGCAGAGGGGGCAGAGGGCGCAGAGGACGCAGAGGGGGCAGAGGACGCAGAGGGGGCAGAGGACAGGGGGCAGAGGACAGGGGGCAGAGGACAGGGGGCAGAGGACAGGGGGCAGAGGACGCAGAGGACAGGGGGCAGAGGACAGGGGGCAGAGGACGCAGAGGACAGGGGGCAGAGGACGCAGAGGACAGGGGGCAGAGGACGCAGAGGACGCAGAGGAGAGGGGGCAGAGGACGCAGAGGACAGGGGGCAGAGGACGCAGAGGACAGGGGGCAGAGGACGCAGAGGACAGGGGGCAGAGGAGGCAGAGGACAGGGGGCAGAGGAGGCAGAGGACAGGGGGCAGAGGAGGCAGAGGACAGGGGGCAGAGGAGGCAGAGGACAGGGGGCAGAGGAGGCAGAGGACAGGGGGCAGAGGAGGCAGAGGACAGGGGGCAGAGGAGGCAGAGGACAGGGGGCAGAGGACAGAGGACAGAGGGCAGAGGACACAGAGGGGGCAGAGGACACAGAGGGGGCAGAGGACGCAGAGGGGGCAGAGGACGCAGAGGACACAGAGGGGGCAGAGGAGAGGGGGCAGAGGAGAGGGGGCAGAGGACGCAGAGGACACAGAGGGGGCAGAGGACGCAGAGGACACAAAGGGGGCAGAGGAGAGGGGGCAGAGGACGCAGAGGACGCAGAGGGGGCAGAGGACGCAGAGGGGGCAGAGGACAGGGGGCAGAGGACAGGGGGCAGAGGACAGGGGGCAGAGGACAGGGGGCAGAGGACACAGAGGGGGCAGAGGAGGCAGAGGACACAGAGGGGGCAGAGGAGGCAGAGGACACAGAGGGGGCAGAGGACGCAGAGGACAGGGGCAGAGGACACAGAGGGGGCAGAGGAGAGGGGCAGAGGACACAGAGGGGGCAGAGGATGCAGAGGACACAAAGGGGGCAGAGGAGAGGGGGCAGAGGACACAGAGGGGGCAGAGGACGCAGAGGACAGGGGGCAGAGGACACAGAGGGGGCAGAGGACAGGGGGCAGAGGACAGGGGGCAGAGGACACAGAGGGGGCAGAGGACGCAGAGGACAGGGGGCAAGGACACAGAGGGGGCAGAGGACGCAGAGGGGGCAGAGGACGCAGAGGGGGCAGAGGACGCAGAAGAGAGGGGGAAGAGGACACAGAGGGGGCAGAGGACAGGGGGCAGAGGACACAGAGGACGCAGAGGACGCAGAGGGGGCAGAGGACGCAGAGGGGGCAGAGGACGCAGAGGGGGCAGAGGACGCAGAGGGGGCAGAGGAGGCAGAGGACGCAGAGGACAGGGGGCAGAGGACAGGGGGCAGAGGACAGGGGGCAGAGGACACAGAGGGGGCAGAGGAGAGGGGGCAGAGGACACAGAGGGGGCAGAGGATGCAGAGGACACAAAGGGGGCAGAGGAGAGGGGGCAGAGGACACAGAGGGGGCAGAGGATGCAGAGGACACAAAGGGGGCAGAGGAGAGGGGGCAGAGGACACAGAGGGGGCAGAGGACGCAGAGGACAGGGGGCAGAGGACACAGAGGGGGCAGAGGACAGGGGGCAGAGGACACAGAGGGGGCAGAGGACGCAGAGGACAGGGGGCAGAGGACACAGAGGGGGCAGAGGACACAGAGGGGGCAGAGGACACAGAGGGGGCAGAGGACACAGAGGGGGCAGAGGACGCAGAGGGGGCAGAGGACGCAGAAGAGAGGGGGAAGAGGACACAGAGGGGGCAGAGGACAGGGGGCAGAGGACACGGGGCAGAGGACGCAGAGGGGCAGAGGACGCAGAAGACAGGGGGAAGAGGACACAGAGGGGGCAGAGGAAGCAGAGGACAGGGGTCAGAGGACAGGGGTCAGAGGACAGAGGGGGCAGAGGACAGGGGGCAGAGGACGCAGAGGGGGCAGAGGACGCAGAGGGGGCAGAGGACGCAGAGGACACAGGGGGCAGAGGACACAGGGGGCAGAGGACACAGGGGGCAGAGGACACAGAGGACGCAGAGGACACAGAGGACGCAGAGGACACAGAGGACGCAGAGGACACAGAGGGGGCAGAGGACGCAGAGGACACAGAGGGGGCAGAGGACGCAGAGGACACAGAGGGGGCAGAGGACGCAGAGGACACAGAGGGGGCAGAGGACGCAGAGGAGAGGGGGCAGAGGACGCAGAGGACAGGGGGCAGAGGACGCAGAGGACAGGGGGCAGAGGACGCAGAGGACAGGGGGCAGAGGACGCAGAGGACAGGGGGCAGAGGACGCAGAGGACAGGGGGAAGAGGACACAGAGGGGGCAGAGGACGCAGAGGACAGGGGGCAGAGGACAGGGGGCAGAGGACGCAGAGGACAGGGGGCAGAGGACGCAGAGGACAGGGGGCAGAGGACGCAGAGGACAGGGGGCAGAGGACGCAGAGGACAGGGGGCAGAGGACGCAGAGGACAGGGGGCAGAGGACGCAGAGGACAGGGGGCAGAGGACGCAGAGGACAGGGGGCAGAGGACGCAGAGGACAGGGGGAAGAGGACACAGAGGGGGCAGAGGACAGGGGGCAGAGGACAGGGGGCAGAGGACACAGAGGGGGCAGAGGACGCAGAGGACACAGAGGGGGCAGAGGAAGCAGAGGGGGCAGAGGACGCAGAGGACACAGAGGACGCAGAGGAAGCAGAGGGGGCAGAGGACGCAGAGGACACAGAGGGGGCAGAGGAAGCAGAGGGGGCAGAGGACGCAGAGGACACAGAGGGGGCAGAGGACACAGAGGACAGGGGGCAGAGGACACAGAGGACAGGGGGCAGAGGACACAGAGGACAGGGGGCAGAGGACAGGGGGCAGAGGACAGGGGGCAGAGGACGCGGGGCAGAGGACGCAGAGGGGGCAGAGGACGCAGAGGGGGCAGAGGACGCAGAGGACACAAAGGGGGCAGAGGAGAGGGGGCAGAGGACACAGAGGGGGCAGAGGACGCAGAGGGGGCAGAGGACGCAGAGGGGGCAGAGGACGCAGAGGGGGCAGAGGACAGGGGGCAGAGGACAGGGGGCAGAGGACAGGGGGCAGAGGACAGGGGGCAGAGGATACAGAGGACGCAGAGGATACAGAGGACGCAGAGGATGCAGAGGAGGCAGAGGGGGCAGAGGAGGCAGAGGGGGCAGAGGAGGCAGAGGACGCAGAGGACAGGGGGCAGAGGACAGGGGGCAGAGGACAGGGGGCAGAGGACAGGGGGCAGAGGACACAGAGGGGGCAGAGGACGCAGAGGGGGCAGAGGATGCAGAGGACACAGAGGGGGCAGAGGACACAGAGGGGGCAGAGGACAGGGGGCAGAGGACGCAGAGGACAGGGGGCAGAGGACGCAGAAGAGAGGGGGAAGAGGACACAGAGGGGGCAGAGGACAGGGGGCAGAGGACACGGGGCAGAGGACGCAGAGGGGGCAGAGGACGCAGAAGACAGGGGGAAGAGGACACAGAGGGGGCAGAGGAAGCAGAAGACAGGGGTCAGAGGACAGGGGTCAGAGGACAGGGGGCAGAGGACAGGGGGCAGAGGACAGGGGGCAGAGGACAGAGGGCAGAGGACACAGAGGGGGCAGAGGACGCAGAGGGGGCAGAGGACACAGGGGGCAGAGGACACAGGGGGCAGAGGACACAGGGGGCAGAGGACACAGAGGATGCAGAGGACACAGCGGGGGCAGAGGGGGCAGAGGACACAGAGGGGGCAGAGGACGCAGAGGACACAGAGGGGGCAGAGGACACAGAGGGGGCAGAGGACGCAGAGGACACAGAGGGGGCAGAGGACGCAGAGGACACAGAGGGGGCAGAGGACGCAGAGGACAGGGGGCAGAGGACGCAGAGGACAGGGGGAAGAGGACGCAGAGGACAGGGGGAAGAGGACAGGGGGCAGAGGACACAGGGGGCAGAGGACACAGGGGGCAGAGGACACAGGGGGCAGAGGACACAGGGGGCAGAGGACACAGGGGGCAGAGGACAGGGGGCAGAGGACACAGAGGGGGCAGAGGACGCAGAGGACACAGAGGGGGCAGAGGACGCAGAGGACAGGGGGCAGAGGACGCAGAGGACAGGGGGCAGAGGACGCAGAGGACAGGGGGCAGAGGACGCAGAGGACAGGGGGCAGAGGACAGGGGGCAGAGGACGCAGAGGACAGGGGGCAGAGGACACAGAGGGGGCAGAGGACAGGGGGCAGAGGACAGGGGGCAGAGGACAGGGGGCAGAGGACACAGAGGGGGCAGAGGACGCAGAGGACACAGAGGGGGCAGAGGAAGCAGAGGGGGCAGAGGACGCAGAGGACACAGAGGGGGCAGAGGAAGCAGAGGGGGCAGAGGACGCAGAGGACACAGAGGGGGCAGAGGACACAGAGGACAGGGGGCAGAGGACACAGAGGGGGCAGAGGAGGCAGAGGACACAGAGGACAGGGGGCAGAGGACACAGAGGACAGGGGGCAGAGGACACAGAGGACAGGGGGCAGAGGACACAGAGGACAGGGGGCAGAGGACACAGAGGACAGGGGGCAGAGGAGGCAGAGGACAGGGGGCAGAGGACAGGGGGCAGAGGACACAGAGGACAGGGGGCAGAGGAGGCAGAGGACAGGGGGCAGAGGACAGGGGGCAGAGGACACAGAGGACACAGAGGGGGCAGAGGAGGCAGAGGACACAGAGGACAGGGGGCAGAGGACACAGAGGACAGGGGGCAGAGGACACAGAGGACAGGGGGCAGAGGACACAGAGGACAGGGGGCAGAGGACACAGAGGACAGGGGGCAGAGGACACAGAGGACAGGGGGCAGAGGACACAGAGGACAGGGGGCAGAGGACACAGAGGACAGGGGGCAGAGGACACAGAGGACAGAGGGGGCACACAGGTTGGAGGGCAGAGCAGCCTGTATGGCAGCAGACTTACCGGTGGCCGGGCCTCGGGTGTAGGAGGAGAGGAGGGGCGGGCAGAGCTGCAGGAGAGGAAGTCCCGCCCTCCCTCCTCTCCAGACACACGGCAGGGAGCACGGGTACCCCCAGGGTGTGTGTGGCCCTCCGAGGTGGCGGGCAATGGGCCCCCCTGCCCCCCTGCCCCCCCCCCCGGTATGTAGGTACTGGCTGGAGGGCAGAGGGTGGAGGGGAGTGGCAGGAGGGCACACGGAACTTCCGAGATCGGAACGTTCCGTGTGTCGGTGACTGTAGCCGGGGGGCAGCCTGGCTACAGTGCACTGGATGAGCCTGGGCGACGACCATCACGGAAGTGGGCGTGGCCTCCTCCGGAAGTGGCCTTCGGGTTTTATATAATAGATATATATATATATATATATTCTACTGAGACCCTAAGCCAGCTTCCGTCAGTATGTCATCGAAATGACGTCACATCCTGACGGAAGCCGGCTGTATCCCTAACCCAGATGGCCGACCGTTAGCGAGAGCGGGGCTAATACTGCTCTCACCATCGGTGACCTCTCCTGCGCCCCACACCCTCCCGTCTCCCACCCCTGCCCGCCACACACCCACTCATAAAATAACAAATCATTATGCTCACCTATCCTCTCTCTATCCAGTGCTGCCTCCAACAGCAAGCTCCTCAACAGGACCTGTGATGATGTCACAGAGCATCATCGGGTCACTTGACCGCAGTTACCACGGCAGTGCTAACCACTGAGCCACCGCGCAGTGCTAACCACTCAGCCACCGTATACTCTGCTAACCACTGAGCCCCTGTATACTCTGCTAACCACTGAGCTGCCGTACAGTGCTCCATCCTCCCTCACCCCACCGCTTTGTCGTCCATCCTCCTCCTCCCACCGCTCTGTGCTCCGTCCTCCCCCTGCCTGTGCCGTTCCATCCTCCTCCACTGCTTCCTCCTCCTTCTTTTGTCCTCCTCCCCTCCGCCACTCCATCCTCTCCCTGCCTGTGCTGCTCTGCCCTCCCCCACCCCATCGCTTTGTCCTCTGTCCTCCTCCCCCTGCCGCTCCGTCCTCCCCCACCCCACCGCTTCCTCTTCCTTCCTTTGCCCGCCTCCCCTTCGACACTCCATCCTCCGTCCTCCCCCTGCCTCTGCTGCACCGACCTCCCCCACCCCGCCGCTTTGTCCTCCACCCTCCTCTCCCCTGCCGCTTTGTGCTCCGTCCTCCCCCTGCCGCTCCATCCTCCCCCTGCCTGTGCTGCTTCGGCTTCCACCACCACTTCGTCCTCCATCCTCCTCTCCCCCACGGCTTTGTCCTCCGGCCTCCCCCTGCAGCTTCATCCTCCCCCTGCCTGTGTTGCTGCATCCTCCCCCACCCCACTGCTTCCTCCTCCTTCCTTTGTCCTCCTCCCCTCCGCCACTCCATACTCCATTCTCTCCCCCTGCCTGTGCTGCTCCATCCTCCCCCACCCCGCCGCTTTGTCCTCCGTCCTCCTCCTCCCACCGCTCTGTGCTCCGTCCTCCCCCTGCCTGTTCTGCTCCATCCTCCTCCACCGTTTCCTCCTCCTTCCCTTGTCCTCCTCCTCTCCGCCACTCCATCCTCCCCCTGCCTGTGCTGCTCCATCCTCTCCCCACCCCACTGCTTCATCCTCTGTCCTCCTCCCCCGCCGCTCTGTGCTTTGTCCTCCCCCTGCTGCTCTGTCCTCCCCCTTCCTGTGCCGCTCCATCCTCCCCCACCCCACCACTTCCTCCTCCTTGCTTTTTCCTCCTCCCCCCGCAACTCCATCCTCCGTCCTCCCCTGACTGTGCTGCTCTGACCCTCCCCACCCCGCCGCTTCGTCCTCCGTCCTCCTCCCCCCCCGCCGCTCTGTGCTCCATCCTCCCCCTGTCTGTGCCACTCCATCCTCCCCCCCCCACCACTTCCTCCTCCTTTCTTTGTCCTCCGCCACTCCATCCTCCGTCCTCCCCCTGCCTGTGCTGCTCCATCCTCCCCCACCCGCTGCTTTGTCCTCTGTCCTCCTCTCCCCTGCCGCTCTGTGCTCCGTCCTCCCCCTGCCTGTGCCGCTCCATCCTCCCCCACCACACCACTTCCTCCTCCTTCCTTTATCCTCCTCCCCTCCGCCACTCCATCCTCCGTCCTCCCCCTGCCTGTGCTGCTCCATCCTCCCCCTCCTGCCGCTTTGTCCTTTGTCCTCCTCTTCACTGCCGCTCTGTGCTCCGTCCTCCCCCTGCCTGTGCCGCTCCATCCTCCCCCACCCCACCGCTTCCTCCTCCTTCCTTTGTCCTCCTCCACTCCGCCACTCCTTCCTCCATCATCCCTCTGCCTGTGCTGCTCCGGCCTCCCCACCCCGCCTCTTTGTCCTCCATCCACCTCTCCCCCGCCGCTCTGTGCTCAGTCCTCCCGCTACCGCTCTGTTCTCCCACTGCCGCTCTGTCCTCCCCCTGCCAGTCTGTCCTCCCCTGCCGCTCTGTCCTCCCCGTGTCGCTCCGTCCTCCCCCTGCCTGTGCCGCTCCATCCTCCCCAACGCTTCCTCCTCCTTCCTTTGTCCTCTTCACTTCCGCCACTCTATCCTCCATCCTCCCTCTGCCTGTGCTGCTCTGTCTTTCCCCACCCCGCCGCTTCATCCTACATCCTCCTCCCCCCGCCGCTCTGTGCTTCGTCCTCCCCCTGCCGCTCTCTCCTTCCCCTGCCTGTGCCACTCCATCCTCCCCCACCCAACCGCTTCCTCCTCCTTCCTTTGTCCTCCTCACCTCCGCCACTCTATCCTCCGTCCTCCCCTTGCCTGTGCTGCTCCGTCCTCCCCCACCCCACTGCTTCATCCTGTCCTCAACCCCCCCGCCGCTCTGTGCTTCATCCTCTCCCTGCCGCTCCGTCCTCCCCCTGGCTGTGCTGCTCCATCCTCCCCCACCCCACCGCTTCCTCCACCTTCCTATGTCCTCCTCTCCTCTGCCACTCCATCCTCCGTCCTCCCCCTGCCTGTGACGCTCTGTGCTCCATCCTACCCCTGCCGCTCCTTCCTCTCCCTGCCTGTGCTGCTACATCCTCCCACACCCCGCCTCTACCTCCTCTGTCCTCGATCCTCCTCCCCCCTGCTGCTGTGTCCTGTGCAATCTCTATTTCTATATTCTAGAATACCCGATGCGTTAGAATCGGGCTACCATCTAGTATATATATATTTAACTGTCTTTACATATTCAGAGGGTAAAATAAGTAATTAACACGTCACCAATTTTCTAAGTAACACAATGGTTCTATTGAGATGAATTTCACATCAGATGTCGAAAATGGCGACACAAGCAACCAGTGATGAGCGAGTGTAATCGTTACTATTCGCACGCATAGTATGGAATTCAGGTTACTCATTACATTTTGATCATTTGTGCACTCGCCTCATGATATTCGAGTGTCCCCCAGCAGTTTTGGTGCCTGATTTGCAGCCACTGATCATGCTCGGCTACCTAACCAACAACATTAAGGGCGCAGTCATCTTTGCGTTGTCATTACTGTGATTGGCTGGCCGCCCAGCATTATAGCGTCTATAGAATCGCAATGGCCAGCATTGGAATGTTTAGTTTTTCTACATGGGAGATAAGATTTATTGTTCGCCTTGTCACATCAGCTGTTCCCCTATTTGGAATAAATCCCATTTGGTCTGTATGTATTAGAATGGGTATTAATGTTTGTAACATTGTGACAATGACTTTTGTTATTATTTTAATTTCCGTATTTAATGATGAAATTGGCCTATAACTACTGACACTTTGTACATCTCCTTGTTCTTTAGCTATAACTGTTATAGTGGCTTCTTGCATTTCCGAAGGCAAAGGAGTATTATTAGAAACTGCATTTATTACTTTAGTAATATAGGGAGTTAGGGAGGACGTTTTTATAATACTCATTTTGGAGACCATCCAGTCCTGGGGATTCGTTATTTTTTAATGAGCTTCATTTCATTATCAGTATATGGGGAATTAAGAATGGGAAGGTCTTCCTCCGAAACAGTAGGGAGCTGAATAGAATTGAGAAAGTCATTAATAGAAGTATTCATGGGCTGGTTTTACTTTGGATTTTCCTTTGGATTATCTTTTAAGTTATACAATTTTTAAAAAAATTTCACAAATCTATTAGAGATCTCTGTAGGGTTTTTGTAAATCGTATTATTTTTGTTTTTAATTTGTAGAATTTTTGTCTTTTTTGTATTTTTATCCTACTTGATAAAAATGTTAGTTTATTTCTTCATGCAATTATAAGAATTTGTTTTAGAGTTTTGTATTATTTTGTTGTATTCAGAATAGAGAAGAGATGTCAACTCTATTCTAAACTGTAATATATATTTTTTGTGAGTTATTTCAGATGAAGTGGGATATTGGATAAGTTCTAGTGCTCCAATATTATTAATGATCTCTTTCAACTTCAGCAATTTCGATTTTTTCATTCGGGCATTCATTTGAATGATGGCGCCTCTGATGACAGCCTCATGAGTTGCCCATAATAAGGTTATTGATGTCTCTTCCGTATCATTTACTTTGAAAATTACAAGATAATATACACCTGTCTGCAACATCATAATACAATATTCCACCACAACCAAAGGGAATTTACATTCTCCAAATAGGTGAACTATGTATGTGACTAACAGACGGACTGTGTATCTAGGAGGATCAGTCACTAACATACCGCTAGAAGCTAAAGAAAAAATGTGACTACAGATCCAATTTATGTGTGAAAGTGAAAATCTCTCATAAAGATCAGGATGGATGCAAGGTAACTTACCATCTATGCCAAAAACAGAATCCAAAATGCACTCTCAGGATGCAGTCAGAGCCCAATTGTCTTGGCCAATGCATGAACCAAAATCCCATTTGTAAAAGTTTTTATTCATCATATAAGAGACTTTTTGCACTTTTTATCCATCCAGGGTGCAGTTGGGCCCCTAGGGGCGCCATTCATCTAGTGGTGAAGAGGTATCGTACTGTGCGGCCCAATACTCAGCAGCGGAGCGGTTGGGTCGCTTTCAGACACTTTGCATCAATTGTATCAGTGTGAATGGTGCTCTAAGCGGGCCCAGTGTATGCATGGCAAATCGTTCCCACACATAGCTGGTCGAGATGGTTTATTAGCCTGCAGCTGGTCTTGCTTTACTATTGGGCTCTGACTGCATCCTGAGAGTGCATTTTGGATTCTGTTTTTGGCATAGATGGTAAGTTTTTTGATGCTGCTTTTTTCTAGTAGTTTTTGTGGATGCAAGGTAACTCAAACCGACATGGCAGAGCCGTGATGCAGTCACAAAGTGTGGACGGTTATATTCATATACAAAGTGATTGATTCATACAAGTGGAGTATATTATACAAAGAACAGATGGCGATGGTAAGGCAAAATCTATATACATATTCTCCAGTTTTGCGCTTTCGGCCACTGTGCAGCTATCACGCACTGGCCGGAAGCGCAAAACCCCTGTCGCCGGACACCACCTAACCCCCCACCAATGCCCTCCGCTCCCCGCTGCCAGGGCCGCACCGTCTATTGGACAGTGTCAGCCCTGAGTCCAGCGGCAGCAGCCAGGGGGAGCGGCTTTACCAAAGGGGGCGGCGCCAGCATCTGCGCCCGGCTTCCTGAGAGACGCCGGCCGCCCCAGCCTCCCCAGGTAAGATGGCAGCGGCGGCGCTCTCTCATTGTAGGCTGCAGGGGTGGCGGGGCTACAGCCTGCTATCACCTCCCACCGCCCCGCGCCTAAATTAAGGCACCAGCCACCTCTATCATCTGCTCCCCGCACAGCCCCCTGTATACTCTGCTCCCCGCACAGCCCCCTGTATACTCTGCTCCCCGCACAGCCCCCTGTATACTCTTCTCCCCGCACAGCTGCCTGTATACTCTGCTCCCTGCACAGCCCCCTGTATACTCTGCTCCCCGCAAAGCCACCTGTATACTCGGCTCCCCGCACAGCCGCCTGTATACTCTTCTCCCTGCACAGCCGCCTGCATACTCTGCTCCCCGCACAGCCCCCTGTATACTCTGCTCCCCGCACAGCCGCCTGCATACTCTGCTCCCCGCACAGCCCCCTGTATACTCTGCTCCCCGCACAGCCCCCTGTATACTCTGCTCCCCACACAGACCCCTGTATAATCTGCTCCCCACACAGAACCCTGTATACTCTGCTCACTGCAGTGCCCCCTGTATACTCTGCTCCCCCCACAGCCCCCTGTATACTCTGCTCCCCGCACTGCCCCTGTATACTCTGCTCCCCACAGAGCCCCCTGTATACTCTACTCCCTGCATAGCCCCCTGTATACTCTGCTCCCCACACAGCCCCTGTATACTCTGCTCACCGCAGTGCCCCCTGTATACTCTGCTCCCCCCACAGCCCACTGTATACTCTGCTCCCCGCACAGCCCCCTGTATACTCTGCTCCCCGCACTGCCTCCTGTATACTCTGCTCCCCGCACAGCCCCCTGTATACTCTACTCCCGCACTGCCCCCTGTATACTCTGCTCCCCGCAAAGCCCCCTGTATACTCTGCTCCCTGCACAGCCCCCTGTATACTCTGCTCCCCACACAGCCGCCTGTATACTCTGCTCCCCGCACAGCCGCCTGTATACTCTGCTCCCCGCACAGCCCCCTGTATACTCTGCTCCCCGCACTGCCCCCTGTATACTCTGCTCCCCACACACAGCCGCCTGTATACTCTGCTCCCCGCACAGCCCCTGTACACTCTGCTCCCCGCACAGCCCCCTGTATACTCTGCTCCCCGCACTGCCCCCTGTATACTCTGCCCCACACACACCCCCTGTATACTCTGCTCCCCGCACAGCCCCCTGTATACTCTGCTCCCCGCACACGCCCCTCTATTCTCTGCTCCCCGCACAGCCCCCTGTATATTCTGCTCCCCGCACAGCCCCCTGTATACTCTGCTCCCGCACAGCCGCCTGTATACACACACGCCTCTTTACTCTGCTCCCCGCACAGCCACCTCTATACACAGCCCGCCTGTATACTCTGCTCCCCGCGCAGCCCCCTGTATACTCTGTCCCCGCACAGCCCCCTGTATACTCTGCTCCCCGCACTGCCCCCTGTATACTCTGCACCCCCACACACCCCCTGTATACTCTGCTACCCGCACAGCCCCCTGTATACTCTGCTCCCCGCACAGCCCCCTGTATACTCTGCTCCCCGCACAGCCCTCAGTATACTCTGCTCCCCACACAGCCCCCTGTATACTCTGCTCCCCGCACAGCCCCCTCTATACTCTGCTCCCCACACAGCCCCCTGTATACTCTGCTCCCCACACAGCCCCCTGTATACTCTGCTCCCCGCACAGCCGCCTGTATACACACCCGCCTCTTTACTCTGCTCCCCGCACAGCCACCTCTATACACAGCCGCATGTATACTCTGCTCCCCGCACAGCCGACTGTATACTCTGCTCCCCGCACTGCCGCCTGTATACTCTGCTCCCCCACACCTGTACAGCCACCTGTATACTCTGCTCACCGCACACCCACCTGTATACTCTGCTCCCTGCACAGCCGCCTGTATACTCTGCTCCCTGCACAGCCGCCTGTATACTCTGCTCCCTCCACAGCCGCATGTATACTCTGCTCCCGCACAGCCGCCTGTATAGACAGCCACCTGTATACTCTGCTCCCCCCACATCCGCCTGTATACACAGCCACCTGTATACTCTGCTACCCGCACAGCCGTACAGCCCCTGTATACTCTGCTCCCCGCACAGCCCCCTGTATACTCTGCTCCCCGCACAGCCCCTGTATACACAGCCGCGTCTTTACTCTGCTCCCCGCACAGCCACCCTATACACAGCAGCCTGTATACTCTGCTCCCCGCACGCCGACAGCCCCCTGTATACTCTGCTCCCCGCACAACCGCCTGTATACACAGCCGCGTCTTTACTCTGCTCCCCGCACAGCCACCTCTATACACAGCAGCCTGTATACTCTGCTCCCCGCACAGCCGCCTGTATACTCTGCTCCCCGCACTGCCGCCTGTATACTCTGCTCCCCGCACTGCCGCCTGTATACTCTGCTCCCCGCACTGCCGCCTGTATACTCTGCTCCCCGCACAGCCGCCTGTATACTCTGCTCCCCACACAGCCGCCTCTATACTCTGCTCCCCCCACAGCCGCCTCTATATACTCTGCTCCCCGCACAGCCGTACAGCCGCCTGTATACAGTGCTCCCCACACACCACCGCCTGTATAGATAGCCGACAGTATACTCTGCTCCCCCCACATCCGCCTGTATACACAGCCGCCTGTATACTCCGCTACCCGCACAGCCGTACAGCCCCCTGTATACTCTGCTCCCCGCACAGCCCCCTGTATACTCTGCTCCCCGCACAGCCCACTCTATACTCTGCTCCCCGCACAGCCCCCTGTATACTCTGCTCCCCGCACAGCCCCCTGTATACTCTGCTCCCCCGCACAGCCGCCTGTATACACAGCTGCCTCTTTACTCTGCTCCCCGCACAGCCGCCTGTATTCTCTGCTCCCCGCACAGCCCCCTGTATACTCTGCTCCCCGCACAGCCGCCTGTATACACAGCCGCCTCTTTACTCTGCTCCCTGCACTGCCGCCTGTATCTCTGCTCCCCGCACTGCCCGCCTGGTATACTTTGCTCCCCGCACAGCCGCCTCTATACTCTGCTCCCCCCACAGCCAGCCCCTCTATACTCTTCTCCCCGCCACGTGTACCTGCTCCCCAACTGCCCACGGCTTCTTCCCAGCGCTTGCGATATTGTCCCCCACCCCCTGTATATCTCCGTACAGCCCTTACTCTCCGCCGCCCGTATACTGCTCCGCCGCCTCTACTGCTCCGCACACCTTACTGTCCAGCCCGCCTCCCACGTAATCTTTCCCGAACCTATCTCGCTCCACGCCCTGTACTCGCTCCCGCACAGCCGCCTGTATATCTACGCCTGCACCGCTAGCCCCCTTATATTCTCCAGCACAGCGCCTGTATACTTGCTCCCCACAGCCTCTATACTCTTCTCCCCGCACACTCCGCGCTGTACTGTCTACACACCGCCTTATACTCATTGCTTCTCCCGCACAGCCTGTACACAGCCGCCTCTATACTTTGCTCCGCCGCACAGACCGCACCGTGTATAATCTGCTCCCCGCACACCCGCCTGTATACTCTGATCCCCCCACACCCGTACAGCCACCTGTATACTCTGGTCCTGCACAGCCGCCTGTATACTCTGCTCCCTCCACAGCCGCCTGTATACTCTGCTCCCCACACAGCCGCCTGTACTGACAGCCGCCTGTATACTCTGCTCCCCCCACATCCACCTGTATACACAGCCGCCTGTATACTCTGCTCCCTGTACAGCCGTACAGCCACCTGTATACTCTGCTCCCAGCACAGCCGCCTCTATACTCTGCTCCCCGCACAGCCGCCGGTATACTCCGCTCCCCGTACAGCCGCCTGTATACTCTGCTCCCCGCACAGCCCCCTGTATACTCTTCTCCCCGCACAGCCCCGTGTATACTCTGCTCCCCACACAGCCCCTGCATACTCTGCTCCCCACACAGCCCCCTGCATACTCTGCTCCCCGCACTGCCCCTGTATACTCTGCTCCCCCCCCAGCCCCCTGTATACTCTGCTCCCGCACAGCCCCCGTATACTCTGCTCCCGCACTGCCCCCTGCATACTCTGCTCCCTGCACAGCCGCCTGTATACTCTGCTTCCGCACTGCCCTGTATACTCTGCTTCCGCACTGCCCCCTGTATACTCTGCTCCCCACACAGCCCCCGGTATAATCTGCTCCCCGCACAGCCCCTGTATACTTGCTCCCCTCACAGCCGCCTGTATACTCTGGTCTCCGCACAGCCCCCTGTATACTCTACGCCCCGTTAAAGCCCAGTATACTCTGCTACCCGCACAGCCGCCTGTATACTCTGCTCCCCGCACAGCCCCCTGTATACTCTACGCCCCGTAAAGCCCCATGTATACTCTGCTACCCCGCACAGCCGCCTGTATACTCTGCTCCCCGCACAGCCCCCTGTATACTCTGCTCCCGCACAGCCCCCTGTATACTCTGCTCCCCGCACAGCCGCCTGTATACTCTGCTCCCCGCACAGCCCCCTGTATACTCTGCTCCCGCCACCCGCCTTTTAATCTGCTCCCCGCACAGCCGTCTGTATACTCTGCTCCCGTACAGCCCCCTGTATACTTCTCCCCTCACTGCCCCTGTATACTCTGCTCCCCGCACAGCCCCCTGTATACTCTGCTCCCCGCAATGCCCCTGTATACTCTGCTCCCCGCACAGCCGCCTGTATACCAGCCGCCTCTTTACTCTGCTCCCCGCACTGCCGCCTGTATTCTCTGCTCCCCGCACTGCCGCTGTTACTTTGCTCCCGCACAGCCGCCTCTATACTCTGCCCCCCCACAGCCGCCTCTATACTCTTCCCCGCACAGCCGTACAGCCGCCTGTATACTGTGCTCCCCACACACCCGCCTGTATAGACAGCCGACAGTATACTCTGCTCCCCGCACATCCGCTGTATACACAGCCGCCTCTATACTTTGCTTTCCGCACAGCCGTACACCCGCCTGTATACTCTGCTCCCGCACAGCCGCCTGTATAATCTGCTCCCCGCACACCCGCCTGTATACTCTGATCCCCCACACCCGTACCAGCACCTGTATACTCTGGTCCCTGCACAGCGCCTGTATACTCTGCTCCCTCCACAGCCGCCTGTATACTCTGCTCCCCCACAGCCGCCTGTACTGACAGCCGCCTGTATACTCTGCTCCCCCCACATCCACCTGTATACACAGCCGCCTGTATACTCTGCTCCCGTACAGCCGTACAGCCACCTGTATACTCTGCTCCCAGCACAGCCGCCTCTATACTCTGCTCCCCGCACAGCCGCCGGTATACTCCGCTCCCCGTACAGCCGCCTGTATACTCTGCTCCCCGCACAGCCCCCTGTATACTCCTTCTCCCCGCACAGCCCCGTGTATACTCTGCTCCCCACACAGCCCCCTGCATACTCTGCTCCCCACAACAGCCCCCTGCATACTCTGCTCCCGCCACTGCCCCCTGTATACTCTGCTCCCCCCCCAGCCCCCTGTATACTCTGCTCCCCGCACAGCCCCCGTATACTCTGCTCCCCGCACTGCCCCTGCATACTCTGCTCCCTGCACAGCCGCCTGTATACTCTGCTTCCCGCACTGCCCCTGTATACTCTGCTTCCCGCACTGCCCCCTGTATACTCTGCTCCCCACACAGCCCCCGGTATAATCTGCTCCCCCGCACAGCCCCTGTATACTCTGCTCCCCTCACAGCCGCCTGTATACTCTGGTCTCCGCACAGCCCCCTGTATACTCTACGCCCCGTAAAGCCCCATGTATACTCTGCTACCCGCACAGCCGCCTGTATACTCTGCTCCCCGCACAGCCCCCTGTATACTCTACGCCCGTAAAGCCCCATGTATACTCTGCTACCCGCACAGCCGCCTGTATACTCTGCTCCCCGCACAGCCCCTGTATACTCTGCTCCCCGCACAGCCCCCTGTATACTCTGCTCCCCGCACAGCCGCCTGTATACTCTGCTCCCGCACAGCCCCCTGTATACTCTGCTCCCCGCACAGCCGCCTGTATAATCTGCTCCCCGCACAGCCGTCTGTATACTCTGCTCCCCGTACAGCCCCCTGTATACTCTGCTCCCCTCACTGCCCCCTGTATACTCTGCTCCCCGCACAGCCCCTGTATACTCTGCTCCCCGCAATGCCCCCTGTATACTCTGCTCCCCGCACAGCCGCCTGTATACTCAGCCGCCTCTTTACTCTGCTCCCCGCACTGCCGCCTGTATTCTCTGCTCCCCGCACTGCCGCCTGTATACTTTGCTCCCCGCACAGCCGCCTCTATACTCTGCTCCCCCACAGCCGCCTCTATACTCTTCTCCCCGACAGCCGTACAGCCGCCTGTATACTGTCTCTCCACACACCCGCCTGTATAGACAGCCGACAGTATACTCTGCTCCCCGCACATCCGCCTGTATACACAGCCGCCTCTATACTTTGCTTTCCGCACAGCCGTACACCCGCCTGTATACTCTGCTCCCCGCACAGCCGCCTGTATAATCTGCTCCCCGCACACCCGCTGTATACTCTGATCCCCCACACACCGTACAGCCACCTGTATACTCTGGTCCCTGCACAGCCGCCTGTATACTCTGCTCCCTCCACAGCCGCCTGTATACTCTGCTCCCCACACAGCCGCCTGTACTGACAGCCGCCTGTATACTCTGCTCCCCCCACATCCACCTGTATACACAGCCGCCTGTATACTCTGCTCCCCGTACAGCCGTACAGCCACTGTATACTCTGCTCCCAGCACAGCCGCCTCTATACTCTGCTCCCCGCACAGCCGCCGGTATACTCCGCTCCCCGTACAGCCGCCTGTATACTCTGCTCCCCGCACAGCCCCCTGTATATCTCTTCTCCCGCACAGCCCCGTGTATACTCTGCTCCCCACACAGCCCCCTGCATACTCTGCTCCCCACACAGCCCCCTGCATACTCTGCTCCCGCACTGCCCCTGTATACTCTGCTCCCCCCCCAGCCCCCTGTATACTCTGCTCCCCGCACAGCCCCCGTATACTCTGCTCCCCGCACTGCCCCCTGCATACTGCCCCTGCACAGCCGCCTGTATACTCTGCTTCCCGCACTGCCCCCTGTATACTCTGCTTCCCGCACTGCCCCCTGTATACTCTGCTCCCCACAACCCCCGGTATAATCTGCTCCCCGCACAGCCCCCTGTATACTCTGCTCCCCTCACAGCCGCCTGTATACTCTGGTCTCCGCACAGCCCCCTGTATACTCTACGCCCCTTAAAGCCCCATGTATACTCTGCTACCCGCACAGCCGCCTGTATACTCTGCTCCCCGCACAGCCCCCTGTATACTCTACGCCCCGTAAAGCCCCATGTATACTCTGCTACCCGCACAGCCGCCTGTTATACTCTGCTCCCCGCACAGCCCCCTGTATACTCTGCTCCCCGCACAGCCCCCTGTATACTCTGCTCCCCGCACAGACCGCCTGTATACTCTGCTCCCCGCACAGCCCCCTGTATACTCTGCTCCCCGCACAGCCGCCTGTATAATCTGCTCCCCCGCACAGCCGTCTGTATACTCTGCTCCCCGTACAGCCCCTGTATACTCTGCTCCCCTCACTGCCCCCTGTATACTCTGCTCCCCGCACAGCCCCCTGTATACTCTGCTCCCCGCAATGCCCCCTGTATACTCTGCTCCCCGCACAGCCGCCTGTATACACAGCCGCCTCTTTACTCTGCTCCCCGCACTGCCGCCTGTATTCTCTGCTCCCCGCACTGCCGCCTGTATACTTTGCTCCCCGCACAGCCGCCTCTATACTCTGCTCCCCCCACAGCCGCCTCTATACTCTTCTCCCCGCACAGCCGTACAGCCGCCTGTATACTGTTCTCCCCACACACCTGCCTGTATAGACAGCCGACAGTATACTCTGCTCCCCGCACATCCGCCTATATACACAGCCGCCTCTATACTTTGCTTTCCGCACAGCCGTACACCCGCCTGTATACTCTGCTCCCCGCACAGCCGCCTGTATAATCTGCTCCCCGCACACCCGCCTGTATACTCTGATCCCCCCACACCCGTACAGCCACCTGTATACTCTGGTCCCTGCACAGCCGCCTGTATACTCTGCTCCCTCCACAGCCGCCTGTATACTCTGCTCCCCACACAGCCGCCTGTACTGACAGCCGCCTGTATACTCTGCTCCCCCCACATCCACCTGTATACACAGCCGCCTGTATACTCTGCTCCCCGTACAGCCGTACAGCCACCTGTATACTCTGCTCCCAGCACAGCCGCCTCTATACTCTGCTCCCCGCACAGCCGCCGGTATACTCCGCTCCCCGTACAGCCGCCTGTATACTCTGCTCCCCGCACAGCCCCTGTATACTCTTCTCCCTGCACAGCCCCGTGTATACTCTGTCCCCACAAGCCCCTGCTACTGCTCCCCAAACAGCCCCTGATACTCTGCTCCGCACTGCCCCTGTAACTCTGCTCCCCACAGCCCCTGTATACTCTGCTCCCGCACAGCCCCCTGTATACTTGTCCCGCACTGCCCCTGCATACTCTGCTCCGCACACCGAACTGCCCCGCCTGCTATACTCTGCTCCCCGCACTGCCCTGCATACTCTGCTCCCTGCACCCCTGTATACTCGCTTCCGCACTGCCCCTGTATACTCTGCTCCGCAGCCCCTGTATACTCTGCTCCCCACAGCCCCCGTATATCTGCTCCCGCACAGCCCCCTGTATACTCTGCTCCCCTCACGCCGCCTGTATACTCTGGTCTCCGCACAGCCCCTGTATACTCTGCTCCCCGCAACAGCCCCTGTATACTCTGCTACCCGCACAGCCGCCTGTATACTCTGCTCCCCGCACAGCCCCTGTATACTCTCGCCCGTAAGCCCCTGTATACTCTGCTCCCGCACAGCCGCCTGTATACTCTGCTCCCCGCACAGCCCCCTGTATACTCTGCTCCCCGCACAGCCCCCCTGTATACTCTGCTCACCCCGTACACAGCACGCCTGTATACTCTGCTCCCCGCACAGCCCCCTGTATACTCTGCTCCCCGCACAGCCGCCTGTATAATCTGCTCCCCGCACAGCCGCTGTATACTCTGCTCCCCGCACAGCCCCCTGTATACTCTGCTCCCCTCACATGCCCCTGTATACTCTGCTCCCCCGCCCAGCCCCCTGTATACTCTGCTCCCCGCAATGCCCCCTGTATACTCTGCTCCCCGCACTGCCGCCCTGTATACTCTGCTCCCCACACACCCCTGTATACTCTGCTCCCGCACAGCCCCCTGTATACTCTGCTCCCCGCACTGCCCCCTGTATACTCTGCTCCCCCACAGCCGCCTGTATACTCTGCTCCCCGCAACTAGCCCCTGTATACTCTGCTCCCCGCACTAGCCCCCTCTATACTCTGCTCCCCGCACAGCCCCTGTATACTCCTGCTCCCCGCACAGCCCCTGTATACTTCTACCGCACGCCCCCTGTTACTCTGCTCCCCGCACAGCCACCTTATACCATCTGCCCCGCACGCCCCTGTATACTCTGCTCCCGCACAGCCGCCTCGTATACTCTGCTCCCCGCACTGCCGCCTGTATACCTGCTCCCCGCACATCACGCCTGTATACACAGCCGCCTCTTATACTCTGCTCCCCGACAGCCGTAAACAGCCTCTGTATACTCTGCTCCCCGCACAGCCGCCTGTATACTCTGTTCCCCGCACACCCGCCTGAATACCTGCTCTCCCCACACCGTACAGCCACCTGCTATACTCTGCTCACCGCACAGCACCTGTATACTCTGCTCCCTGCACAGCCCCTGTATACTCTGCTCCCTCCACAGCCCCTGTATACTCTGCTCCCCCACAGCGCCTGTATAATATCCGCCTTTATACTCTGCTCCCCCACATCCGCCTGTATACACAGCCACCGTATACTCTGCTCCCCGCACAGCCGTACAGCCACCTGTATACTCTGTTCCCCGCACAGCCCCTGTATACTCTGCTCCTCGCACAGCCCCTCTATACTCTGCTCCCCGCACAGCCCCTCTATACTCTGCTCCCCGCACAGCCCCCAGTATACTCTGCTCCCCGCACAGCCCCCTGTATACACAGCCGCCTCTTTATTTGCTCCCCGCACAGCCACCTCTATACACAGCCACCTGTATACCTGCTCCCCGCACAGCCGCCTGTATACTCTGCTCCCCGCACTGCCGCCTGTATACTCTGTCCCCGTACTGCCGCCTGTATACTTTGCTCCCCGCACAGCCGCCTGTATACTCTGCTCCCCGCACAGCCACCTCTATACACAGCCGCCTGTATACTCTGCTCCCCGCACAGCGCCTGTATACTCTGCTCCCGCACTGCCGCCTGTATACCCTGCTCCCCGCACATCCGCCTGTATACACAGCCGCCTCTATACTCTGCTCCCCGCACAGCCGTACAGCCGTCTGTATACTCTGCTCCCCGCACAGCCGCCTGTATACTCTGTTCCCCGCACACCCGCCTGAATACTCTGCTCTCCCACACACCCGTACAGCCACCTGCATACTCTGCTCACCGCACAGCCACCTGTATACTCTGCTCCCTGCACAGCCACCTGTATACTCTGCTCCCTCCACAGCCGCCTGTATACTCTGCTCCCCGCACAGCTGCCTGTATAGATATCCGCCTTTATACTCTGCTCCCCCCACATCCGCCTGTATACACAGCCACCTGTATACTCTGCTCCCCGCACAGCCGTACAGCCACCTGTATACTCTGTTCCCCGCACAGCCCCCTGTATACTCTGCTCCTCGCACAGCCCCTCTATACTCTGCTCCCGCACAGCCCCCTCTATACTCTGCTCCCCGCACAGCCCCCAGTATACTCTGCTCCCCGCACAGCCCCCTGTATACACAGCCGCCTCTTTACTTTGCTCCCCGCACAGCCACCTCTATACACAGCCACCTGTATACCTGCTCCCGCACAGCCGCCTGTATACTCTGCTCCCCGCACTGCCGCCTGTATACTCTGCTCCCCGTACTGCCGCCTGTATACTTTGCTCCCCGCACAGCCGCCTGTATACTCTTGCTCCCCGCACAGCCACCTCTATACACAGCCGCCTGTATACTCTGCTCCCCGCACAGCCGCCTGTATACTCTGCTCCCCGCACTGCCGCCTGTATACCCTGCTCCCCGCACATCCGCCTGTATACACAGCCGCCTCTATACTCTGCTCCCCGCACAGCCGTACAGCCGTCTGTATACTCTGCTCCCGCACAGCCGCCTGTATACTCTGTTCCCCGCACACCCGCCTGAATACTCTGCTCTCCCCACACCCGTACAGCCACCTGCATACTCTGCTCACCGCACAGCCACCTGTATACTCTGCTCCCTGCACAGCCACCTGTATACTCTGCTCCCTCCACAGCCGCCTGTATACTCTGCTCCCCGCACAGCTGCCTGTATAGATATCCGCCTTTATACTCTGCTCCCCCCACATCCGCCTGTATACACAGCCACCTGTATACTCTGCTCCCCGCACAGCCGTACAGCCACCTGTATACTCTGTTCCCCGCACAGCCCCCTGTATACTCTGCTCCTCGCACAGCCCCCTCTATACTCTGCTCCCCGCACAGCCCCCTCTATACTCTGCTCCCCGCACAGCCCCCAGTATACTCTGCTCCCCGCACAGCCCCTGTATACACAGCCGCATCTTTACTTTGCTCCCCGCACAGCCACCTCTATACACAGCCACCTGTATACCCTGCTCCCCGCACAGCCGCCTGTATACTCTGCTCCCCGCACTGCCGCCTGTATACTCTGCTCCCCGTACTGCCGCCTGTATACTTTGCTCCCCGCACAGCCGCCTGTATACTCTGCTCCCCGCACAGCCGCCTCTATACTCTGCTCTCCGCACAGCCGTACAGCCGCCTGTATACTGTGCTCCCCGCACACCCGCCTGTATAGACAGCCGCCTGTATACTCTGCTCCCCGCACATCCGCCTGTATACACAGCCGCCTCTATACTCTGCTCCCCGCACAGCCGTACAGCCGCCTGTATACTCTGCTCCCCGCACAGCCGCCTGTATACTCTGCTCCCCACACACCCGCCTGTATACTCTGCTCCCCCCACACCCGTACAGCCACCTGTATACTCTGCTCCCCACACACTCGCTGGTATACTCCGCTCCCTGCACAGCCGCCTGTATACTCTGCTCCCTCCACAGCCGCCTGTATACTCTGCTCCCTGCACAGCCGCCTGTCTTAAAAGGCCGGTCTCCAACCATTTCTTAAAGGGGCGGTCCACAACCACTTCTTAAAGTGGCCATCCCCAACCAGTTCTTACAGGGCCGGACCCTAACCACTTTTTAAAGGGGCAGTCCCCAACCACGTCTTAAAGGGGCGGTCCCCAACCACGTCTTAAAGGGGCAGTCCCAAACATCTTAAAGGGGCAGTCCCCAACAACTTTTTAAAGGGGCAGTCGCAACCATGTCTCCCCAACCACGTGTTAAAAGGCCGGTCCCCAACCACATCTTAAAGGGGAAGTTTCCAACCACGTCTTAGAGGGGCGGTCCCCAACCACATCTTAAAGTGGCGGCACCCAATCATGTCTTAAGGCAGCGGACCCCAAGTATGTCTTAAAGGGGCAGTCCCCGACCACTTTTTAAAGGGGTCTTCCCCAACCTCTTAAAGGGACAGTCCCCAATAACTTCTTTAAGGGGCTGTCCATAACTACATCTTAAAGGGGCCATTCCCAAACATGTCTTACAGGAGTGGACCCCAACCACTTCTTAAAGGGGCTGTCCTCAACCTCTTAAAGGGGCAGTCCCCAAGCACATCTTAAAGAAACAGTCCCAACCACATCTTAAAGGGGCGGTCCCCAACCACGTCTTAAGGGGGCAGTCCCCAACCATGTCTTAAAGGGGCAGTCCCCAACCATGTCTTAAAGGGGCGGTCCACAACCATGTCTTAAAGGGGCCATCCCCAACCAGTTCTTAAAGGAGCGGACCCCAACCACTTTTTAAAGGGGCTGTCCCCAACCACTTTTTAAAGGGGCAGTCTCCAATCACCTTTTAAAGGGGCGGTCCCCAAACACGTCTTAAAAGGGCATTCCCCAACCACATCTTAAAGGGGCGTTCCCCAACCACGTCTTAAAGGGGCAGTCCCCAACCATGTCTTAAAAGGCCAGTCTCCAACCATGTCTTAAAGGGGTGGTCCACAACCACTTCTTAAAGGGGCCATCCCCAACCAGTTCTTAAAGGAGCAGACCCCAACCACTTCTTAAAGGGGCTGTCCCCAACCACTTTTTAAAGGGGCAGCCCCCAACCACATCTTAAAGGGGCAGTCCCCAACCACATCTTAAAGGGGTGGTCCACAACCACGTCTTAAAGGGGCC
Organism: Allobates femoralis; assembly: GCA_033576535.1. NCBI lineage: Eukaryota > Metazoa > Chordata > Amphibia > Anura > Aromobatidae > Allobates > Allobates femoralis. The sequence goes on from JARQOC010000003.1 coordinate 16,673,441, forward strand.
ATCCCCAACCAGTTCTTAAAGGGGCAGACCCCAACTACCTCTTAAAGGGGCTGTCCCCAACCACTTTTTAAAGGGGCAGTCCCCAACCACATCTTAAAGAGGCGGTCCCAAACCACGTCTTAAAGGGGCAGTCCCCAACCATGTCTTAAAAGGGTGGTCCCCAACCACATCTTAAAGGGGCCGTCCCCAACCTCTTAAAGGGGCAGTCCCCAACAACTTTTTAAAGGGCCAGTCGCAACCACGTCTCCCCAACCACGTGTTAAAAGGCCGATCCCCAACCACAACTTAAAGAGGAAGTTTCCAAACACGTCTAAAAGGGGTGGTCCCCAACCACATCTTAAAGTGGCGGCACCCAATCATGTCTTAAGGCAGCGGACCCCAAGTATGTCTTAAAGGGGCAGTCCCCGACCACTTCTTAAAGTGGTGGTCCTAAACCTCTTAAAGGGACAGTCCCCAATAACTTCTTAAAGGGGCTGTCCATAACCATGTCTTAAAGGGGCCATCTCCAAATATGTCTTACAGGAGTGGACCCCAACCACTTCTTAAAGGGGCTGTCCTCAACCTCCTAAAGGCGCAGTCCCCAAACACATCTTAAAGAAACAGTCCCTACCACGTCTTAAAGGGGCGGTCCCCAACCAGGTCTTAAAGGGGCAGTCCCCAACCATGTCTTAAAGGGGCAGTCCCCAACCATGTCTTAAAGGGGCGGTCCACAACCACGTCTTAAAGGGGCCTTCCCCAACCAGTTCTTAAAGGGGCGGACCCCAACCACTTCTTAAAGGGGCTGTCCCCAACCACTTTTTAAAGGGGCAGTCCCCAACCACATCTTAAAGGGGCAGTCCCCAAGCACGTCTTAAAGGGGCAGTCCCCGACCATGTCTTAAAAAGGTGGTCCCCAACCACATCATAAAGGGACCGTCCCCAACCAGTTCTTAAAGGGGCTGTTTCCAACCTCTTAAAGGTGCAGTGCCCAACAACTTTTTAAAGGGGCAGTCGCAACCACGTCTCCCCAACCACGTGTTAAAGGGGCGGTCCCCAACCACTTCTTAAAGGGGTGGTCCCCAACCTCTTAAAGGGACAGTCCCCAATAACTTCTTAAAGGGGCTGGCCATAACCACGTCTTAAAGGTGCCATCCCCAACCATGTCTTAAAGGAGTGGACCCCAACCACTTCTTAAAGGGGCTGTCCTCAACCTCTTAAAGGAGCAGTCCCCAACCACTTCTTAAACGGGTGGTCCCCAAACACATCATAGAGAAACAGTCCCAACCACATCTTAATAGAGCGGTCGCCAACCACATCTTAAAGGAGCAGTCCTCAACCACATCTTAAAGGGGCGGTCCCCAACCACATCTCAAATGGGCGGAAGCAAACAATCAGCGATATTGGTGTGGGATTTAAACCGTCTTCGCTGACTGGTCATGGCCGGCTGCGACCAATCAGTGATATTGCCGCAGGATTTAAATGATAATGTATATATTTTATCCCGAAAAACCTGTGTATTCATTACATTATTCTTAAATCTTCATAAATAAACTACATACATAAACTAGAATACTCGATGTGTTAGAATCGGGCCACCATCTATTAGTAAATAAAACTATATATGGATTCTAGACTACCTGATTCTTTAGAATCGGGCCGCCATCTAGTCTATATATAATTATGTACCTTCTTTCTGTCAATGTTCTTTTTATTGATTTTACAGAGTAATAGAAAAGTCACAATGCCGTTCACAGTCGAGCAAATCAAAACAATATTTGTTAGAAACAGTAAACAACTTGGAAATGAAAAGCAAGAGTCCTTGACTTATCTTATAGATTAGGTCTGGAGATGCAAGCCTGAGGGCTAAGTTGAGCCAGGAGGAGAAAAAGAGTGTGAGGTCAGAAGCAGCAAGTAAAGGGGAAGAGAGATAGGGGGGGATAGATTAAAGGAGAGAGATTGTAAAGAGAGGGGACAAGAGGGTGCGTACCACGGAGGGACAGTTTAATATCTAAGAATACCCTAGTGTGATAGTTCAAATCCTAGTCTGCAATGAGAGTACTAGAAAATTCAGGGGTTGATCTATAAAGTATCCAGAGTATCTATGTAGATTCAAAGAGAGAATAAAAACAATATTATAAGGCCGCAAGTTCAGCAGTGTGATAGAGAGAGTCTATCTCCTTGATGATTTGTGCTTTAGTAGGGAGAGAGCTAGTGTTCCATCTTGTGGGTACCAGCAACCTGCCTGTGGCTATTATGTTATGAGCCAGTCTGGAGGAAGACGCTTCCCTAGGCCACACCGGGAGATTGAGGAGTGCTGTTTCTGGCGTCAGTTTGACTTCTCGATTCAACACTTCCTAGATTATGTCTGAGACCACTGCCCAATACAATTGTATTGCGGGGCATTGCCACCACAAATGTAAATATGTCCCTATGTCAGCGTTGCATCTCCAGCACTGTCCCGATGTGGAGGGGTTCCAAACCTGCATCGATTTTGGGGTGCGGTAACATCGGGACACCATCTTGTATGAATTTTCCTGAATCCTAACACAGGGCGAAGGACCGTGGGATCGGCTATAGATCTGGGAGGTCTGAGCATCTTAAAATTGTATGTTTAAGTCACGTTCCCAAACTCCCAGGAAAGCCCGCTTAATAGGGATGTGCGAGTCTACTCCCTAGGACTCGTTACTCGGTGAGTAGTAAGGGACTCGTAGGACTCGGTACCCAGCGATTACTCGCACAGTAACGAGTCCAATGCAAGTCAATGGCAATCCTAGTTTTGTCAGAGTTTACTTTTTCTCACTCGCTAGACTCGCTATATCACATCGCTATGTAGCTTGAATCTCCCCAAATTGTTTAAACAATCTCACCGCTTCACGGATACCCGCTGTCAGCAGCGAGTCTGAGCGAGTCTACAATCCGAGTCCTGTTACTTCCGGGGCCGCCTATTAAGCTCATTACATATTCACTGCACTGTCAAACTAACAGCCAATCATAGGAGCTCACACTCTGTGGAAGCCTCTGTGATTGGCTGTTGTAATCAGACTTGATTTTCTCAATCTGGACAGTGATTCTGCTTGGTTGCCATACACATTAGTGTATGGCAACCAACCTGGCGTTGTAGGGTGTAAAATAAATAATTATTTAAAAAAAAAAACGCGTGGGGCTTCGCAGCATTTTTAAGTCTAGCCCGATGAAAGCAGGCAAACTGCGAGCTGCCACCCTCAGCTGCTTAATTTCCCCTTGGCTGGCAAAAAAAAATGCGTGGGCTCCGCCCTATTTTCCATGCCAGCCAAGGTAAAACTAGGCAGCTGAGGGCTGCTATTCTCAGCGGGGTGAGGGCCCATTGTTATAGGTCCCCCCCACGCTAAAGAATAGCAGCCCGCAGCTGCCCCTGAAAATGGCGCATTAATAATAAGCGCCATTTCCAGGCGCCTTACCGGGCTCTTCCAGTGGCCCTGGTGGCGGTGGCACGCTGGGTAATAAAGGGGTTAATGCAGTGCAGTGAATATGTAATGAGCTTAATAGGTGGCCCTGGAAGTAACAGCAGGAGCCTATTAAACCTGATTTAGCTATTGTAGCATGGTGCTACAAACTCGCACCGTGTGCTGTATGGGGCGAGATTTTCTCACATCTGCGATTTGTAAATTGCACATTACTCACTATTACTCGCTTCCCATTCATTAACATTGGACTCGCAACGAGTAGCGAGTCACGGGCTCGGACTCGCTAGAGTCAAACGATTCCGAGTAATTTAGGACTCACCCATCACTACCGCTTAATATTGGTGTTTTCGTTTACCAGGAGTTTGTAAAGTGTTGACAAAATTTTTCGAGGAGGTTGTGATTGCACACATAGCTGTTCAAATGGAGTTAGGGGTCTAAGTATGTCGGTATGTGTCCTCCATTTATGTATATAAGCCTTCAGTCTGTTATATTGCAGGAAGGATATCTTATGTTTATGGTCAGACTGGTTCACTTCTGCAATAGCTGGTCTAATAAGATGGGAGGTGCTCTGGTGAGTCTCGTGGCAGGGTTGCCATCGGGCTGTGGTTGTACCAATAGGGGACCCGTAAAGTCCTGGAGAGTGAGGATAGGGGACATAGGAGGCACAAGTTTGTGTTGTTCTTTTTTCCAGACGCTGAGGACTGCTCGTGTCAGATAATTTGGGGGAGCGTTGGATTTATCTTGGAAGTCTAACAAAAGTGCTTGTGATCTCAGTGATATTGGTGATTGATGTTCTTCAATTGATAGCCAGAGTTTGTTTGGGGAGCCTCTGACCCATTCCACCACTCTGGTTAACATGGGGACTTTGTAGTATTTAGATATGTCAGGGGCTCCCATACCACCCCTAGAGCATGGCAGCGTCAGCGTCGAGAAATTGATTCTGGGCTTTCTGCTATTCCAAATGAAATGCGAGAAAAAGAAATGTATCTTGGAAAGGATTCGGTCAGGAATGTGGAACGGGAGCATTTGAAATAAATAGAGGAATTTCGGGAGAATAATGCTTTTGATTACAAAACCCGACCCATGAGATAAAAGGGGCTCTCCAGGACTTCACCGCTCCCTCCGCCCTCTCTAATGTAGGCAGGATATTAAGGTTAAGAAGGTCATTAATCGATTTTAACCCCAAGATATGTAATGTGGCTGGGTGGTCACTTAACACTAGAAGTCCCAGAGACGGGTCATTTGACCTTTTTACCATTGAAAACCAAGGCTCCTCTAAATTCCCGGGACTTCTAGTGTTAAGTGAGTAATTTCTCTTAAATCTATCAATGGACGTTTTAGGGATATTAATAGCAAGTGCCTCCAATTTTGATAGGTTGATTTTATAATTGGACATGTAGCTATAATGATCTAGGGTCCGCACGAGAGTAGGGATACCCCTGTCTGTTTCGGAAAGAATCACCAGCAAATCGTCTGCAAAGGCTGCCGACTTATGATGGACTGAACGCAACTCAGACTCCTCTAATGTCCCTGTTTAGCTGGATGCTTCGGAGGAGAGGTTCTATGACTAAAACAAAGAGAAGTGGTGGCAAGGGGCACCCCTGTCTCATGCCGTTATGGATGAGGAAGGAGTCTGACATCATGTTGTTAATTCGGAGTCTTGCTGAGGGGGAAGAATACATTTTGAATATCGCCTCAATAATGGATAGAGGGAAATGAAAGGCAGAGAGGGTTCTGCGTAGTAATGTACAGTCAACCCTATCAAAAGCCTCCTCAGCATCTGTACTTATAAGAACCAGAGGGAGGCGTTGCAGCTTTGCTCGCTGCATTAGGTGCAATATCCTGCTCATATTATCTCTCCCCTCTCTCCCCTGTACAAACCCGGTCTGGTCCAAGGAGACAAGGTGAGGCAACAGCGCTGCCAAATGTCTAGCCAATAAACTTGCATATATTTTTAGGTCTACGTTTAGCAGGGAGATAGGCCTGTAGCTCCCGCAGAGTGTGGGATCTTTACCTTCTTTGTGCAGAAGGGATATGTGTACTACTAGAGACTGAGGGGGAGAGAGCTGTGATGTAGCAGCGCATTGCACATTTTCAGCAAATGTGGGTTCAATTCAGTTGAAAATGTCTTATAGTAACAGGTCGAAAACCTGTCTGGCCCAGATGCTTTACCTTTCGGGCTCGCCGACAGGGTGGACTGGAGTTCCGGCATATCGAAAGGTCTAATTAGCCACTGCTGTTGCTCTTCCGTTAAGTGTGGTAAAGACAAGGATGAAAGGAAGGAGTCTATATCTTTCGCCCTCAGTGACCTCGCCGCCTCATGTTCACATACCCCCAATTGATATAGATCCTTATAAAGGATAAAAAAGTATTGGTGATTTGGCCATAGTCCTGCGAAATATGCCAAGAGGCTGTTTTGATCTTATGTATAAAGGTGCGGGACTGCCGCCGTTTAATCATTGATATCATGAGCTTAGAGGCTTTGTCACCATGAACCAGAAGACGGTTCCTCCACGATGTGAAATATTTTGCAGTTTGCTTGTTCAATAAATCTTTCAAACGTTGTCTGCGCTCTGTCAGTTGGAGCAGTACCTCGGGGAGTAGTGAACGTTGGTGCTGTACCTCCAAACTAGCTATGTCCCGGTAAAGAGACTCCAATTCAGACCTCCATTGTTTGTTGATATGGGACGCCGCAGATATAATCACCCCCCTAATTGTGGCTTTGGGGGCTTCCCAAATGAGAGTAGGGTCCATAACGGGTGTGGCATTGAGGGAAAAATATTCTTTGATGGCTGTTTGGATTTTATTTTTGATATTTTCCATCAAGAGTAAGGATTTATTGAGTTTCCAAGTTCTAAAGATGGAAAGGGGTTTATCGAGTTCTAGTTTAATTATGACCATGGAGTTGTCCAAATACAAGGCAGGGAGAATGTCTACATCGTACGTAGTAGCAAGAGCAGACCTTGAAATCAATAGGTAGTCAATACGATGGTACGTATTGTGGGGGTGAGAATAGAATGTGTAAGTTCTGTCTCGAGGGTGGAAGTACCTCCAGGCATCGACCAGTTCCATGGAGTGAAGCATGGATTTAATTTGGGCTAAGTCGCGTAGAGCGATCAAACCCTTCCCGGTGGATGTGTCCAGCATGGGCTCCAGCGCTAGATTAAGTCACCTCCCAGTAAGACAGAACCCTCCCGAAATAGATCGATTTTGTGGAGTGTTTTTCAAATCCATTTTAAATGCAGTTTGTTGGGGGCATAGAGGTTTCTCAAGATCACTAAGTTGCCTCCTAGGAGGCCCTTTAACAGCAGGTACCGGCCCTCTGGATCAACCAGACTGTCTTGTAAAAGAAAGGGGATATCTCTTGCGAAAGCAATCCACACTCCACGTGCGCCTTTCTGAGAGGATAGGGCATGATACCAATTGTTAAGGTAGCTTTTCTCAAAGTTGGGCGTCTTACCAGCTATAAAATGGGTCTCCTGCAAGAATAAGATATCGTTTTTATTCTCTTTAAAATGATGTAGGGTCCGTGACCTGGGAATTGATACCATGGACATTATGAGAAACAATGCTGTATGACGTACGTGAGGATGTCATGGTGTGAGATAATGGAAGGAAGGTTTCCTTGATGGTTGACCCTCCGCAAGTCCCAGGGGTGTAGATGTGGGAAAGAAGTGAAAGAGGGGGAGAAAGAATGAATAAACAGATACGACAGGAAATATACGAAATTCAACAAACACATAAATAAACATTGCAGAATATGCAGTCACTATGCCCTGGTGGGGGTGCCGTAGTGTTGTAATCGACCTTAGGCTACACACAGTCAGAGTATGTGTAGAGGCCAATGGGTAGGATGAGGGATGAAAACTCCCATAACTGAGGCTAAAGGAACATCTTAACATAAGTACCTTATCAACTTTTTAGAGAACTTGGTTAAAGCAATCCACCGTCCGGACAAATGTGGTGATAGGTAGTGGGAGGGGGGAGAAGTGAGAGAGACAAAAAAAAAAGGGGGGGGGGGTATTTAGGGAAGGGGACTAAGGACGGGTGGTTAAGGACTACAGTTTCTCAAATCTTGGATGTCCAGGAAATCGTAACTCAACTCCAAAGATCGCAAAGCATGCATTTTCAGTATAGGTTAAACATCAAGTTTTATATAACACTCAGGTAATCAAGCATTTGGAGGGGTTGGGGTGGGGAGGAGAGAAGGGGGTGGGGGAGGAGGAGGGGGAAGGGTGCAGGTGGAGAACAACAATCAGCTATTCATATGGTGCTGTAAATCGTTCCGTTGCCTATTAGGTGGGTTATAGGCAAAAGCAAAACCAAATGGGCCTTGGTAAAATAGAGACCTACTACCAGTCATCGGGGGTTGTCTCTTTAGTCTCCTCAGTGAGTAAGCAGGGTATGATCCCTACTTCCGCAAGATATATGGAGGGCAGGAAAGGGCCGTCTGATCCGTCAGCCAGGTGTATCGCCTCCTTCCTGGGGCCCAGCTTGAGCCTCTGAGATTTGGGGGTCAGAGTCGTCTGCCAGTCCGGACGCTGTGGAAGAGACTTTAGCAGATAAGCAGAGTTGACCGCTTCCAGATTAGGATAATGATCTAGCACGATGTCAAGGTCCTTGCAAACCCGTTTAATGTCTGCAGAGGTGCGAGCTTGAAACCGCTTGTCGATAGCGGCAATAGAGATGCCGAAGGGGTACAACCATCGATAAGGAAAATGTCTCTGGTGCAATTTTGTTGTAAAAGGCTACAAGAGCCTTCTCTTATTAAGAGTGATCGCTGATAGATTCTGGAAAATTTGTATGGCCGAACTGTTGCAGGATATATCGGTTGCCTCTCTGGCCTTTCGCAGAATAAGATCTTTAGTTCTAAAGTCGAGGAACCGGCAAATGACATCTCTGGGTATTTCTTCTGGGGGCGATTTCAGACTCAAAGCTCGGTGGATCCTCACTATCTCAATAGTCTGTGGTCATCAGGGAGTAATATGGACCGAAACAAGTCCATCGTGGTAGGGCATCTTGGCTAACGGTTTCAGGTATCCCCTTCAATCGCAGGTTATTACGCCTTTCCCTATTTTCATGGTCCTTCAGAGTTAAGAATATCTGATTTAGGTGGTCTTCATGGTGTTGCAGACTCAGTACGGTGGAGTTGGAGTGTTGGACCACGTATGAGTATGAGGACTCCAGAGATTTGACCCAGTGGCCCATCTGAGAGAGGTCCTGTTTGATATCTGAGAGTTCTTTAAGGACCGGCTCTATGGCCTTATTCAGGATCCTTTTAAGGTAAGACCTAGTGAGAGAGGGATATTTGGATGAGTCTTCAGCCTCCATGTCACTTTCAGGCTCAGATTCGGTAGGGTCATCAGTAATAAGTCGTCTAGACATTTTCGATAGAGATGACATACCTGCTTGTTTCCTCAGAAACTTATCCTAGTCTGCCTGAGTATCAGCGTTGCCGGATTTGGTTGCCTACTTTACAGGTTTATTTGTGGACTTCACCATCATAAGAGAGTATGGGAGTTAATTCTTATGAGATTCTTATAATCCGTTAGTCTCTACTGAGTATAGAAGATACTTCACATGACGTTATGTATCCGTAGTATCAGAGAAATAGAGAAATAAAGCACGTGTGGAGATCCAGATGGTATAGCACTACAGGCCCAGGTGGCGTCTAGCACTGCAGTGGTTAACAATAGAACTGATAAGTCTGAATGCTGCAGGAGTTGTGAGGCAGTGACGCTGCAGTACTACAAGCAAGGGTGGGGGTCAGTGAGGAGTAGGATCTTCTGTAGTGGGAGCAGCTATTCACTGCACAACAGTGTTATCCAAATTGCAGCAGATTACAGCAGATCAGGTGTCCCCGCAAAGATAGTTTATGGTGCCAGCCACTAGAATATACTCTGAGATCAGAGAGACAGGGTCCTGTATGGGCCAAGGTTTGTGGGCCAGGAGATTGTAAGAGATGATGTTAGTCTCTTGCAAAAGTGCAGCACAGAGCAGTTTTGAGGGAGTCTCTCACCCTCACTTACCAGGCACAGTCTATTTGGTTTACTCTGTATCTCACCCTGTTCCGTGGATGTGTGGCCAAGATGTTAATACATTACACTGTGTTATGTGTGCCAGCGAGGGTTAACTTTCCTGAGTCCTATTATCTCAGCAGGAGCTGTCTTTCACTTACCACTCCAGTGACTTCTCAATAGCATTCCTGACTGAGGAAAAGCTCCTCACTGCTCCTGGAGTGTCAGATGTCAGCACCCCATCTCCATTCTGTTTGTGTGAGCCAGTCTGTGCTGCAGCTGCCGGAGGAGACACAGGGCTCACACAGCAGAGTGTGCGCTCGAGGACAGGTAGCAAGTCCTTGTAAGGCTACTTTCACATAACGATTTTAAAATCGATGCTGTCCGATATAAATCGGACAGCATCGGATCTAAACTGATCTCTGCAGTCGGATGCAAATAGGCATCCGATCCGACATTCTGCAGGATCAGTTGCTGTCACTGTCACAGCTGTTCTCCTGGTGCTCACCCTCATCTCCCCTGTGTGTCCCCCTCATCACCCCTCTTTTTCCCCTCTTCACCCCTGTGTGTGTCCCCCCTCTTCTTCCAGTGTGGCCCCTCATGTCCGTGTTCCCCCCTCTTCTTTCCTGTGGGCTGCCTCACGTTCCCTGTGTGGCCCCCTCATGTCCCGCAGTATCCCCCTCCTTTCCCTGTCCTCTGGAATAAAAAATAAAAAACATTTTAATTCTCACCTCTCCGAGCCCCCGCCGTCTCCGCGTCTTCCTGCAGCTCCGTGGCTCCGGTGTCTGCAGGTCATCTTCATCTGTACAGGACCTGCGGTGATGTTACAGTCACGTGACAGAGGTTACACCATGGTAACTGCGGTCACGTGACTGTGACATCACCGCAGGTCATGTACAAAAGTAGAAGACTTCTGCAGACACCGGGAGCCGGCGGGAACCGGCGGGAGACGGTGGGGCTCGGGAGAGTGAGCATAAACTTTTTTTTTTTTTTTTTTTAACCCCTGCCTTCCAGTTGGAGCATTTTTACATGTACTGAGCGTGCTCAGTACAGTAAAATCGGGTCGAGGAGACATTCGATGTTTCCTCGACCGTGCTCCATAGAGCCCCATGATAATTGATCGACCAAATGGGATGTGCACTACATGCCATCCGATTTGGTCCGATATTATTTTTGCACGATAAAAAAATTGGACAGAATTGATCGGACCAAATGGATGGCATTTAGTGTACATCCGATTCGGTCCGATGCCCATGGGCTGCATGGGCCCAAAATCGGTCCGATGCTGTCCGATTTTTATCGGACAACATCGATTTAAAAAATCCGTAATGTGAAACCAGCCTAAGAGCAGGTGGCAGAGCTCCTCATGCACACCACTCTGTGAGGGGGAGTCACACAGTCTGGCCAAAATGAGAGCCTTGAGGGGTAGATAAGTAAAATAAGTACAAAACTACTAGAAAAAAGCAGCATCAAAAATCTTACCATCCATGCCAAAAACAGAATCAAATGCACTTACAGGACGCAGTCAGAGCCCAATGTGGAGCAAGCCCAGCTGCAGGTGATAAATCACTCTCTACCAGCAAGATGTGGGAAGGCGACCTGCATGCATATACTGGGCCTGCATAGAGCACCATTCACACTGATACATATGATGCAGAGTGTCTGAAAGCTACCCAACTGCTCCGCTGCTGAGCATTGGGCGCACAGTACGATGCTTCTGCACCACTAGATGCCCAACTGCACCCTGGATGGATAAAAAAGTGCAAAAGTTTTTTTATGATAAATAAAAAACTTTATAAATGGATTTTGGTTCATGTATTGGCCCAAGACATTTAAGCTGATGATCCACGTCACGGAATCCATGCTCATCAATCCTAACAAAGCTGTACAAAAACTACTAGAAAAAAAGCAGCATCAAAAATCTTACCATCCATGCCAAAAAGAAACCAAATGCACTTACAGGACGCAGTCAGAGCCCAAATGTGGAGCAAGCCCAGCTGCAGGCTGATAAATCACCTCTACCAGCAAGATGTGGAGGCGAATGCCATTTGGCATGGATGTAAGATAGGTAAAAATAAGCCCAGCTTGTGTGCTTGGATGAGGTAGCAGATCATTAGGGTTGAATGGAGGCCAAATAGTATGTCCAGAGCTGCGGATGCCTGTGATTGAAGATCAGGTAGCAGGTAGCTTCTTCACATGCATCCTTCCGGATCTCGGCCATCTTGAATCTCCTATAATTATGTACCAATGTGAACCACTGAACATACATATTGTAATGTAGAATATATTTGTATATCACAATTAGATGCTTCTATGGGAAGAGGACATGTTCCTTTATGGGAAGAAAACAATTAGTTTAACCCCAAGGGTCTGCACAGTATTCAGCAAATCACAATTAGCTCACAATGCAGTGTAAATAAAGGGCAAAGATATTTAAGAGAAGAAAAACAATTAGTTTAACCCCGCACACTTTGTGATGCATCACGACTCTGCCATGCCGGTTTGAGTCAGCTTCTATAGATCCTGATCTTTATTAGAGATTTTCACTTTTCCATATAAATTGGATCCGTAGTCGCATTTGTTCTTAATTTTCTTTGAAGTCTATTGCATTTAAAATGTCTGTTTTGTATTCTGGGTGTAGGAGCAGAAAAGAATTCACCCTCCATGGTTTATGGACTGTAAAATTATATTTAGTAATGATTTCAAAAAATATTGGAGAGTGGTCGGACCAGGACCTAGGAAAAGTTTCTATCTTTTTACATTTTTGTAAGGTGTAGATGTCCGAAAAACCAAGTCAATTCTTGCAAGGGAGTTATGTGTATTAGAATAATGGGAACATTCTTTAGATGTTGAATTTAAGCAGCAGAAGACATTAAAACATTCTTCCCTGTTGATCCAGGGATCTAAGCTGATATTTGGTTTCCAATCTTCATTAGATGAGTCCATAGTTGTGTTCGGTATTGTGTTAAAATCACCAAGTAAAGTCAGCGCTACTTTTTGATGTTCCCTAAGTAAAGTAAGGAGTCTGTTTAAAAAGGAAATCTAGCCTTTACTGGGCACATAAACGTTACCCAAAGTGACAAATGAGTCATCTATTTTGCATATAAAAATCAAATATCTACCATCTGGGTCTGGTGTACGCTTTATCTCTTCGAAATTCAAAGAGTCCTTGACAATAAAGGCTACACCAGCTTTTTCCTATTGTTTCTGTTTCTCTTAAAGTCTTTCATTCTTAATCTGGGGATTTTTTTGCCTTTGATTCTGAGCTTTATTTATAGATTAAAGGGAACCAACCACCCCCAATGACCCCCCCGGACTATTAATATGGCTCCCTACACCCAGCACATACATGTGCTGCAATGTTTTTTGCTAAAAAAACTGTTTTTTAAAAGTAAAGATAATGCTTTATAAAGTTTCAAACGAAGTGACGGTTGGGCGTTAGGGATGGGCGAATCTACTCGTTACTACTCGGTACTCGCCGAGTAGTAAGGGATTCGCCCGACTCGTTACACTGCGAGTAATCTCAGGGATTACTCGCAGTCAGTAACGAGTCCGCAGGGAGCGAAGGAAGAGAGGGGGGAGAAATGCTCCTTACCTCTCTTCCGGATTCTGCTATGTGCTGTGTGCTGGGCTCTGGGACTTGCGGGCTGCGGCAGCTCCAGGGTCCTAGAGCCCGCCTACACAGAGATGTAGCAGAGCTGAGAGAGTTCTCAGCCTGCTCACTCCCTGTGCATAGATATGTATATGTATGCACAGGGTTGTGGCAGTGAAGATGTCGTTTTTGGACTACGTCGGACGGAAGAGGATTTTTGGAGTAAAGATGGAGTCTCTAATGTCTTTTTTGTTTTATTTTTAATAAAAAATTTTCTCTGTGTTGTTTTTATTTTTATATTGATTACTGGAAATTCATGGCGGTCATGTCTAATATTGGCGTGACCGCCATAAAATTCGGGCTTAGGGCCAGCTGATAATACAAAGCTGGCCCTAACCCCTTAATTACCCAGCGTGCCAATGTCACCAGGGCCGCTGGAAGAGCGGGGTTCAGCGCCAGAAGATGGCGCTTCAATGAACGCGCCATCTTCTGGGGCGGCTGTGGGCTGCAATTTGCAGCGGGGGGTGCCTAGAAAGCTTGGGCATCCCTGCGCTGCGGATTCCAGCCCCCAGCTGCTTAGCTGTACCTGGCTAGACATAGAAATTGCGCGGAGCCCCACGCATTTTTTTTTTTATTATTTCATGAAATTCATGAAATAATAAAAAAAAGGGCTCGCCTATATTCTTGTGTCCGGCCAGGTACAAATAGGCACCTGGGGGTTGGGGGCAGCCCGTCGCTGCCTGCTGGATCCGGCTGGTTACAAAAATACGGCGAAGCAAACGTAATTTTTTTTTTTTTTAAATCTATAAAACAATCCTAAAAAAGGATTGCATCTTTACTAATCCCTCGACCATGGTGGAGGGGTTAATAAAGATGCGGTCCCTTTTATTTATATTGTTTTATGGATTTTTCAGAAAAATTTCACGTGGGCTTCGCCATATTTCTGGAACCAGCCAGATCCAGCCGGCAGCGACGGGCTGCCCCCAACCCCCAGGTGCCTATTTGTACCTGGCCGGACACAAGAATATAGGCGAGCCCCCTTTTTTTATTATTTCATGAATTTCATGAAATAATAAAAAAAAAAATGCGTGGGGCTCCGCGCAATTTCTATGTCTAGCCAGGTACAGCTAAGCAGCTGGGGGCTGGAATCCGCAGCGCAGGGATGCCCAAGCTTTCTGGGCACCCCCCGCTGCAAATTGCAGCCCACAGCCGCCCCAGAAGATGGCGCGTTCATTGAAGCGCCATCCTCTGGCGCTGAACCCCGCTCTTCCAGCGGCCCTGGTGGTGGTGGCACGCTGGGTAATTAAGGGGTTAGGGCCAGCTTTGTATTATCAGCTGGCCCTAAGCCCGAAATTTATGGCGGTCACGCCAATATTAGACATGACCGCCATGAATTTCCAGTAATCAATATAAAAAAAAAACACAGAGAAAATTTTTTATTAAAAATAAAACAAAAAAGCCATTAGGGACTCCATCTTTATTTTAAAAATCCTCTTCCGTCCGACGTAGTCCAAAACGCAATCTCAGCTCTGCTACTTCCCTGTCTGTGCTTAGACAGACAGGGATGTAGCAGAGCTGAGAACTGACTAAACAGTCAGGGTTAAGCTCAGGGCATTAGGACCTGAGCTGAACTCTGCTGTCAGCCAGACTCGCTCTGCTCCGGAGATTCCCGAGCAGTGACGCAAGTTAATTTATTCACTGCTCTTGTCACCATTCGGGAATCTCCGGAAACAGAATCAGAGAGACTCGGGGAGCGAGTCTGCGGCTGAGGCGGCAGCGGCGGCGGAGGCAGGGGTAAGTAGCCGGCCGGGCCGGTGCACCCCCCCTCTCCCCCCTCACCCCCCCTGACCCCCCTTCCCCCCCTCCCCCCTTCAATCTTTTTTTTTTTTTTATTATTCTTTAAAAGCCAGCGGCTTTTTGCTGCTGGCTTTAAAAGAATAACATGGGGATTTGCAGGTTTTTCCTCTGCTGCCAGACCCCTTATAGGGTCCGGCAGCAGAGGAATCGCTGCAATACTCGCCTCCCCATTCATTTACATTGGACTCGCTAGACTCGCAACGAGTAGCGAGTCCTGGACTCAGACTCGTTACAGTCTAGCGAGTCCGAGTAATTTAGGATTCGCCCATCTCTATTGGGCGTTACTTACATGTGGCTAAAGCCGATTTGCAGCTGCCACTCATTCTCCTCTCTCCCCTCACAGCCGAGCGCAGGAAGTCAGAGCGCGCGCGCGCTACCCGGCTGTAGCTGATGACGTGTGCACGGGCATGCGAGCCCGTGCACCAGGCTGTGACGCTGCAAAAAGGGCTGGCCGTTACGGCTGTGAGGGGAGAGAGGAGAATGAGTGGCAGCTGCAAATCGGCTTTAGCCACATGTAAGTAACGCCCAACCGTCCCTTCGTTTGAAACTTTATAAAGCATTATCTTTACTTTTAAAAACCAGTTTTTTTAGCAAAAAACATTGCAGCACATGTATGTGCTGGGTGTAGGGAGCCATATTAATAGTCCGGGGGGGTCATTGGGGGTGGTTGGTTCCCTTTAAGACAAGTAATTTCTTAGCCTTAAGGGCTTCAAGCTGTCTTGGTGGAATTTAGTTGTAGTTAGAGAAGTTATGCTCTCATTACATACATATAAACTGAGGGGAACACTGACGAACCCACAGGCAGCTACGCAAATAGAGTAGTGCCTTAATTGCCAAGCGGATCGTCCTGTGTCCTCCTTGTGGCCCAAGACTTAAGAGTAACCACCTACGTCCAACAATCTCATTCCTATAGCCAAGTAGCTTCCTGAGGAGCAAATCTCCCCCATTCACTCTCACCCTCAGCCACAGGCCATCTGAAGTCTGCAGGAGAGAACTCGATCTTAACCTCCATGGAGCACATCTTGGCGAACATAACTAAGCTCTGTGAATACAGCTAGAGCTATTTATTTTACACATATTTTTCAGAATCGGAGAGCTTTAACCACAAATAATTTGCAAAAAAGCCTGCTAAATCTCAATGCTTTTTTATTTAGAAAATACAAACAGTAAAAAACGCAGGCTAGACGTTGCACCAGTGAACAAAATCTTATATAAACGATCAAGGTTTTTGGAGACAAACAGGTTAATAGCCAACTACTACTATCACACAAGTACAATTGGGAAGCATTTTTCTCACAATATAAAGACCAAATTAGCTGCCGATCCAGTGGTCCGAAAAACTAGCTAGACGGAGGCAACCCAGTATACTCTATATCTCACAGTGGAAAAGTGCCAAAGCATCTCACACTTTGTAATCCGGGGGCCCTGGGTGTCCCATTACATATATAACTAGTTAACCCCCTACTTCCTAATCATCCTACTGTCTTGTCTATGGAGTTGTTTTCTTACCCATATTGTTCCTCCGTTGTGCCAGATATGGCTGTAGGGTCACCCCAACGCGTTTCCCAACAGAGCTTCCTCAGGGGGCATGCTCTCTTGTATGTCACCAACCTTATATATCCCCCTTAAGTGACCGGTCCTCCCGCTCCTATGCACATGTTCGGCCGCGTCACCCCTCAGCGTCAGCTTCCGACCTTCTCAAACTGGAAAAAAGGATTGAAATTTAGCAGGCTTTTTGCAAATTATTTGTGGTTAAAGCTATCCGCTTCCAAAAAATATGTGTAAAATAATAGTTAGATGAGTCCCATTATCCATGTATAACTCAGTTTGTGACATTAGCTATAGCTATTTATGTACCACAAGCTTATGGAATACGCTACATTGCCGCAGATCCTTCTGTGTATAGAAGCTAGAGCAATTTAAGCAGACAGCTTCCCAAACGTCTCTTAGCAACTGAGCATAACACGAGTTATGTAAACTGCGTAGACTACGCTATTCTTGAAAGTCATTTATGCAAAAATCCAAAATTACATTGTAAAAAGTTCTTAAAGCATTTAACAAAGTTATAATAAAGAAATCCAACTATTTCAAAAGTGGAAAAGTCAAAAATACATCTAAACTGTCACTGATATACCTGAAATAGAATTGTTAAACAACTTCACATATCTCCAATCTATAAATAAATCCCAAATTAGGATTTATTTATTAATTAAGACATATCCTTTATTAAAACTACACATACTCTATACCTTGCACCCAATATCTATTGTAATATATAACATCATCATCATCCTAAAATATAAAATTACATATTCCAACACCTCAGGTGTAACGTCAATTGCTCAGAGGCAAATTAACTAAAAGGAAGCAATGTACCAACCCATTACTGCCTACTACCGAAAAACAAATGGCACACTGCTTATCAATGTAACACATCATATTAAAAACGCAAAGCCGGGAAAACATAGTGAGAACACCCCCGAAAAAAAACTATAACTATCAAAGGAAAACTGACTCAAGTAGCTATTCCATGCCAAGCGTTAACCAACAAGTACACCAGACCAAATCTTTATTAACTAAAGGAATGAGCTCACACCTCTGGAATAACCAACATATGGCTAACCACACACCAGATCCTCTGCTAGCAAGTCAGACTGGTGGGTCTGTGACCAATGTAACCACATTTTTACAGCTCCTGCTCTTGGCACCTCAAAGAAGTTCCAACTAGCAAGTCAGATCGGTGGGTCTGCTCAGTAGTGATATCGTCAACATCTAACAGCATCAATACACAAGCAGCCCTCAACCTTCAAGAAAGTCAGATTGGTAGGTCTGCGACTTAACTCTTTTTCTGTATGATCTACCACCCTAAACTGTGAAATACTCAACTCTCCAATCCAGACTCCAAAACTACTGAAATAAATCATCCATGGCCTCATAAACATCCAAGAACAACACTTTAATTATGCCTACAGTGGGCAAGTTACACCCCAGTTCAACTAACATCCCATTTATCAGAAAAAAGGCAGCCCAAACCAACAAACAATCAGACTCTAAATCCACTCTTCACAAGACAGAAGACAAGTGGTCACAGAAGTGGGAACCTACCCATGATGACTCCATGCTCTGTGACACAAATAAAGCTCACCCAAAACAAAAGGAGATGGAAACTAAGAAATCCTCCTCAACTAAGACAAACCCCAGAGAAGATGATCTCAGTACAGAAAGTGACTCCTCAACCAACTTTACCCCCCAATATCAATGATCAAGATTAGAACCAGAAGTCCATACCAACTCTTCAGAAACCTTTGCAAATATCATCTCTAACGACCAACCTCAGAGTTGGGGAACATTGCCTGAGCAGAATAAAGCAAGTGTTTTTCAAGGATAACCTTGTATACGGCTTGATTCAAACGTCCTTCACAAAGATTAACCTGCCCAACTGAAGCATCCCCAGATCAATCCTCCACCAAATTTCACAGTGGGTGCAAGAAACAGTGGCTTGTACACCTCTCCAGGTCTCTGTCTAACCATTAGACTACCAGGTGATGGGCAAAGCTAAAAATTGGACTTATCAGAAAAGATTACCCTACTCTAGTCCTCTATGGTCCAATCCATATGGTGTTTGGCAAACTGCAGCCTGGCTCTCCTTTGCTTCTCATTGATTAAATGCTTTTCCTAGCTTTACATGACATGAAACCTGCCTCTGGGAGCCTGTTACAAACTATTCTTGCCATGCACTTCACCCCAGGTGCTATTTGCCATTCCTTTTGGAGGTCACTTGATGTCATCCTGCGGTTGAAATTACGTTTGGGCTATTCCTAGCACTTGTTTTCCCATTCAGCTTGTCCTATTGCAAGAAGATAGTTAAGACCATAGTAGTATTTTTATACTTTCCCTCATTAAATAAGATTTGGTTAAGGTGATCACCTAAGCTCATTAAGTAAAATGAGGTGTACTTTGGTTGGAATTCAACTGACACTGGAATGAAATGGCTGACAGATGTGTAGAGATGGTGCTTTTAAGAAATCTGTGCAATGGTCTGTTAAGTTTTGAGAGGGCTCTATATGCCCTAAACAAAGATCAAGTCAATTTCCTAAACAAAATTATTAAATTAATTGATTCCAGCAGGAAGGGCAATTTAATTATCATGGGTGACTTTAACCTAGTACTATACTATTTTTTAAACTCCTCATTTAAACTCAGAACAGCCCACCACCTTGAACCTTGGATTACAAGAGAGGAACTGTTTTGATATTGTCAGATGCATTATTATTATTATTATTAGGTATTTATATAGCGCCATTATGTTACATGGCGCTTTACAAGTGAGGGTAGACAAAGACAAGTGGTAAAAACGACAACAAATCGACAAATCGATCATACGGGTACAATAGGGCTGAGGATCCTGTCCGCAAGGGCTCACAGTCTAGAGGGGTGGGGAGGGAGACAGTAGGAGGGGGAGAGGTGAGATGGTGCAGCGGATTGGGTCTTAGTGTGGGTTATAGGCTTGTAGGAAGAGGTGGGTCTTCAGATTTTTCTTGAAGGTTCCCAGGGTAGGGGAGTGTCTGATGTGGTGAGGGAGGGAGTTGCAGAGTATGGCAGAAGCACGAGAGAAGTCTTGTATGCGGTTGTGGGAGGTGGAGATGCAGGGGGTTGAGAGAAGTAGTTCTTGAGAGGAGCGCAAGTTGCGCGAGGGGAGGTGGCGGGAGACCATGTCGGAGATGTAGGGAGGGGACAGGTTGTGTATGGCCTTATATGTCAGGGTTAGGGTTTTGAAGCAGGATCGCTGGGGGGTGGGGAGCCAGTGGAGGGCTCGGCGGAGAGGGGAGAGGGGGAGTAACGTGGAGAGAGGTGGATGAGGCGGGAAGCAGAGTTGAGGATGGTGCGGAGAGGTGCAAGGGTGTAGGCAGGGAAGCCGGTGAACAGGAGGTTGCAGTAGTCCAGGCGGGAGATGATGAGGGCATGGACAAGTGTCTTGGCTGTGTTGTGGTCAAGGAAGGAGCGGATACGTGCAATGTTTTTTAGTTGGAGTCGACAGGCGGTGGCGAGGGCTTGGATGTGGGGCTTGAAGGAGAGGGAGGAGTCAAGGATTACCCCGAGGGACTTGGCGTGGGGGATGGATGAGAGTGTGCAGTCATTGACGGTGATGGATAGGTCAGGAAGAGGGGCAGGGTTGTGCGGGGGAAAGACGATGAATTCGGTCTTGTCCATGTTGAGTTTGAGGAAGCGGGTAGAAAATAAGGATGCAATGGCGGATAGGCAGGGAGAGATTTTGGATAAAAGGGAGGAGATATCAGGGCCAGACAGATAGAGCTGGGTGTTGTCGGCGTAGAGGTGGTATTGGAGGCCGTGTGATTCGATGAGGTTGCCTAGGCCGAGGGTGTAAATGGAGAAGAGTAGTGGTCCCAGGACTGAGCCTTGGGGAACACCTACAGAGAAGGGGTGGGGCGAGGAGGAGGTGTGGGAGTGGGTGACGCTGAAGGTCCTGTCCGTTAGGTAGGAGGAGATCCAGGAGAGGGCAAGGTCAGTAATGCCAAGAGATTCAAGGATTTGAAGTAAGAGGGAGTGGTCAACAGTGTCGAAGGCAGCTGAGAGGTCGAGAAGGTTGAGGGCGGAGTTGTGTCGTTTGCCCTTACGATCAGAAGGTCGTTAGTGACTTTAGTTAGGGCTGTTTTAGTGGAGTGGTGGGGTCGGAAGCCGGATTGTAGGCGATCAAAGAGAGCGCAGGAAGAGAGATGGGAGGATAGTTCGGAACAGACGTGTTGTTCAAGAAGTTTTGAGGTGAACGGGAGGAGAGATATGGGGCAATGGTTTGAAACTGTTGTAGGGTCAAGGGATGTTTTGTTAGGGATGGGCGTGGTTAGGGCGTGTTTGAAGGGTGAGGGGAATGTGCCGGATTTGAGTGATATGTTGAAGAGGTATGTTAGGGCAGGGATGAGGGCTGTGGTGAGGTTGGGAATGAGGTGGGAGGAGAGTGGATCGAGGGCACAGGTGGTAAGGTGTGATCGTGCTATAAGGGAGGAGAGGTGGTCCTCTGTCATGGGGGTGAAACTGCATTTGGGTGAGGGGGGATGGGCTGGAGGTGGGATGGGGCGAGGGGAGTGTGGGTCGAAGCTTTGTCTGAGTTTGTCAATTTTGTCTTTGAAGAAGGTGGCGAAGTCATCGGCGGAGATGAGGGGTGTGGGAGGAGGTGCAGGGGGCGCAGTAAAGAGTTGAAAGTTTTGAAGAGTTGTTTGGGGTTGTGATTATTAGGGAGGAGAAGTAGACTTGTTTTGCGGAGTCAAGGGCAGTCTTGAAGGAATTGAGGGAACGCTTGTATAGGGCGAAGTGCTCTGCGGAGTGGGATTTCTTCCATTTCCACTCGGCTGCCCTAGTCGTCCGTCGGAGTTTTTTGGTGAGGGTCGTGAGCCAGGGTTGTCGTTGTACTCATGTTGTGTTAAATGTGAGTGGAGCGGCCTGGTCGAGGGCTGTAGTGAGAGTGGAGTTGTAGAGGGAGGCGACTGAGTCAGCGTCTTGAGAAGAGGCCAAGTCTGAGAGGGGGAGAAGGGATTCTGAGAGTGAGTGGAAGTCTATGAGTTTAAGGTTTCTATGGGGGTGGGGGAGTGTCCGGAGAGGGGGCAGCGTGGTAGGGGGGGAGAGGGATGAGAATGTCAGAAGGTTGTGGTCAGAGTGGGTGAGGGTTGAGTATGTGAGGTCAGTGAGGGAGCAGAGACGGATGAAGACTAGGTCAAGTGTGTGGCCACCAGTGTGCGTGGCGGAGGAGATCCATTGGGAGAGGCCAAAAGAGGAGGTGAGAAATAGGAGTCTGGAGGCAGCAGCATTGGGGGTGTCGATGGGGATATTGAAGTCACCCATGACAATGGTAGGGATGTCGGAGGAGAGGAGGTGGAGGAGCCAGGTTGTGAAGTGGTCAAAGAAAGTAGAGGGGGATCCAGGGGGCGGTAGACAACGGCCAGTTGGAGGTTGCAGGGGGAGTAGATGTGAACAGCATGTGCCTCGAAGGAGGGGAGGGGGGGTGGAGTAAGTGGGGAGAAGGAGCAGTCGTTGGCCAGAAGTAGGCCAACAGCTCCGCTGCGGGTGTTGGTGGGGCGAGGAGTGTGGGAGAGCGTGAATCCACCGTAGGAGATGGCAGCCGGGGAGGTTGTGCCAGAGGGGGTAAGCCAGGTCTCCGTGATGCCGAGGAAGGAGAGTTTTTTGGAGATGAAGAGGTCATGGATAAGTGTGAGTTTGTTGTAGACCGAGCGGGCGTTCCAGAGTGCGTCGGATGGGGGGAATGGGTCGGAGGTTAAGGGGGTTACGATGGTTGGTGATGGGTTGTCGGAGTGGGATGGAGGAAAGTGAGGTGGTGTGGTGGGGTGGGCCAGGATTAGGGGAAATGTCACCGGAGAGTAGGAGGAGCATGGAAAGGGTTTAGAGGTGGGAGCAGGGGAGCTTGTGGGGTGGGCGTGTACATCTAGAGATGGTGGGTTGAAAGTGGGGGAAAAGTTAGGAGGATAGGGTGATGTGGGTAGGAAGGATGGAGGATGAGAGCAGAATTCCTTTGCTCAGTGGGGGGATGAGTGGGGGTAGTAGGAAGTGGAGAAGGATGGGAGTGAACGTGAGAAGAAGCGGGAACATGATGGGGTGAGTAGGGGAGGAGAGGTGACTGGGGTCGGGGGTAGCCGGGGATCTGGTGTGGCAAGGGTGAGTTCAAAGTGATGGGTGGTTAACCGTATTAGAGGTGCGGCCAGGAGATGAGATGCAGTCCAGGGGAGGACATTCAGTTCAGGGGTGAGGTGCAGTTCTGTGAAGAGGTGTTGCAGCCGAGGACGTCGCGGCCAGGATGAGTTGGCGCAGGTGCAGCAGCCGAGGATGAGGTGATGCAGCTGAGGATGAAGTGATGCAGCTGAGGATGAGGTGATGCAGCCGAGGATGAGGTGATGCAGCCGAGGATGAGGTGATGCAGCCGAGGATGGGGTGATGCAGCCAAGGATGAGGTGAGGCAGCCGAGGAGGAGGTGAGGCAGGCGGAATGAGGTGAAGCAGCCGGGGTGAGATGATGTAGCCCAGGAGGAGATGATGCCGCCAGGGGGTGAAGCAGCCAGGGGATGATTAATACTTCATCAGTTGAATTCACGTATTATTAGACAGACACCATTCAATTGCCCGTATAGGCCTTATTCTAACCAACTTGCACACTCTACCCAAGATTTAAAAGGTCCAAATACACGCCAGAACCTGGTCTGACCATTCTCAAATACTTATGAGATGAGATAAAATGATGGATTTAGTTTGGTTATCATTTGTTAGATGGTGGGGAAGGAGGTATTTACAAGGGTACGTGATGCCACCTGTAGTTCCCGGTAATAAAGGTACCAGCGCTGCAAGCCGGCCACTGGGGTGATGATGGGTGCTGCAGAGTTTGGTACAGCTCCCAACAGGTGGAGCTATTACCTCAGGGCAGCGGTGAAGAAGGATGATGGGAGTAGTTGTTGTTGCTCTTACCCCTCTGATGAGATGCTTCTGATGGTGTTGTAGCCCTCCGGGCACCGGTGTGAAGAGCAACAGAGACCAATTCAACTCAAACTCCTCTTTACTGGGTACCGGCAGATGGTAAACGATACACGGTACAGTCCGATTTACCGGGTGAATGTTGCCGGTCCAGGGTCCCCCTTATGGAGTCTGTAGATGTTCCTTCACAAGTATTTTGGGGTCTAATCTGTCTTTCTCTGTCTTTACCACCCTCGCAGAGCTCTCCCACCAGTCCTACGGTCTGTATCTAGTAGGTAAGGTTGGTGCCTTACCGGTTCGAACGGGAGTAGCAGGAACGCACTGTTTCTCTCCCACCACCGGAATTCGGCCCTTTTTCCTCTAGTGTCCTGAAATGGTTTCAGTCCTGAGGGGTGAGATGCCTTTGTGGGGCTAATGGCAACCCGTTGGTGATGGACCCGCAGCACGTCGGTTTGTGGTCAGAGGTGAACTCCTGGCCGCCACGGCTTCCCGTGCTGCCGGTGCTTCCCCCAACGTGACCAACTGGCTCCAACCAGTCCTGGCCCATTGCCTTCTGTCCTGGGCCCCCCACTTAAAGATGGGGACCCCTCCTGTCTGCGGTGCTGTCAGGCGCATCCTTCCTGACTGCCTTCCCAACACTATCAGTAGAAGAAGAAAGAAACAGCGCCTCTCATGCCACGGGTGTAGTTAATTCAACTTTGCTTTATTCCACACATCATAAGGCACGACGTTTCGGACCTTACATGGTCCTTTAACACAGAATAATACCATTTCCTTTATATAGTGTAAAACCCTCCCCCTTATTACTCTACACCAATCAGTATCAAAAAATATCAAAACATTACAAAGAAATATATATATATATATAAATCATTAAAACATCCCACATGAACAAAATAGGACATCACAGGCCTTACCCTATCTCCCAGTCTCATCTGATCGCATAAAAATGTCCATAAATCATGAAAAATGCTCCTCACTCGTTTCTCCTCCATAGTGGCCATAATAAGGGCAACAGCCAATCACACACTCTGTTTACATATAGTCATGGAAACCAACCACCAATCCTTTCTCCTGTTGTATTCCATTGGGGTAATAGTCCAATCCCTCATAGCGTTCTATGTACTCTTCCACATAGTCTCCACTTCACTGGTTCATAGCGCCGGCTGCTCTACGCATGCGCCGGCGTCTGAGAACGATAGGGCAACTTTCTGCAGCGTCAGCGATGACATCCAAATGTGATTGGTAGTATTGGCGCCACGTCAGTAATGGTGTCTTCACCGCGATTGGTCACAATGGCACCACATTATATCACAGTGTCGGCACTCGTGTTCAATAATAGCGCCGCCTTCTCCTCAGTAATACTGCTGTTAACCCTCTCCATTACCAGACACACATCACCGCTGTCTTAGATCAGAACTAGTTGCTAAACAATTATTATAACAGTGGTATAAAAAACACATCATATTCCACTGCACTATTCCCCATATGAGCATGGTAATGTCTATTAGTATTTTATGCACAGTTCAACCCCAATATTATGCATAATTGTACTTATACCTTTTAACATCACTATATAGGGAATATATTATCCTCTATAAACCCTTTATGCTACATAACTCTCATGGATCTCCACATGGAATCCCATATGAGAGATCCAGAGGTATCAAACATATCCCTCACAACACTATCTCCATACATCTTATATATAAAACCCGAAGGCCACTTCCGGTCTATCCGCTCAACTTCCGTGACGGCCTGCGCCCTGTGACAAAGACCGGAATCGGAAGTAGCACACCCACGCGCTCACCGCAAGCCGCTGTCAAAATGGCACAGCGCCTCGCAGTGGGCGCTAAAGCGCCACCACTTGCCGTTATCCCGCCACCGGCCCTGCACACAGCACCGTGTGCGCCCACCCACATCCGGCCCATAGCCCCCGCTGCCCCATCAGCCCCCTGCCTGTCACCATAGCCGCCCTCCACTGTCCGGTCACCCCCAGCCTATCACCACTGCCCCTCCGCTCCCCGATTGCCCCCCTCCACTCTCCGGTCACCCCCCGCCTCTCAGCACAGACCCCCTCCACTGTCCGGTCACCCCCCCCCCCCATGCCACAGCTCCCTCCAGCCACCCGCGATCTCTCTTCATCCTGCTTGAGGACCTTTGATGACGTCACGATGATGGGTGGAGTCACAGATCACATGACCGTGACGTCATCAAAGGTCCTGTCCTGATCTAACCTCCTCTGCCTATTCATCCCCCTGCGCTGCACACTGACCCACGATCTGCTCCCTCACCCCCCGCTCTGCCCACTGACCCCCACACTGACCACTGACCCCCACTCTGACCCTGTTCTGCCCACCCACCCCCACTCTGACCACTGACCCACACTCTGACCCTGCCCACTCACCCCCACTCTGACCACTGACCCTCACTCTGCCCACTCACCCCCCAACTCTGCCCCCCTCACCCCCTCTCTGCCCCCCTCACCCCCTCTCTGCCCCCCTCACCCCCACTCTGCACACTGACCCCCACTCTGTCCCTGCTCTGCCCACTGACCCCCACTCTGACCACTCACCCCCCACTCTGCCCACTCACCCCCAAACTCTGCCCACTCACCCCCCTACTCTTCCCCCTGAACCCCTCTCTGCCCCCTCACCCCCACTCTGCACACTGACCCTCTTTCTGACCCTGCTCTGCCCACTCACCCCCACTCTGACCACTGACCCCCACTCTGACCACTCACCCCCAAACTCTGCCCACTCACCCCCTCTCTACCCCCTCACCCACTCTGCCCACTCACCCTGCTCTGCCCACTCACCCCCACTCTCTGCCCACTCACCCCCTCTCTGCCCACTCACCCCCTCTCTGCCCACTCACCCCCACTATGCCCACTGACCATGCTCTGCCCACTCACCCTGCTCGGCTCATTGACCCCTCACACTGGCCACTCATCCTGCTCTGCCCACTCACCCCTCACTGCCCACTGACCCCTCACACTGACCCTGCTCTGCCCACTGACCATCCTCTCCCCACTGACCCCTCACTGACCCTGCTCTGCCCACTCGCCCTGCTCAGCCCACTGACCCCTCACACTGCCCACTGACCCTCCTCTGCACACTGAACATGCTCTGCCCACTGACCCCTCAATGCCCACTCACCCTGCTCTGCCCACTGACCCTGCTCTGCTCACTGACCACTCACACTGCCCACTCACCCTGCTCTGCCCACTGACCCCTCACATGCCCCACTGACCCTGCTCTGCTCACTGACCACTCACACTGCCCACTCACCCTGCTCTGCCCACTGACCCCTCACATGCCCCACTGACCCTGCTCTGCCCTCTCACCCCTCACACTGACCCTGCTCTGCCCACTGACCCCTCACACTGCCCACTGACCCCTCACACTGCCCACTGACCCCTCACACTGCCCACTGAACATGCTATGCCCACTTACCCCTCACACTGCCCACTGACCATGCTTTGCCCACTGACCCCTCACACTGCCTACTGACCCTGCTCTGCTCATTTACCTCCCGCTCTGCCCACTCACCCCCCGCTCTGCCCACTCGCCCCTGCTTTTTACCACTCACGCTGCCCTGCCCACTGACCACCCTCTGTTCACTCACCCCCGCTCTGCCCTTTCACCATGCCCACTGACCCCTGCTCTGCCAACTGACTGTGCCCACTCACCCATGCTCTACCCACTGACCCTTCTCTGCCCACTTACTGTGCCCACTGACCCCTGCTCTTCCCACTGACTGTGCCCAATAACCCTTGCTATGCCCACTAAACCCTGCTCTGCCCACTCACCCCCGCTCTGCCCGCTGACCCCTGCTCTGCTCACTGACTGTGCCCACTCACCCCTGCTCTGCCCACTCACCCCTGCTCTGCCCACTGATTTTTCCCACTAACCCCTGCTGTGCCTACTGACTGTGCCCACTGACCCCTGCTCTGCCCAATCACTCTGCCCACTAACCCCTGCTCTGACCACTGACCCCCGCTATTACCCTGCTCTGACCACTGACCCCCCAATCCTGCTCACTGACCCTGCTCTGCCTATTCACCCACCACTCTGCCCACTCACCCCCGCTGTGCCCACTGACCCTGCTCTGCCTACTTACCCCCCCCCCCTCTGGCTACTGACCATGCCCACTGACCCCAGCTCTGCCCACAGACCCCAGCTCTGCCTACTGACCCTGCTCTGACTACTGATTATGCCCACTCACCCCTGCTCTGCCCAATGACTCTGCCCACTAACCCCTGCTCTTCCCACTCATCCCCCACTCTGCCCACTGACCCCGCTTTGCCCACTCACCCCCAGCAGATCGGTTTCCCAGCCAACAACAGGTCCTGTCCTGCCACCTACAAGACGGGTGGAGTGAGCCGCCGCAGGGTAAGTATCCTCACTGAGGTTTTTTTTATTTTTATTATCACCATGAAGGTGCGGGGGGTGTGCAGCCCCAGAGGGAGGGGGGCCACAGAGACTAGAGGCCCAGAGGGACGGGTGCCGCGCGGAGCGGAGGGGGTCAGGAGGAGCGCCTCCATCCTGCCCCCCCATCCATCCTGCCCCCCCTATCCATCCTGCCCCCCTATCCATCCTGCCCCCCCTATCCATCCTGCCACCCCCTATCCATCCTGCCACCCCCTATCCATCCTGCCACCCCTATCCATCCTGACACCCCCAACACCATCCTGACACCCCCAACACCATCCTGCCCCCCGACTCCATCCCGCACCCCCATCACCATTCTCACCCCCCGCCAACATCCTGCCCCGCCGCCTACATCCTCCCCCCTCCCCCACCACCATCCTGCCCTGCCGTCTCCATCCTGCCCTGCCGTCTCCATCCTGTCCCCCCTTCCCGCTCCATCCTGCCCCACTTGCTCCATTCTGCCCCCCAACACAATCCTGCCCCCCCTCCCCTCCTCAGCTGATCGCTTGCCCAGGCAACTACAGGTCCTAAAGGCCTGTAGGACCTACAAGGTGGAGGTGGAGCGAGCCGCCGGACAGGTGAGTATCCTCACTGAGAATTTTATTATTTTTACTGTGGACGACCGGGGGCCAGGAGGAGTGGGGGACCGCGGTCACCGCAGTATAGTGCTGCTATACATGTGCTATAATGTACTGCCATATACCATAGTGCTGCTATACATGTACTGTTATGTACCGCCATATACTATAGTGCTGCTATACATTTACTATAATCTACCGCCATATACTATAGTGCTGCTATACATGTACTGTAATGTACCGCCATATACCATAGTGCTGCTATACATGTGCTCTAATTACCACCATATACCATCGTACTGCTATATATATATCTTATATATAAAACCCGAAGGCCACTTCCCGCCAATCCGCTCAACTTACGTGATGGCCTGCGCCCTGTGTCAAAGACCGGAACCGGAAGTACCAGACTCACGAGCGGTGAGCGCATAGCGCTCACCGTGAGCCGCTGTCAAAATGGCACAGCGCCTCGCGGTGGGCGCTAAAGCGCCACCACTCCCCCTTATCCCGCCACCGTCCCTGCACAGAGGCCCGTCTGCGCCCACCCACATCCGGCCCACAGCCCTGCAGCTCACCGCCCACCTCTCCATCAGGGACCGCCATCCCGCCACTGGCTCCGCACACAGCCTGGTGTGCGCCCACCAACATGCGGGAACCGCCCCGGACCGGCCCACACTCCGGTGTGCGGCCTCCGCCGCCACCGCTCCCAGTCCTGCCGCTCTCTCCACACACCCGCTGACTCTCCTCCATCACGGAGCTAGCCCCGCCCGCACTCCGGGGCCGGCCTCCGGAACCGCCGACAGCCCAGTGAGTGTTCAGCCCTCCAGCCTCCGTTCTCCTCTGCCCCCCCAGCCTCCGCTCTCCTCTGCCCCCCAGCCTCCGCTCTCCTCTGCCCCCCAGCCTCCGCTCTCCTCTGACCCCCAGCCTCCGCCCCCTCCCTCCTCTGACCCCTCCCTCCTCTAACCCCTCCAGTTTCTGCCTCCTCCGTCCTCTGCCTCCTCCCTCCTCTGCCCCCTCCAGCCTCTGCCCCCTCCAGCCTGTGCTGCACTCACTGCTGACCACTGAGCCACCGCACTTTCTGCTGACCACTGAGCCAACGCACTCTCTGCTGACCACTCAGCCACCGCACTCTCTGCTGACCACTGAGCCACCGCACTCACTGCTGACCACTGAGCCACCCCACTCACTGCTGACCACTGAGCCACCACACTCACTGCTGACCACTGAGCCACCCCACTCACTGCTGACCACTGAGCCACCCCACTCACTGCTGACCACTGAGCCAGCCCACTCACTGCTGACCACTGAGCCAGCCCACTCACTGCTGACCACTGAGCCAGCCCACTCACTGCTGACCACTGAGCCACCCCACTCACTGCTGACCACTGAGCCACCGCACTCACTGCTAACCACTGAGCCACCGCACTCACTGCTGACTACTGAGCCACCGTATACTCTGCTAACCACTGAGCCACCTGTATACACACAATTAATTTCACAGCACTCCCCTATTACTAAATAAACTCTATATAGATTCTAGACTACCCGATTCTTTAGAATCGGGCCACCATCCAGTTATAACAATAATTGTATTAGACAGAATCTCTTAAGGGGCATATCGCTTACTGTGCATAGATACCAATAAGCAACCATAGTATCTCCATTTCTTATATTGTTGTCGTTTAAGGCAAAGATGAAAACCAAATACAGCATCGCTATATAGGTTGGAGCAATTCACAATACAAAGTATATCAATAGGGTCCTGTTTATCACTATTATCCATGATGATCTACATAAGGGGACAAATTAAAAACAGTGTTAAAAACAACACATATAGACAATTGTCAGCAAAGATCATCATCAGGTGTCATATAGTCCTATTTAAGTAGACAACCCCTCTGGTCATACTCCATGTTTAAACCCCTGGGATACAGAGTCCCCAACTCATAAATCCACCTTAGTTCTTTTTTCTTTAATAGCGACAATCTATCGCCACCCCTCCTCATCGGTGGGACGTCGTCTATTATTTTATACCTTAGTTGATTTACCGTGTGTCTAGCTGCTTTAAAGTGCTTAGGGACAGGCAATTCCACCATTTCTTTCCTGATGGTACTCTTATGTTTACTTATCCTAGCCCGTGCCTCCATGGTGGTCTCCCCTACATAAAAGAAACCACATGGGCAACAGATCACATACACTATATAACTACTCTTACAGGTGTACCTCCTCTGTAGTGTGTATTTTTTACCAGATAAGGGATGGTGGAAGGTCCTTCCCTTTAATAGGTTATTGCAACTCGCACATCCTAAGCAGGGAAAGTTTCCCATGCTCGGTTGGCCAAAAGTCAGCTGTATATCACGTTTTGAGCCACCAATATCAGATTTCACTAAGGTATCCTTCAGATTACACCCCTTCGATAAGAGAACAAAGGTGGTTGTTCGAACTCCTTCACATTAGGGTGTCCACTTTTCAATATAGACCAGTTCTTCCTGATGATATTGGATGCCTTTGTACTCATCCCGTTGTAAGTAGTAACCAACGGTATACGTTTCTCAGACTCCTTTTGAGAACCTCCCTCTAACAACCGTTTCCGGTCCAATGTCAGAGCACGTTCCTTGTATTCCCTCAATCTATGTGCTGGATAGCCCCTCTGTAAGAATCTATCACACATTTCCTGCAATCTCTGGTTCACCCTTTCATCATCAGAGACTATACGTGTCACCCTTATCAATTGACTCCACGGAAGGGATTCAATCATTTTCCTTGGGTGCTCGCTGGAGAAGTGCAACGTACTATTTCGATCGGTCTCTTTCACAAACAGATCGGTACTTAAAGTACCCCCTTTCTTATAGACCATCGTGTCCAAGAATTGCACCCTCTCCAGCGAGCACACCATTGTAAAACCCAACTCTGGATAGATGCCAGTCATCTCATTGAAGAAGATATCCAATTCCTCCCGTGATCCATCCCAGATAAAGAAAATGTCGTCGATGTAACGACTCCAACCCCTGACATGGCGCCAGAAGATGGACTTGTACACATATTCACTCTCCAGGACAGCCATATAGATGTTAGCATATGTGGGGGCCACATTTGACCCCATGGCTCTCCCGCGGCGCTGCAGGAAGTAGTCATCCCCAAAGAGGAAAAAATTCCTCCTGAGGACAAACTCCAGCAGCGCCAGAGTGAAACGTGCACAATCCGGCGCCATGTCAGAGGCAGCGAGCGTCACATCGACGGCACTTGGTCGTTATTCTGTGTTGTACTTGATAAAGGACCATGTAAGCGTGCCTTATGATGTGTGGAATAAAGCAAAGTTGAATTAACTACACCCGTGGCATGAGAGGCGCTGTTTCTTTCTTCTTCTACTGAATATGTGAGTATCCAGGTTGGACTCCCTGGTATTTGAAACTTGCGCCTACTTGGGACTATACATCACTATATGAAGATATAGAGGGTCCCTACGATCATAGGTGCTGTGAACCATAATTGTCTTGTGCCTTCCCAACACTGTCTGTCCAAGGTAAACTGTCACTCAACTACTCTTACTACTTCTTCACTGACTTAGGCTCCACCCCCTTTGGGACCTACTAACTACCCAGTCCCCCCCTATTCTAAGGTGGCCTAGTCTTAGGTGTGCAGGATAAGGAAAGGGGAAGTGGAGAGCTGCTCCACCGCCTAATTACCCCTGGACTCCAGCACCTGGTGTAATGGAATGGCAACCATAAATCATGAAGAAAAGGAGATCCACTGGTGCAATGCTTCTCAATTCTTTATTCCATGGATATAAAAATGTAAATCATTCAGCAATCTAGCAAACGTTAGACGCGTTTCGGAAGTAACCCTTCCTTAGTTGTTAGTTTATATTCATGGAATAAAGAATTGAGAAGCATTGCACCGGTGTATCTCCTTTTCTTCTAGTCTTAGGTGTGTGTGTGTAAAAACAGACTTCATAGGTTAAACCCTGAACTGACAACTTACAGAGTTACCACATTTGTTGTCACAGTGCAATACCTCTCTGTGGCGCCTAGCCAGACGGGCGCCACACCCCCAATCGAATTCACACCAAGAAATTCTTAAACTAAGAGTGAAGTACAAATTCGACCTAACAGAAGAATACGACAGGGTGATCAGAGCAGCTAGAATAAACCACTAACACTCAACCAATAAACCAACAGCATTTTTTGCAAATAAGCTCAAGCATCAGAGATTAAAAACTAGAATCTAACAAATCAAAATCTCATCTGACCAGCCTTGTATTAACCCTGGGGATATTTCTGAGGCATTCGCTGATTATTATTCAAGCCTATACAACCTAAAACTCTCCAAAGAGACCCATCAACCCCAACAAGAAGCAATTAAATATTTCCTAGATCCCTTGACTTGCCACAGATCCCCCAACACGAATTAGAAAAACTGAACTTTCCCTATACAGAAACAGAAGTGACGAGTACAATAAATTAATTAAAAATAGGAAAATCCCCAGGCCCCGACAGGATTCAAAATGAATACTATCAAAAATGTTCCCACATCTTAGTCCCCTACATAACTAAACTCACAAACTAAATTGCACAGGAGAGTTACATAAACAAAGCAATGTTGGATGCAACAATCGTTGTCATACCCAAGAAAAAAGGAGACCCTGAAAATCTAACTAACTACCGCCCAAATACTCTCATTTATTCAGACTCAAAAAATGTAGCCTAAATGATAGCCTCAAGAATCCAACCCCTCATCCCCCAAATAATCAACCAAGATCAAGTTTGCTTTGTTAATAATAGGAATACCACCAATGTTAGCAGAAAGACCATACACATTATGCAGCATATGGAAAAATCTAAAACACCATTAATTTTACTGGCATTAGATACCGAGAAAGCCTTCAACAGGGTGCAGTGGGGATTTCTTTTTACAACCTTAAGGAAACTTGGATTTTCGGGTGGCATCTTTAAAGAGGACCTGTCACCCCCCTGGTGCTATGCTAACTGAATGCAGCACTAAATGCAGCATGTCTGCTGCATTCAGGGAAGGGATCCCCCATGTTTCTAGCTCCCCTGTTAGTTGTTAAAAAGACTTAATAAAATTTACAGTTATGGAGCTTGGAGGGACTTACTCAGTAATGTTGCTGGTGTCCTCCCCGCCTCCAGCCCTCTTTGTGCCACCTCCAGCCCACTCTTGTTCAGCCTCCTGTATATGTATTACCAATATAACCCTGAATCTATCTTCACAGCCAACCATCCTACTCATTGGTCTGGAGGACATATCCCACATGCAAAGGCATATAATATTTCACATTCTCCTTACAGCAAACCTTTTCATTGCAGCCAATTGAAAAAATACCCTACCGACGACAATACTTAATGTCATAATCAGCGCCCTCAACTCATACAAATTCACCTTTGCTTTAAAGAATGGAAAAATGGACAAATATAACTTAAATTGGGAAATATGGAATAAAAAATATTCACCCACTCTTCAACTACCAGACCATCAAGTTGCTAATGCAAATCAAACACCCTACATGTAATTACTTTTCAGGTGTAAGACTAAGAAGAAGGAACCTTCCACTCACCAAACTAAACGTACCTGACCTCATAGTGAACTAGACCGTATTTCCCAAATCCTCTCAAGTCCCCCTTCTCCCACCACTCCTTCCTCCCAGTCCCCTACCTGTCCCTGTCAATTATAGTTACACTCCTAAAAGATAAGAAAGTTAATGGGTTTACAGAACTTAAACTGTTAAAAAGCTAAGGATGGAAAAATTACTGCTCTGTAAAACTATATTATCTACAATTAAATTTCTCAACAGTACGATGTAACCTTACAATCAATAAAAATAATTGAACAAAAAAAAAAATGGGAGCCAGAAACCCCCCTTCCCTGTACCGCTGGCTCCAGTCCTCCAGCCAGTAGACCAACTATAAGATGACTACAATCGGCCCCTTTGTCTCCAGTGTATTAGTGGGGAAACAGTGAAGGCCATTGTAAAGGAGAAGGAGATCCCCCATCTCATCACAGCAGGATGTTACCTCTAATAGAGAAACCTTATTCCTGGGAGTGTTCTGAACAGACCTGTGTGTCTAATCACAATAAAAGGAAGACTTTTTAAGCTCTTTATTAATTAACTAGATGGTGGCCCGATTCTAAAGAATCGGGTAGTCTAGAATCTATATAGAGTTTATTTAGTAATAGGGGAGTGCTGTGAAATTAATTGTGTGTATACAGTCGGCTCAGTGGTTGGCACTGTATACGGTGGCTCAGTGGTATCACTGTATATGGTGGCTCAGTGGTTAGCACTGTATATGGTGGCTCAGTGGTTAGCACTGTATATGGCGGCTCAGTGGTTAGCAGAGTATACGGCGGCTCAGTGGTTAGCACTGTATATGGTGGCTCAGTGGTTAGCAGTGAGTGCGGTGGCTCAGTGGTTAGCAGTGAGTGCGGTGGCTCAGTGGTTAGCACTGTATATGGTGGCTCAGTGGTTAGCACTGTATATGGTGGCTCAGTGGTTAGCACTGTATACGGTGGCTCAGTGGTTAGCACTGTATACGGTGGCTCAGTGGTTAGCACTGTATATGGTGGCTCAGTGGTTAGCACTGTATATGGTGGCTCAGTGGTTAGCACTGTATATGGTGGCTCAGTGGTTAGCACTGTATACGGTGGCTCAGTGGTATCACTGTATATGGCGGCTCAGTGGTTAGCAGAGTATACGGCGGCTCAGTGGTTAGCACTGTATATGGTGGCTCAGTGGTTAGCAGTGAGTGCGGTGGCTCAGTGGTTAGCAGTGAGTGCGGTGGCTCAGTGGTTAGCAGTGAGTGGGGTGCTCAGTGGTCAGCAGTGAGTGCGGTGGCTCAGTGGTTAGCAGTGAGTGCGGTGGCTCAGTGGTCAGCAGTGAGTGGGGTGGCTCAGTGGTCAGC
The DNA here is from genome assembly GCA_033576535.1 of Allobates femoralis. NCBI lineage: Eukaryota > Metazoa > Chordata > Amphibia > Anura > Aromobatidae > Allobates > Allobates femoralis. Next base: position 16,708,742 of record JARQOC010000003.1, read on the forward strand.
AGTGAGTGGGGTGGCTCAGTGGTCAGCAGTGAGTGGGGTGGCTCAGTGGTCAGCAGTGAGTGGGGTGGCTCAGTGGTCAGCAGTGAGTGGGGTGGCTCAGTGGTCAGCAGTGAGTGGGGTGGCTCAGTGGTCAGCAGTGAGTGGGGTGGCTCAGTGGTCAGCAGTGAGTGGGGTGGCTCAGTGGTCAGCAGTGAGTGGGGTGGCTCAGTGGTCAGCAGTGAGTGGGGTGGCTCAGTGGTCAGCAGTGAGTGGGGTGGCTCAGTGGTCAGCAGTGAGTGGGGTGGCTCAGTGGTCAGCAGTGAGTGGGGTGGCTCAGTGGTCAGCAGTGAGTGCGGTGGCTCAGTGGTCAGCAGAGAGTGCGGTGGCTGAGTGGTCAACAGAGAGTGCGTTGGCTCAGTGGTCAGCAGTGAGTGCAGCACAGGCTGGAGGGGGCAGAGGCTGGAGGGGGCAGAGGAGGGAGGAGGCAGAGGACGGAGGAGGCAGAAACTGGAGGGGTTAGAGGAGGGAGGGTCAGAGGAGGGAGGGGTCAGAGGCTGGGGGGCAGAGGAGAGCGGAGGCTGGGGGGCACAGGAGAGCGGAGGCTGGGGGGCAGAGGAGAGCGGAGGCTGGGGGGGCAGAGGAGAGCGGAGGCTGGGGGGGCAGAGGAGAACGGAGGCTGGAGGGCTGAACACTCACTGGGCTGTCGGCGGTTCCGGAGGCCGGCCCCGGAGTGCGGGCGGGGCTAGCTCCGTGATGGAGGAGAGTCACCGGGTGTGTGGAGAGAGCGGCAGGACTGGGAGCGGTGGCGGCGGAGGCCGCACACCGGAGTGTGGGCCGGTCCGGGCCGGTTCCCGCATGTTGGTGGGCACACACCAGGCTGTGTGCGGAGCCAGTGGCGGGATGGCGGTCCCTGATGGAGAGTGGGCGGTGAGCTGCAGGGCTGTGGGCCGGATGTGGGTGGGCGCAGACGGGGCTCTGTGCAGGGACTGTGGCGGGATAAGGGGGAGTGGTGGCGCTTTAGCGCCCACCGCGAGGCGCTGTGCCATTTTGACAGCGGCTCACGGTGAGCGCTATGCGCTCACCGCTCGTGAGTCTGGTACTTCCGGTTCCGGTCTTTGACACAGGGCGCAAGCCATCACGGAAGTTGAGCGGATTGGCGGGAAGTGGCCTTCGGGTTTTATATATAAGATATATATATAGCAGTACGATGGTATATGGTGGTAATGAGAGCACATGTATAGCAGCACTATGGTATATGGCGGTACATTACAGTACATGTATAGCAGCACTATAGTATATGGTGGTACATTATAGCACATGTATAGCAGCACTATAGTATATGGCGGTAGATTATAGTAAATGTATAGCAGCACTATAGTATATGGCGGTACATTACAGTACATGTATAGCAGCACTATAGTATATGGCGGTACATTACAGTACATGTATAGCAGTGCTATGGTATATGGCGGTACATTACAGTACATGTATAGCAGCACTATGGTATATGGCTGTACATTATAGCACATGTATAGCAGCACTATGGTATATGGCAATACTGCGGTGACCGCGGTCCCCCACTCCTCCTGGCCCCGGTCGTCCACAGTAAAAATAAAAAAATCCTCAGTGAGGATACTCACCTGTCCGGCGGCTCGCTCCACCTCGGCCTTGTAGGTCCTACAGGCCTTTAGGACCTGTAGTTGCCTGGGCAAGCGATCAGCTAAGGAGGGGAGGGGGGGGCAGGATTGTGTTGGGGGGGCAGAATGGAGCGAGTGGGGCAGGATGGAGCGAGCGGGTCAGGATGGAGCGGGAAGGGGGGACAGGATGGAGACGGCAGGGCAGGATGGAGACGGCAGGGCAGGATGGTGGTGGGGGAGGGGTAGGATGTAGGCGGCGGGGCAGGATGTTGGCGGGGGGTGAGAATGGTGATGGGGGTGCGGGATGGAGTCGGGGGGGCAGGATGGTGTTGGGGGTGTCAGGATGGTGTTGGGGGTGTCAGGATGGTGTTGGGGGGCAGGATGGATAGGGGGGGCAGGATGGATAGGGGGGGCAGGATGGAGGCGCTCCTCCTGACCCCTTCCGCTCCCCGCGGCACCCGTCCCTCTGGGCCTCCAGTCTCTGCGGCCGCCCTCCCTCTGGGGCTGCACACCCCCCTCCCCTTCATGGTGATAATAAAAATAAAAAAACCTCAGTGAGGATACTTACCCTGCGGCGGCTCGCTCCACCCGTCTTGTAGGTGGCAGGACAGGAGCTGTCGTTGGCTGGGAAACCGATCTGCTGGGGGTGAGTGGGCAAAGCGGGGGTCAGTGGGCAGAGTGGGGGATGAGTGGGAAGAGCAGGGGTTAGTGGGCAGAGTCATTGGGCAGAGCAGGGGTCAGTGGGCATAATCAGTAGTCAGAGCAGGGTCAGTAGGCAGAGCTGGGGTCTGTGGGCAGAGCTGGGGTCAGTGGGCATGGTCAGTAGCCAGAGGGGGGGGGTAAGTAGGCAGAGCAGGGTCAGTGGGCAGAGCGGGGGTGAGTGGGCAGAGTGGTGGGTGAATGGGCAGAGCAGGGTCAGTGAGCAGGATTGGGGCGTCAGTGCTCAGAGCAGGGTAATAGCGGGGGTCAGTGGTCAGAGCAGGGGTTAGTGGGCAGAGTGATTGGGCAGAGCAGGGGTCAGTGGGCACAGTCAGTAGGCACAGCAGGGGTTAGTGGGAAAAATCAGTGGGCAGAGCAGGGGTGAGTGGGCACAGTCAGTGAGCAGAGCAGGGGTCAGCGGGCAGAGCGGGGGTGAGTGGGCAGAGCAGGGTTTAGTGGGCATAGCAAGGGTTATTGGGCACAGTCAGTGGGCAGAGCAGGGGTCAGTGGGCAGAGTGAGTGGGCAGAGAAGGGTCAGTGGGTAGAGCATGGGTGAGTGGGCACGGTCAGTGGGCAGAGCAGGGGTCAGTGGGCATGGTGAAAGGGCAGAGCGGGGGGTGAGTGAACAGAGGGTGGTCAGTGGGCAGGGTGAGTGGTAAAAGCAGGGGCGAGTGGGGGTGAGTGGGCAGAGCGGGAGTAAATGAGCAGAGCAGGGTCAGTAGGCAGTGTGAGGGGTCAGTGGGCAAAGCATGGTCAGTGGGCAGTGTGAGGGGTAAGTGGGTATAGCATGTTCAGTGGGCAGTGTGAGGCGTGAGTGGGCAGTGTGAGGGGTCAGTGGGCAGAGCAGGGTCAGTGTGAGGGCAGAGCAGGGTCAGTGGGGCATGTGAGGGGTCAGTGGGCAGAGCAGGGTGAGTGGGCAGTGTGAGTGGTCAGTGAGCAGAGCAGGGTCAGTGGGGCGTGTGAGGGGTCAGTGGGCAGAGCAGGGTGAGTGGGCAGTGTGAGTGGTCAGTGAGCAGAGCAGGATCAGTGGGCAGAGCAGGGTGAGTGGGCATTGAGGGGTCAGTGGGCAGAGCATGTTCAGTGTGCAGAGGAGGGTCAGTGGGCAGTGTGAGGGGTCAGTGGGCTGAGCAGGGCGAGTGGGCAGAGCAGGGTCAGTGAGGGGTCAGTGGGGAGAGGATGGTCAGTGGGCAGAGCAGGGTCAGTGTGAGGGGTCAGTGGGCAGTGAGGGGTGAGTGGGCAGAGCAGGATGAGTGGCCAGTGTGAGGGGTCAATGGGCCGAGCAGGGTGAGTGGGCAGAGCATGGTCAGTGGGCATAGTGGGGGTGAGTGGGCAGAGAGGGGGTGAGTGGGGGTGAGTGGGCAGAGCAGGGTGAGTGGGCAGAGTGGGTGAGGGGGCAGAGTTTGGGGGTGAGTGGGCAGAGTGGGGGTCAGTGGTCAGAGTGGGGGTGAGTGGGCAGAGCAGGGTCAGAGAGAGGGTCAGTGTGCAGAGTGGGGGTGAGGGGGCAGAGAGGGGTTCAGGGGGAAGAGTAGGGGGGTGAGTGGTCAGAGTGGGGGTGAGTGGTCAGAGTGGGGGTGAGTGGTCAGAGTGGGGGTCAGTGGTCAGAGTGGGGGGTCAGTGGGCAGAGCAGGGACAGAGTGGGGGTCAGTGTGCAGAGTGGGGGTGAGTGGGCAGAGTTGGGGGGTGAGTGGGCAGAGTTGGGGGGTGAGTGGGCAGAGTTGGGGGTGAGTGGGCAGAGTGAGGGTCAGTGGTCAGAGTGGGGGTGAGTGGGCAGAGTGAGGGTCAGTGGTCAGAGTGGGGGTGAGTGGGCAGGGTCAGAGTGTGGGTCAGTGGTCAGAATGGGGGTGGGTGGGCAGAGCAGGGTCAGAGTGGGGGTCAGTGGTCAGAGTGGGGGTGAGTGGGCAGAGCAGGGTCAGAGTGGGGGTCAGTGGTCAGAGTGGGGGTGAGTGGGCAGAGCAGGGTCAGAGAGAGGGTCAGTGTGCAGAGTGGGGGTGAGGGGGCAGAGAGGGGTTCAGGGGGAAGAGTAGGGGGGTGAGTGGGCAGAGTTTGGGGGTCAGTGGTCAGAGTGGGGGTCAGTGGTCAGAGTGGGGGTCAGTGGTCAGAGTGGGGGGTCAGTGGGCAGAGCAGGGACAGAGTGGGGGTCAGTGTGCAGAGTGGGGGTGAGGGGGGCAGAGAGGGGGTGAGGTGGGCAGAGTTGGGGGGTGAGTGGGCAGAGTGAGGGTCAGTGGTCAGAGTGGGTGTGAGTGGGCAGGGTCAGAGTGTGGGTCAGTGGTCAGAGTGGGGGTGGGTGGGCAGAGCAGGGTCAGAGTGGGGGTCAGTGGTCAGAGTGGGGGTGAGTGGGCAGAGCAGGGTCAGGGTCAGAGTGGGGGTCAGTGGTCAGAGTGGGGGTGGGTGGGCAGAGCAGGGTCAGAGTGTGGGTCAGTGGTCAGAGTGGGGGTGGGTGGGCAGAGCAGGGTCAGAGTGGGGGTCAGTGGTCAGAGTGGGGGTGAGTGGGCAGAGCAGGGTCAGGGTCAGAGTGGGGGTCAGTGGTCAGAGTGGGGGTGAGTGGGCAGAGCAGGGTCAGAGTGGGGGTCAGTGGGCAGATCGTGGGTCAGTGTGCAGCGCAGGGGGATGAATAGGCAGAGGAAGTTAGATCGGGACAGGACCTTTGATGACGTCACGGTCATGTGATCTGTGACTCCACCATCATAGTGACGTCATCAAAGGTCCTCAAGCAGGATGAAGAGAGATCGCGTGTGGTTGGAGGGAGCTGTGGTAAGGGGGGGGGGTGACCGGACAGTGGAGGGGGTCTGTGCTGAGAGGCGGGGGGTGACCGGAGAGTGGAGGGCGGCTATGGTGACAGGCAGGGGGCTGATGGGGCAGCGGGGGGAAGGCAGTGGAGGATGGCTATGGTGACAGGCAGGGGGTGATGGGGCAGCGGGGGCTGTGTGCAGGGCCGGTGACGGGATAACGGCGAGTGGTGGCGCTTTAGCGCCCACTGCGAGGCGCTGTGCCATTTTGACAGCGGCTCGCGGTGAGCGCTACGCGCTCACCGCTCGTGGGTCTGCTACTTCCGTTTCCGGTCTTTGTCACAGGAGGGAGGCCGTCACGGAAGTTGAGCGGATAGACCGGAAGTGGCCTTCGGGTTTTATATATAAGATGAAAAACAAAGCTTGAAAAATCATTCAGTGATGTGCGCTATTAAGTAGACTGTTGGTTACTGCCTGGTTTATGGGAAAGGGTCTTCAGAGCTGTATGATTTCAGCCATGTGTGTTTTACTCTGAAGCACAACAGCATTCACAGTAAATAATAATTTAAGAACTTCTGGTAAATATACAACATGTCAGGACTCTGGATCCTCTGATGACCTTTTTTGCATTCTCGCCCTTTTCCAAGATGGCGTCTTCTATTTCGTTCCTCTCCATATGTTTTTTGTCTCCCTGCCTTTATAAGGTCTAATTCCTCTACTTGTCCTTTCTTGAGTATTCTGACAGGATACCATCTCCTTGCTCCTTCTCATGCAAATCCATTTCAGTTTCCAATGACTGATATTCAGAGGTTCAGCCTTCCACAACAGCTGCCAGCTCGACCTCAGTCTCCTAGCTGTTTTGTACTGTTACTTTGCTTCAGTTCCTGCCTGGCATCCAAGTTCCATGTCAGCTTCTTGGTTTACAACCTTTCTGTAGCTCCTTCATTTGTTTATAAGATGTAATAGTGTTCAGGACTTTGTGGGACTTTTGGGTAAACTGCACTGCATTTGGTTTAGGTTTGTTTCTTATAAACTACCATTCCCAGGTCTCCTGAGTGAGAACTGAATTCAGAGCCTGTTTCTCATTATTCCTCAGAGTCAACTCACCTGAAGACTTTTCTGCTCACATCATTTCCAAGAGTGTGTACAGAGCTCTAAGACTGTTCTGCTTCTCTGCAACAATATATCATTATTTCACAGACTGTCTATTTAAGGTTCTCTTGAACTTATTATTATAATCGTGTGTTCAGTTTGCTTATGAACTTTGATGTCCTGTTGTATCTTTGTTTGCTAATACCACGTGTCTAATACGAGACTTTTCAAGCGTTAAACTTTGTTTCAGTTGTGTCATTGTCTCACGCCAAGAGATTCCTGAGTTTCTCATTATAGATATTACACCACATAGGAGACTAATGGAAGAGGCTGTTCTCTGGTGTCTTCTTCTTGCCCGTTACCCTTGAGTTACAGGTTTCTCCCAACATGTATCTAAACCGATTAAAGTGCTCAAAAAGACAAAAAGGTGCAGATATGGTCTTATCAATGTGGGATTGGATGAGTGTGTAAACAAGAAATTGCTCACCTGGAGAAGTTGTAAAAAGTGACAACTACTGTGAAGGGTATGTGGTGGTAATGGCTGCCACAGTCCCCAGAGACAAGTGTTAGTTTAGATGAGGGAAAAATGGGTTAATATTACTGCACTGCCATTTAGGAATTGCTGGAGGTACTGAACGAACAGTGATTTTAGTTCTTCACCTTTTGGAGTCTTCGTTACCTTCTTCAGGATATGGTCACATATGTACATCAACAGGCGAATACAATGAGGGTTCACGTAGGAAACATATTTTAAAAGAAAGGCATGGAGGTCACCTGATCTGTCATGGCGTGTGGGAAAAAACGAAATAAGGTCGTAACAAATAACATTGTATGATCATCATGAAGTATGAAAAAAGAAGAAAAAGAAAGAAGGGTTATGTAGAAAAATAAGAAAAAGAGCAAAGGAAAAACTAACAAAAAGAAAGCGGTGGTTCAATCTTGGGGCTCTAATTGGAATCTGTTTTTTCTTTTTTTTTTCCTTTTTTCTACTTATTTATTTTTTGTATTTAAAGCTTTCTTTTCTTCTTCTTTTTTCATTCTTCATGATAATCATACAATGTTATATGTTATTACCTTGTTTTGTTTGTTTTTCCAACACACACGTGACAGATCAGGTGACGGCACGTTACCGGCGCCTCTTGTTTCCTGGATATACTCTCCGTGTATTCACCTGTTGGTTCAATGTCTGTGATTTTTTTCTGAAGAAACTCTGAATCGCGTAGAAATAAAATCACTGTTCATTCAATACCCCCAGCTGTCATTCCTATAAGGAAGCCTGCATGTATCGGGAGAGACCTGACAGTCATATGTTAGTGGATAGGAGACAGCCTAGGACACCACAGAGTATTACACACATATTTACAGGGAAACCAGAGGACCTGACATTATTGACAAATTTATTTTACCGAAAATCACATTTTTGGGAAAGAATTTTCGAATCAGGAGAAATCAAATTTCAAAAGATACAAAATGTGTAATATAAAGAGATGATGATGAGAGATGAGCGGTGTTCGAATCGAATTGTTCGCCAATCTCAAATCCGAGATATTTTTGGCGATGTTCAAGTCGTTCGTCGAATTAGAACAATTTGCTCCAAATTTGGCAGTTCGAGGTCATGTTCGATTTCTGTTCGATTTCAGTTCCACAAGGTATATACATACATTTCGGAACTGAAATGAAGTAAAATCAAGGGTTAAAAATAAAAAAAAAAATCAATACTCACCTCTCTAATCCATCCAGCGACACTTCCAGCACTGTCTAATGTCAGAGATGTGATCCCAGCAGCGTTTCCCGGTGAAATGATGAGTTCTCGCGATAACTCGTCATGTGACCGGATACCGCTGCCGAGATTATGATGTCAACGCAGGTCCTACAGGCCCTCACTAGTAGTGAATAGTAGTGAGGATCTGTAGGACCTGCGGTGACGTCATAATCACGGCAGTGGTTTCCGATCATATGATGAGTTATCGCGTTAACTCATCATGTGACCGAAGGTCCTCACTACTATTCACTACTAGTGAGGACCTGTAGGACCTGCGGTGACGTCATAATCTCGGCAGCGGTTGCCGGTCACATGACAAGTTATCGCGAGAACTCTTCATTTTACCGGGAAACACCTCCAGGATCACATCTCCGACAGGTAGGCAGTGCTGGAAGCGTCGCTGGATGGATTAGAGAGGTGAGTATCGATTTTTTTCATTTTTAACCCTTGATTTTACTTCATTTCAGTTCCACAATGTATGTATATACATTGCGGAACTGAAATTGACCACCACACTAGTGTTTTAGTGTGTTCGAGGGTGTTCGACGAACATTCGACGAACACACCGTCCATTCGACAAATCAAATCGAACTAGAACACGAGGGTGGTGGCTCAACTCTAATGATGATCAGATTGATAAGAGCTCAGCACATTAGGAGCAATCACTGTGACCTGGAACATGATGAAAGTCACAATCACAATAACCGGCACAAGCTCCTCTGACTCCACAATAATCAGGGATTAATCACATATTATATGGACATTAGTAAAAAGTCCCCGATTTGTACAGACGACCAGGAGCTCACAGCCAGTTGGTGACTGAGGACCATAAACCTCATTTTGTGTTACTGGAAATGTCATACATAGAAGCTCGTACTGATAGATGGTGACGCCATGTCTGCGACACTCACACGATTCTCACCACTTATGGACACTACACACATGAAATGGGGACTTACTCTGTACATGATATTCCTAAAGTAAAGTCATCTGGATATCCTAAATCCTCTGCATGTTGATTGATCGTTAACAGCCCACCAATGACGAGATCTCCATCCTGGTAATAATTGCCTAAATAATTATAAACGTCTTTTATCTTGAGATCACAGACTAGTTGTGGTAAAGGAAGCAGCAATAAGATGAGGAGACTGATCATCTTCATATAAGAATGGTGTATAATTGAATAAGAAGTAGATTCCCTTCTGTGATACATGATGAAGAGGCAGGAACAGCGGAGACACAAAGCACACGGCCCATAGGATCAATGGCATGAAGACGACGGTCATCTCCCCTCTTTTTATTCACAATGATGGGATATATTTTACATTGTCTGATCTCATCACACATTATTCTCGATCTGCTCCCCGATGGTTGTGATCGAAACCGTCTTTACACTGGATAATTGAAGAATAAGTTGTAAGAACATAAATAAGAAATAAGTCTTTATAGTCACTCTTCTGATACAACTTATTTTCTGTTGCTTTACAAAAACAACCCATTACTCAACCCTACTGAACCATTGCTGACACTTACTCTACATTAACCCCTTTTGATTTGCACAACACAAACTTGAGACCAACTTTCTGAGACAGCTTAGTGTTAACTAAGTGATAGACAGGTGCAATGGGAAGTGGACCATGTCACGATGGTCTCTCTTATTTTGGACACTAGAAATAGGCCCAATGCTATTGCATCGGGAATGCAGTGAAATGAACATCTGTGTATCCTTAGTGGTGCTAGCAGGAGCAGTGGACATGTGTCACACAGTTTGCGCTTTCCAACGTACCTATTCTATGTCATCGCACAGTATATGATGTCTCAGTGGTTAGCACTGTATATGGTGGCTCAGTGGTTAGCACTGCATATGGTGGCTCAGTGGTTAGCACTGTATACGGTGGCTCAGTGGTTAGCACTGTATATGGTGGCTCAGTGGTTAGCACTGTAAATGGTGGCTCAGTGGTTAGCACTGTATATGGTGGCTCAGTGGTTAGCACTGTATACAGTGGCTCAGTGGTTAGCACTGCATATGGTGGCTCAGAGGTTAGCACTGTATACGGTGGCTCAGTAGTTAGCACTGTATACGGTGGCTCAGTGGTTAGCACTGTATACGGTGGCTCGGTGGTTAGCACTGTATGGTGGCTGAGTGGTTAGCTATGTATACGGTGGCTAAGTGGTTAGCACTGTATGGTGGCTCAGTGGTTAGCACAGTATATGATGTCTCAGTGGTTAGCACTGTATATGGTGGCTCAGTGGTTAGCACTGCATATGGTGGCTCAGAGGTTAGCACTGTATACGGTGGCTCAGTGGTTAACACTGTATACGGTGGCTCAGTGGTTAGCACTGTATACGGTGGCTCGGTGGTTAGCACTGTATACGGTGGCTCAGTGGTTAGCACTGTATGGTGGCTCAGTGGTTAGCACTCTATGGTGGCTGAGTGGTTAGCTATGTATACGGTGGCTAAGTGGTTAGCACTGCATGGTGGCTCAGTGGTTAGCACTGTATATGGTGGCTCAGTGGTTAGCACTGTATGGTGGCTCAGCGGTTAGCACTGTATACGGTGGCTAAGTGGTTAGCACTATAGCTAGTGGCTCAGTGGTTAGCACTATAGATGGTGGCTCAGTGGTCAGCCCTGTAGATGGTGGCTCAATGGTTAGCACTGTATACTGGGGCTTAGTGGTTAGGACAGTATACTGTGACTCAGTGGTTAGGACAGTATATGGTGGCTCGGTGATAACCACTGTATGGTGTTGGGGCATTTGAATTCCATGCCACTCATTGGCCACCGGCTGAGCAAATGAGCAGCGTGGGATTTAAATCCCCTTCCCAACTCTACCCAACTCTTCCAGGGCCCTGGTGCAGTGACTCACTGGGTACTAAAGGGGTTAGGGCCAGCTTTTTGTTATCAGCTGGCCCTAAGCCCGGGTCACGCCAATAGTAGACATTACCGCTATGAATTTCTAGTGAATCTTAAAAAAAAAAAACAACACATAGAAAAAATATTTTTATTTGAAAAAAAAAACAAAAAGACACTTAGGGACTCCAACTTTAATTTTAAAAAATCCTTTTCTGTCCGACGTAGTCCAACCAGGGTTCTTCTTTAGCTCTGCTACATCTCTGGTAGACAACCTCCACCAGAGATGTAGCAGAGCTGTGCACCATGGGAAAGTTCATGTGAGTTCATGCAGGCAAGCATGAACTCACATGAACCCTGCCAGCACTGTTACTTCAAATGAACAGCTGACCTGAGTCAGCTGTTCATTTCAAAATCCAGGCGGGAAGGTCAAAAATAGAAAACCGGATTAAAAACCGGATTGCCCCAGTCCGGGGCAATCCGGGACCATAGAGCCCCATGTTATGGGGCGCCGGATTGCACCGGACTGGAATTCTCCCGGATTGTACCGGACCGGGGCAATCCGGGAGAATCCGGTTTTCAGAGATAGCTGCAGTGCTTTGTGGCCGCCGCCGTTCTATACGGCTGCAGTCGCAAAGACACAGGGAAGAAGAAAGATGGCGGGTGGGCCGCGCAGAGGATGGTGAGTGAACACCGGCGACCCCCCCCTCCCGAACAATAGTGACAGCCTCTGCTGACAGCGGGATCCTCCACCCCCCTGATCCTAAGTTAGGATAGGGTGGGGAGGCGGGGGGGAGCGGAAGATCCTTCTGTCAGGCAGCAGGGAAGCTGTCAGCGGTTGTCAGCATTGTTTAAAAGCCGGCGGCTTTTTACCGCTGGCTTTTAAACAATGAAATGGGGAATTGCAGGTTTTTCCTCTACTGTGAAACCTTATAGGGTCCTGCAGCAGAGGAATTACTCGCAATTACTCACATTCCCATTGACTTACATTGTACTCGCTATACTCGTTACGAGTAACGAGTATTAGGACCTACTCGTTATGACTCTAGCGAGTCCGAGTATTTTAGTACTCGCTCATCCCTAAGTGCCGCTCATTGGCTGAGCGCCAGGGGTGACAGCGCCGAGCGGGGTGACAGTGCAGCGCAGGGTGACAGCGCAGAGCGGGGTGACAGCACAGAGCAGGGTGACAGCGCAGAGCGGGGTGACAGCAAGAAGAACAGAAAGGGGGTGAGTGGGGCAGAGCAGGGAGACAGCTACAGTAGATGGGGAGACAATTTACCAGAGCGGGGGAGAGTGAAGCAGGGGTGAGCAGGTGGACAGCGCTGCAGAGAGGGGCAGAGCAGGGGAGAGTGGAGCAGAGCAGGGGAGAGCAGAGCAGGGGACATCTGCAGTAGAGCGAGGGGACAATGGGGCATAGCGAGGGAGAGCAGAGCAGAGGTGAGCAAGGGGACAGTGCAGCAGAGAGGGGGGACAGCGCAGCAGAGAGAGGGAAAAGCGCAGCAGAGCAAGAAAAGCAGAGCAGGGGAGAGTGGAGAAGAGCAGGGGTTAGCGGGACAGATCGGGGAGACAATGGAGCAGAGCAGGGGTGAGTGGAGCAGAGGGGGGGGGCAGTGTAGCAAACCAGGGGAAAGCAAGGAAGAGTGGGGGTGAGTGGAAGGGCAGCAAAGCAGAGCGGGAGAGATAGGGGCAGAGCAGCGGAGAGAGGGGCAGAGCTTCAGAGAGAGGGCAGAGCGGGGTGAACAGCGGAGTGGAGCAGAGCAGGAGTGAGTGAAGTGGTGCGGCAGTGGAGCAGACCAGTGGAGAGCGAGTAAGAGAAGGGGAAAGCGGGGCAGAGGGTGGAAGAACAGTGGAGCAGAGTGGGGGGGGCAGTGGAGCATCATGGGGGGCAGCAGAGCGGGGTGGAGAGAGGGGCAGAGCGGGGGTGAGGCGGGACAGAGCGGGAGACAGTGGAGTAGGAGAGTGGAGAAGAGCAGGGGTAAGCGGGACAGAGGGGGAGGGACAGTGGAGCAGAGTGGAGGGGCAGTGCAGCAGGGCAGAGGGGCAGTAGAGCAGAGTGGGGTGCAGTGGAGCAGAGAGGAGGCAGCACAGGGGGGCAGAGAGTGGGGGCAGCGCAGCAGAGCAGGGAGACAGTGGAGCAGAGCAAAGAGAGAGTGGAGTATTGTGGTGGGCAGGGCAGGGGGGCAGTGGAGCATTGTGGTGGGGCAGCACAGCTGTGCAGGGGGACAGTGAAGCATTGTGAGGGGTCAGCGCAGCAGGGCAAGGGGGCAGTGGAGCATTGTGGGGGGTCAGCGCAGCAGGGCAGGGGGGCAGTGGAGCATTGTGGGGGGCAGAGCAGCGGGGCAAGGGGAAGTGGAGCATTGGGGGTGCAGCGCAGCAAGAGGGACAGTGGAGCAGCAGTGGAGCATAGTGGGTGTTGCAGGGCAGGGGGCTGTGGAGCATTGTGGGGGGCAGTGCAGCAGAGGGGCAGGAGCGGCAGTGGAGAATTGTGGGGGGGGCAGCACAGCAAGGCAGGGGACAGTGGAGCGGCAGTGGAGCATTGTGGGGGGGGCAGTGCAGCAGGGCAGGGAAACAGTAGAGCAGCAGTGGAACATTGTGGGGGCAGTGCAGCAGGGCAGGGGGCAGTGGAGCAGCAGTGAAGCATTGTGGGGGCAGTGCAGCAGGTAGAAGGACAGTGGAGAGGGAGTGGAGCATTGTGGAGGAGCAGCGCAGCAGGCAGGGGGACAGTGGAGTGGCAGTGGAGCATTGTGGGGGGCAGCACAGCAGGGCAGGGGGACAGTGGAGCGGCAGTGGAGCATTGTGGGGGCAGCGCAGCAGGGCAGGGGGGCAGTGGAGCAGCAATGGAGCATTGTGGGGGGCAGCACAGCAGGGCAAGGGGCAGTGGAGCATGGTGGGGGGCAGCGTAGCAGGCAGGGGGACAGTGGAGCGTCAGTGCAGCATTGTAGGGGGGGCAGCGCAGGGGGGCAGTGGAGCAGCAATGGAGCATTGTGGGGGGGCAGCGCAGCAGGACAGGGGGGCAGTGGATCATTGTGGGGCGCATCGCAGCAGGGCAGGGGGGCAGTGGAGCATTGTGGGGGCGCAGCGCAGCAGGCAGGGGGGCAGTAGAGCAACAATGGAGCATTGTGGGTGGGCAGCGCAGCAGGGGGGACAGTGGAGAGGTAGTGGAGCATTGAGAGGGTGCAGCACAGCAGGGGGGACAGTGGAGTGGCAGTGGAGCATTGTGGGGGGGGCAGCGCAGCAGGGTGACAGTGGAGCATTGGGGGCAGCGCAGCAGGGCAGGGGGGCAGTAGAGCGGGGGGATGTGCAAAGCGGGGGGAGAGCAGTGGATACTGGGATAGCAGGGGGTGCTGCTGTCTGTACCTGTTCTCTGCTCTCCACTCTGTGTGTGCAGTGCTAAAGGGCCTTTGGTGATGTCACAGTCATGTGATCTTTGACTCCGCCCACAACTGTCACATCACCACTGGTCCTCCGGCTTTTGCAAAGGATTTGTGGGGGTGTGCATGGACCTGGTGGGGATGATCGGGTGGCGTGTGAATGAGGGACACCCGGTGGACTGTTGGGAGAGGGTGGCGGGTATGTGGAGGAGGGAGTGCAGGGACCTGGTGGGGATGATCGGGTGGTGTGTGAGTGGGGGTGTGTGAGCCTGCGCCATATTAGCATACCTATCACTTGGGTGTGCTAATATGGCGCCGCTTCCGGGGCGGCGCAGTGCATTCTGGAATATCGACATAAGCCCTGGAAGCGTGTGACACATATCATGTGACCTTAGCTGATTATATAGTAGATTAGGACCATTGAGGGACTGGGTTGAAAGAACCCATATAGAGATGGTAAGGAGATCACATCAAAGCCACAGGTAAGTGCAGGAGGTCGCCTCTTCACCATACACTATTAACAGGGCTCTCCGCTGTATTTGTCCCCCCAGTGTCTCCCCGTCTGTTGTCTTGTGTAGTACGTCGGACATCATTGGTCCATGCGTCCACTGTCACGCACAAAACTGGACACCCCTTTATTACAGCATGACATAATCACCAGACCGATATATATATTTTGTTCTTTGGTCCATTATGGGTCCTTTGTTAGCCATTGTTTGCACAATTCAAGCAGACTCTTTCACAGGAAGTGACGGATCTGTGGGAACAGGTGGAACAGCAGCTGTGATATATTGTGGATCTGCTGGTCTTGGCCCAGGCTCAGACACAGACAGAACCCAAGATGTCAATGTATGGCAGGGGCTATGCTTCCTAAAATGGCCAGATGTAGTGACCTTGTGCTTGCTATTTCATGTTTGCAAATCCATTGTTCTTGGAGGTTGCATATTGCTAATTTAGTCTTCAATATATTTTTATTATCAACAAGAGGTTACAATTGCCAGTATCAAACTTGTAATAATAGACAAAAATATCTTAAACAAACTTATCCCAACAAATAGGGGATGAAAGGGGAAGGGGGGGAGGGGGTGGGAAGAATGAGGGAATCTAGGGGGGGAAAAAAAAGGTAAAGGGGGAGGGAGGGATGAGAATATAAGTGGCATCAGCCACAGCCGCGATAATCCTCCTGAATAGGGAGACCGATTGCAGGGTTTGGAAAACCACGAAGTGGGGGGTGGGTCGATGTAAGAGGGAGGTCTTCCAAGGGGTATTCGAAGCTAAGTTGCTTTTTGAGTGGTGGTCCCATCCTACTTTATTCATTGGCTGTCCAAGGCAGCAGTGGTTGTGGGTCTCCAGTCCAGTAGTCTGTAAACGAATGCGAAGCCAAGTAGATTGCCGGGAGGGGATGGGGTAAAGGAGTAGGCAATGGAAGAAGGTGGGAAGTGGAGCAGATCGTTATAGCTTGGTAGGAGGGGGGGGGGGGACTAAAAAGCAGGTGAGGGGAGGGGGGAGGGTAGGTTAAAGGATAGGGGGGGAGTTTTTAGGGGGGAGGCGAAAAAAGAAAGAGAAAAAAGGGGGGGAGCCAAAGAGAAGCATTTAGGAAACAAATGCGAACTAAAGAGAAAGATTGAGAGGTAAATAGGCAGAGGAGAGAAGAAGGTGACCTCAGGCCCCTATATGTCTCAAGTGGGTGGTTGTAAGGCTGACGGATGCGATGCCCATAGAGACCACGCTTCAGAAACGTATCGCCGCCTTGGAGCATCCATTGCCAAGTGATATTCATGGCTAATGATTATGTTTAGTTTGTTGATGAGGTCACCAACAGATGGGGGGGGCACGCTTTTCCAGGAAGCTGCAACACATAATCTCGCTGCAATTAGTATGTAGGTGACTGTGTGACGTGTGACTGGTGGGTAGGTTTCCGCACCTATATTTAAGACAGCTAGTTGAGGGGATAAGGGGATGCTCGTTTCTGTTACGGTCCCCATCAGACTGGCGACCAGCACCCAAAATTGGGCGATCTTGGGGCACCCCCACCACATGTGTGCCAGGTCCCCTTTCTGGCCACATTGTCTCCAGCATGAGGGGGAAACTCCCCGGGCAAATTTGGCCAGCCTGACTGGGGGAGTGTACCAGCGGAGATGGACCTTTTTTAGGGATTCCAGATGGTTAATACATTTTGATATCTGGGATACACACCTGACAGCCCCCTCCCATTCATCCAAGTCTGCCTGGAAATTCAGGTCCGACTCCCATGCTTCCATATATGCGAGTTTTGAAGGGGAGTTTTGTGTTATTAGTCCATCATATAGGGAGGATAGACCTTTCGGGATCATGGTTTCCGTGAATAAAAAACGTTGAAGTGGAGAGGGAATGGGCTGTTTCAGGTCATGTGAGCAGTCCGCCGAGTTAAGGAAATGACGGATTTGAGAGTATTGTAGGAAGGAACGTCTCAGGACCTGACAGTTCCTGCTAAGGCTGTCAAAGGTAAGGAGTTTACCATCCTTCATCAGGTCTCCTAAGGTATGAATTCCTGAGTCATGCCA
Source organism: Allobates femoralis (assembly GCA_033576535.1). Lineage (NCBI taxonomy): Eukaryota > Metazoa > Chordata > Amphibia > Anura > Aromobatidae > Allobates > Allobates femoralis. The sequence continues at coordinate 16,725,402 of JARQOC010000003.1, forward strand.
GGGAGCGAGGTTTAGAGAAGGGATGTGCACCTGGAAGGCCTCCAGCGAGATCCTCTCTGGGGGAAGCTTGGACCAGTGAGCTGGCATTTTTCCCCACGATGATTGGAGAGCTCGAACTGTGGCCAAGGGGTGAGACTGCTTGACCGGCCCTAGAGCCGCCCCAGCAAGGAGCCTCTCAGGCGCAGCCCCCGGGGCCACCTCTGTCTCCAATTGTGCCCAACCCAGTGCCGACTGTTGTCTCCACAGAGCTCTGGAAGCTTCCAGGATCGTGGCCTTATGGTAAGACATCACATCTGGGACCCCCATTCCTCCTCCCCTCATTTTTAGGTACATCGTGCGCCTCTGAACCCTGGGTCTGCCTCCCGCCCATATGAATGTGTTAATTTGCCTTTGTAATAGAGTCATTAGTTTGCTTGGGTATCCCAGTGGGACACAATGGAACAAATAGAGTAGCTTCGGAAGCCAAAGCATTCTGAAGGCTTGGATTCGCGCCACCCAGGACAGCAGAGGGAGTGGGCTAGATTCCATAGCACTCCTTAATGTTACCATTAACCTGTTTAAATTTACACGAGCCACATGTTTCGAGGCACATAAGGTTATTTCCAAGTAGGGTATGCCCTCTGGGGCCCAAGCAAACGAAAATTTAGAGGAGAGTGATGCCAGTTCCGTCGCCGACAAATTAATGGGCAGTGCCGTGGTTTTTCCCATGTTCAGTTTATAGTATGAAATTCTTGAGAAGTCGTCTAATTCCTTAAGTATCACTGGGATGGATTTGACTGGGTCTAAGCATGTGATGATGACGTCATCCGCGTATAGCCCTATGACATTTTTTTTGTTCCCACCTGTATCCCAGCTATCCTAGGGTTAGACCGAATTGAGGCTGCTAGAGGTTCCATGACCAAGGCAAAGATCAGGGGTGACAGAGGGCACCCCTGTCTTGTGCCATTGGTAATATTAAAGTGTCGTGAAGCGAATCCTGACGTTGTAACTCGGGCTCCGGGGGCAGAGTAGAGTCCCAGAATGGCGGACAGTATCGGTCCAGAGAATCCGAACTTCTCAAGGACCACGCGAAGGTATCCCCAGTGTACCCTGTCAAACGCTTTTTCTGCGTCGAGAGACAGGAATACACCGGGGACCCCCTGTCCCTCCACCATCTCCACCAGGTCCAGCATACGCCGGGTGCCGTCTCTGGCTTGTCTTCCCTCCACAAAGCCCACCTGATCTGAGTCCACCAGAAGGGGAATCACCTTTGAGAGCCTAGAGGCCAACACTCTGGCAAAAATCTTCACATCCGTGTTAAGTAACGAGATGGGACGATAGCTGCCCGGCTTGTCTGGGGGCTTACCAGTTTTCAGGATGATAGATATTGTGGCCTCCAGGTCATCCGCCCGGAGCCTCCCCTCAGTTTGCCAGTGGTGAAACAGTCGAAGAAGATAGGGGGCCAATTGGGGGGAGAAGACTCTATAGTACTCGTTGGCGAAGCCATCTGGACCCGGAGCGGAGTTACATTTAAGTGTCTTAATAACGTCTGAAACCTCCGTGAGGGTAAAAGGCTGATTCAGGGTAGATAGTACGTCGGAGGGGACAAACGAAAGATCCACCTTTGCCAAAAAAGCTCGAATGTCATCCAACGAGGGTTGAGGGGTCAGAGGGTCCTCCGCTAGGTTGTAGAGATTAGAATAAAAGTCAGCCATTACCTCCACAATCCCGTTCGGGTCCCTAATTCTCTGACCGTCGGTGGATGTCATCGATGTCACCATTGAGTGGGCAACTCTCTTTTTCAGTCTCCTGGCTAAAAGTTTACCCGCTCTGTCCCCTGCTGCGTAAAACTGCGTGTTAAGCTTCCGTAACCCTAGTTCGTGTTGGAAAAGTAGCTGGGCTCTAAGTTTTGTTCTCAAGTCGAGGATCTGGTAGGTCAGTTGGGGAGCAGGATTAGCTTTATTCAATTTCTCTAGGGCCTCAATTTGATCAGTCCATTCCCTCCAGCGCGACTCCCTCTCCTTCTTTTGTTGGGAGGCCTTCTGGATAAGGAGTCCCCGCAGGACCACCTTATGCGCAGCCCATAGGGTGTCGTCTGGGATTTCGCCATTATCGTTAAAATGAAAGAACTCCTCTAAGCTCCCACCCAAGGACTCAAGTGTCTGGTGGTCCGAAAGCATACCGACATTCATCCTCCAGCGACGCGGCGCTCCACCCCTTTGCCACTGTCTGATCCCCAGAGAAACTGGGGCGTGGTCCGACCACGTGATCAGACCGACAGTGGAAGAACCACAACGGGGCAAAGTTTCCTCTCCAACCAGAAAAAAGTCGATTCTGGAATAGGAGTTGTGGGAGTTAGAAAGGAAAGTGTAATCTCTTTCTTCTGCGTGGTGGTAACGCCAAACGTCATGGAGTCTGAACTCTCGGCACAGACCTGCTAATTCCCTTCCCCTCCTTGCGTGTGGGGCTGAGGAGTCCAGTCTCACCTCCATGACCTGATTAAAGTCCCCGCAGACCACCAGGGCTCCCTCTTTCGTTTGGATGAGTCGTTTGAACAAGGATCTCAGGAACCGAAGTTGTCCTACATTTGGGGCGTATACCGTAACCAGAGTGTATAGTTCCCCCGAGATATAGCATTTTAAGATGAGGTATCTCCCCATTGGGTCTGTTTCCACTGACTTCAGTTGAAACTGGACTCTGTTGCTGACCAACACGCATACCCCTGCCTTTTTCACAGTGTGATTTGCAAAGTAGATGTGAGGGAAGGAGGGGTTTTTATACGAAAATTGTCAACAGCTAAAAGGTGCGTTTCCTGTATGCACATCACATCCACGTGAAGTCTCCTGGCCTCCTTCCATAGGAAGGAGCGTTTTGCTGGGGAGTTCAGGCCCTTAACATTGAGAGACACCACATTTACTGAGGAAGGGGCTTCCGACTGAGCCGAGCGCGTCTTTTTCATTCTTACCTTCTTCCAGCAGCTAAGGGTAGAGGTCACCGAAGAAGAGACCAGAGGTGTAGTCTAAGCGGAGAGATACAGAAGAAAAGAGAGAAAAAGGAGGGGATAGGTAAGCTGAGCAACAGGAGGGAGGAAATGGAGAGAGAATGTGGAGGTTCAGTAGGGTGGGGGAACTGGGGGGGATAGCTGGAGGGGGGGAAGACAGTGAGACTAGGAGGGAGGACGGAGGGGGGATAGGGAAACATTTATGTAAATTTGTACAGAGTCAGGCTATGAGAGCCTTGACTAACGTGGGATAGTCAGAGTACCACGCACGGCTCTCTCCACGGTGTGACCAGAGAACGGCTTGGTCATTGGAACTGTCCGTAGGGAGAACCGCATACATCCAAGGCCCTCGATGGAGTGGGGTCTGGCGTGGATAATCTGTAGGGATGTCCAAAAGAGGAAAAGGGTAGCTCGCACAGACCGGAGGGAATTCTTCTGTGACCTCCTCAACCTCAGCTGTGGTCACGGGGGTGCGGACCATGGACTCCCCCCGTCGGGGAGCTTGGGGAGTTTGCTCCCGGTGCAATCAAGTTCCAGGAGCGTAATGCTCTGCGGAGCAAGGTGGGAGAAGAGAAAGAGTGTATATTTCCCTTGTAGCGGAAGTTCACAGATACAGGGGTGCCCCAGGCGTATGGTATGCCTTTTTCCCTCAGGAGGTGGCAACTGTGTGCAAACTCACGTCTTCTGGCTAATGTTCCCGGTGAAAGGTCGGGATACACCGCCGACTTGTCAAATTGTGTAGGAAGAGTGGGATTAGCCCTCATCGCTTGTATAAGAATGTCTCTTGTTTTAGGGTGCAGGAAGGAGATTAGTATGTCCCTAGGTACTTCTTTGGGCAGTTTCATAGGTTTAGGCAGTCTGTAGGCTTTAAGCACCTCCAGAGTCTCAGTCGGTGCGTCCGGGAGAGCTGCTGATAGAAAGGCTGAGACGACCGCAGGGAGATCCTCACCATCTTGGGCTTCAGCTACTCCTCTTAGTTTTACATTATTCTTACGAAGCCCATCCTCTAAGTGACACAGCGTTACCCGGACTGATCCCATCTCCCTGTCCATCATATCATAGCTGTCGGCTAGATTATTGTGAGCCGAAGCGTATTCAGCCATTTTTGACTCCACTTTGGAAGTCCTTTCCCCCAGCACAGCCATTTCAGCCCTCATGTTCGCCATCATGGAGCGCATCTCCCCCATTATAGCGTCTCTCATAGAGCCAAGCATGTCTCTCATGCAGCGTTTAGTGAGAGGGGACTCCTCTCTACTCACATTGCCGCCGCGCTCCTCTGGACGCCTGGGAGACCGAGATGCACGTGTGGAGGGGCTGGAGAGAGACGCTGAGTTCCTCCCGGCCGGCGCCATCTTTGATTCTCTGTGGGGCTCCGGGTTGAAGAAATCCGTGAGCTTGCTAGCCGTCTCCCGGCGGCGAGAGCCCGTTCTGGGCATATCCAGGGTACCGGAGAGGTGTGAGGCTGACACTCGGCTATTAGAAGGGACGGGGAGGCCGTGGATGTGCCGTTTCTCCGGTCTGTGGAGCGGAGCCTCCTCAGTATGCGTCCGGCGCCATCGGCTGCTGGACACGCCCCCATATTGCTAATTTAATGGAACTTACATGACCCTCTCATCTCCTCTGTCAGAGACTCATGACTCATAGGGATATTATGTATGTGGCTTAAAGTCTAGGCAATGAAAGAACAGTTTTATTTCACCAATCGGGAAGACCCCAATGTTGTGCAATGAGTGCTCAGGGGTATATAAGGAGGTTTGTTCATTAACTAAGCACTCATATGCTCTGTGGCCTCAGTCTAGGAACTTCGGCCCCCAACTAGAGGTGCACCAGAGCCTACTTAAATCAGAAACCCTAGTTGCGACGAGTCAGTCGCCTGGTTACAGACATTGCTGTAATCATAAGAAATTGTAGAGACGATCCAGTGGCATGCTTCATATTCCTTTTATTGTGAAATCATAAAATCATCACAGCGCACAGGGGGTGCCGCTGGATGCATTTCGGAGGAACTAGCCTCATTAATCATCAGCTGATGATTAAGGAGGCTAGTTCCTCCGGAAAGCGTCCAACGGCACCCCCTGTGCACTGTGATGATTTTATGATTTCACAATAAAAGGAATATGAAGCATGCCACTGGATCGTTTCTACAATTTCTTATGACTATTAAGGTGGACGCCAACCACTAGATCCAGTGGAGGAGCCTTGTGAGTATATTGGCTGCAGGTCTCCCCTTCCCCCCTTCCTGCAATCAGTAAATTGCTGTAATCGGTCAGCTTCCTACGCTTGGTGCTATCCCTTTCTTGGTGGGTGCCGACTGAAAGCGGGGTGCTGCTGGATTGGAGTAAGTGGCCCTGGAAGCCCTTAGGCGAGACTCTGTTGCCTGACACAATTTACGTTTCGCTTGGTTATGTGTTATATGCCTTTATATACTATTTGGAGATCCAGTAAAGACTTAACATTGTGGTTACCTCACCTTGTGTTGTCTGAGTAGTGTGCCGCCCACGGACAACACAGTAACCTATGGCTCGATGGATGTGCTTCCCACTCTGCTGCTGCCTCCGGGACATAATAGTACTTGAACAAGTTATGGAGAAGATGCACCCAGAAATAGGAGAATGGGTAGCTGACCGGAAGCCCAACACCCCAGAACATGCAGCTCGATTGGCAGATGAATTTACAGCCGACCAACCCAGCTGGAGACCCAATAGTCCCACTGATCCCAGAAGGTCCCTCAACTACAGATTCAAGCAGCCACCAGGGCAAATGTTTACTAGTAGGGTCTATGACTTGCCTAACTTACGGCGTTGTTATACATGCGGACACCTTGGACATATGGGCAAAACTTGTCTTCAAAATCAAGGTCAAAACGAGCCATTGTTGTTGGGGGAATACTACTCCGGGACACACCAGCAGCAGAGGTAGTTATATACCCTGTCAACATCCTGCGGCAGCTCGGACATCGTACACCAGCAAACCTCCATTGCCACATCCAGCCTGTCATGGTCAGTGATATACATGCCCAGGGACTTTGAGACACTGGATCATCCATCACCCTGGTCAGCCCAAATATTGTTCCATTAAAACACCGGTTACCAGGCTGCCAAGTGACCAAATCCCTTGCTGGGGCCCAGCATTCAAACATCCATCTTGCATGTGTAGTGGTAGACTGGGGGACCAACCAGGGGGAGATTGGAGTGGGGCTCATGGACAGGTTACCCACACCTTTTTTTTAGGGAATGACCAAGGACAAGGATGATTCAGTTAGTTTGTCACAGCAATCACGCGAAGCCACGCCAAGCAGCAAACTTATGCAGAATCTTCTACCAATCCTTCTGAGAATAAGCCACCTACTCAGACTTCATTATTCTCCTCAGAGCCTACGATAGTGAGTACGCCTAATCAGACTGTGGACATTAACTGGGGGGAGATAGATAGAATGAGTTTAGGGAAGCCCAACTCACGGACTCCACTTTAGAGCTTGTCCGCAGTGCGGCTGTCCAACCTGGAGAAGGAAATCAGTGGGAGGTGTATAGATGGGAGAATGGACTCTTATATTGAGAAAAGCCTATATCCTGCCCAGAGAAACCCTGGACCCGTGTACATGAGCTTGTGGTAAATCAGCAGAACACACCCCAACTGTTGTGCATGACTCATGATGTTCCTGCAGCTGAGCACATGAGGGTCGGAAAGACCCGGAACCACATTATGCATAGTTTTTTTGACCAATGGTTACTCAAGAAGTGCAGAAGTACCGAGCTTCTTGTCCCATGTGTAAATGTATGGCGGGAGCCACCTGTCGTGCCCAACTCCAACCCATGCCATTGAGAGGATAACCTTTCCAGATAGTTGCTATTGAGTTAGTAGGCCCCTTAGCCATCCCCAGCTGCAGCCGAAAAAGGTTTATCCTAACCCTGGTAGACTTTGCCACCTGCTACCCAGAGGCTGTTGCCTTGTCATCCATTGATGTGGAAGAACGGTTGTCAAGTTTAGGGCAGGGTCACACATACCAATCCGCTTTTTTAAGTCCTTAGAAAAACTAATCCGTTTTTGTTAGGGTGCCAATAGTGTCCCCTGAGGTCCTGGACGTTTTTTGGAAATTTTTGGAGTTAGTTATTTTTTCACCAAACACACGTGCAAAAATGCATGCGTTAACGCATGGTGCCTATATGTACCATGCGTTAACGCATGCGTCTCCCATAGGGCCCCATTTTAAAAAAAAGCATGCGTTTTTTTAATGGGATGCTGCACAAAAACGCATGCGCATTTTTGGAAAAAAATGGATCTAAGATAAAAACGGATGTTATATGTGACCCTGGCCTAACTTGCTATCTTTAGTCAAGTAGGGATTCTGGAGGAAGTATTGACTGACCATAGGGCCTAGTTCCAATGCAAGTTTATTCAAACCCTTTGGGATAAACATGGATTCTGGTCCATGTGCACCACCCTGTACCATCCTGAAACAAATGGATTGTGTGAACGCTTCAACAAGATGCTTAAACAGCTCATTAGCCCACTGGAATTTAGAAGTAGCTCAGGAATGGCAATAATGATGTTACGACCGCACTGTCTGATTCCGAGAATTTGCCTGTGGACAGAAGGTCTCAGTACTGGTACTATTATGCTAAAACGAGCTGCAAACCATGTGGGCAGGACCATTCACTATTACCAGGAAATGTGGGAATACTGACTACACCGTGGCCCTGGATTGAGCAGGTGTTTGAGAACATACCTACCATGTCAACAGGCAAAAAGCTTATGAGGAATGAGAGGTCACCAACTTAGCAGTTTGTTGTCCAGATTTTGATGACCCAGAGATTGACCAGCTCCTTGACTTATAAGTGAACTAAAAAGGGAAATGGGGGAAAAGGATGTCTCACTGGGGGAAGGGCTTTGTCCATCACAGAAGTGACAGTTATCAGATCTGCTTGGAACATACGGACCTCTGCTTATGAGTCAGGCTGAACCTGCAAAAGTAGAAGCTATTACCCAGTGGCACAACCCTGTCAATTAAAAACAGGTCCATGCATTGTTAGGAACCGAAAATTATTATCAAACGTTTATCCCCATTTACAGTACAGTAGCAAAACAACTCACTGACCTCATAACAAAAAAGTATGCCCGTAACCTCATCTGGACTCCAGAATGTGAAACTGCGTTCCTCCAGTTGAAAGCTCAACTGGCTCAGAGCCCAGTCCTGACTGCTCCTGACTTTCACCACTGGTTCATCGTCCAAACAGATGCATCGGACACTGGACTTCAAGCTGTACTTAGCCAAGTGGGGGCCGACGGTCAGAAACATTCAATAGCTTATGTATCCCAGAAACTGTTGGATCAAGAGAGGGCCATTAAGTTAGCTGAATTGAACTGCCAGTAAAACAGTAAAAATAGATGCTTGTTGAGGTTTAGCCTGGCCTTACAATCTTACAATTTTTTCCATCTCACATGAACAGTGCAAGAACCATGGAAATGCTGATGGGCTGTCCTATCACATCTGGCAGCCCCGTCAACAGCAACCATCGTCAAGATTCACAGTTTCCCGGGTTATTTAAGGAGGGGGAGGAATGTGACAACATGGACTTTGTCAATGTATGGCAAGGATTAAGCTTCTTAAAATGGCCAGTAGCTTCCTTCTGCTTGCTATGTTATGTTTGCTACTCCACTGTTCTTGCCGGTTGGCTTGGAGCCCCATTCTCCAAAGTTGCATATTGCTAATTTAATGGAATTTACATAACCCTCTCACCTCCTCTGTCAGAGACTCATGACTCATAGGGATATTATGTATGCGGCTTAAAATCTAGCTAATGAGAGCACTGTCTTATTCCACCAATCGGGAAGTCCCCAGTATCCTGCAATGAGTGCTCAGGGGTGTTGAAGGAGGTCTGTTCATTAACTGGGCGTTCATATGTTTGTAACCTCAGTCTGGAGATTTTAGCCCTGACTAGAGGTGCACCAGAGACAACTTAAAGAAACCAAGGTTGGGACAAGTCAGTCATCTGGTTACAGACATTGCTGTGCTCGGTCAACTTCCTACGCTTGGCACTATTCCTTTCTCGGTGGGTGCCCACCGAATGCTGGGTGCTGTTGGATTGGAGTACCTCTGCAAGCCCTAAGGCATGAATATTTTAATCCATGTTGAGCCAACGGAGGGTGGGAATCTGTTGCCTGATACAATTTATGTTTTGCTTTGTTATGTGTTATATGCCCTTAACCCTGTGTTGTCTGAGTAGTGTGCCACCCATAGTTAAGGAGTTTGGTCTTTCAGTTTGGATGAGCCCTGGTCCATGTCTTTCTAAAGGTGACAGGGTCAGCAAATGAGAGCGCACACTGACCCTATTGTCTCCACAACCTCTCTGATAGGGTTTTGGGGGGGGCATAATAAGTTTCGGGCATTCCAGGAGGCCTGCAAGTTATATTTCAGATTCCGCTCACTTCTTTGGGGAGTGAAGAACAGAGAGTGGGGATCGTTATCTCCCAGTAGCAAAGAGATCCCCAGTCCTGGGCTTTCTCTCCACCAATCGACTCTCCATCTAAGCGGTCAGTAGATGAGACTTTTACAGCTTTAGCCCCTGTTTTTGGGGATCATGATGATGTCTGTCTGGCAGAGTCAAATCTCTGTAGACTCCAGCAGGGGATGCAGTCGGCTGAGAAGTACTGTTTGGAGTTCTGGAAGTGGGCCACAGACAGCCAATGGAATGACCTGGCTCTTAGGAGTCCGTTCTGTCATGGGTTGTTTACTCCAGGGCTCAGTACTCTACTCCAAAGTCACTTTAGGTTGCTATCTCACTTGCCATCAGAATAGATCGATGCCTCAGGGAAAGATGCACCTGAAACCAACCTCCTGTTCTCCCCATGGAGGAGGACCCACAGGTGCTGGTGGATGAACCTATGGAGATAGGCGGGGTGTCCCCTCATTTTAGGTCTCATGTAGTTCACTGTGGGATATGGGTGTGCTTTTACTGTTGGCTTCAGGGTTACCTCATATGTTTTTTCCATCCATACCCAGACAAACATCTCAAAAGCCGTCTTCCCTAGGTCATGTGGAGGATGTCAACCTAGGTGTGTATGTTTCCTACATTTTTCTTTCTTTTCCAGCTGCTATCCCACAGGGACAAAGAGGGGATACCATTACCACTTTTCAGGAAATAGCTAGGTCTCTTCCCCAGAGTTCCATGAGAGGATTTGTCCACACTGAGGACCCGCCTCCTGAATGTACGGTCCCTGAGTCAGTTTTTTCAGAGGTGTGTACACCCTCTATCTGAAGAGCTGCCCTCCCCAGGTGGTTTTGAGGAAGGCAACCTGGGTATTTACATTTCCTCTGTAATTTTTTCTCTTCCGGTTAATGTGAATAATTTACAACTGGAAAAAAGACACACAGTTTCTCCCTCTACCCAGGTTCATTCTGGACCTGTTTGTCTCCCCAGGAGAGGTGGTGGAGGGGGGGCTGTCGCCCCTACGGATGTTCCTCATTCAGAGAATAAGAGTTGCAGATTTTGGGGTGACTATTCAGTTGTCGGTCCTTCAAGGGGAGGTTCATATTCCAAAAGGCGCATGCTTGGTAATAAACATGCAGGTCCAGACCTTCATGTTAATGACTGTGTATGGGTGTCCACTAATGCCAGCTTTAGGAGCTCTGGGTTCTGGGTTTGTTGGTCTATATCAGGTGACAGATATTGCTAACCTTTCGGCTGTCCAGCTGGAGCTCCCCCCCAGTACTCGGTACCTATTATTATTATTTATTGTTATAGTGCCATTAATTTCACGGCGCTTTAATTATGGAAAGGGTATACATAGACAAGTACAACGAACATGGACAATATGAAGCACACAGGTACAGAAAGAGGGAGACATTGTCTGCGAGGGCTCACAATCTACAAGGGGATGGGTGAGGATACAATAGGGGATGGTAGCGTTGGCCAGAAGGAAGAACAATGCCCATCCTCTCCTCACACTGACTCTCTTATAGTGTCCCACAGATGCAGATCCCCAATATCCGGTGTTTCTCCTGGGACGAACTCCCTCAAGTTCTTTGCTCCCTTTCGGTTCTCTGCTCCTAGCGCTCAGTCCCACTTAGGCTGGCGGGACGCTGAAGGGCCACTCCGGGTCACTGGCTTGGGCCTGAACGCAGCACCGACCACCAGGACGTCCTTGCAGCTCTTCTAGCGTTTGCACGCACTCTGACTAACTCCTCACCCAGCAGCAGTATTTATAGGCGATCTTGCCGAAGGACAGCAAGTGGGGCTCCCCCTACTTGCCAGGGTGGAAATGTTGTATGAAGTAGGTACCTGCTGTGGAAACCCAGCTGTGCATTAGGGAGATCTATGGCTACCTGCGTGAGCAGGGCGCCACATAACCCCCTAGGTAACATCAGTACTCCTGGACTGAGCATTTTTGTAGTAACAAGGAATAACAATCTAATATATAAAGCTGAATGTGTGTGTGTATGTATGTGTGTATGTATGTATGTATGTATGTCTGGGATTGGCATCTACACCGTCGCAACTACAGAAAAAATTTTGCACAGTCACACGTCTGGACCCCGAGAGCGTCATAGGCTATGTTGTGAGGCGAGATTTTAACCCTGCGCGTTCCAGTTCACCAAACAATTTTGCCCCTATCTACATAATGGGGAAAAAGTGAATGGAAAATCGACAGCTGTCAGCTATAGCCACAAAATTTTGCACAGTCACACGTCTGGACCCCGGGAGCGTCATAGGCTATGTTGTGAGGTGAAATTTTAACCCCGTGCATTCCAATTCACCAAACAATTTTGCCCCTATCTACATAATGGGGAAAAAGTGACAGTTACCAGTTGACAGTTGTGAATGAGAGGGGCTTAATGATAGCGCCAAAGACTAACAGCACATACCAGCATATAGTCACTAAGGTGGGGCCCCAACATGAGATATTCACCACGCACGGGGACATGTATACACACACCACACGCACACAAAGAGTAACAGCAAGTGTATAGTCGCTAAGGTGCAGCCCCAATATTGGATACTCATCACGCACCCGAACAAACACACACACCACAAAGAGACACACACAACACAGAGACACACACACACACCCCCACGGGGACACACACCCTATAGCGACACATGCACTCATCCCACATGGACACACACACACACAACACAGACACACACACCACACAGAACCCCCCCACAGGGACACACACACATAGCCACCCTATAGGGACACATGCACTCACCCCACAGGGACACACACACACTACAAAGAGACACACACACACCACACAGACCCCCCCCCCCCACAGGGACACACACACATACACACCCAATAGGGACACATGCACTCACCCCACAGGGACACACACACCACTAAGAGACACACACAACACAGATACACACACACCACACAGACACCCCCACAGGGACACACACACATACACACCCTATAGGGACACATGCACTCACCCCACAGGGACACACACACACCACAAAGAGACACACACATCAGAAACACACACCACACAGACCCCCCCCAAAGGGACATACACACCCTATAGGGACACATGCACTCACCCCACAGGTACACACACACACACACACCCCAGGGACACACACACCTCACAGACAGACACAGATGTGCACAAATCACCTCACACAACTCGCCTCCTACGTGTGCTATCTATAATTTCCAAACATAAACATCTGATTAAAAACAGCCAATGTGCAACACATGTGCCATATAGGGAATTAAGGCAGATGTCAGTCACATGAGCTGTCTATTATGTGTATGTGTGAGGTAACATATACTGCCCGGCCAGGGGGAGGGTTTACTGTTGGCTGGAGATTTATTAGGCTGCCCATAGCAACCAATCACAGCTCAGCTTCTATTTTTTTTTACAGGTCATTAATATGACATATTCAAATTCTATTTTGTTATAGCTAACATCAGTTATTTATTAACCCGGGCGTAGCCGGGTACTACAGCTAGTATAACAATAAAACAGGTAACATATTTACATAGCCTGAAAATAGAAACATTTACAAAAAGACACTGAAAAATATTGAAAAATAGAAAAATAGGTAAGTCCATATGGTGATAGTGCATCCACCGCAGGCTTTTTTCAAGTTTGTGGCTACGTTAGTCCATTAACCGTAGTCCATTTGAATTTGTAAAAGTTCAAAGTTCAAAAAGGGACAAAGTTCAAAGAGTCTTTTACAGTCCATTTCTGTATGCTCTAGGTATTAAAAGGGAAAAGTCTTTCAAAAGTTCTGATTCTAACAATAAACATTTGTCCCTATGGGTGTCCCGGCTTAGGAGACCTGGTACCTCCCCGCCCCAGGCACTTTCTGTTCCTAACTTAATGTGCTTGGGACTAGGCCCAGTTCCTCCACCCTTCTGTAGACTACTATTTACATCTACATATTGTACATGTTACTTACTTATATATTTTTCTTAGTGTGCTCTACCTTGTTCCATACCCACTCTCCAAACCTAGACGGGGGTTCACCTTGTGTGCTTCTCTGTGACTTCCGCACATCAGTTGTCACTGTCTCAGGTGATGTGTCTAGTGTTGAGTTTGGTGCAGGTGTTTCAGGTAAGCTTCTGCATTGCCTTAATCTCGCTATAGGGCTAGCAGGTGTACCGATTGCAGAATCCTCAGATTCCCTAGCAACGGGTATTTCTTCCTGATCCCTGGGTATCTCTTCAGTAGGCTGGTAGAAATTTAGTGTTGGCACAATGATGGCTCCATCTTGTTGAGGCCAATCTTCTGGGAATTCTCAGAGAATTGTTTGAATAACTTTTTCCTTTGGTTTTTGGAATAAACTTTCTTATTGAATTGGTTCAGACTCTTGAATGGGCTGATTGCAGAGGTCTTGATCTTCCCAATTTGGAGGACACTTTTTAATGAGATTTCTGGACATGATCATCTAGTTTATGGCGAGTTCTTCTTTTTAGGACCATACTTCCGAGTGGTATTGGTTCTGCTGGAGCATGTTTGTTATAGTCCCTTTCCTGTTTTGCACGGGATTTCTCCAAGTTATTTTCGACAGTTTCTTGAACCTTTTTGTACTGTTCTTGGCGATGGACTTTCCAATTTGCAATGGCATGATCTGCTTCAGGATCTACTACTCCGAGTTCTAAATATTCGGCTAATTTTCCTGTACGAGCTCTCATCAGGTATGTTGGTGTACAGTTCGTAGAGTTGACTGGGATGTGGTTGTACATGTCAACCAAATCAGGTAGTTTCTCCGGCCATTGGTTTCTCTATTCTAACGGTAGGATTTTCAACATATCAATGATGATGTGGTTCATCTTTTCTCAGAGTCCATTGTTTTGGGATGATACAGGGATGTTCTAATTTTCCTGCACCTATACATCTGGCAAAACTCTCGAAAGATCTCCGCTTCGAAGGCTGATCCTTGATCTGTTAAGATACCCTTTGGATATCCCAATGGTCTGCAGAAGATTTTTTGGAAGGTTTTTGCAGCTGTTGCAGCTGTCAGGTCTTTTACAGGGGCAACCATCAAGAATCTTGAGTGATAGTCAACCATGGTTAACGCGTAAATATAGCCGGATCTACTTGGAGTCAGTTTTACATGATCCAAAGCAACTATTTCCAAGGGCTGTTTGGTTACAATGGGATGAAGCTGGATGTCCTTTCTTCTCAGGCTGCAGGATTTGCAATTTTTGCACCATTTTTCAATGGATGACCGCATGCCGACCAAAAGAAACTATCCTTCAGCAGCATCTCAAGCTTCTTCCATCCAAAGTGACCAGTTTGATTGTGATACGCGTTCAGGACCACAAGAACTTCTGATTTTGGCACGATGATCTGCCAAGCCATCTCATGAGTTCTTGGATTAATGTATCGCCGGCACAATTTATCTTGGTATTGGAACAGTTTACCTCGTTCGTTCCACAGATGTTTGGCATCAGACGGGGGGGGTTCTCAGGCAGCTTCACTGACTCTTGGGTTATCTGTTGTTTGATTAGACTGACAGCTGGGTCTTGGTCTTGCGCATCCCTCCAGTCGAAGTGGGATAACGGGTTTACTGCTCTTGTAGAGGGATCTTGACGGGTCTGCTCGCATTGGGTTACTCGTACGTGATGGAAGGCAGGTAACTCCACTTCTTCCAGCTCATCTTCGTCTACACCCTCTTCCGATAAGTGTGGCATCCTGGATAGAGCATCCGCGTTTCCATCCTGGTCCCCAGCCCGGTACTTGATGGTGAATTGATAGTTGGAGAGTCTGGCCATCCATCTCTGCTCCATGGCTCCCAACTTCACAGTTTCCAAGTGGGTGAGAGGATTGTTATCCATGTATGCTGTGAATTTGCTAGAGGCTAGATAATGTTTGAACCTCTCTTATGACGACCCAGACCAAGGCCAGGAATTCCAGCATGAAGGAATTGTAGCTTTATGGGTTAATCTCTGTGGGTCGCAGCTTTCTGCTGGCATAGGCGATCACCCTCTCCTTGCCGTCTTGTTTTTGGGAAAGGACGGCTCCGAGTCCCACATTGCTGGCGTCTGTATTAAGCAGGAATGGCAGGTTGTAGTCTGGGTAAGCAAGGATTTCATCTCCTGTCAGGGCTTCTTTCATTGTCTGGAACGCTTCCTCTTGTTCCTTATCCCATCTCCACGGAGAATCCTTCGACTTTCCCTTCGTGGGTTGGCCTACTAGGAGGTCTTGTAGGGGAGCAGCCTTCTTGGTGTACTCCTTGATGAACCTCCGATAGAAGCCCACCAAACCCAGGAATTGACGTATTTCCTTGATGGTCTTGGGTTCTGGTCACTCTTTGATTGCTGTCACCTTGTCTGGATCAGGGGCCATGCCTTTGGCACTGACTATGTGTCCCAGGTACTGCACTCTCGGCTTTAACAGGTGGCATTTTGATGGCTTTAGCTTCATCCCGTATTTGGCCAGAGATTCAAACACCTCTCCTGGATAAGTGACATGTTCTGCGTAAGTTTTGGAGTACACGATCACATCATCCAGGTAGAGTAGTACAGTCTCAATGTTCTTATGCCCCAGGCAATACTCCATTAACTGCTGGAAGGTTCCTGGTGCATTACATAGTCCGAAGGGCATGTTGTTGAACTCACAAAGGCCCATAGGTGTTGCGAATGCCATCTTCTCTCGGTCTTCATTGGCTACGGACACCTGCCAATACCCACTAGTGAGATCTAAGGTAGAGAATTAGTTGGCAGACTTCAACGCAGCTAAGGATTCCTCTATACGAGGTAACGGGTAAGCATCTTTGTGTGTTATGCGGTCTATTTGCCTGTAGTCTACACACATCCTCATACTGCAATCCTTTTTCCTGACTAGGACTAATGGAGCTGCCCAGGGACTACAGCTATCTCGTATAACCCCTGCGTCCTTTATGTCCTGTAACATTTTCTTGGCTTTTTGATAATGTGCAGGTGGAATAGGCCTGTACGGCTCCTTGATTGGTGGATGTGTACCTGTGGGGATGTGATGTTGTACCCCTTTTATCCTTCCAAAATCAAGTGGATGCTTACTAAAGACTTGTTCAAATTCTTGAACTACCCGGTACACACCTTGCTTCTCATGCACAGGAGTGGTGTCAGTTCCGACATGGAGCTGCTGGCACCAGTCCTCCAGTGGCCCAATTGTTTGATCAGGTTTTGCCCCATTTTTGTGGGGTTCGGGTTGCACTGTTTGGATCTCGTTGTTGCTGACTGTGTACAATTTAGCAACAGTGGTATAACTGGGCAATTTAACCTCCTCACTGCCACAATTTAAGATGCGAACATGTACTCTCCCATTGTGTACATCAACCACCCCCTGACTGTCAATAGTGTAGGTCTGTGCTCTGTGCTCAGGGGCTCCACTAATGCTTGATAGTCTTGCCCTCTCAGATCTATAGCTGCTTGACACCAGATCATCATTTCACTCATTGGGGGTATCACAATAGGCAATCGGTCTGTCACCCGTGCTGTACCAATTTCACCCCCTGTAATTGATACCTGCTGTTGGTGTAGGATGACTCTGATCTCACGCTGGAGAACCTTCCTCTGACCAGGTCTGGCAGTGTCTGCGATCTGTTGAAGCAAAGACAAAACTTCCTCCATGCAATTGCTAACAACATTAGTACCCAGTATGATGTAAGGATCATTTGCAATACTGGCTTCTGCTACTACAAGGACCCCTTGGTTCTGCAATTCCACCCTCCCCATCTTTATGGGCACTTCTCTAACCCCCCTCACAGTGAGTGGTTCACCATTAGATGCATTAAGGGTAAGATCTAGTTCAGGCTGTTTCATTTCTGCATCAGCCCAATACTTTTTATAAAGGATATAGGGGATGGTGGTTACCTGTGACCCGGTGTCCAGTAGAGCAGGTGTCGGGATGCCATCCAGTACAATGGACAGAAACGGCCTCTGTCCGATGAAGGTCTTGTACCAGGTGGCTGGGCTCTGTTGATCTAGTCCTGAGGTTTGGCCCCAGCCCCCATGGACTGCCCATTTAAAGGACAGCTCCTGGTGAGGTGTCCGGTGCAGGTACATCGGCGGCAGATGGGCTCCCCAGTGGAGCTGTAGCGGTCGTTGGTCCTCCCTCGGTACGCTGCATCTTTCTTCCCTCGCATCCAAGGTACATCCTCCGGGCTGTCGGCAAGTTGAATCAGCGGCTGAGGCTTTGATTGGGGTCTTGGTGCTGGCTGTTGGCTTTGCTGTAACTGCATAGCGTCCATTAGTTTGGAGATGTTTTTGTTCATCTAACGCATCTCAGCACGCATCTCAGCTCTCAGGGCACCATATTTGTCAGGTTGAGCAGATTGTACATTGTGCGTGGGTTCAGACACGGGTAATGGTTTTGGAGTAGCCTGCATCTCACCACTGCATCACCGTTTAATTGCAGCTTCATGGGTCTCTACCGGTTTTAACCCTTTGATGGCCATCTCCTTCAGGGTGTTAAAGTCAGCTTCGGGATTGCTCAATGACCACCAACGTACAGTCTTACTGTCCTCAGGGGATAGCAGTCCCTGGGTGAATTGTTCAATGAGGAGCTTATTTTCATCGGGTACACTGGTCGGACTGACATGTATGAAGGCGCGCAGTGCTCTTTCCAGATGCCAGGCATAAGCTCTTATGTCATCTCCTGGCCTCTGGTAGCAGTGATGGAAACGAATGCGTATGTCAGCTTCATTGCACTCCTCAAAGGTAGCTCTGAGTTTGTTGAATATATTAGAGGTGGATATGCGATCCGCTACAGACCAAGACGCACTTTCATTCTCTGCTGCACCAGTTAACTGTCCGAGTACCACAGCAGCACGTTGTTGGCCGGTCATTGCATACATATCTAGGACACTGTTAATCTTTCTTTTAAACTCATCCAACATATCGTGGTATCCGTCATACTGGGGCAACCACTTGGCACCCGGGATGTATGGGAGTGACATTGGCATTATCGGGGTGACTGCGGCCGGGGCGCCAGAGGTGCTGGCAGTGCTACCGGCGGCAGCAATAGATCTTTCAGTGTAATTCCGGGGATCAGCATATGCACAGTTATCATCGCTGGGGGAGGCCGACATGTTGGAGGCCCCCCTAGTGAATTACAGCCAGTCGGTAAAGAGTTAAACAGTTCGGGAGTTTCCGGACTAGGCCGCGGCGCTCGGGAATGCTCAGCTGAGCGAGGGGCGGGTTTTAGTTTTGCGCTCAACAGGCTGGCATGCCCCCTTTCTTCCTGCTCTTCGACACAGTAATGGCGGCGTAGTTTAAACAGTCACTCATTTCAGTCAATATCACGGCACACAGTACCCGGTAATACCGGGCACGGGATCCTGTTCGTGACGCCAGAAAGAGATGTGTCACCCCGGGGTGTGGGGTACTCGGGTATCAGGTGGCATAAGGGGTTAAATGTGTCACGGGTAATGGCGGCCGCGCCTGATTCTGTATCCCAGGGGACGGTTCTCTTGAAAAAGGGGGTTATGTACAGGGGAGTATTTACAAAGTTAGTTTGTCGTGACGCCACCTGCAGTTTCTGGTGAGTAGCACCAGCGCCGCCACAGTCCTCTGGAGGTCGGTGGTATTGTGGCTGAGATGTTGTAGTCCTCTGCAGGCGGGACTGGGACCTCCGGGGCAGCGTAGTGAAGAGGGAAATGTTGTAGTGGAGCTGGGATTGTATAGGGAGAGTTGGAACAGTCTATGAGGGGCACGATGACTGGAAAAGAAGGATGCACGCACACAGAAGAAGTCTCTTCAGCAACATAATTTAGAGACAGGGACCCTGATTCCAGTGATGTGTCACTTACTGGGCTGCTCAGTGTAGTTTTGATAAAATCACTGTTTAATCAGATGGAGATTATCATTATACGACTACTCAAGTAGTCCAGCATATTCATTTACTGCTAAATCTAAAGCAGAGAAAACAATAATTTTATCAAAATGACAGGAAACAGCTCAGTAAGTGACACATCGCTGGAATTAGGGTCTCTGTCTCTATATTATGCTACTTTCAAATGGGATGACAAAAACCTGCTGACAGATTCCCTTTAAATTTATATTGACCAGTATTATATAAATCAGCATGACACTTACTTGTAACACCTGCTCCTTGAAGAAGCAGTGGCGAAATATGCATCAGACATGAAGGAGTTGGGTTCTTGGTCCTTACTGTCTTTCTGTTATTTTTTGGGTACTATGTTCTTATATATTGAGTGTATTTTATCCACCTTCTAAAAGATAACTCATGCCTCCATTTGTTATTCTGCACTTTATTAGGTGCTGCTATTAGACAGGAGATTTTCTTGTTCAACTCTTTTATTGAAATGATATCATGAAATTACATAACATGTGGGAAACTTTTGGAATGGTAAAAGATAATATTCAAGATATTTTAATTAACAAATAATTATGTTAATGGTTCGTATTGTTCGTCCATTTCTATATTGATTCAACAGGATAAGGTAAAGACGAGGGAAGCAAGGAGGGGGGGAAAGGGGTTAGGAAGGGAGGTGGAAGGGGGGATGATTAGAATAGCTTAACCGGTTCTTCGAGTTTGAAGGTGAACGTCTGGGTATTTGATGTTTAATTGGCCAATATTGGATCAACTTGAATGGAAAAAGAAGTGGTTCCAAGAAGACCATTTCTTTTTATATTTCCTTTGGAGGTTGTTCCTCAAGGAGAACATATGTTCGTAAGAGTTGTGCGCTGCAATAGTTCCGATTAAAGCTTCGAGCGCGGGTGGGTTGGAGTCTTTCCATCGAGTTGCAATACAGTTTTTGGAGGTGAGCAATATGTACACGATGATGGCTCTAAAGTCTGGTGGGATGTCGTTGATTCCGATTAAGAGCAATGCTAGTTCTGGTGTAAGGTCTACATTGAGGCCTGTGATGTCATTAATCAAGAGGTGCACTTCTCTCCAAAAAGAGCCAAGGATGGGGCATTCCCAGAAGATATGAGTCATTGTGCCTTGGTTTCCACTATTCCTCCAACACAATGGAGAGATTGCTCTCGAAAATTTGTTGAGCCTTGTGGGGGTGAAGTACCACCTAGTAAGGGATTTATAATATGATTCAATTAAGACTAAGCATGAGAGACTTTTGTAGACTGTTTTGATTGTGTCCTCAATTTGGTTAGTGGAAAGTGAAATCTAGAGTTCTTTGCTCTAAGACTCCAATCCTGGAGAATACAATAGCGTTGAGTCAAGGTTGAAGTTTTTGTATATGGCTTTGAGTGACCAGAAAATGCTCGACTGGTTAAAGCGGTATAGTTGAGTAACGTTCATCGGTAAGCGTAAATTCAAGTTGCTTCTGTTGAGTGTGCGTTTGATTTTGTTCCAACTTCTGAGCTCTCCATCAGGTAAGCCAAACTTAGTTTTGAGTGATGAGAAGGACAGTAGTTGGTGTTCTTCATTAAGTATGTCTGAGAAGTTTTTGACTCCATGGTTGGTCCAAACCATGACATCAATGTCGGTCGATAGTTGCGAGAGAAAGGTCTATTGAGATCCAACCTGGAGAAGACGTATGGTGTGCGGTAGATGATTTCGCAACTAAAGACCTCCAAGATCGTATAGTAGCTTTAAGAGTGGGTTCCTTTGGCAGTTTTTTGGTTTTATCACACAAGTAGGAAAGTAAGATCCATTTGAGTTGTTTTGTGGGGTTTGTAGTGCTCTCTATTTCTGTCCATCTCGGTTTATGTTCGGTTTCCCACCAATTAACGTTGAGTGGTAGTATGCAGATATGTTGGGTAAAGCTAGACCACCGTTGAGTTTACTTTTTTAGAGGGTGGTGAGAGAAATTCTGGGTTTTTTCCCTCCCCAAATAAAGGTAGTTAGTTGGGTTTGGATTTTTTTACACCAGGTTTGGTTAGCATGGAGGGGAATAGAGCGAAATATGTAAAGAATCTTGGGCAGAATGAAGAGTTTATATGCCTCTATTCTACCTAGCCATGATAACTCTGTTTTGGAAATATGGTTTAAGTCAGATTTTATTGTATTACTAGCTGTGAGCCCGATTCTAAAGAATCGGGAGTCTAGAATCTGTATATAATATTTTGTTGGGGGGTCAGTGTGGGGGTGAGTGGGCAGAGTTGGGGGGTCAGTGTGGGGGTGAGTGGGCAGTGTTGGGGGGTCAGTGTGGGGGTGAGTGGGCAGAGCAGGGTCAGGGGCAGAGTGGGGGTCAGTGGGCAGAGTTGGGGGGTCAGTGGGCAGAGCGGGGGGTGAGGGAGCAGATCGTGGGTCAGTGTGCAGCGCAGGGGGATGAGTAGGCAGTGGAGGTTAGACCGGGACAGGACCTTTGATGACGTCACGGTCATGTGATCTGTGACTCCGCCCATCATCGTGAGGTCATCAGAGGTCCTGAAGCCCCATGAAAAGATCGCGGCTGGCTGGATTGAGCTGTGGTAAGAGTCGGGGGGGGGGGGGTGACCGGAGAGTGGAGGGGTCTGTGCTGACAGGCGGGGGGTGAGCGGGAGAGTGGAGGGGTCTGTGCTGACAGGCGGGGGTGACCGGAGAGTGGAGGGGTCTGTGCTGACAGGCGGGGGGTGACCGGCTGGAAGGTGGAATGGGTCTGTGCTGACAGGCGGGGGGTGACCGGAGAGTGAGGGGTCTGTGCTGACAGGCGGGGGGTGACCGGAGAGTGGGGGGGTCTATGCTGACAGGCGGGGTGAGGGAGGGGGGGTCTGTGCTGACAGGCGGGGGTGACCAGAGAGTGGGGGGGTCTGTGCTGACAGGCGGGGGGTGACCGGAGAGTGGAGGGGGGCTATGGTGACAGGCGGGTGGTGAGCGGGCAGTGGAGCGCGGCCAGGAGGAGCTTCACTATATCTTATCCTCTTACATATACTTGGCGCAGCGCACTTCCGTTTGGCAGCCACGTCCACGACGACGGAAGTAGCGCCGAATATGACGGAAGTGAGCTACGGCAATTATATATAAGATAGATTTTTTTTAGATTTATATCATACATTTTAGCAATAGGTTTGGTTATTATAATTCCTAGGTAGTTTAGGGTTCCTTTCTCCCTTGCCAAGTAATTTTCTTGTTGAAGGGTGTTGAGTGTTTGTTGTGACAGGTTGAAACAGAGTACTTGGGTTTTGGCGATGTTGATTTTATAGTGAGAGACTTTTGCAAATTCACTCATAAGCGAAAGTAGGTTATGCATAGACAACACTGGATCTTCGAGGGTTCGTATTATATCATCTGGAAAAAGACTTATTTTGTAGGTTTTTTGGTTAAGAGTAATACCTGCGATTAAAGAGGTGGTTCAGATTTTTTCCGCTAGTGGTTCTATGAATAAGTTAAATAACGAGGGCGAGAGGGGGCAACCCTGTCTCGTGCCATTGGTTAGTATAAGGGGTTAGACAAATGATTATTTGTAAGGATTCTTGCTGAGGGGAAGGTGTAAAGGGCTTGAATGGTGTTAAGAATAGGTCCCTTGATTCCAAATTTTTGTAGAACTTAAAATAGGTATCCCCAGTGGACCCTGTCGAATGCCTTTTCGGCATCGATAGAGACCACTATCGTGGGGTCACCCGAGATCTCGGCGTGGGCTCTCAGGTTCAGGAGTCTTCTTGTTGCATCAGTTGAGTTCCTTTTTTGTGTGAATCCCACCTGGTCTTGATGGATTAAATTCGGGATAACTTTTTGTAATCTGGAATTAATGGCTTTAGAAATAATTTTTATATCTGCATTGAGAAGTGAGATGGGTCTATAATTTGACACGAGATCTTTGTCTCCTTTATTTTTTGCAATCATCGATATGATTGCTTGAAGTAAATACTGTGGGATTGTTTGGTCTTTATCAGAAAGGGAGTTGATTAGTTTGATGATGAAGGGCGTGAGGATATTTACGTATGTCATGTAGTGTTCATTTTGAAGACCATCGGGACCTGGGGATTTGCTTTTTTTTTAAGTGTATTGATGGTGTTTTTAATTTCCTGTTCAGTATAAGGTTGGTTGACTTTAGATAAGTCATTTTCCGATAGAGTCGGGAATTTTATGGTGTCTAGAAAAGTTTTGATTTTTCTTGGAGAAGGTTGGGGTTCTAAGTGGTCATCTTTCAGGTTATAAAGGTTCTTGTAGAAGTCTACAAACACGTTAGAGATTTCTGGGGGAGTTTTCTTAATGTGGTTGTCCTTATCTTTAATTTGATGGATATTAGTTTTTGATTTTCGGATTTTGATTATGTTCACAAAAATTTTGGATGGTTTACTCATATTAGAGTAAAAGTTTGATTTGGAAATGCGTGCAATTCTGTCGAAATCAGATGCTAGAAGGGATTTGAGTTGGACCCGAAGTTTAAGGAGGTCTTTATGTTTACTTTCCAAGGGGTTAGAGATAATATCATTCTCCATTGTGGTAATTTGTTGAATTAGGTTTTTAGTACTAGCTTGTTGGGCTTTTTTGTGTTTTGAATTTAAGTTAATTAAAGTTCCTCTTAGAACCGCCTTATGGGCGGACCATAGCGTGGAAATGGAAATATCAGGGGTATCGTTTTCTTTGAAGTACAGCTGTAGCGTTTCTTGTATTTCTAATTTGTATTGAGGGTGTGTGAACAGATATGAGTTGGCTCTCAATGGGGAATGGTTGTTAAAGGGGGGACTGTTAGATATCTCAAATAAAACAGGGGAGTGATCCGACCACGTTCTTGGGATAATACTGATGGATTTGGTTTTTGATAATGAGTGGATGTCTGTTAGAACAAGGTCAATTCTGGAAAACGACTTGTGGACATGAGAATAGTGGGTAAATTCAATGGAAGAGGTGTTTAAGCACCTGAATGCATCAAAGAACACTTCCTTTTGTAAGAGGGGGTTGATTTGTGTATTAATGTTCCTAGTTTTGTTTGAAGAGACTAGGAGTGGGTTGGGAACGGTGTTGAAGTCACCAAACACTAGAAGTATCCCTTTTTGATTGTCGCGTATTAAATTAAGAAGATGTTTGAGATAGGTAATTTGGCCGTTGTTGGGGATATATACCTTTGCGAGTGTATATGTGACTTCATTACTTTTGCAAATCAAAATTATGTATCTACCATCATCATCTTTGATTAGTTTGGCTTCTTCAAATTTATTGGATTCTTTAATAATAATTTCTACTCCTGCCGTCTTCTTGCTGTTAGAAGAGACGTAGATTTGGGTAAATTTCTTGTTGCTGAACTTGGGTGGGTTCGTCGATGTGAATCTGGTCTCCTGAATTCCGGCTATGTCTACTTGATTAGTTTTGATCTCTTTCCATACATTGAAGCGTTTCTGGGGTG
Source organism: Allobates femoralis (assembly GCA_033576535.1). Lineage (NCBI taxonomy): Eukaryota > Metazoa > Chordata > Amphibia > Anura > Aromobatidae > Allobates > Allobates femoralis. The sequence continues at coordinate 16,750,077 of JARQOC010000003.1, forward strand.
AGTTCAAGCCATTAGCATTAAAGGACATGAATGTAAGTGCCATGTTACTAGGTTAAGCAATTAATGAGAGTATGCAATTTGGGGGGGGATATCAGAACCGGGGGGTAACTGAAAACTTAACTGCGTGTTTATTAACTACTTATGAACTAAGTGCAACCTAGGGTCTTGCATGTGGACGAAGAGTTCAAGGGACCTGTTGTAAGTCTTCCTCTTAGGCTAACGTTAGGGCCTTTGGTGCATCTTTTGTTTTTGAGCCTTTCGAAGAGTTAAATGGAAGAGTTACTCACTAATTTGTAGGTGTTTAAGAAGTTTAAGGCCTTCTGTGACATCTTCTATTGAAATTTGTTTCTGTTTGTAGGAGAAGGTGATGGCGGTGGTCGGCCGACCCCATTTGTATGTTATCTGCTGTTTTCTCAGGATCTTCGTAATTGGCTTGAGGGACCTCCTTTTCATAGCAGTACCCTTTGATATATGTGAGAATATCTTTAGTTTTTCGTATGGCGTTGGCAGGGTACCATTTTGCCTAGTGAAGTTGTTGATTTTGTCTTTCGTCTGAAAGAAAGTGAATTTAACAATGACATCACAAGGAGTATCTTCAGGGACGTGTGGTGGTTTAGGGAGTCTATGAGCCCTTTCTATAGAGTGTTCTATTTCTGGCAGAGAGGGCATCACTTTTTTTGTTAGGTTTTTGATGTAAGGGATTAACTCGTGGGGTTTTATTTGTTCTGAAATTCCCCAATTTTTTAGATTAGATCTGCGGTCATGGTCTTCTCTGTCTATAATTCTATCCGTGAGATATTTGATTTCCCCTTTAGCTTTGGTCAGTTCCGAGATGTAGATTTTTAATTCCTTTCTTAGGCTCTCTACATCTTTTTCATTTGTGTCTAGTCGCGTATTAATAGTATTAATTGAGGACTCTATGTCTGTAAATTGTTCTTTCATCTCTTCTTTCAGGGATGAGAATAATTGGAGGAAGAACTTTTTATCAGGGAGTAGGTTTCGATCAGGGTCATGGTTGGGATCACTTTCGTCTTGGTTGATCTTAATTTTCTGCCTCACTGGATTTCTGAACTGCATTTGTGCCTCGTCTCTAGTCGGTAGACTAATGTTAGGGTGGGAGGGTGAATCCATCTCCTTTCTTTTGGAGCTGGCATGGGTGACTTCGAATACCATTATTTCTTCAGGTACATCTGATCTATCTAATAGAGGAAGAGTTTTAGAGTTGTTATCGCTGTCCTTGTTGGGTTTACCTGGGCTATGTGTCAGGGTTGGTATTTTACTTTTGGAGTTTAGTTGTTGAGCCTCCATAGTTGAGTCAGTGTTGTTCGAATTCGAGTTGGATCTGGGTTTAGTAGGCATTAGTTCTTTGAACAATTAGGTTAATAATACTAGAGGTTGGTTGAGGTTAGTTAACTATGAAATTTGTTGAATGGTTATGTAATATGATATCCACCGGTATTCTTGGTGTAAGAGGCGGATTTCACCCTGACTGGAGAACTTCGTGCCAAATAAGTAAAAGATCCCCCTGTAAAGTTTAAGAGTCAGTTGTTGACAGATAAGATAAGAGTGTCAAAAATGGTGACCAGTCTGCAAAGCATGTCCTATGAGCTAACTGATACAGGAATTAGGAATTTTTTGCATGCAAAAAAAAGACTGAGAGGAGACTTAATAGCTGTCTACAAATATCTTCAGAGCTGTCACACTGTAGAGGGATCAGTCTTATTCTCATTTGCACAAGGAAAGACTGGAAACAATGGGATGAAACTGAATGGAAAGAGACACAGATTAGATATTAGAAAAAAAACATTTTGACAGTAAGGGCCCCGTCACATGGGGCAACGGGGCAGAGGATGTCGGCGGTGAATGGCGGGGGCGCGCACGCTCTTGCCACCTCCGCCAGCGTCGACGTCCCCCGTTTAGACGGGGTGACTCCTCCAGCCCCACGCCGGCGACCTGTCAGGCGGCATCGCCGCCATGGTGTCTGACAACCCTGGCGGCGATGTAGGACAATGGGAGCCTATGGCTCCAATCGCCTGACAGGTCGCCGGCAGGGGGTCTGCCCAGATGATCCAGTAGGTCCCTTTACACAATGATCCAAGGTCCCTCCACAAGATGACACAGTTGTTCCCTTCAAACAATGACCCAGGAGGTCCGTTCCTAGTCTACATTTCTATGATTCTATGATTCTGGAGACTTTATTTGCACTTTTTTTCCCTGCATGCCTCAAGAAAAAATCTTTGGTAATGTCCAGTTAGGCTTATGATAAATTATGTCATAAATGTAAAAGCAAATCTCAACACAATAGAGATGAGAAATGAAAAAAATGAAAACCTACATTGTGTTAAGCTCTATAACGACTATTCCATTATGTGACCAGTTCAGATGGATTGTGACGGATCTGTACATACCTTGACCAAGAAACTGCAAAAACACTCGTGCATGTGCCATTATCTCCCAGCTTGACTACTGCAAACTCCTGCTCCTTGGCTGACCCTCTGACACTCTTGTACCCCTCCAATGTATCCTAAACTCTGCGTCCTGACTAATCCACCTGTCTCCCCGTTACTCCCCGGTCTCTCTCCTCTGATAAACCCTTCCCTGTCTCCCCATTTCTCAGAGACCCCATTTCAAAACCCTAACTATGACATACAAAGCCATACACAATCTGTCTTCTCCATACATCTGTGATATGGTCTCCCGGTACTTACCTTTATACAACCTGCAATCCTCACAATATCTCCTTCTCTACTCCCCTCTTATCTCTTCTTTCCACAACTACATACAATATTTCTCCCGTGCTTCCCCTGTAATGGAAATATTAATAACAATATTAATGACAAGTTGCTGCTCCTGACCAAATCAATATAGACCAAGCGCCGGCATTGAAAAGTAGTAGACACCAGACACAGTGAGTCAGATGTACACCCTTCCTTGGTCAGACCCAAGCTCCCAGTGCCTGTTTATTATAAGACATTTGGTTTTTACTCAAAAAGGGGCTCGGTCAGCCCTACTCAGATGTATTCATTGGTCCATGGGCAATAAGGGGCTCGGTTAGCCCTACTGAGATGTATTCATTGGTCCATGGGCAATAAGGGGCTCGGTCAGTCCATGGGCGGATCCATGAGGTCATCAAGGGGTGTGGTCTTGATCGAGTATGTTATTCTGTGATTGGTTCGTCTTGCCTGACCTCCAGCTTCGGTGATTGGTCCGTCTTCTCTGGACTCCATCTTGCTCTCAGCACATGGTGTGATGTGGCAGGAAATGGCAGCCATGTTTAAATCACAACTTATACAATGTAAAATAATACACTATATATATCATTTCTCCCATGCCCTTATGTCTTAGGCTTAATGAAGTATTTTGATCTTAAGGCTCTCCTTAACAGTCCCCCCTAAATACTTTATTAACCAATCCCTACCAGAGCCTATCACATCTGCCCAATGTGCCTTCAACTCTGCCCGCCAGCTGAGAATTGATAACCATTAAAACCCCCCTTGGTACAGACTTACACAACAAACAATGATAGCTGCAATAATTTAAGATGACAAGGATAACAAAGCCTATCTAATCCAGCCATCTCTTCATTTACAGAAAGTATTGGTCCCGGGGATCTTCTACACCTGATTGTAGAAAGTTCAGTTTCTGTACGGCTGCTGTAACCTCCCGGTTTGACCTGTATTATCTGGAATATTCGTACAATTTTACAAATGCCTCATTATTTTGCTAATACCATGCCCAGGTCTATTCTATTTTGGAGCACCATTATCGATGAAGGGCCTAGTTGGTCTGCTAAACCTTGAAGGTCTTCTGTAGTATAATTGACAAATCCCGGTTAATCATAGATGTAATTTATCTGGACTATATTCTTACTTATGGCCACTAGGGGTGAGATAAAGGATTCAAAAACCTACTTTAACTTGATCTCTGGCTTCAAATACATGCGATATGAACCATTCTTATGAACAGTTGTTATGAACAATTCTTATGAACAATTCTTATGAACAATTCTTATGAACAGTTGTTATGAACAATTCTTGGTATATCAGGAGGTATATAGGATCGCGCTATCCGCGTCCTCGGGACTTTCCTACCTGCTTCACCTCAGTTCCCTACCTGGATACCCAGAATTGTATCACAACACTCATGGATGGACATTTCCGTCTCAGGGCCATATTCTACCACCAGAGATTATTTGGTAACATTTTCCCTTTACACATTAACCCGATTACCTCAAAAATAACATAAAATGAATAAAATGACGTAAAATTGCGCTTTTACAGCTACATATACAAGTTATTAGAGTAATGTCAGTTATACTCAGTGTTATCTACCCTTGAACTAATGGTTTGCTCCAGGAAGTGAATGTTTCTCCCTCACTGACTCCTCATTTATATCATGTTCCTGTAACCATTTTGCCTTAGTTTGGATTTTCCATATGTATATCAGACATAATGTGGAGTTATAAGGTCATATATGTGACAGTGTATCACTATGTGGTGTATGTCAGTGACTATCATTATCGGAGTTCATCATCTGCTGGTGGGGAGTCTCCAACAGTTGCCGCGTCCTTTTCCCTCAGTCTCCACTGAAGTTGCTGTAATTCAGAGACGCTGGATCGGCCATCTAATCTCAGCTCACGGCTCTTACTCGCATCTTTTCAGGATCACCCGGTCTACTGACATGAGACCATGCGCTCCTGAATCTGATTTAGGATCTGGAATTGAAGAACACATCTCTTTATCACACCCTTTAAACAATTATTTAAGGCTTGGACATCGCTGGTGATTTCATCTGTGGGAAATAAAACACAAATTCTGAAGAACATTGCCTGTAATTCTCCTTACTTGAAGATAGCAACGCAGTGTTTAACCCTTTCTTAACTGGATACTCATCTCACTGATGCTAATATTGCAGCAGCTATCTATTGACCTGTAGTTCTTACCCCCCTAGGTGAGAGGCTCATCGGGTCCCATTCATTTAATATCAGACTAAACTTTATTACACACTTACTTTATAGAAATTACAACCCTGTTCAAGGTGTTGGATCGAGAATTATCTTATTTTAACTTATTTACTGAGGAGGAAAATTAAACAAAAACAAACATTTCATCTATGTGTTGCACGTCTCCTCTACCTTGCACCTTTAATGTTAATCTCCCATTCATATTGTCCACTGTCTTATGCATGATACGTATTGCAGAAAGCTGCTGACTCCCAGATACTGTGAAATACCCTTAATGACCTCCACTTTAACATATGCAGCTTTACCTCATCAGGAGCCTCATTTCTACATACCACCTTCATCGGGAGTTTCTCAGAAGTAACGTAGTTTCTGCACCGGATTCTGAAAAGAGATTACTGCAACAGGCACACCCGCATACACCTAATGTGCAGCTGTCTTTATAATCTATCTGCAATCACTGTAATGGTAGAGTGGACGAGGGGTGCACTCGTGGTTCTGCGGGGTCACTACAGATTCTCTTCCATTATATCAGTCACACATCAACCAAGGCTGGGTGTAGTCGGCCACCTGGGTACTGAACCCTGGTGCCACCCAAACCTTGTCCACTAAAACACAGGTAGCAGTTAATAACAAATGAGTCAGTTCTTGGGTTACCTGAGCCATCATTGAGAAGAGAGTCGTGGCAGAGAACGCTTACCGCCTGGTGTCTACAGACCTTCCTCAGCTGGCTCCCTGCGTTTTGCACTCCTTTCCATTCGATCACCTGTTTCTGTGGGAGTAAGAACATCAGGAGTGACAGGGGCCCCTGGTGTCAGGGTCTGCCCTGGTGTCAGGGTCTGCACTGGTGTCAGGGTCTGCCCTGGTGCCCGGGTCTGGGACTCTCGACTCTAGGCCTCTTCACAGCTTCTGGCAGCTGCACCTGTGCAGGCATTACCTCTGGCTCAATGAGCGCCAGCTCAGGTGTGAGCTGTACCTGGACTCTGCCAGGCTTATCTGAACACAGGAGAGCCTCCATACAGGCTCATACACTCTCTGCGGTCTCTGTGGGTCTTTATGTGACTCTAGGAAAGATCTGCAGATCATCTTACCCTTTGCCAGCTACCCATTCCAGTGATTACAGATCCCCATCTACCTCTCATGGCGGTATGTCAAGAGGGAGTGGTTTGCTTTATTACCTCCTGTTGTGTAATCACAGCACATCCAGTGGTAGAATCCACGAACATCTGTAAAATAACTCAAGATCTGCATTAGTAATGAGCTCATGTGGGACATGTTCATACATATTTGCTCTGTCCTCTATTTAAGACAAAGATATAAAGAAGAGACTTAAATATAAAGTTTTAATAATTTATTAATTGTAATGGAAATATTAATAACAATATTAATAACAAGTTGCTGCTCCTGACCAAATCAATATAGACCAAGCGCCGGCATTGAAAAGTAGTAGACACCAGACACAGTGAGTCAGATGTACACCCTTCCTTGGTCAGACCCAAGCTCCCTGTGCCTGTTTATTATAAGACATTTGGTTTTTACTCAAAAAGGGGCTCGGTCAGCCCTACTCAGATGTATTCATTGGTCCATGGGCAATAAGGGGCTCGGTTAGCCCTACTGAGATGTATTCATTGGTCCATGGGCAATAAGGGGCTCGGTCAGTCCATGGGCGGATCCATGAGGTCATCAAGGGGTGTGGTCTTGATCGAGTATGTTATTCTGTGATTGGTTCGTCTTGCCTGACCTCCAGCTTCGGTGATTGGTCCGTCTTCTCTGGACTCCATCTTGCTCTCAGCACATGGTGTGATGTGGCAGGAAATGGCAGCCATGTTTAAATCACAACTTATACAATGTAAAATAATACACTATATATATCATTTCTCCCATGCCCTTATGTCTTAGGCTTAATGAAGTATTTTGATCTTAAGGCTCTCCTTAACACCCCCATTCTCTGGAACTCTCTGCCCCAACACATCAGGCTCTCGCCTACCGTGGAAACCTTCAAAGGGAATCAGAAGACTTATATTTTCTGACAAACTACAATCTGCAGTGATCCTCAGTCCACCAAACCACCACACGACCAGCTCTACCCTCCCCTACTGTATCCTCACCTATCCCCTGTATACTGTGAGCCTTTGCCAGCAGAGGCCTCTCACCTCCTGTTCCTGTCTGTGCCTTGTATTGTTCATGAATATTGCATTTGTCCATGTATGCCCATATCACATATAAAGTGCCATGGAGTAAATGGTACTATAATAATAATAATAATAATAATATGTGAAAACTGGTGACCAGTTTAAAACTTGAAAACGGATGAAAGATTCTCTAAGGGAAGAAGATAATTTACTGACAGCACAGAGAGATTCTACATGTCATAATCTGTAATATAAATATGTGATGTCCTGATAAATGCTCCAATTACTGGAGATAATGAAGAGGAATCCTAGATTTATATGTTTCTTTCATACAAGCTGATAGAGACGCTTCTATCTTACTGTAACATGGGGTGTAATGTACAGAATCAGTTATTATTATTATATCTCACACTCATTCCTTTCTTTTTCCGAGCAGCTCAGTTTTTCTATTCATTTCAGATTTAAATAAAATAATAAAACATTTTGGGAGAAACACAGAAGCTAAGAGTCCAGCACTGGAAGCCATCACTGCAAATATCTCCACGGCCACCATGTTCTTCCCTCTGGTGCTCAGATAAGCCGGGATCATGGAGATCCAGACACTGATGAACACCAGCATGCTGAAGGTGATGTACTTGGCCTCATTAAAGCTGTCCGGTAATGTCCTCACCATGAAAGCCAGAACAAAGCTCACAGCGGCCAGGAGCCCCAGATAACCCAACATGGAGTAGAACCAGAGATCTGAGCCTTCATTACACTGAATGATGATCTTCCCAGGGTAAGACTCAGTGTCCAGGTCCTGGAATGGGGGAGAAATAGACAACCAGATAACACAGAGAAGAACTTGAAGGGAAGAACACAACAACACAATGGTATAGGGCAGCTTCACACTCAGCCATTTTCTCCAGGGACTTCCAGGCTTGGTGGACTTAAAAGCTACACAAACCATGACGGTCTTGGCGAGAAGTGAAGAGACGGCGACTGAGAAGAAAATCCCAAAACTGGTTTCACGTAATCTACAAGTTATGTCATTGGGACGACCAAGAAACAAGAAGACCGAGAGGAAGCTGAGGAGGATGGAGACCAGGAGGAGGTAACTCAGGTTCCGGTTATTGGCTCTAACAATAGGAGTGTCCCGGTAGAAAATAAATATTCCAAATATGAAGCCGGTGACAAGACATCCGAAGACCGAGACAGAAGAAAACACAGAAGCAATGGTGTCATTCTGGTAAGAGATGAAGTCCATCACTTTGGGCAGACATCGGTCCTTCCTCTCATTTGGCCATTCATCACGTTGGCATTTCATGCAGCTCTCACTGTCTGTAGGAAGATTTCATATCATATTACATTTATTATTTATCTATTATTATTGTCTATTATTGATCTACAGTGTCTGTCTATCTTAAATACCAATAAGGTTTATTGGAATGACTAAATCCACACGGCGTCATGTCCCTCTCAGTATAATTCTGTGCTCTGATCATTTATTCTTTGTACAGCATGGCCTAAAATCATGGACTGTCAATGAATATATGTACATACACCATTCCCCTATCTAGAGACCACACCACCCCTCACCCTGAAAAGTGGCACCATTCCCCTATCTAGAGACCACACCACCCCTCACACCCTGAAAAGTGGCACCATTTCCCTATCTAGAGACCACACCACCCCTCACACCCTGAAAAGTGGCACCATTCCCCTATCTAGAGATCACACCACCCCTCACACCCTGAAAAGTGGCACCATTCCCCTATCTAGAGACCACACCACCCCTCACACCCTGAAAAGTGGCACCATTCCCCTATCTAGAGATCATCTAGAGATCACACCACCCCTCACACCCTGAAAAGTGGCCTACAATACCGAAGACAGAAAAATGAAAGTTTGTCAATTAATTTAATATGCAAATGTCTTTTCAGAGAGGAAATTGCCATGAACTCTAGGCCACGTATTGGATATAACAAGTACATAAGGCTCGTTGATTTTTAGGACTGCTGCTTCCAATAGGTAGCACTAGAGATCAAGTCTACATCCTCACTAATGAGAAATTTGGATACTTAGTTTCCCTCCACATTATTGGCATGTCAGAATCCTCCATAAGGATAAAAAGTTAACCCTTGGTCTCTATTAATTAAAAAAATGATTGTGCAGCAGCGATAAACCACAAATAACACATCTTCAGAGCACATGACCGCTGCAGCCAATCACTGAGCTCAGAGGATTGTGCCATCTCCATTGTCAGCGCTGCTGAGCTCAGTGATTGGCTGCAGGGTGATGTGCGCTGTAGATGTGAGGTCTCCACTGTAGACAGAACACAGAGCAGTGGTGGAGAGCCGGCGCTGGACCCGGAGAGGGAGAACTTGCTCTGGTTGGGATTTTACAGGTCTACAAGCATTTAAGACAACTTTTCTTAAAGTATAAAATCACTTTACATCAATAACTGCAGATTCGGGTAATTGTTTAGAAATGTAGAGATATCAGTCATGAGGTTGGAGGTTCAGAGTTCCATAGGCTCTTTTCACATCTAATGCTGGGTTGCGTTTGCCAGCATTTGCGTCTCTATGCGTTTTTACAGCTAAAAACGCATCCAAACTCATGCGCTTTTGGCCCCATTGATTTCAATGGAAACGCATGCAGAAAACACATTTGCATTTTCAAAAACGCAAGTGTTTTTGCAAACGCAGCCCTAGATGCAAAAGCCCACATTTTTGGCTGCATTTGCAAAAACACATGCGTTTTTGCATGCGTTTTCATTGAAATCAATGGGGCCAAAAGCGCATGCGTTTGGATGAGTTTTTAGCAGTAAAAATGCATAGAGATGCAAATGCAACCCAGCATTAGATGTGAACTAGGCGATAGTCTTTAAGGTTTAAAGCCTTTAAGGGTGCCTTCTCACTAGCGTTTGTGTCTGCATGCGTCTGGCAATCAGACACAAACGCAGTGCAAACGCTACAATACTGATGTGAACGCAGCGGAGATTCTCTGCATGTAGGCTAGGGTCACATTTAAAACAAGAATTGCATTCACCGCATCCAGATCCGGATGCGGTGAACGCAATGCCAGGCACACACATTTTTTTACAAAAATGTGTGCTGAATACCGGACTGCAGTAACCGGATTGGTCAGGATGTGTAATCCTGAGTCATCCGGCAACTGCATAGTTTGCTGATCCCGGCTATTGCCGGGATCAGCAAACTGTCCGATGACTATTAAAGAGTTAAATTCAGTAACTAAAGGACTGTTTGAGGTCTCTAGGGAGACCCCCCTACAGACCGGCCGCCCACTTCGGTGGCCTTCTTCTACAAGTTCCCCCATGGCACGGGCTCCTCCGAGCTCCGTGCATGTCAACCAAAGTGTCCCCCCCCCCGTATCACTATAGAGGGGTGCATACACCCCTCTTGTACTGTTATGCTTGTATTATGTGTCCAAAACAAAGTAATATTACAGTCGACATGTAAGTTCATGCTTACGTTCTCTCGTAGGCAGAGTCCAGGGAATTCCATGGGCGGGGCTGTGTGCAGCAGCCTCCGCCCGCTCATTCATTATGGCCGCCCCATCTGGCCTTAATCCAGTGTTGTGAGGGCGGCCGCGTCATGAAAGGGGCGTGGCTAACCGCAGCACATCATTAGCCACGCCCCTTTCATGACGCGGCCGCCCTCACAACACTGGATTAAGGCCAGAGGGGGCGGCCATAATGAATGAGCGGGCGGAGGCTGCTGCACACAGCCCCGCCCATGGAATTCCCTGGACTCTGCCTACGAGAGCACGTAAGTATGAACTTACATGTCGACTGTAATAATACTTTGTTTTGGACACATAATACAAGCATAACAGTACAAGAGGGGTGTATGCACCCCTCTATAGTGATACGGGGGGGGGGGGGACTTTGGTTGACATGCACGGAGCTCGGAGGAGCCTGTGCCATGGGGGAACTTGTAGAAGAAGGCCACCGAAGTGGGCGGCCGGTCTGTAGGGGAGTCTAAGACCCCCCTAGAGACCTCAAACAGTCCTTTAGTTACTGAATTTAACTCTTCAATAGTCATCGGACAGTTTGCTGATCCCGGCAATAGCCGGGATCAGCAAACTATGCAGTTGCCGGATGGCTCAGGATTACACATCCTGAGCAATCCGGTTACTGCACAGCGGTTCAGAGAACCGCTGCGAAAACTGCTGCCTGCATGATTTTTAACGCCGGCAGCAGTGCCGGACACGGCCACCGGATGGCTTGTGAAGCCATCCGGTGTTTTGCATTGGCTCCTATGAGGAGCGTTTCCTGGTCCGTTTTTGAGCTTTTTGAAAGCTCAAAACCGGATCAGGATTCTGAAAAAAAATCGGAGATGTGACCCTGGCCGTAGTCACACAGTATTGGAGGAGGAGATTAGCGCCGGAGATCTTCCAACGGTGACGGCGTGGGAGATTTGAAGAATCAGCTGATCTGACAGCTGTTTAAGTCTCCTGCGCTGACACCGAAGAGTTGATGTCAGCGCGGGAGATTTAAACAGCTGTCAGATCAGTGGTTTCTTCAAATCTCCCACGTCGACACTGCCGGAAGATTAGCGGCGCACGTCCCCGGGAGATTAGCGGCTGCTCTAGCTGATCTCCCGGTGGCCGCCACTAATCTGCCGGGGGTCGCCGCTGATCTCCTGGGAGATCAGTGGTGGCCACCGGGGAGAGATTTCAATGTGATCCGCAGCGTTCTCCTGTGCTGTCATACGGAGGACACTGCAGATCCATTAAGATCCATGTATTTTTTGCACACTTGCAGTCGCTTGCTGATAAAACAAGCGCCCGTGAACACACATAAAATGCAACTTGGTGCGTTTGGAGGGCGGAGGAGGCCGCATAAACTATGCACATCCAAACGCAACCGAAACCGAACGCAGCCAAACGCACCTACTGCATTCAGCTTCTTTTAAGTGCTTTTATCTTGTGTTTTCACTTCAGTGTGGTTTTCATTAAATAAATTTATTAATATTGAAATACATATATTTGAGGTTGTATCGCTTTTTAGGGACTTTCTGTTCCTCCTTTTTTTGATTAACCCTTTAATTGTCCCAGCGATCCCCAGCCCTTTATTTACATATATTGGTGGTGCCCTCCCTCTTTACTTACTCTGTTTCTTCAAATCTCCCACGCCGACACTGCCGGAAGATTAGCGGCGCACGTCCCCGGGAGATCAGCGGCTGCTCTAGCTGATCTCCCGGTGGCCGCCACTAATCTGCCGGGGGTCGCCGCTGATCTCCTGGGAGATCAGTGGTGGCCACCGGGGAGAGATTTCAATGTGATCCGCAGCGTTCTCCTGTGCTGTCATACGGAGGACACTGCAGATCCATTAAGATCCATGTATTTTTTGCACACTTGCAGTCGCTTGATGATAAAACAAGCGCCCGTGAACACACATAAAATGCAACTTGGTGCGTTTGGAGGGCGGAGGAGGCCGCATAAACTATGCACATCCAAACGCAACCGAAACCGAACGCAGCCAAACGCACCTACTATGCGTTCCCATGTTAAACATAGGAATGCAGTGCGCATGCATTTGGCTGCGCTTGGTACGCTGCGTTCAAATACGCAAATGTGAAACCAGCCTCAGACCCTCTAGCTCCCCGAGCCTGACATGTTATACAGAGCTCAGGAATGTGTAGAAGGAAATAGCAGCTGTCGCTCGTCCTCTATCCAGAATTCTCTGCTGCACAGCGTTAGGCTTCCAGACCCGGATGCGGTGTACGCAATTGGCTTACCACACATTTTGCAAGCAAAATGTGCGGCTGAAGGGGGACTTGCGGCAGGTGCGGCAAGTGCGGTTTTGCACTTGCGGCAGATGCGGCAGGTGCGGCAAGTGCGTTTTTTTCGCGGCCGCACCTGCCGCAAGTGCAAAACCGCACTTGCCGCACCTGCCGCAAGTCCCCCTATACTTACTATGGCGATTACCGCAACCGTGCCGCAAGTGCGGCGGCTATGCGGCAAGTGCGGCAAGTGCGGCAGATGCGGTTTTTTCACCGCATCTGCGGCGACCGCTGGTAAGCCCGAGCTTGACTCGGGGTTACCGCTTCTGGCAGTGAATGTTAACCCCGAGTCAGGCTCGGGAATACCGCTAGGAAGGTTAAATATGACTTAGGATTTGTGCCAGATCAGAACCCCAAACTGCAGTCACTACGTTTCAGGATGACTGCATCTCATCAGTGCAGTGTGTGGGAGCATTGCGGCTCCCTGTGCTGTCATACGGAGGACACTGCAGATCCATTAAGATCCATGTATTTTTTGCACACTTGCAGTCGCTTGATGATAAAACAAGCGCCCGTGAACACACATAAAATGCAACTTGGTGCGTTTGGAGGGCGGAGGAGGCCGCATAAACTATGCACATCCAAACGCAACCGAAACCGAACGCAGCCAAACGCACCTACTATGCGTTCCCATGTTAAACATAGGAATGCAGTGCGCATGCATTTGGCTGCGCTTGGTACGCTGCGTTCAAATACGCAAATGTGAAACCAGCCTCAGACCCTCTAGCTCCCCCGAGCCTGACATGTTATACAGAGCTCAGGAATGTGTAGAAGGAAATAGCAGCTGTCGCTCGTCCTCTATCCAGAATTCTCTGCTGCACAGCGTTAGGCTTCCAGACCCGGATGCGGTGTACGCAATTGGCTTACCACACATTTTACAAGCAAAATGTGCGGCTGAAGCCGCAATCCGGTAACCGGATTGCTCTGGATCAATCCGATTACCGTACAGTTTGCAAACTGTTAACACTGTGGAAAAAGCTAAAATGTTAATAATAATTGTGGCCATCATGTCTCTAGGGGGTCCCCCCGCCCTTAGAGACATGCTACCAATCAACATAGGTATACTATACGGAAAAAGAACATAGAGTTGCCCGTATCTAAACATTTCACTGAGGTCGAACACGACGAAAAACATTTAAAATTCAGAATTATAGACCATGTGCCACCATTGAGGAGAGGAGGAGATAGGGAGAAAAAGCTCAAATTGTTGGAGCTGGAGTGGATACACAGGTTGGGAACCTTGAGACCCCAGGGTCTGAATATAGACTTTAAGATAGGCCCTGTACTGTAATCAAAGGTATAACCTCAACAACTCATTACTGATGGTATATGCTGAATAGAGTTTTGTATGTAGTTATATTTATGATATATGAAATAATATATTTCTATTTTTATATATTTTAGATGAAAATAAAAGAAGATTTTAACATGAAGACTCATCCATCCATGTATGTTAATAAAAAAAAGAAAAAAAAGGGGGGTAATAATATATATTTATTCTGTATACACTGTGGTTTGAGAGTGATCCACCAATTGAATTAGAAGGAAGAGATTAAAACAGGTTAACATAAATATGTAGTTTTCTAGCACTACAGTGACAAGATGGCATATGTAGCCCCCCGTTGATCGGTCCAAAGTCTATGTAAGAGACTTGCACATGGGGGATATATACTCTTGTGTAGGGACCTAGTAAACTAGAGCTGTGACATTGTTTGACCATATAGGGTCATAATCACAGCCAGGTACTGTAGGGAGCGATACTATTTAGCCATAGAGATAACGTAGTATGGGCAGAACTTGTCCCTTAACAAAGATAGAGGACAGAAGCCCAAGTAAAAACAAACATAGTCACAACGCAGCGACGCTGCATGTATAATGGAAGCGCCGATTCAGTCATTTGCTGTGGTACCATGTGATCGCTCAAGCGGCGTATTGATTGGTGGAGAGCTGCAGGTGACGTAATGGAGTATAGCGATTGGTGGACTACTGAGCATGCCCAATGTACCTGGAAGATGCCGGTCTCTGGGAGATAACGCCATTACTGTGTGATGGGTGAGTCTGATAATTTGAGACACGTAGTAAATTTAAAACACTTGTAAGCACTTTACATATTAATACGTTTATATTCTGTAAACACTGTTGTATTTATATAAAATAAACACTAGGCACTTTACATCTAACAATGAAATGAGATACATGATGGTTTGTTATGGATAAAAGAGGTTTAAGCCACTGTACTATCACGTTTTATGTATAATTGAATGTAATGACACTTATAATTGTAACACCATATAACTTTAGCACAGTCTATCTGATGAACACTGCTGGAAGAAGGTTCCTGAGGAATCGAAACGTTCAGTTCTTATGGGCCAATAAAGATGGGCATGAATTGCAACATGGAGTGCTGTCCGATTTTTTGGTAATTCTAATCCTATCATGTGTGATACTGTGCTTCTGATCTGTGAATCTAATGTGTAACACTGTATGGTGATCCGTGTACCTCAGCCTATCAAGTGTTATACTGTGATTCTAAGCTGTGTATCTAATCCTATCATGTGTGATACTGTGCTTCTGAGCCGTGAATCTGTAGCACCCCAGGGTATGGGAACTCGGATGTCTGGGCCTCTTTCTCTCCAAACGGGGAATGCCGCCGGAGGCCTGCCCAGATCCGTGGCCCCGGGGCACAGCCTACAAGAAGGTTTTTTTTTAGTATTTACAAGGGATTAAAGTCTTAGTCTCGTGACGCCACCTGCACTACCTGGTGACTAGACACCTGCGCTACCACAGTCCTCCGGAGGGTGGTGGTATTGCGGCTAGGGTGGAGCAGCTCCCTACAGGTAAAGCTAAGCCTCCGGGGCAGTGTTACCAGTTGCCAGGACGGTGCAAACCGTTATAAAAAGTCAATGAAAGCAGGACAGAAGCACAGAGGCAATTCACTTTTCCGGGTACTTTACTCGCAAAAACTGATCAAGATGGTGATACAGCTCACAGTACTTCCCGCAGGATGGCCGACCAGGTAGTTGCAGCAGAATGCAGAATCCATGGAAGTCTCTGGTGGTACCTTCCTGGATCTACCCTTGTCCTGTCCCTTCTCTCTCTTCTCGATGCCTGCTTCTCGAGCAGTAATATGTGCCAGGGAATAAACACCCTGAGAACGTCTTCGGAGCTGAGACGAGTACGGTCGGAGGGTGAACACTCCAGGCCACGTTGTCAGACCCGTGTACTCTGTGTGAACAAGTCAGGACCTTTCTGTCTGGGCTACTTCTCTCTCTAGACCTCTTTTGAAGCCCCCTTTTCTCTCTCGGGTAAGCTCCCGTTCTCCGTCTTTCCTCGGGGAAGACACTCCTGAAGACTCCCCGTGCGTTCTACCTGCTCTTCACACACTTCCCACTCTCCAACTCTCTTTTTGGGACCTCCACCGGTTGCATTGGTGAGAGGGTGTTGGGATCAAATCCTTCCACTGTGTTCTCTGCATTCTACTTGCGACAGGGATAACCACACGCTCATCTTTGGGTCCAGTACCCCACTTGTGACGCCTGACCTGTGGTTGCCACATATCCAATCCTATCATGTGTGATACTGTGCTTCTGATATGTGTATCTAATCCTATCACGTGATACTGTGCTACTGATCTGTGTATCTAATCCTATATTGTGATACCGTGTTTCTGAGCTGTGTATCTAATCATATCACGTGTGATACTGTGCTTCTACACTGTGTATCTAATCATATCATGTGTTATACTGTGCTTCTACACTGTGTATCTAATCCTATCATGTGTGATACTGTGCTACTGATTTGTGTATCTAATCCTATCACGTGTGATACTGTGCTTCTGATCTGTGTATCATATCCTATCATGTGTGATACATTCTTTCTGAACACTGTATTCTGAGAATAAATGCTCCTGACCTTCCTCCATGATGATAATCTGCAGATTCTCTGTATGGGTAGGGTCACATTGGCGTTTTTTGTTTAAAATCCTGATCCGGTTTTGAGCTTTAAAAAAGCTCAAAACCGGACCAGGAAAGGCTCCTGATGGAAGCCTATGCAAAACACCGGATGGCTTCACAAGCCATCCGGTGGCCGGATCCGGCACTGCTGCCTGCGTTTAAAATCATGCAGGCAGCAGTTTTCGCAGCGTTTCTGGGACCGCACTGCGGTTACCGGATGGCTCAGGATGTGTAATCCTGAGCCATCCGGTAACTGCAGAGTGTGCGGATTCCGATCGGCCAAGTTAATAAAGATTTAATTTAAGTACAGAACTGACTGTTAGAGGTCTGTAGGGGGGCTTAGACCCCCCCTACAGACCGGGCGGCCACTTCTATAGTGTTCTTCTACAATTGTACCTATGGCACGGGCTGATCTGAGCTCCGTGCATGTGGTCCAAATATCCCCCCTCCCCCTATCACTATACAGGGGTGCATACACCCCTGTAGTACAGTACTGCTTTATTTAAGTTATAAACAGCAAGATTTGTCCCAAACGGAAGATAATTATATATTTACATGTTCCATAGGCAGAGTCGAGTGATTTCCATGGGCGGGGCTGTGTGCAGTAGCCTCCGCCCGCTCCTTCTTGATGCCCGCCCCCTCTGGCCGTAATCCAGTGTTGTGGGGGTGGCCGAGTCGTTAAAGGGGCGTGGCTAACCGCGGCTCATGGTTAGCCACGCCCCTTTAATGACTCGGCCACCCCCACAACACTGGATTACGGCCAGAGGGGGCGGGCATCAAGAAAGAGCGGGCGGAGGCTACTGCACACAGCCCCGCCCATGGAAATCACTCGACTCTGCCTATGGAACATGTAAATATATAATTATCTTCCGTTTGGGACAAATCTTGCTGTTTATAACTTAAATAAAGCAGTACTGTACTACAGGGGTGTATGCACCCCTGTATAGTGATAGGGGGAGGGGGGATATTTGGACCACATGCACGGAGCTCAGATCAGCCCGTGCCATAGGTACAATTGTAGAAGAACACTATAGAAGTGGCCGCCCGGTCTGTAGGGGGGGTCTAAGCCCCCCTACAGACCTCTAACAGTCAGTTCTGTACTTAAATTAAATCTTTATTAACTTGGCCGATCGGGATCCGCACACTCTGCAGTTACCGGATGGCTCAGGATTACACATCCTGAGCCATCCGGTGACCGCAGTGCGGTATTCTGCACACATTTTTGAATAAAAATGTGTGTGACCGGAATTGCATTCACCGCATCCGGATCCGGATGCGGTGAATGCAATTCATGTTTGCAATGTGACCCTACCCTATATCGGTGTCTGTGTAACAGAAGGGAGAATGTGACGTTGTCTCCTCGGTGTAAGCGCTCAGCAGTGCCGGCGGCAGTCACCGCTCCACACAGCGCTAGTGCTGAAATCACCGATCCCGGAGTGCCGTCCTGCTCTGCAGCCGGTGAATGTGGCTGATGCCGGGTCTGGGTGTTTTATTACAGGGTGACGGAGGCCATTTACAATCCTCTTTCTGTACATACCGGTTACATTAGAGATCTCTCCTTCTGAACATGGGACGCAGTCATAGCAGCAGGTGTGAATTGTCTCTCTCGCCTTTTTCCGGCTTCCAGGTGAGCATTGATCTGAGCATCGGGATACCGGGATCTGAAAAATAAGATCAGAAACTTTACTGGGATGAAGAAAATTACAGATCAGGAGGAATACGAACAATTCGGGATTTGAACTATTTAAATCACAAAAAAATGCCCCCAACAGTATAGACATTGTTAGAGATTGTATTATCCACAGAAGGCTCATATGACTTCAGGGACAACTGTGTGAGTGTCACTGTAATGCCTTGCAGCTATCACATCACATGGGGATCATTAGGGACTATCATAGCTAGTGCAGCCAGTATAAAAGCTGAGGCCGGGAGGGCAGCTGATTTACTGTAGATAAGTGATGTATAATAGTGATAGAACAGCAGTGCTCACAGCTCAGCAATAAAGACTGGAAGAGAAAGTCCTAAACATTGCATTACCGCTCAGGAACATGTTACACAACTGCAGCAATGAAGGAAGAAGATGATGGTAGGAGTCTGGAAAATACATAGTTTCAAATGATAGGTGGGAGAGATAAGAGATGTGACAGCTGAAGCAGGGCCATACTCAGTGGGATTGATCAATGAGAGGGTTTAATTTAAACTTATTATTTTGAATTATT
Source organism: Allobates femoralis (assembly GCA_033576535.1). Lineage (NCBI taxonomy): Eukaryota > Metazoa > Chordata > Amphibia > Anura > Aromobatidae > Allobates > Allobates femoralis. Next base: position 16,769,130 of record JARQOC010000003.1, read on the forward strand.
ATTAATGTATAAGAAAGCAGCTGTTTAAACCTTATTTAGTTCCGCTGACATTGTAACATTACGATTTGCAATGATATAATTCTTACTTCACAATTTGATTTTTATAGAATGCAAACTAAACCTTTAGGATATGGTTTCATAGCAATGTAATTGTGACATTTTAAGATCAATGTAAATTTTTTTTTTCTTTATAATTGTTAACTGTAACTTTAAGATGTAAACTGTAACCTCACGATAATGGTTTCTTTTTGTTGTTTGTTTTTTATATATATCCCCATATTTATGTCCCCTCCCTCTTTACTGCCTGTAAAATTTTATAAAAATAAACTGATTAAGAAAGCAGCTGTGTGGCACCCCAGAGTCATAGTGCCACAGTGTCACCATTGTTAGGTGTCACCAGAGAGCAGTAAGGGGTATTCCACTCAGGCAACACACAAACAACACCAACACCTCCCAGACAGAAGGGGGAGACCAAGCCCGGATTCAGGGTGAGCTCCCCTATATATTCCAGTTTGAGGAGTAACAAGTTCAGTGCAGTGCCTAGGAGGACTGCGAAGAACAAAGTTGAATTCAGTTCCTAGGAGGACTGTGAAGACATCCTGGTGGACTGGAAGCTGCCTAGCTCGTCCCAAGATTGCTAACTTGTTCCTGACCTAAGGCTAGGGTCTGAGGAAGAGGAGAGACAGAAACCTACCAGGAGGCTGCACCACTCCGTGCTTCCCTTTCATGAAAAGAACAATGGCAGAGTGGACACCGGAGTCCGAGACTGTGCAGGTTCACACACACCGACAGTCAACACCGGAGAGTAGGGGACTTCACATTATCCAGCTACACGGTACAAGAGGCACAGCAACATATAGAATCCAGAAACACTGACTTCCCGGAGTGGGATAGAGTAGTGAACGACTCGAGTTGTCTGTCAGACTAATAGACAGAGACAGGTCCAGCAGCCTAGCTGAAGAAACTGCTGGTGCCACCACACAAGCTCAGTGAGGAAGCCAACAGGACCCAGCTGGGTGAGAAATACCCTGAACTGCTCTCCAGACTCCAGGGACAGCTTATAAAATCTGCTTAAACTCCAGTAAAAAGACTGAGAAATGGAGTCTGTGTGTGTTAATTATGTCTATTGTCCTGTGCCCAGCAACTGAATCCCACCAGCAGAGCTGGAGACTGCTTTTTCCCTCTGGCTGGATGGAGAGACTATACCCAGCACCAGGACAATTAGCACTGACTGTGGAGAGCTGCAGCAAAGTAAGTGACTGTGTGAATCTCCATCCCCTGCAAAGCCCCATGTGAGGTAGCGGCGGCGGCACGGCGGAGACAAGGGATCCGGGCACCACGGGTCACTGCACACGGGTTTATTCAGCCAACAGAAGAGAGGAAAAAAACAATAGTCCAAAAGAACATTCCGGTCCCCTTCCTTGAGGGGCCGCTCCTCACTACTTTCCCAGTAGTATACCAGCCACCAGGTCTGCGGCCTGGCTCAGAATTGCTTCACCACCAGAAGCCCAGGGAGGTGTGCTCACTCCCAACTCAAGGAACCACACCCCGTGTTCCTGCTTCCTCTTAACCCCTTCTGCTCTGAGAATAGGAATCTTGTCTAATACCTGGTATGGAGTACGTCCAGCGGAACTGGAGGACGCACCCAGGGAGGCACATACCGGTCGCAGCATACTGACCCGGCTGGTGCCTCACATAATCCCCCCCTATGTTCAAGCGTACGGGTTTGAACACAAGGCCATAACCCTGGGCCCTGTGAGGGGACCACATCACGGCGCGGAGCACCGGTGGAGCCAAGCAGGGGCACCCGGGGGTACCAGTGGTGCCATACCCCACGAGCAACCAACCCGTTCGGGCCCCCGGCACCCACTAACCCCGGACGGGTACCAACGACAGAGCCCTGGGGCCCTCCGAGGAAAACGGGGTCGGCGCGCGGCACTGCTGCACTGTTCCGGACAGGGAGTCGGCGCGGACGGCGCACGGGTCTCTGCACCCGGGGTTTAGTCACATCAAGTCCACTGGGTATCCCAGTGGCGGGATCCTCGGGCTCCGGGCTCTGTCTATCCTTCATCCGAGGGGCCATATACCCGTTCCACAATACCCGGAACAAGGGCATATCCCTCCCCAGCACAACATCATAAGGGAGATCCTTTACCACCCCAACCACATGTTGAACCCGCCTGGCTGGGTTAGCAAACGTGACCCGCTTCATCGGATACCTGCGATGATCCCCATGGACACTCATCACCCTGACCGTACGGCCGGTGGATTTGGTCCTGGAGACCAAGGAGGCACACACGAGGGTCATGTTGCTCCCTGAGTCCAGTAGGGCCGTCACCTCATGACCGTTAAGCTGTACGCGGCACAGTACATTCTCAGTATCCCGGGGGCCCGAGCCCCGTTTTCCGATGAGGTGGGCGAACATGGACCGCCTCCGGGAATAGTCACAGTCCATTGGTTCCCCGTTGAGGGGACACTGCGCCATCATATGTCCCACCTCCCGGCATCTTCTACATCGGGGTGGTTCTCCGCTATACCAGGGGCCGAACCGCGGCTGTCCGGATCGCCGCTTTGCTGCAGGGGAAGGCCCGTTTTTCGGCCTGAGACGGGAGCTCGCCTACCCGGGGGCCGGATTGGGGGTCCCTACTGTCTGGTGTGGTGGGCGCGGCCTTGCAAGTAGCCCGCATTGTCCCAGTGTCCCGGATCAGTTCCTCTGTGGCCACATGGCGCTCCACCACATTCACCAACTGGTCTAGGGAACCCGGGTCACTGTGTCCCACCCACTTTTGTATGGGGACGGGCAGCGAAGCGATCCACCACCACCCGCTCTACCATCTGAGCCGGACTCAGGGCTTCAGGCTGCAGCCATTTTTTAACCAGGTGCAACAAATCATAGGCCTGTGAGCGCACGGGTTTGCCTTCCTCGTAGGCCCATTGGCTCACCCGTTGGGCCCTCACATATGTATTGACCCCGGTACGGGCCAATATCTCCCCCTTCAGGGCTCCATAGTCCAGGGCATCCTCAGTACACAGGTCTATGTATGCCTTTTGGGGATCACCAGTCAAATAGGGCGCCAGCACCTCGGCCCACTGTGCGACCGGCAGTCTCTCCCGTTCAGCCACCCGCTCAAACACGGCCAGGAATGCCTCCACATCATCCCCCGGGGTCATCTTTTGCAGCGCTTGTCTTAAAGCTTTCCGGACGCTGCAGTCGTTACCTGGTCCTCGAGGCAGATCCCCCGGTATGGCCCGCACAGCCTCGATCAACAGGGCCATCTGCTCCTGGTGCCTCCTCTCCTGCTGCTGCTGAGCTTCCTGTTGCTGCTGCTGGGCCAGCACCAGGTGCTTGAGCACCTCCTCCATGCTGGCTGCTGGTTTGTGTTGTAATGTAGCCGGCTGGATCCAGGACATGCGATGCCGGGCACCACGCAAGAGACTGGCCGCAATGATGACTGCTGCTCCTCTTACTTAGCAGCCGCTCATTAGCCTCATGAAAAGTCACTTCCCCACCGGAACAGAGTGCAACAGTAGCGCCGGCTACACCTCACCGGGCCAGCAATGCCCGCATTCTCCACCATATGTGAGGTAGCGGCGGCGGCACGGCGGAGACAAGGGATCTGGGCACCACGGGTCACTGCACACGGGTTTATTGAGCCAACAGAAGAGAGGAAAAAAAACAATAGTCCAAAAGAACATTCCGGTCCCCTTCCTTCAGGGGCCGCTCCTCACTACTTTCCCAGTAGTATACCAGCCACCAGGTCTGCGGCCTGGCTCAGAATTGCTTCACCACCAGAAGCCCAGGGAGGTGTGCTCACTCCCAACTCAAGGAACCACACCCCGTGTTCCTGCTTCCTCTTAACCCCTTCTGCTCTGAGAAGAGGAATCTCGTCTAATACCTGGTATGGAGTACGTCCTGCAGAACTGGATGACGCACCCAGGGAGGCACATACCGGTCGCAGCATAATGACCCGGCCGTGCGTCACACCCACCATAGACTATTACTCTATTACTCATGAAAATCATGTTTTTCTTGAACAATACCAACTTCTTCCTGTACCACTGCTTGAAGAAGTTGTCTGCCAGAAACTGGCAGTAGGTCCGGGAGTTGAGCTTCACTCCATCCTCAACCCGAAAAAGTCCCACAAGTTCATCTTAGATGATACCAGCCCATACCAGTACCCCGCCTCCATCTTGCTGGCGTCTGAGTAGGAGTGGAGCTCTCTGTCCTTTACTGATCCAGCCTCTGGCCCATCAAGAGTCACTCTCATTTCATCAGTCCATAAAACTTCTGAAAAATCAATCATAAGATATTTCTTGACCCAGTCTTGACGTTTTATCTTATGTTTCTTGTTCAAAGGTGCTAGTTTTTCAGCCTTCCTTACCTTGGCCATGTCCCTGAGTATCGCACACCTTGTGCTTTTTGATACTCCAGTAACGTTGCAGCTCTAAAATATGGCAAAACTGGTGGCAAATGGCATCTTGGCAGCTTCACATTTGATTTTCCTCAACTTTCCCCACTCTGCGTCTGACCCCTGCTGCCACACTCACTCCCTGTTCTCTGTATGCAATGTTCCCGCTACTCCTCACTCTCACTCCCATCCTTCTCCACTTCCTACTACCCCCACTTATCCCCCCTGCCAGCAACAAAATACTGCTCTCACCCTCCATCGTGCCGAACCACCTCACCCACTTCACCAACCTTTTCATTCACTTTCAATCCTCAATCACCAAACAAGCCAGCCCGCCTCGCAAGCTCTCATGCTCCCACCTGCTAACCCTCTGCCTACTCCTCCTCCTTGCCGGTGACATCTCCCCCAACCCTGGCCCACCCCCGCAACATCCCCACAACAACCCTCGCAACCTCACCACCACTAGCCCTCGCAACCCCACCAACATCAGACCCATTCCCCCAACCTAATCCCCACCTACCACTCTACCCGGCGCACTCTGGAATGCCCGCTCAGTGTGCAACAAACTCCCCGACATCCATTATCTCTTTATCTCCAGGAAACTGTCATTCCTTGGCCTCACCGAGACCTGGCTCACCCCCTCCGACACGGCCTCCCCTGCTGCACTATCCTACGGCGGCCTCAGCCTGTCCCACACCCCCTGTCCCTCTGAAAACACGGCGGTGGAGTCGGCATACTGCTGTCCAACTCCTGCACCTTCAGCCCTATCCCCCAGCCCCCATCCGTCACTGTCCCCTCCTTCGAAGCCCACTCAGTCCGAATCTTCTCCCCCTGCAACCTCCAAATAGCCATCATCTACCGCCCCCCCGGACCCACCGCCTCCTTCCTTGACCACTTCACCACCTGGCTACTTCACTTCCTCTCCACTGACATCCCCTCCATCATCATGGGCGACTTCAATATCCCCATTGACACTCCCCGCCCAGCCGCCTCCAACCTTTTTTCCTTGACCACTTCCCTAGGGCTCTCCCAATGGTCCTCCTCTCCCACCCACGAACAAGGCCACACGCTTGACCTCATCTTTACCCGCCTTTGCTCCCTCTCTAACCTCACAACCTCGGTACTCACACTGTTCGACCACCATCTCTTGACCTTCTCCGCCCTCTCCTCCCCTGCCACACTACCCCCTCTCCGCAAACTTGATCACCCTCGCCGAAACCTAAAAGATCTTCCTTTATTCTCTGAATCACTCCTCCCTCTCACCAACATACCCTGCGCTGACGACATTGACATTGCCACCACCCTATACAACACACCATAACGAACGCTCTCGACCTAGCCTCCCCCCTCACTCTCCATGCTCCACGCATTAACAGGCAACCCTGGCACACCACCCTCACTAAAAACCTGAGACGGGCGTCCAGAGTCGCCGAGAGGAGATGGAAAAAGTCTCACACCCCCGAGCACATTGCTCTGTTCAAGCAATCCATCACTGACTTTAAGACGGCACTTGCTACCGCCAAGCAAGTGTTCTTCTCATCCCTTATAACCTCTCTGTCCCGCAAACCCAAACAGCTCTTCAACACTTTCAACTCCTTACTTCGCCCGCCTGCTCCTCCCCCTTCTCCCCTCATCTCTGCTGAAGACTTTGCGACCTTCTTCAAGGAGAAGATCGAAAAGATCAGAAGCAGCTTCGGTCCACTATCCCCACAACTCCCCTTACCACCTACACTGCCCTCCTCCTCCATCAGCCACTTCCCCCCATAACTGAAGACCAACTCTCCAAACTCCTGTCAAAATCACACCTCACCACCAGCGCCCACGACCCACTCCCATCCCACCTCATTCCGAACCACACCTCCATTTTCATCCCAGCCCTCACCCACCTCTTTAACCTTTCACTTAGCACTGGTACCTTCCCCTCGGCCTTCAAACACGCCCTAATCACGCCCATCCTAAAAAAAACCTCACTTGACCCTACCTCTGTCTCTAACTATCGCCCCATATCTCTTCTCCCATTCGCCTCTAAGCTACTTGAACAGCACGTCTACTCCGAACTGTCCTCTCACCTCTCCTCGTGCTCCCACTTCGACCGCCTACAGTCCGGCTTCCAACCCCTCCATTCCACCGAAACAGCCCTGACCGAAAGTCACCAACGACCTACTGACCGCCAAGAACAAACACCACTACTCCATCCTGCTACTCCTTGACCTGTCTGCCACCTTCGACACGGTTGACCACTCCCTTCTTCTCCGGATCCTGGAATCCCTTGGCATCACCCACCTTGCCCTCTCCTGGATCTCCTCATACCTAGCGGACCGGACCTTCAGCGTCTCGCACTCCCACACCTCCTCCTCACCCTACCCCCTTTCTGTCGGAGTCCCCCAAGGTTCGGTCCTGGGACCCCTACTTTTCTCCATTTACACTCTCGGCCTAGGGCAACTCATTAAGTCCCATGGCCTCCAGTACCATCTCTACGCCGACGACACCCAAATCTACCTGTCCGGCCCTGACATCACCTCCCTACTCTCGAAAATCCCACAATGCCTTTCCGCCATCTCATCCTTCTTCTCTGCTCGCTTCCTTAAACTCAACATGGACAAAACTGAATTCATAGTCTTCCCCCCAAGAAATTCCACCCCACCTCCCAACCTATCCATCTGCATCAACGACTGCGCCCTCTCCCCAGTCCCCCAAGCCAAGTGCCTCGGGTAATCCTTGACTCCTCCCTATCCTTCAAGCCCCACATCGAGGCCCTCACCACATCCATCCGGCTCCAGCTCAAGAACATCTCACGGATCCGCTCCTTCCTCACCCACGACACCGCTAAAACACTCATCCATGCTCTTATCATCTCCCGCCTTGACTACTGCAACCTCCTTCTCAATGGCTTCCCGGCTAACTCCCTCACACATCTCCAGTCTATCCTCAACTCCGCTGCCCGACTCATCTACCTGTCCTCCCGCTATTCCCCTGTCTCCCCCCTCTGCCAAGCCCTTCACTGGCTCCCCGTCTCCAAGAGATCCCAATTCAAAACACTAACCATGGCGTACAAAGCCATACACAACCTGGCCCCACCATACATCTCCAACCTGGTCTCCCGATACCTACCCTCACGCAACCTCCGCTCCTCCCAAGAACTCCTCCTCTGCTCCCCCCTCATCACCTCTTTGCACAACCGAGTCCAGGACTTCTCCCGGGCATCTGCCTTACTCTGGAACTCCCTGCCCGAACACGTCAGACACTCTTCTACCCTGAGTAGCTTCAAGTGTCACCTGAAGACTCACTTGTTCCGTCAAGCCTACAACCTGCCATGAGACCCAGGTGACCGCCCCACACCTGACTTTTCACCCATCCTACTGTATCCTAACCTGCACCTCTTAGACTGTGAGCCCTCGTGGACAGGGTCCCTTCTGTACCTGTACGTCATGATCGCCTAGATTTAGTGTACTTGTTCTTGTCTCTCTCATCCTCATGTAAAGCGCCATGGAACCTAATGGCGCTATATAAATAAATAATAATAATTCATGCGCAGTTATTTTGCGCCTTTTTTGCCCAACACGCTTCTTGCGACCCCCGTTGGCTATTTGCCATGAAACGCTTGATTGTTCGTGATCATGCTTTAAAAGTTGGGCAATTTCAAGACTGCTGCATCCCTCTGCAAGATATCTCACAATTTTTGGCTTTTCAGAGCCCGTCAAATCTCTCTTCTGACCCATTTTGTCAAAGGAAAGGAAGTTGCCTAATAATTATGCACACCCTATATACGGAGTTGATGTCATTAGACCACACCACTCCTCATTACAGAGATGCACATCACCTGATTTACTTATTGGTAGTTGGCTCCCAAGCCTATACAGCTTGGAGTAGGACAACATGTATAAAAAGTATCATGTGATCAAAATACTCATATATTTGTTGAACTAGTCATCACATTGCTGCAGTGCACTGCCCATGATATAGAGTATTGCAGACGGGTGGTCATGGAGGATGCTCCAGTAGAATTAGCCCTCGCGACCCCTCAAGACTATCCAGAAGTGGAATATCATCACCAACGCTGACCTTCAGCCTCTGCAACATTATTGAAAATGCTGGAAAACCATTTTAACGCCACTTATAGTGGTGTTTCCTAAAAAAAAAGTTCAATGACCCATCCATTATTTGCCATTTTTGCTAGACAATGTTTATTTTTTTCAGTTTTTCCTTGACCAAGGTTTGTGTTTTCATTAATGTTATTTTTCCCCTTTCAACATCTGGATAAGTGGGCATGTATGCAGCCTTTGGGGTCAAACTCAAAGACCTTAATTGACTCTGCCCTTCATGGACTTTCCACCACTTTAACAGTCTGTGTTCTGCTGATGCCTGTGAGACTGCCTGCTTTTGCAGGCAGGTGCATTTATACCACCCTATAGAGGCTGATGAGCAGTCTGTAAACCTCTTAGAAATGCAAGACACTACATACACTCCGGTAGAACAGGGCTGGCAAAGTGCAATTCTCAAAGGCAGCAAACAGTGCATGTTTTCAGGATTTCGTAAGTATTGCACAAGGTGCTGGAATTACCACCTCTTCAGGTGATAAAATTAGCAGCGGTGCTATGCCAAGGAAATCCTAAAAACGTGCACTGTTTTCAGACTGTAAAGACTGTAGTTTTCCACCCCTGCCATAAAAGTCTCTGTGGAAGTAACCAGGGGGCAAGAGGAATCATCGAGCTCTTTCACAACTGTGACTTTCCCTGGAGCCTCTTAGGCCCTGTGCCCACGACGCATGGTTTGATGCTTTCTTCGACGCAGATTTTTAGAATCTGCATCAAAGTTTGCATGTCTTTCTTAAGGCCAGCAAAGTCTATGGGATTTGCTGTGCCCACGTTGCTTTTTATGTTTCCTTGCACATATTGTTCAGATGTCTTTTTTTCTGCCAATTTTGCAAGTAAAAAAGCCATTGACACAGCACTTTTAAACTCTCAGACTTTGCTGGTTTCAGGATAGACATGCAGATTTTTGCTACATATTCTCAAAATCTGCTTTAAAAGAAGCATCAAACAACATACCATGGGCAAAGAGCCTTACAATAATATGGTGGTGTTAAATCCACAGAAAGCATCCTCCTTATGCTGTCAGATCAGGCATGCATGGGAGTGTAACAAGCAGTGTCATCACAAACATTACTGCACTTCAGACTTGAGTGGCACACAGGGGCTAGTCTGCAAGTTTTATCTGTGTGCCACTCCACAAAGTCACTGCTCCTTACATGCTCTGTCTCACAATACCGGCAAGATGTATCCAATATGTGTTGCATGATATCCTGGCTTCTGGAGACCAAGCCCTGCTTCAGGGTGAGCTCCCCTATATATTCTGGTTTGAGGAGTAACAAGTCCAGTGCAGTGCCTAGGATGACTGCAAAGAGCACAGTTGAATTCAGTTCCTAGGAGGACTGTGAAGACATCCTGGTGGACTGGAAGCTGCCTAGCTCGTCCCAGGATTGCTAACTTGCTGCTACCTAAGGCTAGGGTCTGAGGAAGGAGGAGAGACAGAAACCTACCAGGAGGCTGCACCACTCTGTGCTTCCCTTCCATGAAAAGAACAACGCCAGAAAGGACACCGGAGTCTGAGACTGTGCAGGTTCACACACACCGACAGTCAACACAGGAGAGTGGGGGACTCCATATTATCCAGCTACACGGTACAAGGGGCACAGCAAAATATAGAATCCAGAAACACTGACTTCCTGGAGTGGGGTAGAGTAGTGAACGACTTGAGTTGTCTGTCAGACTAATAGACAGAGACAGGTCCAGCAGCCTAGCTGAAGCAACTGCGGGGGCCACCACACAAGCTCAGTGAGGAAGCCAACATGACCCAGCTGGGTGAGAAATACCCTGAACTGCTCTCCAGACTCCAGGGACAGCTTATAACATCTGCTTAAACTCCAGTATACAGACTGAGAAACGGCTATCAGGAGTCTGTGTGTGTTAATTACGTCTATTGTCCTGTGCCCAGCAACTGAATCTCACGTGCAGAGCTGGAGACTGCTTTTTCCCTCACGCTGGCTGGAGAGACTATACCTAGCACCAGGACAATTAGCACTGACTGTGGAGAGCTGCAGCAAAGTAAGTGACTGTGTGAATCTCCATCCCCTGCAAAGCCCCACCATAGACTGTTACTCTATTACTCATGAAAATCATGTTTTTCTTGAACAATACCAACTTCTTCCTGTACCACTGTGTGACCTGAGGTTGTCTCAGGTCACACAGCAGGATTCCCTACTGCATGGTACCTGCTGTGTAACCTGAGACAACTTCTGGGAAGTTTGAGGTCCACGAGCGTGCTTGCAAGCATGGTAAGTGTGACAATGGCACTAAGCTTGACTCGTAATAGTGTAGGATGCTAATATCAGTGCCAAAACAAAGTGGCTTCACTGCAAAATGGTTTGAGCTGTGTTTGGCAGCTTTTGGGCACATTTTAAGGTGTTCTCTTTGCCCTTGATTTTGCCTCCCATTGATTTGAACAGGGTTCAAATGTTTGTCAAACTGTTCGGTGCACATTGCCAGTTCGGTGAACTAAATTGAATCTAAACTTCAAAAGGTTCTGTGAGGCAGTGAGGGGAATCATATGCGAGGGATAATATGAATCCCCCAGAATGCGCACCGAAACATATTGAACCCACTGGAGTGCATTACAATCACAGGCAAGCCTGTGAGTGCACACCCTCCAGCCCGGATCTTGCATGTGGCCCATGGCCACAGACTCCATTTAAAACCCTCAGTAAAGGTTTGGATATGTCAGTGGTTTGTTTGCAAGCTGTAGAGCTTGAAGCTCTGTGCAGGACAGGCCTATGTGAATTCATAACACAAGCCTGTGAAGATAAAGTATCTGGCGCACCAAAGAGTGAAACAGCATGGCTGTCTCCCATGGTAACAGGTTATAGACGGACTGTGTGGAGCACCCGGCTGCGACCCGGAGGATGTTTTGGCATTTGAGCTGTGAGTTATACCAATAAAGCCATTTAAGTTGAACTTTCCTTTAGTCACTGCCTCATTACCGCGCAGTGTGAACAATATGGTGGAAAATGCAGGCACTTTGAACTAAGGCATACCCCAAAGACTGCATGTCCATAATTAAGCCGGCAAAGCTACAGTTCAGGCCTGCTAACAACATAGAGGAACTACTGAAGCAGTTGGTACTTATTCAGCGGCAACAACAGGAGCAGTTCCAACAGCAGCAGAAAACCAATGAGCTCCTTCTACAGCAGATTGTGGCACTGCGAGACACACCACCAGCACCTACCCGGGACAGGGTCCACTCTGCATTGAGGAAGCTGAGTTGGGAGGACAATGTGGAAGCTCACCATCTATGGCCGCACAGCGGACCAGTGGGCTGAAGTGGTGGCTCCGTTCCTGATTGGCAATGTGCATATGGCCTATTTTGACCTCAGTCAGGAGGATGCCCAGGACTATGGGAAGCTAAAAAGTGTGATCCTTGCCTGACTTGGGGTTAATACCTATGTGAGAGCCCAACGGATGTTTCCATGGATCTTTGTGGAGACCCAAGCAGCCAGGTCTCAGGCATATGACTTGTTGCAGCTAGTAAAAAGGTGACTCCAGCCTGAGATCTTATCTCAAGGCCAGATGGTGGAGAGGGTGATGGTCAACTGGCTGGTTCAAACTCTGCCAGCCGCTATACAGCGTTGGGTGCGGCAAGGATACCCGAGTAACCTGGACCAAATGGTTAGCCTGATTGAGCGGTATACAGTCACCCAGGATTTTGTATGGGACTCTGCATCAATGCATCTGGCACGACGGCCCCCGGAGCCTGGAAAAGTTGCACGTCCCTCCGCTGGGGACTATAAAAACCAAGCTCACGCTGAGGGGTAACCCGGAGTGAGGTTGGCAGGAGACCAGTTTCCCCTAGATTGGTCTCAAGGACTGGCGGTGTCACTGCTATGAGGTGCTGGCGAGGCCAAGGGCCAGGACATGTGGCTACCTATTGCTCCCTTACTGCTGAACCCATAAACTGCGGGTTTACACGCCGGATGTCTATGTATGCTAGCACCGTTTTCAAAGCAGATACTATCATTCCAATAACTGAACCCCATCTGTGTCATGTGCACGTTAATGGTCATAGAGTGGAGGTTCTCCTTGACTCCAGGAGCTTACTGACTCTCATTTATGGGTCATTGTTCCCTGGGTTGGAACCTTCAGGGGGGAAGGTCGGGGTCATAAGAATGCATGGCAAACTCCGCGAGTATCCAACAGCAGAAGTGGCCTTTAACATTCTGTGTGGAGAGATAAAACATGTGGTCAGAGTGGTAAAATCTCTACCTTACGGGACTGTGCTGGGAAGAGACTTGCCATTGTTTTGGTCCTTATGGGAGAGAAAGGTTAACCCTCCCAGAATATAAATGTGTCCGGGTGCAGAACCCGAAGATCCCGAGTCAGGGATACCTGCTGTAGGGGTCGCCAACCTAGGGACAGAGTGTAACCCCAATAGGTTTCCCAAAGAGGTATTGGCAGGAGAGGTCGAGGAGACCCCATCAATTCCAGAGCTGGAGGTGTCTCAGGGAGCATTTGGAACAGCTCAGCTACAGGATCCCACCCTGACCCGGGAACAGGAAAGAGACTGTCTTTCTACGCATGGTGGTCAACCATGAGTTACTCTATAGGGTTAACAAGATCCAGGACGAGGTCGTGGAACAACTAGTAGTGCCATAGTCACACCGTCGGGCGTTGCTCGAAATGGCCCACACCCACCTGCTAGGGGGGCATCTAGGGGTTAAAAAACACAAGAGTGCATCTTGTGGTGGTTCTTTTAGCCTAGGACTTATGCCGAGGTCCAGGGGTACTGTGAATCCTGCTCGGAATGTCAGCTGACCACACCCATCAGAAGCTTTCATAGCCCGTTGGTACCTCTACCGGTTATAGAGGAGCCTTTTGAACGGATTGCGATGGATTTGTTGGGGCCCATTGTAAAGTCCATGTGTGGCCACCAACACATACTTGTGGTCGTCGATTATGCCACCTGATACCCAGAGGCTATTCCGCTACGCCACTCCTCGACTAAGCTTATTGCACGGGACCTGTTTGCCATGTTCTGTCACCTTAGGCTGCCTAAGGAGATCCCTACAGATCAGGTGACTCCTTTTATGTTCAAAGTGACAAAGGAACTGTGTAAGCTGCTCAAAAAAAACAGTTATGCACATCGGTGTACCATCCACAGACAGACGGATTCGTCGAGCGGTTTAATGAAACCTTTAAGTCCATGCTTAAAAAGGTGGTTTCCAAGGATGGGAGTGATTGGGACACATTACTGCCCTATTTGATGTTTGCTGTCTGTGAGGTACCACAGACATCTACGGGGTTTTCACCCTTTGAGCTTTTGTACAGCAGGCATCCTAGGGGGTTGCTGGATGAAGCCAAAGAGACGTGGGAACAGGAACCAACTCAGCATAATAATGTAATTGAGAGAGTGGCTAAAATGCAGAATCGGATCACAGCGGTTATGCCTATAGTAAAAGACCATCTAATGGATGCTTAGGGAGTACAAAGTCGCACGTATAATAAAAGGGCCACCATTAGTGATGGGCGAATCTACTCGCTAGGACTCGTTACTCGGCGAGTAGTAAGGGACTCGCAGTACTCGCTACTCGGCGAGTTTCCCAGCGAGGACTCGCAAAGTAACGAGTCCAATGCAAGTCAATGGCAATCCTAGTTTTACTAGCGAGACTCGCTATATCACATCGCTATGTAGCTTGAATCTCCCCAAAATCGTTTAAAGAATCGCACCGCTTCACGGATACTCGCTGTCAGCAGCGAGTCTGAGCGAGTCTGAGCGAGTCTTAGCGATTCCGAGCGAGTCTACGAATCCGAGTCCTGTATTCTGTATTCGGGACTCGCGAATACAGAATCTGTTATGTTCCGACAAAGCTTCCGAGACAGCCTAGCGTGTTAGGTCAGACAAACTTGTGAAGATGGACAAGCATGTTAGCCAATCATATTCAGTAATGCCACAGCCATGTTGGTTGTGGCATTACTATGATTGGCTGCTGTCCATCGTGATGCCTATGTCATGGATGACAGGCAAGGCTGTATATAAGCCTTGCCACCGCCATTTTGGGCACATTTCTCTGAAGATCTGAGCTAGAGCAGGGTGAGGTAGATTCTGGAGCAGATCATAGGGATTGTCAGTGAGTGTAGGGAAACTTCAAGATTCCCTATATTAACCCCAAACAGCTCTTGTGAGAGCTAGCAGGAGGACATAGGAGTACTGTGTACTGTGAGACTGTAGGCAGGCAGGGAAGCAGGGAGCTGCAGCCTTACAGTGTTCACAGGAGCGACCTCATAGCTTTGCTTACTCACTCAGCTGTTCTAATAGCTGAAGTCAGAGGCTTAGCTGAGGTACTATTTACAATTTTTTTGCAGCTGATAGATTTTGGGTCCTAAAAACCCCTTCAGCGTTATTTTGTCTGTGGCAGAACAGTGCGTTGCTGCTCTCCTAGCTGCAAATAGCACGTACGCCACCTACTTGTGCGACTACTTGTGCGCACTTAATAATTTTTTCAGGGAATAGTGTGCTGCTTCACTGCCAAGTGTTAGCACACACTTAACCCGCCAGTAAGTGACGCCTACAGCAACACCAAACTCCATATCGGTGGCTGTGCGCACTTTCTAATTTTTTCAGGGACTAGTGTGCTGCTTCACTGTCAAGTGTTAGCACACACTTAACCCGCCAGTAAGTGACGCCTGCAGCAACACCAAACTCCATCTCGGTGGCTGTGCGCACTTTCTAATTTTTTCAGGGACTAGTGTGCTGCTTCACTGTCAAGTGTTAGCACACACTTAACCCGTCAGTAAGTGATGCCTGCAGCAACACCAAACTCCATCTCGGTGGCTGTGCGCACTTTCTAATTTTTTCAGGGACTAGTGTGCTGCTTCACTGTCAAGTGTTAGCACACACTTAACCCGCCACTAAGTGACGCCTGCAGCAACACCAAACTCCATCTCGGTGGCTGTGCGCACTTTCTAATTTTTTCAGGGACTGGTGTGCTGCTTCACTGTCAAGTGTTAGCACACACTTAACCCGCCAGTAAGTGACGCCTGCAGCAACACCAAACTCCATCTCGGTGGCTGTGCGCACTTTCTAATTTTTTCAGGGACTATTGTGCTGCTTCACTGTCAAGTGTTAGCACACACTTAACCCGCCAGTAAGTGACGCCTGCAGCAACACCAAACTCCATCTTGGTGGCTGTGCGCACTTTCTAATTTTTTCAGGGACTAGTGTGCTGCTTCACTGTCAAGTGTTAGCACACACTTAACCCGCCAGTAAGTGACGCCTGCAACAACACCAAACTCCATCTCGGTGGCTGTGCGCACCCTCTAATTTTTTCAGGGACTAGTGTGCTGCTTCACTGTCAAGTGTTAGCACACACTTAACCCGCCAGTAAGTGACGCCTGCAGCAACACCAAACTCCATCTCGGTGGCTGTGCGCACTTAATAATTTTTTCAGGGACTAGTGTGCTGCTTCACTGCCAAGTGCTACCACACACTTAACCCGCCAGTAAGTGACGCCTGCAGCAACACCTAACTCCATCTCGGTGGCTGTGTGTTTGTCAACAATGTCACAAAAACCACAATTTCCGAAAAAAGATGTGGCAAAGGGACGGGAACGAGGTTGTGGCCGTAGCAGTCGTGCCCAAGAAGGCACTGGTACAGGTAGACAGACGAGGATTGATAGATCTCTCTTTCTCCCGTCTAAAATTACAAGTACTCAACAAAAACGTGTCTTGAGGCCGGAAGAGCATGACCAAATAACAACTTGAATGGCTGATAACACCTCCACCACTGGTTCTTTGAGTACACAATCGTCCGTGCCAACACAGTCTAGTGTCGCTACAGACAACGCAGGGCCATCCAATCCTCAAAGGCTTCCTATTTCCTCAAGCCATCGGCAGCCAGAGGAAAACTTGGAGTGCGACCTTGGTCACTCCGATGATTTATTTGGTTCGTATCAGCACTCGATTCCATCTGGCCTTTCTTTAGCAGTGCCTGACGAGATACTTGAAGAAGACGTAATGTCTATTCATGGCCAAAGTTTGGAAGCACCTCGTTCTCAAGAAAGCCACTTTCACCAAAGCCATACAGCATCTCAGGAGGTGGATGATGATGACAATGATGAGACACACATCTCATCTGGCCAGCCTGCTCAGTCACGTTATCCCGAAGACTTTGAGGAGGAAGGCGTGGATGATGAGACCACAGATCCTACCTGGACTCTTGGTATGCATAGCCAACAGAGCAGCCAGGAGGAGGAAAGTGGCTATGTACCACCGCCAAAAGCACCAAGGCTTACTCCTTTCTCCAGAACACACACTGTTTGAACAGTTGGCCAAATTGTGTCAACTGTTGCACAAAGTGTACCAACTGTTGCACAAACTGTAAACACAGTTGCCCAAACTGTGTCAACAGTTGGTGTGGTACAGAGTCATCCTCCTTTGCCTCCAATTCAACATAAAGGCCGAAAAGCCATTGTGTGGCAATTTTTTAAGGATGCCCCATCTGTACCAAATGTGGTTATCTGCAACATCTGCCATGCAAGGCTAAGCAGAGGCCTGGGAAAAAAAAACCTGAGCACCAGCAGTATGCGTAAGCATATGTCTGTTAAGCACCCAATTCAGTGGTCGACCCATCAGGGTTCAGAATCAGTGACTTCTGATCCCAACACTTCCAGGCCACCTCAGATCCATCCTTCACCAGCTAGTGTTCAGGCATCAGCTCCTGCTGAAACGTACTCCTGCGAAGCTGCGCTACAAGACAGACTTCACAGTAGTGAAGCCACTGGTGTGTGTGCGGCAAACGACCAGTTGTCTGTGCCACAGCTGTATGAAAGGCAAAAGAAGTACCTATCGACACACCCATTTTCCCAAAAAATGACTGCTAAAATTGCAAAGTTGTTAGCTGTGGAAATGCTGCCGTTTAGGCTTGTAGGTACAGAGTCTTCTCGAGAGTTGTTGGCTGTGGCGGCACCACGATACACTGTACCCAGCCGCCACTTTTTCTCACGCAGTGCCGTCCCCGCGTTACACCAGCACGTTGTCAACAACTTAAAGCGTGCACTAACAAATGCGGTAACCGCCAAAGTCCACCTAACAACGGACACGTGGACAAGTACTTGTGGACAGGGCAGATACATCTCAGTAACGGCTCACTGGATCAACCTGGTGGACAGTGTCCCAACTTCGCAAAGTCGAGCATCTAAAATACTGCCAACTCCACGAATAGCAGGCACAACATCATTCAGGGTGGCTGCCTCATCATATATGTCCAGTGCGCAATCTGCTTCTGCAACTTCCTTGTCCACTGCTCAGCTGCCCGCACCATCACGTCCAAGTTGGGAGCTTTGCAGTAGTGCTTCAGCAAGGCGACAACAGGCTCTTCTGAAGCTTATCTGTCTAGGTGACAAACCTCACACTGCAACTGAGCTGTGGAAGGGTCTTAAGCAACAGACTGATGAGTGGCTGGCCCCACTGCAACTACAACCAGGTCTTGTTGTGAGCGATAATGGACGAAACCTTGTGGCGGCACTGAAGCACGGTAACCTTGTTCACGTCCCTTGCCTGGCTCACGTGCTGAACTTAATAGTTCAGAAATTTCTTAAAATATACCCCAAGTAATCTGACCTACTCAAGAAGGTGAGGCGAATTTGCGCCCATTTTAGACATTCATCCACAGCAGTTGGCAGTCTTTCAGCCCTTCAAAACCAATTTAATTTGCCTAAACACCGGCTAATTTGCGACATGCCCACGAAATGGAACTCAACATTCCATATGTTGGCAAGGTTTAATGAGCAGCAGAGGGCAATAGCTGAATATCAGCTGCAACATGCCCGTCACCACGGAAGTCAGACCAGACACATTAGTACTTTCGAGTGGGTCTGGATCGCTGATCTTTGCGAGTTGCTGGACAACTTTGAATACTGCACCAAACTTGTCAGCGATGATCAGTCCATTATCAGTCTCACCATCCCCCTGCTCTGTTTGCTTAAGGAGTCACTCCTGAATCTGAAAACAGAAGCTTTGAGGGCCCAGCGGATGGCTATGGAGCCAGAATTTAACATCGCTGATCCTAGCCAGCCAAGCCAACACCAGCAGGCTACATTGGGTCTGGAAGAAGAAGGTGATGAGGGTGATGATGAAGAAGTTTCATTTTTCTGTGGTACTGATGTGAACCCAGATGGTACTCCAAACCCTACGTTTATGTCGGTACAGCATGGGTGGGCTGAAGAGGAGGAGGCGGAGACCGATGTAGAGTCCATGATGCGTAGTGATCCTCATTCTGTTGCAACCGAGGAGATGAGTCTTTGCAGCTTAGCACATATGGCTGACGTAATGTCTCAATGTCTCTCCCAAGATCCACGCGTCATTCACATATATGGCAGCAACCTCTATTGGTTGTCAACCTTTTTGGACCCCAGATACAAAGATAAATTTCCGTCGCTGCTGTTGCAGTCAACCAGGGCTTAACGATGGATTTTTTCAAGACTGTTGTTGTTGACAATTTGATGTCCATATCACCGTCTGACTCCGCTGTACCCCGAAGAATCAGCTCTTTGCAACAGCAGCCTTTGGTTGGGACACAAACGTCATCAATGTCAAGAAGAGGTGGGGTAAGATGTCCACCAACTGGGCGATGTTCAACAGACCTTCCAATCAACAACGGATCATGCCTGCGGTCATCTTGACTAGGAGACAACAATTTTCCAACATGGTGAATGAGTATGTCAGTGACAGTACCAGCTTCCTAACCTACCCTTCAGTACCCTTTAATTACTGGGTTTCCAAGCTTCACACTTGGACAGAGCTCGCTCTGTATGCCTTGGAGGTGCTGGCCTGCCCAGCTGCTAGTGTGACATCAGAGCGTGTTTTCAGTGCCGCTGGGGGTATAGTCACTGATAGAAGGTCACGGCTTACTACTGAAAATGCCGACAGGCTGACTCTCATAAAGTTCAACAAGGACTGGATATCATCGGAGTTCGTAAGCCCCCCAGACGACAGTACCCAATTGTAGTGTAACCTAATCTTAATTAATAGGATTGGAATATTGCGCTTTTAACTTTATGCCCTTTTAAGACAGGAAGTATCGGCATCTCCCTCAGCTGAGACGATGTGATAAGTCATGTTCCTGAAACATTTGCGGCATGATAAAAAAAATACGCAATCAGTAAACATCTTTTTACTTTACAAGTGCATCCGCTTGTGAGCATTTCTAATTTTTATTTTTTTTTAAAAATACAATGCAGCCCCTTGGGCTAATTTTTTTAGGCAACAAGCCTATACCTGCATCGAAGACGTTGCTTCTCCTATGCTCTCAGGACAAGCAAGAATATAGTATGGGCCACGCGCCCTCGACTTATTCTAAAAAGAGTTGATCCCGCCCCTTGGGCTAATTTTTTGAGGCAACAAGCCTATACCTGCATCGAAGACGTTGCTTCTCCTATGCTCTCAGGACAAGCAAGAATATAGTATAAGCCACGCGCCCTCCTCTTATTCTAAAAAGAGTTGATCCCGCCCCTTGGGCTAATTTTTTGAGGCAACAAGCCTATACCTGCATCGAAGACGTTGCTTCTCCTATGCTCTCAGGACAAGCAAGAATATAGTATGGGCCACGCACCCTCCTCTACTTCTAAAAAGAGTTGATCCCGCCCCTTCGGCTAATTTTTTGAGGCAACAAGCCTATACCTGCATCGAAGACGTTGCTTCTCCTATGCTCTCAGACAAGCAAGAATATAGCATGGGCCACACACGCTCCTCTACTTCTAAAAAGAGTTGATCCCGCCCCTTGGGCTAATTTTTTGAAGCAACAAGCCTATACCTGCATCGAAGACGTTGCTTCTCCTATGCTCTCAGGACAAGCAAGAATATAGTATGGGCCACGCCGCCCTCCTCTTATTCTAAAAAGAGTTGATCCCGCCCCTCGGGCTAATTTTTGGAGGCAACAGGCCTATACCTGCATCGAAGACGTTGCTTCTCCTATGCTCTCAGGACAAGCAAGAATATAGTTTGGGCCACGCACCCTCCTCTACTTCTAAAAAGAGTTGATCCCGCCCTGGGCTAATTTTTGAGGCAACAGCTATGCTGCATCGAAGACGTTGCTTCTGCTATGCTCTCAGGACAAGCAAGAATATAGCTGGGCCACGCACCCTCCTTACTCTAAAAGAGTTATCCCGCCCCTTGGGCTAATTTTTGAGGCAACAAGCCTTCCTAAATGCTCATCAGACAAGCAAGAATATAGTATGGGCCACGCGCCCTTCTCTTATTCTAAAAAGAGTTGATCCCGCCCCTTGGGCTAATTTTTTGAGGCAACAAGCCTTTGCCTGCATCGAAGACATGGCTTGTACTAAGATCCTGCTGGAGCCTGGCGAAGGTCCCACTGTACGCTACGGAGATAACGCGTAGACGCGCTATGTTGCAAGTAGACGTCCCAGCCTATCGCATCTGTGTTCCTAGTGTTGTTGCCATACCGAGTCATTAAGTAACCCCCCCACAAACACAGGCACTATTTATTTGTCAGCAACACTTGTATGTGCAGTCATGATTTTACACATAATAACCAAGGTGCCTTCATGCGCCATGCGGGCCGTAAAGTACTTGCTAATGATGATGACTTTAAGCCCACCCACAAAAAAAACCTACACATCCATTCCCTGAAAAAAGACAGACACAAAGCAGTTTTTGTAAACTGGGTATTATTCCGCCATAATGGCAAAGATGTTAGAATTTTTTTTTTTTTTTTTTGTTAGAACTTTGTAACAAGTTGTAGATCATAACACATAATAAAATAACAAAGAAATTGTGCAATGCACAAGAAAAACAAATAAACACAAAAAAGTAAGGGGCCTACAGCTGGTGGTAGGTTGCCGCATTCTCCGGGGTTGCCTCTAACGTGACACCATCTCCCTGGTCGTTGAGGAGGTAAAGGGCCCCATGGAGTACCTCACCCAGTGGTTGTAAGCCTGTAGGGTGGGGCATCTGGGCCGGTTGGCCTTGGCTTGGTAGGCCCCTGATTGGTGGACACCACCTCTGGGTCGCCACGTACCTGTCCCGGGGTGTGGCCCTGTCCAGTATGTTGGATCTGCTGAGCTGCCACTCCTCCAAAAAAGCAAATACCTGCCCAGGGTGGTTTGGGGGCCTACAGGCATCAAGGACAATGTGTATTGCTGACCTTGCCCGCAGCTGTCTCTCCCATGGAATCTGACCCAAGAATGGTATAAGACTGCGGGCAAAGTCAGCATCACATTGTCCGATGTTGTAATTTTGTGCCCCCGGGATCTGAGCGGTGCTGCTGGGGTTATATTGACTACCCACACTGCTGGCAGTCGGCAGGGGAGCAAGGTGGATGGGCAGAGGTTGGTTTTGGTGGGGAGCCGGTTGTGATGGCCCTTCAACCTCCTCATCTTGCTGTGGCCGGGCATGCCCCAAAGATGGTGGTGGTGGTGGTGGTGAGACGCCCTCCTCCTCTGGTGGTGGTTCAGGGGCCTCCCTCGCCTCCTCAGGCAGCTGTGGTGGCGGGTTCCGACGCCGCATCAGGTAGTGAGCAGCTCTGTGGGTTAAATATAAAAAAAATTTTGTGAATGGGTTGCGTTTGGAAACAAAACCATAGGCCAAACATAAGTGTACCCGTGTACCCGTGTACACAGTGTATCCGTGTATTCTGTGTATTTTCATTGTTGGCCTTAAGATGGAATTGCAGCAAATACATTAAGGACATTTTGGCTCATGCCTCAACCAATATTCTATGTGTGGGTAGTGTTTGTCCACGATTTTTTGGCATTACATTACAAATTTAAAAAATTGGCTGCACTATTACACTGTGCCCTGCCTTAGGCAGGACAGCTATTTAGGCACTTGAAGACATATTAGTGGCCACAACTATTGCTTTGACTTTTTTTTAAACTTTATGTGGACAAAGCTATAGCCTGACACTGTGAGGCAAACACATTATTCAGGGTTGTTTGCCATCAGATGGACACAGAAAGACGCAGTGTGGGCGGCCTTGGTCTCAATGCACATAACCCAGATCTATAGGGCAGATGAGCAAGACAGGAAATGGAGTCCTGCAGCATAGGTGACACATGAGCATTCGGCGTTAGTGGCCTACACTCCTTTTTGCTGCCATGTATGCTAATCAGGAATGTCTTGGTAAAAAAAAAACACCCAAACAGATGGCTTGGCTTTTGAACCGACTGTAATGGACATAGAGTATGGGGTTGTTTTTGAGCAGCAGGTCACACATCGTTGGTGCCAAACAAGGTGGTATGCACAGATGGACAGTTTTACAGTTATTCCAAAGGGGCCGAACAAAAAACCGGGAGCAGCAAGGGCAAACCTTGGGTTTCCTAAAGGACCTTGGACATAAAAGCCTGTTGCACTTAAAATATGGCCCTCTTTAGTTTGATTTTATACAGCATTAATACACTATGTTTTCCGGAGGATCGTAATGTGCCCATGAGTTAACGACAAAAAAACTTAAATTCACATGTGGGCTCTAATATCTACACCATCACCTTGCAGCCCCAAATATACCCATGGGAAAACTGAACCACACGTATTTGTAGTGATACAGGGTATGTCCTGAAATGTGTGTGACTGTGTCAACAATCTGGGATGGTGTACAAACAGTTTAGTGCAAAAGGGGTATATCCTTGCAACGTTATTTAGCCAAAACAAACACCCACAACTAAACGTGTAGGGATGTATGTGGCCCTTATGCAAGTCGAGGACATTAGGAACTGATACAAATGAGGCTTATGACAAGCATACCAGACAAGGCCACACACCTTAGAGACCATTGCAGGGAAGAACATGGCTTTGTTCCACAAAAATGCCAACAATAATAGCTAATTGTGAGGTCACGGAACATTGTGTCTCACCACCCTGCAGAACATTGCTTATTTGTCCCAACGTCACAATGTGACTATAAATGTGTATGTCCTGGATCATTGCCAAAGGTAATAGAATTGTGTTGCACCATGGCAGAAACAAACCCCAGTGTGGGTATGTAAACCACCACACTCATTATAGAGCTTCATACTCTAGACTCTGTAGACTGTGTGCCCTCGTGGACAGGGTCCTCTCCTCTTGTACCTGTATGACCTGATTGTCTTCATGTACTGTTTTTTGTCGTTAACCCTTATCCTCATGTAAAGTGGCATGGAACCTAATGGCGCTATATAAATAAATAATAATAACAATAATAGTACACAACAGTGCAGCAGACACATACCTTGGCATACGGGCCACCGGTTCAAGGAAGGACAACCGGTCGTAGTGTCAATAGATCGGCCCTAGATCATCTTCCAGTCCCCCCTCCATGATCTTGCGGTGTTGCCGCTTGTGTTGATCCCGGCAGCTCCTCCACCGTTTTATAATGAGGTCAACTGTGAAATGATTTCAAACCGGGTTTAGACCTCTGTAACATTTGAAACACTAAAAGTATGTGTACAAATCAACAGTAACATTTTATTCATGTTGTGTGTGTAATGTGTATACAAGGCACAGTGACACGACAGTGTGGAACATCATCAACAGCATTACGGACATTGAGCTCACGTGGCCACAATCACAAATGGGGCAGGGCACATGTCAACGCATAGAGAATGTAATAGTGCGGGCACCAGACTCCGCTTATTAGTGGTATTTATATACACCCACACCCAACCCCCTGGCCTTCAGAGCCAGGAGGACCAGCCCTTAAACTAAGTGTATTATTGTGACCCCATCCAAATATAGGCAACCATGCGACGGCGCATGATAACACATTGAGGGCCCTGTATACCCTACTATGGGGGCCCTGTATATCCACGGGGCCCTGTATAACCACTGCTGGGGGCCTGTATACCCACGGGGGGGCTGTATACCCTACTATGGGGGCCCTGTATACCCACTGCTGGGGGCCTGTATGCACATGGGGGGGCTGTAGACCCTACTATGAGGGCCCTGTATAACCACTGGGGGACCTGTATACCCACTGCTGGGGGCTGTATACCCTAATATCAGGGGCATGTATACACACTGGGATGCCTGTATACTCTGCAGGTGGAGCTGTATACTCTGCTGGGGGCTGTCTACCAGTGATAGCCGCTGTATACCAGGATGGAGGGCAATATGGTTTCCCAGTTTTTTGGGGCTAAAGTAGGGGGGTCGGCTTATACACGGGTCGGCTTATACACGACTATATACGGTAAATTCAATATACCGTGTGAACACATTTAACTCACCCATATTGCTCTGTGCATCATGGCCACTGCGATGGAATGTAGGGAACACGACCTGAGCGACCTCCCTCCAGGCTCTAGTCCGCTGGACGTTATCCCATAGGCAGGGTCAGTGGGCAGCCAAAGCAGGGGCCGAGCCTCCACCAGAGCAATCAACTGCAGGGTGTTGACAGGGGCCATGCTTGCTCTGTGTGTTTCAGCGCGTCCAGCCGGGCAGCTCGAGTCGACTTATTTCCTGTTTGCTAAAAGCATGGGGTTTGCTGCAGAAAATCGCTTGCCTCGCCTCATCGGCGCCAAATAAGACAAACACATGCGAGTTTGGCCTCGGAGACAGCAGCAAAATACAGTTGCGAGTGGGGATTCCAACACGGCAATGCGAGCGCTTTCCGAGACACATCTGCGATTTTTAAATCACACATTACTCGCTATTACTCGCTTCCCCATGCATTAACATTGGACTCGCTAGACTCGCAATGAGTAGCGAGTCCGGGCTCGGACTCGCTAGAGTCAAGCGATTCCGAGTAATTTAGGACTCGCCTATCACTAATTGACACCCCTGCAATTCTGTCAGATAATACTCAGTTTCTTCCTGAAAATGATTGCAATCACAAATTCTTTGGTATTACTATCTTCATTTAATTTTTCTTCAATTAAATAACACAAAAGAGAATGAAGCAAAAAGCAAAACATTGATCATTTCACACAAAACTCCAAAAATGGGCCAGACAAAAGTATTGGCACCCTCAGCCTAATACTTGGTTGCACAACCTTTAGCCAAAATAACTGCGATCAACCGCTTCCGGTAACCATGAATGCGTTTCTTACAATGCTCTGCTGGAATTTTAGACCATTCTTTTTTGGCAAACTGCTCCAGGTCCCTGATATTTGAACGGTGCCTTCTCCAAACTGCCATTTTTAGATCTCTCCACAGGTGTTCTATGGGATTCAGGTTTAGACTCATTGCTGGCCACCTTCGAAGTCTCCAGTGCTTTCTCTCAAACCATTTTCTAGTGCTTTTTGAAGTGTGTTTTGGGTCATTGTCCTGCTGGAAGACCCATGACCTCTGAGGGAGACCCAGCTTTCTCACACTGGGCCCTACATTATGCTGCAAAATTTGTTGGTAGTCTTCAGACTTCATAATGCCATGCACATGGTCAAGCAGTCCAGTGCCAGAGGCAGCAAAGCAACCCCTAAACATCAAGGAACCTCCGCCATGTTTGACTGTAGGGACCGTGTTCTTTTCTTTGAATGCCTCTTTTTTTCTCCTGGAAACTCTATGTTGATGCCTTTGCCCAAAAAGCTCTACTTTTGTCTCATCTGACCAGAGAACATTGTTCCAAAACGTTTTAGGCTTTCTCAGGTAAGTTTTAGCAAACTCCAGCCTGGCTTTTTTATGTCTCGGGGTAAGAAGTGGGGTCTTCCTGGGTCTCCTACCATACAGTCCATTTTCATTCAGACGCCGACAGATAGTACGGGTTGACACTGTTGTACCCTCGGACTGCAGGGCAGCTTGAACTTGTTTGGATGTTAGTCGAGGTTCTTTATCCACCATCCGTACAATCTTGCGTTGAAATGTCTCGTGAATTTTTCTTTTCCGTCCACATCTAGGGAGGTTAGCCACAGTGCCAGGGGATTTAAACGTCTTGATGACACTGCGCACGGTAGACACAGGAACATTCAGGTCTTTGGAGATGGATTTGTAGCCTTGAGATTGCTCATGCTTCCTCACAATTTGGTTTCTCAAGTCCTCAGACAGTTATTTGGTCTTCTTTCTTTTCTCCATGCTCAATGTGGTACACACAAGGACACAGGACAGAGGTTGAGTCAACTTTAATCCATGTCAACTGGCTGCAAGTGTGATTTAGTTATTGCCAACACCTGTTAGGTGCCACAGGTAAGTTACAGGTGCTGTTAATTACACAAATTAAAGAAGCATCACATGATTTTTCTAACAGTGCCAATACTTTTGTCCACCCCCTTTTTATGTTTGGTGTGGAATTATATCCAATTTGGCTTTAGGACAATTCTTTTTGTGTTTTTTCATTGAAGACAAATTAAATGAAGATAATACCAAAGAATTTGTGATTGCAATCAATTTCAGGAAGAAACTGAGTATTATCTAACAGAATTGAAGGGGTGTAAATACTTTTGGCCACAACTGTATTTACCATATGTCATTTTTAGGAATATGCCCAACCTGTTGAGAATCTGAGATAGGATGCGTTATATATTGGATCCAGTTGTTGGTTTCCTCTAAAAACCTCATTATCTTCTCCCATTACTATTTCTTCCACATCAGTCATGTATGTCTCTAGTTGTTCCTGCAACTTCTCCCTTAATGTTCCCAAAGTGCAAAGAGAATCCCCCTCTTCTGTACTGCGCAACCAGGGCTCATCACAATCAGGCAGGCTCAAAATTAGATCGCCTTGGAGACTACATTTACACTGCTGAAAAGTTGAGGGCTACTATCCGGGCCGAGTTTGTAAACCTGGTGGCAGCGAAACGCAGTGGCAAACTCATACATGCACCTTGCATGGCTCAAGTCCTCAGCCTGCTTGTACAGCACTTTCTATGCCACTAATTCTGCCTGGGGTAACTGCTGCAGAGGGCTCGGTCACTCTGTGCTCATATCCGCCGTTCATACTCTGTTCTTATCGACTAGCATCGCCACAGAGGTCGTTTGGAAAATCGATTAACCCTTTCCCTACCTTTGACATTATAGAGACTTCATGAAAGTTGGTGCGTTCCCAACCTATGACGTCTCTATAGCGTCATGGCTTCTTTGTTCTCCTGCAGCTCCGGTGACAGTGCCAGTGACAAGTCACCGGAGCTGCAGGATCGCAAGGACCTGTACTTTAGCCCGGGGGTGGTGGCTTAGCCCCCCTCTGTGGCTAAAGTCGCTCTGATTGGCAGTTGAAAATACTACTGCCATCAGAGCGAATCTTAGGGATTTACCCCTCCAGATCTGATTGGAGCTCTGCAATCAGATCTGGAGGGGTGGATTGGTGAGAGCCTTCCCCCTCCTCACCCCCTCTTGCTTCAGTAAAGATTAGAGACCCCAGCCCCTTCAAGCTGCCCCCTCCTCCGGTTTAGTATGTATGCGCCGGTGGGCTGCAGTGCTGCACCTCAGCCCCTCAGCCTCCCTCCCCCCCGATCCCTGTGTTCTGGGCCCACCTCACCTCTCCTGGTGGGCTGCACCCGCCGGTGCACCCGCCGGTCAGCTTCCTGTGTTGCATGTGGGCCCCTCTTAGTTTCCTGGGCTCTTTCTCCACCCCAGTTGATCGTGGGTGAGGTAAGTATGAATGAATGAATGAATGAATGCATGCAAACATGGATGGGTGCATGCATGGATAGGTGGGTGCATGCATGAGTGGATGGATGGGTGCATGCATGGGTGGATGGATGCATGGGTGCATTAATGCATGCATGCATGGATGGATGGATGGATGGGTGCATACATGAAAGTGTGCATGCATAGATATTGCATGGATGGATGTGTGCGTGAGTAGATGCGTGCATCCGTGGATGCGTGCGTGTGTGGATGTGTGCATGAATAGATGTGTGCGTGCGTGGATGCGTGCATGTGTGGCTGGATATTGCATGGATGGATGCATGCGTGGATGAGTGCGTGTGTGGATGTGTGCATGGATGGATGTGTGCATGCGTGGATGTGTGTATGCGTGGATGTTTGCATGGATATTGCATGGATGGATGCATGCGTGCGTGGATGTGTGCATGGATGGATGTGTGCATGCGTGAATGCGTGCATGTGTGGATGTGTGCTTGCGTGTAATGCGTACATGTGTCGATGACACTGGTGGGGCTGACATGTTTAAGGGCACGTAATGCTTCTTCCAGACACCAGGCATAAGCTCTTATATCATCTCACAGCCTCTGGTAGCAGTGATGGAAGCGCATGCGTATATCAACCTCATTGCACTCCTCGAAGGTAGCTCTAAGTTTGTTAAATACAGTGGCGGCTGACTTGCATTCAGCGGCAGACCAGGACACACTTTCTTTCTCTGCTGCGCCAGTTAACTGTCCGAGCACCACAACAGCGCGTTGTTGGCCGGTCATCGCATGCATATCCAGGACGCTATTGATTTTTCGTTTAAACTCATCCAGCGTATCAGGGCATCCGTCATACTAGGGCAACCACTTGGCCCCCGGGATGTATGGGAGTGACATCGGCATGATTGGGGCGACTGCGCACGGGGCACCGGAGGTGCTGGCAGTGCTACCGGTGGCAGCAATAGATCTTTCGGTGTAATTCCGGGGATCAGCATACGCACAGTCATCATCGCTGGAGGAGGCCGACATGTTGGAGGCCCCCTAAGTGAATTACAGCCAGTCCGTAAAGAGTTAAACAGTTTGGGAGTTTCCAGAATAGGCTGCAGCACTGGGGAATGCTCGGCTGAGCTAGGGGCGGGTTTCAGTTTCGTGCTCTATAGGCTGGCACGCCCCCTTTCTTCCCTCTCTTCAGCACAGTAATGGCGGCGTAGTTTAAACAGTCACTCAATACAGTCAAAAATACGGCACACAGTACCCGGTAATACCAGGCACGGGATCCTGTTTGTGACCACCAAAAAAAGATATGTTGAGCCCAGGCTTTGGGGTACTCAGGTATCAGGCTCCGAGGGGTTAACTGTGTCATGGGGAGCGGTGGCCACGCCTGATCCCATGTCCTGGGCCTATCTTCCAAAAAGGGGGGTTGTATTTACAGGGGTTTATGTACAGTTTGTCGTGACACCACCTGTAGGTCCTGGTGAGATATCACCAGCGACGCCACAGTCCGCCAGAGGTAGATGGTAATGCGGCTAAAGTGGTAAAGTACTCTACAGGTAGGGCTGGACCTCCGGGGCAGCGTAGTGAGAAGGGGCAGCTTGTATTGGAGCTGTGGCTGGGATGGGGAGTGTTGGAGCAGTCTATGAGAGGTGCCGGGAATGAAGAGTAATGACACATGCACACTACAAAGTCTCTTTTACCTTTTACCGATGGTACGCAGGTAAAGACGTCCATGGCACTGACAGGTGACGAGGTTGCACAGTGGGTCCCCACAGCAAGTGGGTATAAGGCCTCCTCTGTTCCTTTGTAGTGATCGAAGCACAGCCTGCATGCAGCCAGACTTGCCTCCTCTCTCTTCCTGACTCTGATGTCTGTCTCTCCTCCTGTGCAGTTTCTGTGTTACACTCTCTGATCACTGCGGTGATGCATTGCTGTGTCTGGCTCCCTCTCTTGACCCACATGGCAAACCGGAAGGCTGAAGCCTCCACGGTGTGACGGTGTTTTTTGTGGTCCTGGAGTATCCCACAGGTCCGGATCCCGATATCCGGTACTTCTTTGGGCGAACTCCTCCCCCAGCAGCAGTTTTTATAGGGGATCTTGCCTAAGGAGCAAGTTGGGTTCCCCCTACTG
Organism: Allobates femoralis; assembly: GCA_033576535.1. Classification (NCBI taxonomy): domain Eukaryota; kingdom Metazoa; phylum Chordata; class Amphibia; order Anura; family Aromobatidae; genus Allobates; species Allobates femoralis. The sequence goes on from JARQOC010000003.1 coordinate 16,799,214, forward strand.
TGTCGGGGTGGAAGGTGTTGCATGTAGTAGGTACCTTGCTGTGAAAGCCCAGCTGTGCATTAGAGAAGTCTGTGGGTACCTGTGTGAGCAGGGCGCCACACACCCCACAGGACAGACACCCCAATTCTCCCAACCCACACTAAAGGGCCTGGCTGCATCCTGCATAAAATGATAAAATGTACAATAATAAAAGATGAAAGATTATGTATAAAATACATGAGGTGGTAACCCTGCCCTTATCACATCCTCGCACTTTACTGCAGTAAATTATTATCATTACTTGGCTTTCTACATTCTCCATCTTGTTTTTATTATTATTTGCTGTGTTTTTTTTATTACTTTCACTTTGAATTTTAGTCTTTGTTCTGATATAAAGGTAATGAATTACAAAGTGACTCGAGAGCTTATAAATGTAGATGTAAAATATATCAGATTACCTATAGAATCCACAATGATTAGGGATGAGCGAGTATGCTTGTCACTACTCGGTGCTCGCACAAATATCTCGGTACACGGGGTACTCGGCGAGTACCGAGTAATCTCGCAATACTCTTGCTATCCTCGCGGTCCACCTCCCTGCATGTTGGTGCTCTTTACAGAGCCAGCAGGGATTGGCTGACAGACACTGTAATGCCACAGCCATGTTGATCGTGGCATTACAGTGATTGGCTGACTGCACAGCGTGATCAAGTCTTTCTAAGACCTGACCGCGCTGTGCTCGTCACTCTGCTCCACAGACAGTCAGTGTAGGGAGAGCTGCTGCTGATTGAGGGACAGATTTGTGGCCTTTCCGCTAGTGTAGGTGCAGGGCTTACAATCTAATTACCACAACAGTCCTCCTGAGGACTAATAGAGCTGTATACAGGCAGGCAGGGTATATAGCAAACTTCGTTGTGCCAATATACCAGCCTGCATCACATCAGGGGCTGGTGGACAGGCTGGAAATCTCATCCATCCCAAAACAGTGCTTTTAGGGATTAATTTAGCTCTCTATAGGCAGGAGTAGGTTGTAGCGCAAATTAGGATACGCCAAAAGACTCTGTATTCTCGTCAGCGTTTGTGTCTGACCAGTCCACTAGCTGGGCTTTAACCTCTAATCTCAGTGTCCAGCTAAAAACCAACTTTTGTCTACATTAATTTAGCATCTTAGTGCAGCAGGAGTAGGTTGTAGTGTAAATTTAGGATATGCCAAAGCACTCTGTATTCTCGTCAGCGTTTGTGTCTGACCAGTCCACCTGCTGGGCTTTAACCTCTAATCTCAGTGTCCAGCTAAAAACCAACTTTTGTCTACATTAATTTAGCATCTTAGTGCAGCAGGAGTAGGTTGTAGTGTAAATTTAGGATATGCCAAAGCACTCTGTATTCTCGTCAGCGTTTATGTCTGACCAGTCCACCTGCTGGGTTTTAACCTCTAATCTCAGTGTCCAGCTAAAAACCAACTCTTGTCTGCATTACTTTAGTATCTTAGTGTGGCAGGAGTAGGTTGTAGCATAAATTAGGATACGCCAAAACACTCTGTATTCTCGTCAGTGTTTATGTCTGACCAGTCCACCTGCTGGGCTTTAACCTCTAATCACAGTGTCCAGCTAAAAACCAACTCTTGTCTGCATTAATTTAGCCTCTTAGTGCAGCAGGAGTAGGTTGTAGCGTAAATTAGGATACGTCAAAACACTCTGTATTCTCGTCAGCGTTTGTGTCTGACTAATCCACCAGCTGGGCTTTAACCCCTAATCTCAGTGCCCAGCTAAAAATCAAATCTTGTCTGCATTAATTTAGCATCTTAGTGCGGCAGGAGTGGCTTTTGGCTCCAAGCAGTATACGCCAAAACACGGTATACGCGTCAGCGTTTGCATCTGACCGTTCCAGCTGCCGGGATTAAACCGCTGTAATCTGTAATCGCAGTGTGCAGCTAAAAACCATCTTTTGGACGTCTTCATTTAGCTGTATACAGGCAGCACAACATTGAAAATGCGCAAGGCCGGTGGCATGGGACAAGGAACTGGATGTGATGGTGGTGCAGGCAGAGGCCGAGGGCGTGTGCAAGCTCACATTGCGCCATGACAAACACCTACATCATCTCACTCGATCTTCCTGTCCCAATTTCTAGGGGACCGCAGCAGTACATCACTATTAAACCAAGACCAGTGTCAACAGGTTGTTAGTTGGATAGCGGATAATGCTTCCAGTCAGTTTGGCACCACCACAAATACTCTGTCTTCCACACGGTCAAGTGTCAGTAGCCGTGAGACTGGACCGCACATTCCACACCCTGATCCTCCTTCTTCCCACCATGCCGAGTGCCCGGCCCCGAACATAACTGATCCCACACTTGGACACTCTGAAGAGCTGTTCACTTATCCATTCGTAGAATCTGGCCTCTCGCCAGCTCCACTTGAAGTGGGTCATGAGGAGATCGTATGTACCAATGCACAAATATTTGCGCAGCCACAGTCTTACGAAGGCAACAGTGGGAACGTGTCTCAACAAGAGGTGGACGATGATGAGACACAATTGCCACAAAGTCAGGAGGAGGACCAGGGTGTGGAAGTGGAAGACGACGTGGTGGATGATCCAGTAACTGACCCAACCTCGCAGGCGAACATGCAGAATGAGGACAGCAGTGCACAGGGGGAGTTAGGCGTAGCATCAAAACAGGCCGGAAGAAGCAGAGTGGTGGCCCCAGGCAGAAGGCAGGCAACCGTTCACCGGAACAACAACACGACAGAAGTTGCCAGTACAACTGTTAGGTCCTCCCGAGTCTGGCTGTTTTCTAAGGTGTCTGCAAATAATTCCAAAAAGGCCATTCGCAACACCTGCCATGCCAGCATCAGCAGGGGTAGCAAAACTAGCAGCCTGACCACCACCACCATGATGAGGCACATGTCAGCAAAGCACCCGACTTTGTGGGATGTACACAAGAGTCCAGGAGCAGAGTCTGCGGGTGACACCGCTGCATCTTCCACTGTTGTGCGTGCAAGACAATCCTCTGTCCATACTGCATGCGAGGATGCCACCTGTCCTTCACCTGTAGTTGCACAAGCAGAAATAGCACCATCATCAACCACGTCCTTGTTCCAGCCCAGCGTTCAGTTATCCATACACCAATCTTTGGAACACAGGCACAAATGCCCCACATGCCACTGTTATAAATGCACACATTTGCCTTTTAGGCTAGTGAAGACGGAAGCATTCCGCAACCTGATGGCGGCAGCTGTCCCACATTACTCGGTCCCCAGCCGCCACTATTTTTCCCGGTGGGCCGTCCCCGCATTACATAAGCATGTGTCACAAAACATCATACGTGCCCTTAACAACGCAGTTTCAGGCAAAGTCCACCTAAACATGGAAACGTGGACAAGAGCTTGTGGGCAGGGCCGGTACATCTCGCTGATGGCACACTGGGTTAATATTCTGTAAGCTGGTACCCAGTCTGAGCTTGAGACGGAACATGTCCTTCTGACACCAAGGATTGCAGGCCCTAACTTATTCAGTATTTCACCCACAGTGTACAGCTCCGGAACGTCATGCTCCTCAGCCTTTTTCTCCTCCTCCACTTCATCCTCCACACTAGTTCCAAGCTGGAAGCACTGCAGCACTTCCTCAGCTGAACTTACAGTCAGGCATGGTCGTGTGTGACAATGGCCGGAACCTGGTGGCAGCTCAGAGGCGAGGCGAGCTGACACATGTTCCATGCGTGGCCCATGTGCTCAACCTCGTGGTTCAGCGGTTTATTAAATCCTACCCGGAGCTATCGGATCTGCTCATCAAAGTACGCTGCCTGTGTGCCCATTTTAGAAATTCACCTACTGTAGAAATTCACCTACTGCTTCTGCCGGCCTTGCAGGCTTTCAGCGGCGTTTGCAGCTTCCGGCTCACAGACTGATGTGTGATATCCCCACGCGTTGGAATTCCACACTGCACATGTTGATCAGGATTTGTGAACAGAAGAGGGCAGTTGTTGAGTACCAGCATCAACTAGGTCATCGGTATAGGGTACAAACTCCACACATAAGACCTCAGGAGTGGACATGGATTTCCGACTTATGTACCATCCTCCAAAACATTGAGGACTCCACCAAGATGGTGAGCGGCATTGACACCATCATTAGCGTCACCATCCCGCTTCTCTGTCTTCTAAAACGCTCTCTGCTCAAAATCAAAGACGATGCATTGCAAGCAGAGCACGATGAGTTGGAGCAAGAAACCGTACTGGATGATTACACACAGGCCAGCCTCATCTCATCCCAACGTGCATTGGAGGACTATGAGGAGGAGGAGGAGGATGAAGAAATAGAGCTACTTTCATGCGGAATTGATGGTAATACATGCACAACCGTCAGACCGTCGGTTTAGCGTGGATGGCCAGAGGACAGGGGAGAGGAGGAGGAGGATGATGAGGCCAGCATGGACAGTCATCCTGTTGGTGAGGACCCTGACGTCTTGCCTGTTAACAGTCTGGCGCACATGGCTGACTTTATGTTACGCTGCCTGTCTCGTGACCCTCGCGTTATCAACATCTTGGCGGACACTCATTACTGGTTGGTGACACTTTTAGACCCACGCTACAAGGAGAACTTTATTTCTCTTATTCCCAAGGCGGAGCGATCTACAAAAATGCTGCAGTACCAGAAGGCCATAGTCGCGGAATTAGTCAAAAAATTCCCTTCTGAAATCTCTAGCGGCAGAGGTCACGATTCGGTGGACAACCAAGGCATCCGGCTGAGAGAGGCACAAGTCCAATCCAGCAGAGGTAGGGGAACACTCTCAAAGATCTGGGACTGTTTTCTCAGCACCTCCTGTACCACAGGCCTTGAGGTGTGGGGTAGTGTCACAAGGACTGCAAAGTTTGTGAAGATACTGAGGGAGTACCTTGCCGATCGTACAAAAGTGCTCCTAGACTCCTCTGTGCCTTATAATTATTGGGTATCCAAGCTGGACATGTGGCAGGAATTGACTCTCTATGCCTTGGAACTCCTGGCCTGCCCTGCCGCTAGCATTCTGTCAGTGCGTGTTTTTAATGCATAAGGTGGAATCATTACTGACAAACGCACCCGCCTGTCAACTCAAAATGCTGACAGGCTGACTCTGATCAAGATAAACAAGGGTTGGATTGGGCCTGACGTCACCACACCACCACCAAATGATAATGGAATTTAAATTTTGTGCTGGTAAATTTCCATGCACCTCTGCACACCCACACATGGGTACACACTTCATGACTTTGGCTACTGCCTGTACAGCTCCTCCTTCTCCTCATCCACCACCATCATATGATCAGTGCGACCGTGGTTCATGATGCCACGGAAACATAATATTTTTACATCATATTTATGATGATGATGACGCTAACCGTTCAAAATTTAGGCAGTAGTTTCATGTATACCCTCCAGGGGTAAATGTTTTAGTCCATGCTTACAGAATGGGCATTACAAATACATGTTTCTTTCCAGGGCATGAAGTGCTTCACAATTTTTGGCAGCCCTGCCTAGGGCAATACTACAAAAGACCCACTTCCTTATAATGGGCACATTATTTAAAGAGGACCTCATGCACGCCTCTATCCAGGGGCATCAGAGTGCCACACAATTTTTGGCTGCCCTGTCTAGGCAAATACTACAAAAAACCCACTTCCTTAAAATGGGCACAATATTTAAAGAGGCCCTCATTCACATCTCTTTCCAGGGGCATTGGGGTGCCTCCCAACTTTTGGCAGCCCTGCCTAGGGCAATACTACAACAACCCACTTCCTTAAAATGGGCACAATATTTAAGGAGGCCCTCATGCATGTCTCTTTCCAGGAGCATTGGGGTGCCTCCCAATTTTTGGCTGCCCTGCCTAGGGCAATACTACAAAAGACCCACTTCCTTATAATGGGCACAACATTTAAAGAGGCCCTCAAAAACGTCTCTATCTAGGGGAATTGAAGTGCCTCCCAACTTTTGGCAGCCCTGCCTAGGGCAATACTACAAAAGAATTACTTCCTTAAAATGGGCACAATATTTAAAGAGGCCCTCATGCATATCTCTATCCATCCTAAGGGGTTAACCTCTTTTCCCAAGGCACCAATTACATATTTAAAGCACCTGTTTTTAGTTATAAGACTGCAAATCCCTTGCTCTCTGGTATCAGCCGATGAGGAAAAGCCCAGACAAACATCAGGCAGTTTCATCAGTGTTAGGACCCAGTTAACAGAGATCGCCGCAACGTGGCAACTGGGTGAATTATCGATTTGGCCATTTCCATAATACCAAGTATCTCTACTTTTTCATTTTTCAGTTTTCTCTATTGTGAAATAAGTCTATGTCGAGTGCAACTATTGTATATTTGAAATAGAATTGTGTTTAGTTAGCACCTTCATAGACAGGACTGAGTGCAGCATTATAATGTGTATGTGTATCTCTATCCAGGGGCATTGGGGTGCCTCCCAATTTTTGGCTATCCTGCCTAGGGCAATACTACAAAAGACCCACTTCCTTAAATGGGCACATTATTTAAAGAGGCCCTCATGCACGCCTCTATCCAGGGACATAAGAGTGCCACACAATTTTTGGCTGCCCTGCCTATGGCAATACTACAAAAGACCCAATTCCTTATAATGGGCACAATAGTTAAAGAGGCCCTCATGTTTGTCTCTTTCCAGGGGCTTTGGGGTGCCTCCCAATTTTTGGCTGCCCTACCAAAGGGCAATACTACAAAAGACCCACTTCCTTAAAATGGGCACATTATTTAAAGAGGGCTTCATTTACATCTCTTCCCAGGGGCATAGGAGTGCCACACAATTTTGTTTAAAAAAATCTTTCATGTAATTCAAAAAACTAACATACACCAACTCTGTCTTAATATTTTCTCCAGGAAAATCCATTTTGCTTTCATTTTGTAACGTTTTCTTGACAGTCCGTAAAAGTGGCGTAATAGTCTGACAACATTGTTCACAGCAGTGAACTTGGGGTCTGAAATGCTTCCAGGGGTCTTCCCCATGCTGTTCCCATGTCATTTCACCACTGTTCTGATACTTTTGTGACATTGTTAGGGTTTACCCATGCTGCTGGGGGTCATACCAGAAAAATACTCGGGTCTCCTGTAGGATAACATTGGGCTCGGTGCTTGGACTGAGTACACGAGTATCTTGGGATGCTCGGCCCGAGCTTCGAGCACCCGAGCATTTTAGTTCTCGCTCATCTCTAATAATGAGGTTTAAGGGCAGACAGAGGCTTTCTATAGTCACATGTATATATAACGCTTCTTACCTCCCCGGGGGGTTTCCATGTTATAAACTGGGTATTCATGTAAAGCTCCTGACCACTGGCAGCCCATGGTGTAAAATGTCCTACTTCAACCTCACGTACGACCATCCGTGTGGCCTTATCATTAAATATCCAGTTTGTTATCTTATATGAATGTATGGATTCCCCTTGCTCATTAAAGTAATATGTCGGCTTCATTGGATCCGGTGGATTCCTCATCATTTGTATGTAGCGCTGTAACTTCCGTGTGTATTGTAGAAATCCGGTTGTGGAATTTTCTTGATATTTGTCTTTTATAAATAAGATCATTTCATGTAGAGCTTTGGCCAGGACTTCTACTGCGTAATACAGTCTCGGAGAGACCCCTGATGACAGGTAATTCCTCATACTTGGGATTGTAAGCTCACTTGTATCATTTAAACCATCAATTGTCCAATTAAATGAAATGAAGGAATCTTTATCTGCATTTTCTGTTATCAAATCTAATTCTGTCCAGAAATTCTTATCTTCGGGCATAATGAGAAGTTTCCTGCAGTTTTTCACAAGATCTTCTACACCTGGAAAAGGTTCTGATGAAATCTCCACTATTAGACTTCCATTCAAAAATGGAAACTCTTCATTAATAATGATGAAACTGGAGACCCAGGATGGAGGAAAGATGAAAGTTTTGTCAATAAGTAGAGGTTTTAGTTGGTTTACTATACTAAATCGATAAGAGTAGATCCCACACACTATAAGGATATTGACTTTTGGATGCTTTAAAATTAATAAAATATTGTCAAAAGTACCATCATCTCTAAGTTTTATGATGAAGGCGACACAGATCCCGTGTTCTCTCATGTACTTTGTTAGTATCTGCACTTCATTCTCTCCAGTCTCATCTTCTGATACTACAATCCCAACCCAGGTCCAGCCGAAATGCTCCAACAGTTTGGTGATTACCATATTGTGGATGTGGTGACTTTGGACTGTTCGGAAAACATGTGGATAGAGGCGTCTATCAGACAATGAGTGGTCGGTGGCTCCATAACTGATCTGCAAAACATAAAGAAAAACCAGCACTAAACTAAGGATCTGAAGAAACACCTTAATGATTTGCAATATTTTTGTGGCCAATATAAGCAAACCATGGGTGGGACATGGTCAACTTAGGGCATGGTCACGCCGACATCAAATTCATCATAACTTTCCTCACTAAAGAGCATAACTTACTCCAGAAATGTATACCAAGAGCCAGCTTCTGTCCATTTCTGGTGATGGCGTGGAGAGTGGGAAGTTTAACCCCTTGCAAACATCTTGTTACTTATTCAAATCTGTGAAAATTGGGTCTCTGCCCACTTTGATGCCAGTTTTGATGCCCAAAACCCTTTTTGGGCCAGGCTGGAGTGACATGAATTTGATGTGGGGCAACACTTGGTATGTAAATCAGGTGTTAGATCAGTGGCCAAAAACCATTTAACCCCTCAAAAACAGCTGTTACTTATTCAAATCTGTGAAAACTGGGTCTCTACCCACTTTGATGCCAGTTTTGATGCCCAGAACTCATTTGGGCCAAGCTGGAGTGACATTAATTTGTTGTAGGGCATCACTAGATATGTAAATCAGGAGTTAAATCAGTGGCCCAAAGCCATTTAACCCCTTCAATACCATACCTCAGTGCCCCTTTTGATGCCCATTTTTGTGCCAGTCTACTACTTTTTGCATCCGTTTTTATGTGTATTCACAACATGGCACATGACTGCATAGTATTATATACTTTGAATGTTTTCTTTTTAATGAAAAACCTGTAAAAATCAGAAAAAAAAAAATTGCCGAATAAGAAACCAATTTCAGCCCGAATAAGAAACTGAACGAATAAGAAACCAACTTCAGCATCGTCAGCCTCAATCTGTTTGGCGCCGGTCATGTGACAGGGCGGGCTGATGTGATGTCACCGAGGGCCTGTCACATGACCGGCTCCAAACAGATTGAGGCTAGAGGAAGACAGGCTGAAATGTTAACGCCGGTGGAGGGTGAGAGCAAAGCGGCGGCGAGGAGGGAGGACAGAGCGGCCGTGGGGAGGAGGAGGAACAGTGAGCAGCGGGGAGAGCGGGCGGCATCACTGCTACTGGCCGCTACTGGCCGCCATATGGGAATACCCATAACGTGGGTGTTCCAATATGGCGGGCAGCGTACTTCCGGTTACGCAGACACCACTCATCTCCCGGTTGCATCACCGCTGACCTCTGGTGGGGGAAGGAGCGGCGGCTATCGTCGGGAGATCAGCAGCTAGCGCTGCTGATCTCCCAATGGTAGCGGTGATGTCTTCGTCACTTAGACTTCTAACGCCTGTGTCGCTATCCCACAATGGCACCACAATGCATTGTGGGATATCGACATAAGCCCCGGAAGTCTGTGACAACATTATTGGTGATTATATAGTAGATGTTACAGACATTTATAAGAAAACAATTCTTCTATCATATAACAAGACTTGTCTATAGTGTCCAGTACCTGAGGATATCCATATAATCCAAGGATCTGTGACGCTGGAATAGTGGAAGATGAGTACTGATCTCCAATGATGCCAACCAGCCGGCCATGACCCACACAAGAGTAATTAGGTATCACTTTCCCCGGGCCAGACAGGAAATGTAAAACATGTCTTACCGCCATCCGTCCATCTGAACACGTGTCGTAAAGATGATATCCCAGGGTGATATTGGGTAAAATGTCAGGATCCTTGTTTATATTTTCAATGGCAAAAAGAAAGAGAATATAACGTAGTATACACTGAAAATATCTGCTATAAAAAAGATAAAAGATAAAAAAAAATTATAAAAATGCTTAAATGTCTTTACACATACAGAGGGTAAAATAAGTATTTAACATGTCACCAATTTTCTAAGTAAATACATTTCCAAAGGATATATCGAGATGAAATTCACATCAGATGTCGAAAATGGCGACACAACCAATGAGTGATGAGTGAGTGTAATCGTTACTATTCGCTATTCGCATGGATAGTACAGTATTCAGAGTACTCCTTACATTGTGAATATTACTGTACGTGCCTCGCCATACTTGAGTGTCCCACCCAGCATTTTTGTCTCCCGATTTGCAGCCACTAAACATAATGGGCTTCTTAACCAATCACAGTAATGCCACACCCATCTAGGATGTGGCATTACTGTGATTGGCTGGCCACCCAGCATCATAGGGTCTACATAAGTCATTGGAGAAGCACAGGGAGAGATCAAGCAGCTGCTAGAGAGAGTGTTTCAGGCATCCATATAACACAAAAGATATTTTCAGGGCTACTTGCAGTGTATACTAGGTCAGTGTAGTGTAGGGAGAGAGAGATTCTCGAGCAGAGCTGAAAAACTGAACAAAGTCACAGTACAGGGAGGGAGAGTTTAGACTGTTCTTCCAGTGTCCATATTACAGCAGCTCATGTCAGAGGCAGAGCTCTTTTTTCCAGCACACAGAGTAGTAGCATTTTGTGCTGCGTCTTGTTTAAAAGCTCTGGTCCTTTTTTCCCTGCTATTTACGGGGTCACAGCTAGGCTTGTGCCATCCACATCAGCCACATTAATACAGTGCTAGTGCGTTACCCAAATCTAAAGCAGTAATACTAGCGCTTTGTGATGCCTGGTACAAAGTATGCACTGGTCCCTTTCCCTGAAAATGTTTAGAATCACAGCTTGGCTTATGCCGTCCACATCATGGCTTGTGCCATCCATATCAGCTACAATAATACGGTGCTAGTGAGCTTGCTAAATCAAAAGCAGAACTACCATTTTGTGCTGACTGGTACAATGTACGCACTGGTCATTTTTCCCCGCTGTTTTGGGGGTGACAGTTTGGCCTGTGCCATCCACATCACCCACATTAATATGGTGCAAGTGCATTAGCCAAATCTAAAGCAGTACTAATAGCATGTTATGCTGCCTGGTACAAAGAACGCACTGGTCCTTTTTCCTCAAAAATATTGAGGTTACAGCTTGGCTTGTGCCATCTACATCAGCCATATTAATATGGTGCTTGTGCGCTTTCCAAATCCAAAAGTAGTACTAGCATTTTATTCTTCCTGGTACAAAGTATGCACTGGTCCTTTTTCCCCAATATTTTTGGGGTCACAGTTGACTTGGCTTGCGTTGTCCACATGAGCCATATTAATACAGTGCTAGTGCCCTTGCCAAATCCAAAGCAGTACTACTACCATTTTATCCTATGCTCTGGTCCTTTTTCTTCATTGTTTTTTGGTCACAGCTTGTTTTGTGCCATCCAAAGCAGCCATATTAACATAGTGCTAGTGCACTTCCAAATCCAAAGCAGTATTACAAGCATTTTGGGCTGCCTGTTACAAAGCATGTACTCATTCTTTTTCCCTGCTGTTTTTGGGGTCACAATTTGGCTTGTGCCACCAAAAACTCACCAATTAATACAGTCCTATAGTGCTTCCAAAATACTAAGCAGTACTCCAACCATTTAATAGTGCCTGCCAGAAAGCCTGCACAATTCATTCTTTCCTCTGCCATTTTTGGGTCACGTTTTGCTTAGCCTGTGCTAAGAAGTCCAAAATATTAATTTGGTACTTGTGAGCTATTGAAATTTTGTCAAATACAGTCTCTAGTAGCTGATAATAGTGCAGGGACAGACATTTTTTTGAGCAGGGATAGAGAAAACAGCATACAGTAGCCTTCCAGTACCTGCATATTCGATTAATAACTGTTTTAGAGCTACATTTTTAGGACACATGGTGTACTGTATAATAGAGCAGTTTCATTTGTTGATGTCCTTTAAAAAGCACTGATCCTTGTGCCCCTAGTCATTTTGGGAGTTACATTTTACTTGCTACCAGACATATATATGATTTACATCCAATGTCCAATGCTAAATGTTTGAGTATGTTCAACTACAGGTTGTGTGCAGGTGGCATCAGCGCCTGCTTCCTGGACAACATATTTGGAAGTAGGTGACACAGGGGAAGTGCCAGTGGTTTTGCACTCATACAGTTTCCTTTCTAGGCGTACCAACTACCTATTGGGGTGCTGCAAATGTCAGCAGTATTTTGAGAATGTTAACCTCGCTAGTGGTATTCCCGAGGGTAATGTGGCACCCTGGTTGGGGTACCACAGAAACTCTTAGGACATGGATGGAAAGTACACAGCAAGCAGACCCCACTAACTAACAACACCTTTCAACCCAAACCTGTAGGGGGAGCTCCACTGGTTGCCTTAAGCCAGTTCCCTCTATAAATACGGGTCCTAGAGGGAGAAAACTCAGAGTGTGCAGTCACTAGAGAACTGTAAACAGCTAGGAGAGAGGCCTGGTACTGGAGCCACACTAGGCCCATACCAGATACACCTGGAAAGTGGTAGACCCTTGGAACAGGGGTCATAGGAACAGGAGACAAGTACTGAATAGGGGCAGAGGAGTCATCCAGACTCACCCTAACAGAACTCCGGTCACTGGGTCCGAGCTACAAAGCCACAGTACAGACTTGTAGAGAAACCAGCACCACCAACAGGGGGTTTAGCTCCCCGGACCCCCGAAGCACCACCAAATGAGAGCCCGGATTCGAGAATTCAGCAGTATTCCCTTAGAAGTGCCCTCAGTGCAGCAAACCCGGGTGTAAAGACTCACCAAAGAGAGTGCAGTAACGGTTTGGTCGGGTTTCATGCCTGTCAGACTCCAATAAGACGACGTGTACTAGGAAGCCTACACTTCTGCTTGCTGTGGAACTCCTGAAGTGCCTACCTCATCCCCGGTCGAGTGTACCCATCAACACCAGTAAAAGGTACTAAAAGACTGCATGTGTGCGTGTCCCTCCTTCTTTCCGCACTACACCGACCGTGCTACCTTATTACCTCCAACACTACTAACTGCCCCGGGGATCCCCGCTCGTCCTGTAGGGAGCGGTTCAATTTAGCTGCAGCCCATCATCCTGGAGGTCTGAGAAGCACCGGTGCCTTCACTGGACACCTACAGGTGGCATCACAAAACAAACTTTATTTACTAATAGAGATGAGCGAGTATGTTTGTCACTACTCGGTACTCGCACGAATATCACGGTACTCGGGCTACTCGGCGAGTACCGAGTAATCTCGCGATACTATTGCTATGCTCTGGGTCCACTTCCCTGCATGTTGGCGTGCTTTTCAGAGCCAGCCCGCATGCAGGGATTGGCTGACAGACACTGTAATGCTACAGCCATGTTGGTTGTGGCATTACAGTGATTGGCTGGCCGCAAAGCGTCATCAGGTCTTTATAGGACCTGACCGCGCTGTGCTCGTCACTCTGCGCCAATAGACAGTCAGTGTAGGGAGAGGTGCTGCTGATTGAGGAACAGATTTGTGGCCTTTCAGCTAGTGTAGGAGCAGGGCTCACAATCTAATTACCACAGCAGTCCTTCTGAGGACTAATAGAGCTGTATACAGGCAGGGAGGCAGGGTATCTACCAAACTTCGCTGTGCCAGTATACCAGCCTGCATCGCATCTGGGGCTGGTTTCCTGGCTCATCCATCCCAAAAACAGTGCTTTTAGGGATTTATTTAGCTCACTTTAGGCAGGAGTAGGTTTTAGCTCAAATTAGGGCACACCAAAAGCCTCGTGCTAAAAACCAACTCTTCTCTGCTCTAATTTAGCATTTAGTTGCTGCTACTGTAGGTTGCAGCGTTAATTAGGGTACACCAAAAGCCTTGTGCTAAAAAACAACTCTTCTCTGCACTAATTTAGCATGTAATTGCTGCTACTGTAGGTTGCAGCGTTAATTAGGGTACACCAAATGCCTTGTGCTAAAAAAAAAACCTCTTCGAGTCACTTTGTAATTCATTACCTGTATATCTGATTAAGTCTCTAAAGGAACAAAAACTAAAATACAAAATGAAAATAATAAAAAAACACAGCAAATAATAAAAAAACAAGATGGAGAATGTAGAAAGCCAAGTAATGATAATTTACTGCAGTAAAGTGTGAGGATGTGATAAGGGCAGGGTCACCACCTCATGTATTTTATACAGAATTTTTCATCTTTTATTATTGTACATTTTATCATTTTATGCAGCATGCAGCCAGGCCCTTTAGTGTTGGTTGGGTGAATTGGGGTGTATGTCCTACAAAGGACCTGACATTCATGGCAAATTTATTTGATGAAATCACATTTTTGGATAAAATATTCCAAAACCAGGAGAAATGTAATCTCAAAAGATACGAAAATGTTTTATAAAGAGATGATGATCAGATTGATTAGAGCTCAGCACATTAGGAGCAATCACTGTGACCTGGAACATGATGAAAGTCACAATCACAATAACCGGCACAAGCTCCTCCGACTCCACGATAATCAGGGACTAATCACATATTATATAGACATTAGTAAAAAGTCCCCAATATGTACAGACGACCAGGAGCTCACAGCCAGTTGATGACTGAGGCTACGTTCAGTCGCTGTGAAATCTCAATTTTACGCAGCGCTATTTTGCGGATCCACAGATGCAGAGTTCTATACACATTTAATGGACAAGGTTTTGGGCATCAGATTTTTGGCGGTGTGAACGTGACCTTACAGACACGTGCTTTGTGTGCAGGGCTCATTAGTTGTGTTAAAATTGCCTCTTGCCTTGCAAGAGATGAGTTCCCCGCCCCTCACTTGGGCTCTGCACACAAAAAGCTGCCTCCAACTTCAGTCCATATCTGACACTGGACCTGTTTGAACCCTGTTCACCAGGTACAATTTTATTTGATCAGGTTTTTAATGCAACAGATAGGACTGCCTCGATATGGGTACACCGTGAAGAGGTGAGGCAGCTTGAAGTATATTTTTTGCGCAAAAAACGTATGGACAAAGTACCCTGTTTATTTATGTCTTTTACTGCACTTGCATTTTTACCTTTTTTACTGGAGAGTACTATACACGTTTAATGGACAAGGTTTTTTGCATCAGATGCAGTGAAATGCAGCGCTGTTTTACTTCACAGTAATGGCAATGCATTTCACGAATTTGTGTTCACAGGATCCGTATTTTTCGGATACGCTTTCACTGCAAAGTATCCACAAATAGAATGACCAGGTCAATTCTTTTTGCACTTTTGGGCTGCAGTTTTCCATGGCTCACATTGTAGAATGGGCTCAGGAAAAGCACATCTGCAACAGAGCAATGTGTGAAAGCAATTGTGCTTTTTACGCATAGGGCAGCAAAATGCCGCATCCTCAAACTAGCGCTACAAAAAATGGAAATTACACAGTGTGTGAACGTAGCCTTAGGACCATAAACCTCATTTTGTGTTACTGGAAATGTCATACATAGAAGCTCGTACTGATAGATGGTGACGCCATGTCTGCGACAGTCACACCATTCTCACCACTTATGGACACTACACACATGAAATGGGGACTTACTCTGTACATGATATTTCTGCAGTAAAGTCATCTGGATATCCTAAATCGTCTGCGTTTTGATGAATCGTTAGCAGCCCACCAATGACGAGATCTCCATCCTGGTAATAATTACCTAAATAATTATAAACTTCTTTTATCTTGAGATCACAGACTAATAGTGTTATAGGAAGCCATGGAAGCAGCAATAAGATGAGGAGACTGATCATCTTCATATAAGAATGGTGTATAATCAAATAAGAAGTAGATTCTATTGTAAGTGATACATGATGAAGAAGCAGGAACAGCACAGACACAAAGCACACGGCCCATAGGATCAATGACATGAAGACGACGGTCATCTCCCCTCTTTTTATTCACAATGATGGGATATATTTTACATTATCTGATCTCATCATACATTATTCTCGATCTGCTCCCCGATGGTTGTGATCGAAACCGTCTTTACTCTGGATAATTGCAGAATAAGTTGAAGGAACAGAAATAAGAAACAAGTCTTTTTAGTCGCTCTTCTGATGCAACTTATTCTCTGTTGCTTTAACAACACAACCCATTACTCAACCCTACTGAAAGATTGTCGACATTTACTGTACATTAACCCCTTCTGAGTTGCACAACATGACTGGGTCTAAACTTCTGCACCACAATGAACAGTTATAAGTGACTTCATGCAGCTCCAAGTACTAGTACAAGTGTCTGGTGAATAGAGAAGAGGGAACCTTTGTGAGGTCATATGCGATTCAGTTCATAAATGGGCAAAGTTCATTAAATTACTCGAATCAGCATTTCTGAGTTTCCCTCTAAGGGCCACTTCACACTGCGGCATGGTTAGGGTCGGTTCAGTCCGGAAGGACCCAGACAGCTGCGGACCAGATCAGCACACAGAACTGGGGGGCTATTATGCCCTCCAGTCCTGTGTGCAGCGCATGCAGCTGCAGCCGCTGAGAGGTCAGGACCGCGGCGCCCGCGGTCCTGACTTATCAGCAGCGGGAACTGCGTGCGCTGCACACAGGAACGGAGGGCATAATAGTGTGGAGCCCCACGGGACTGGGGTACTCGGTACCGGACCGGTCGGTGCCGGGGAAGTCACGGGTGGCTTGGTCCGGACCGTGTCCCTGGGCCTGCACAATAAGATTGGGAATATTTACAGGGGATTTGTCACGGGCGACGCCACCCACTTGTTGCGGCCAGTGATGGGGGGCCGCCGCTGCTGCAGAACCTCCGGGGGTGATGTGATGGCAGCGGAGATGGTGTAGTTCCAGTGGGAAGAACTGTATCCCCCTGAGGAAGGCGCCGGGTGTGGCGCTGAAACGCGTAGGAGAGAGGAGGAATAAAAGATGAAAATACTTTTGGCTCTTTGGTGAGTTTATCCACACCACAGCAGCGCGGACCGTGACACACCAGCACTCCCATCATTGTCTTGTAGCAGGGGGAAGCTCTCTGTGCTGAATGTGGAGCAAAGGTCGCAATCAATACACAGACTCACAGTTTTGCTGTTTTCCAAAGCTTTGCTGCTGATGTTATTGCAGATTATAGTCCACGGAGTCTGTAATGGGGCTGAGCTCTCTTCCCACCCTGTCCGGGGTCGTCAGCGTCCTTATGCTGCACTGTGTGTTTGTCCTGGCTGCTGCTATTAGCTGAGCTGCTGGGATTCCTCACGTCTCTCTCTCTGTATTCTGCTGGTACCACTTGGCTAGGCAACTTGAGTCCTCTGTGCTGTGCTGACCCCTCCGTGTTGCTTTGCTCTGGTACTAGGGGCATCTAGAGATCCCACTGTTCCTGGATTCACTGTGCTGTGGGTGCCAGACACAGTACCGGATCCGGTGTCCGTTCTGTGCGTTCTTCTGGGGCAAGTGAAGGTATCACTCCAGCTCCCAGACGTGTTCCTCTGTCTGTTGTTCTCCTGTTCCTCTGACCCTTGCTAGGTCTGCACTGAGCTAACTCTGCTCTGTGTCCTCTTCACAGCCCTGCTCCGAGCTGAACTGAGCTCTCCCTCATGAGCAAGAGTATATAAGGAAGCAGGTTGTGCTCCCCCTCCTGGCCCAGAGGTGCTAGTGTTTGTCAGTGTGTAGTGGGGAGAGAACCCATGTGATGTTATTGTGGCACATTAACCCATGGGGTGCCACATTCCCCCTTAGTTAAATACAGTACTCCGGGACTGTGGAAAAAACAAGTAAACAACAATTAAACACTATTAATATTGACATAAACTTAAAATGAAAAAGTACAAAAATCACTAAAATGTGAAAAAGAGTTCAAAAAGTCAAAAAGCAGTCTTTCCGGGGGTTTAGACTATTGCCTCCGGGCTGATGAATATATATACAAGAGAGTTCTTACCACAACCAGTCCGTGGTATATATGGTCCATAAGTAAATAAGAGAAGTTCAAAGTTCATACAGGATAGTCTCTGTAGGTACTGGGCTTTTTAACGTTGCAATAACTATATACATTTGTCCACGGGCGTTTCTGCTTAGGAGGCCTGAATTCGCTACACCACCCCCAGGCACTTTCTTTCCCTAACTTAATGTACATGGGGGTCAATCCAGTTCCTCCACCTTCTTGGACACAGTCTGCTGGGCTCAATTTACGTTTACTTTACATTTAAACAGACATATTTACATTACATATTTAATTCTGCATTTTACTCTTTGTACCTAGCTGGTAACTGACCTTGCGTACTACGCTCTGACCTGCGCAATGTTGGTGGAGTTAGTCTGAAAGTGTGAGTAGACGTGTACCTATTCGGGGTGCTTGGTGTTATGGCAGATGGAGGTCTGACTGCAGGACTGGCAAGTTCACTGGGACCAGGAATTTGTTCTTCCTCTTCGGATTCTACTTCCAGTTCTTCAAGTCTTGGGTCTTCCTCTGGTAACTCGGGTTCTGGTAACACAGGTTCTGGTAACACAGGTTCTGGTTTTGGGTCTACCATTGAAGGGAATGCAATCATTGGTACAACAACTGCTCCATGATAATTTGGCCATGTTTTAGGAAAATCTCCTAGTACCGTGTAGAATACTTCTTCTTTTTGTTTCTCTTGGATAGGTTGGACCTGTATGGGTGCTATGACTTCAGGTGTCTTCAGTGTTTCAGGACACAATTTTAGCTGATCACGAGATACGATTGCTGAAGTTCTTCCTTCATCTTTGCTTATCAAACAGGTTTTAACATTGTCTAGGTTGGATGGTAAGACTGTGTATGGGACGGTTTCCCACTGATTATCCAGTTTGTTTGTGCGTCTCTTTCTCTTGAGAACTTGATCACCTTCTTGTAATGGCATTGCTTGAGCATGTTTGTTAAAGGTCTTCTCTTGTCTTGCTCCTGCTTGCTGTAAGTTTCTTTCTACACATTTTTGCACTTGTTGATACTGTTTCTGACGTTTGGTATCCCAATCTGTTTCTTCTACTTCTGTATCTGGTTTTTCAATTCCCATTTCTAAATCAATTGGTAGCTTACTGGGTCTTGCGCGCATAAGGTATGCTGGAGTGCAGTTTGTAGAACTCACGGGGACATGGTTGTATAAGTCTACCAAATCAGGTAATTTATCTGGCCACTGGTTTCTTTCTGACTCTGGTAAGGTCTTTAACAATTCGATTACGATATGATTCATCTTCTCGCATAAACCATTTGTTTGGGGATGATACGTTGTTGTGCGAATCTTCTTACAACCGTACATATTGCAGAATTCCTTGAATAGTTCTGATTCAAAAGCTGGACCTTGGTCTGCAAGGACTTGTTCTGGGTAACCATGTGGTCTACAGAAATGCGTCTGGAATGCTTTTGCTGCTGTTTTCGCTGTCAAGTCTTTGACTGGTACCACCACTAAGAAGCGTGAGTAATGGTCCACGATGGTTAAGGCATAGACATAGCCTGACCGGCTTGGTGACAACTTGACGTGATCTAATGCGACTAGTTCAAGGGGCTGCTTGGTTACTATTGGTTGAAGCGGAGCTTTCTGTAGATCTTTCCTTCTGAGGTTGCATGCGGCACATCTTCTGCACCATAGTTCAATGGATCTTCTCATGCCAACCCAATAGAATCTGTCTGTTAGGATTGCTTCTAACTTCTTCCATCCAAAATGACCTGCGTTGTCATGATAAGCTTCTAAGACCATTTGAGTGGCTCGCTTGGGCACGATAATCTGCCAGACCAGTTCATGCGTTTTAGGATTGGTATGCGTTCTACAGAGCTTCCCTTGATGCAGGAACAACTTGCCTCTATCCTTCCATAGCTGTATAGCTTCAGCTGGGGCATTCTGATCAGGGTGTGCGCTTTGTTGCGTAAGCAGGTCTTTCACTGGCTTCACGGCCGGATCGTTATCTTGGGCTTCGGCCCATTCATAGTGTCTTAACGGGTTAAGATTTACTTCTTGCTTTCTTTGGTAGGCGCCGGGCTAATAATCTTGTACCTTTGAAAGATGAAAGGCCGGTAGTTCAATCTCTTCCAACTCTTCCGGTTCCTCTTCCACGTCTTTCAGGTGCGGCATTCGAGATAAGGCATCTGCGTTCCCATTCTTGCGGCCTGCCCGATATTTGATGACAAAGTTATAGTTAGATAGCCGGGCTATCCATCGCTGCTCCAGAGCACCTAATTTTGCTGTGTCCAGGTGAGTCAACGGGTTGTTATCTGTGTAGATGGTAAATTCTGCACCTGCCAAGTAATGTTTAAAGCGTTCAGTCACAGCCCAAACTACTGCCAGTAGCTCTAACTTGAAGGAGCTGTAGTTCTCGGGATTTCTTTCTGTAGGCCGGAGCTTCCTACTTGCAAAGGCAATAACTCTTTCTTTGCTTCCTTGCTTCTGCGACAATACTGCTCCCAGTCCCACGTTGCTGGCATCCGTGTATAGAATGAAGGGTTGATGGTAATCAGGGTATGCCAGGATCTCTTCTCCCGTCAGCGCACTTTTCAGCTTGTTGAAGGAATCTTCTCTTTCCTCATCCCACCGTGTCAGAAAATTACAGTTTGAAGTCTTCTTTGATCGTCCTACCAGAATGTCTTGCAGAGGAGCTGCTAGCTTCGTGAATCCTCGGATAAATCTTCTATAATAGCCTACCAGGCCCAGGAATTGCCTCACTTCTTTCATGTTCGTAGGTCTTGGCCAATCCCTTATCACGGTGACTTTATCAGGATCCGGTGCTACTTCCTCTGAACTCACGACATGTCCCAGGTACTGTACCTTTGGTTTGAGAAGGTGACACTTGGATGGCTTGACGTTCATGCCATATTTCGATAAAGCTTCGAACACTTCTGCCAGGTCTTGTAGATGTTGCTCATACGTCTTCGAGTAGACTATGACGTCATCTAGATACAGGAGGACAGTTTCAAAGTTCTTGTGTCCGAGGCAGCTCTCCATCAGACGTTGGAAGGTCCCGGGTGCGTTGCAGAGTCCGAACGGCATACAATTGAACTCACAGAGGCCCATCGGCGTAGTAAACGCTGTCTTCTCCTTGTCGGCCTCGGCCACAGGAACCTGCCAGTACCCACTAGTCAGATCAAGGGTGGAAAAGTAGTTAGCAGATTTTAATGCAGTTAATGACTCCTCAATCCTAGGTAATGGGTATGCGTCCTTATGTGTGATGCGATTAATCTGCCGGTAATATACGCACATTCTCATGGTCCCATTCTTCTTTTAACTAACACTAGAGGTGCTGCCCAGGGGCTACAACTGTATCTTATTACCCCTGCAGATTTCATTTCCCTGAGCATGTCTTTGGTGGTTTGGTAGTGAGCTGGTGGTAAGGGTCTATACCTCTCTTTTATAGGTTGATGGTTACCTGTGTGTATAGTGTGCTCTACCCCTTTAATCTGCCCAAAGTCTAACGGGTGTTTGCTGAATATCTGCTCATATTCTTTCACTACCCGGTATACTCCATGCTTGTGACGGGGAGGTGTAGAACTGGTACCTACATGCAACTTTTGGCACCGATCCTCCAGCTTCTCTCCTGAGCCATTGTCATCCGCCTGACTTGACGGGTTCAAGGGCTCGGCGGCTGTGATGTTGTTGTTATCAACCGTGTATAACTTAGCCATGGTAGCATACTTTGGTAACGTGATCTCATCATCTCCGCAGTTTAATAGGCGTAATGGCACTCTTCCCCTGTGTACGTCAACTACTCCTCTAGCAGTGAGTATGGTCGGTCTGCTGTCTGAGTACACGGGTTCTACCAGGGCCTGATAGTCTTGCCCTTTAATGCCTATTGCGGCTCTACACCATACCAACATTTCGGTTTTGGTAGGAATTACAATGGGTATTGGGTCACTTACTTGTACACTGCCGATCTCACCTCCGGAGATTTCTACCTGCTGCTTCAACATCAGGGCTTTGATCTCTTTGTGCAGAAGCCTCTGTTGTCCAGTTCCGGCAGTCTCGGCGATTTGCTGCAAAACACTTAACACTTCGGAAAAACATTTCTCAATTACATTCATTCCTACCAGCATCACGGGTTCACGGTCTCGCCGGTTAACATCAATGATTATAATACCCTGGTTCGGCAATTCTACCTTCCCAACCTGAATATTCATCTCTCTAAATCCAACCTTTGGTATTACCTGTCCATTACTAGCCCATATATCAAAGTTAAAGTCATCTGGCGCATTAGCAATGTCTGAATCAGCCCAGTACCTTTTATATAGAACATGTGGGATGGATGGTATTTGGGATCCGGTATCCAGCAGGGCACTAAAGGGGATGCCATCCAACACAATAGGGATCACCGGCTTACCTCCCACGAATTTGTCATACCAGGCTGAGGGGCCTTGATCGTTCATTCCTGGGGAGCGGCCCGCCTGCCCAGGGAATCTTCGTTTAAAGGACACTCACGAGCAAGATGGCCTGATTTCTGGCAACGGCGGCAAATGGGCTGTCCATCTGGTTGGTAGCGATCGCTGGGTCGTCCTCTTGCTGCTGGGTATCTTCTGGGCCTCATCCATGGAACATCCTCTCTGCTGGTCGCCAACTCGATCTTGGGTGCAGGTTTTGACTCTCGCAGTTCCTTGATGACCTTGGCCATGGAGATCACGGTGTCTGTCAGGGCATCCAGCTTTTGGTTGAGGGCTGCATTGGAGATATATTCCCCGGCCTCTGACATGGCAGATGTTGCTGGCGCTGCCGGCTGCTGAGGTGCTACTGCAGTGTCAGGCACAGGTGTTAATTCTCGTGGCTCTTCCAGCTGCTGCAGACGGATAGCTCTATCTTTCAGCTCAGTAAATGTCATGTTAGGGTTCTGCAGCAGTATCATGCTTAACTGTCCTCGATGGGAAGGGGAATGGAGGCCCTCTATGAATTGGTCAAATAGCATTTTATCAGCTCCCGGGGCTAAAGCAGGTTCTGCCAGCTTAAGGGCTTTGAGTGCTTCCTGCAGGTTCAAGGCAAAGTCTCGGGCACTCTGTTTAGGTTTCTGGTGGCATGCAAAGAACCTCATCTTAGCCCGGGTATCAACAGCAGAGTCAAACGTTGCCTTCAGTCTGGCTGCTAGATGTTCTACAGTGTCCTTATCTGTGTCCAGACAGGACGCAACCTCACGCCGTGCATTGCCGGTTAACTGTCCCATTATCATTCCTACACGCTGGGCTTCAGTGAGGGGATACATCACATAATACTCTTTAATCTTTTGCATAAAGTCATTTAAAGTATTAGGCTCACCGGAGTATTGGGGCAGCCACATTGCCCCTGGAGTATACGGCATCAGGAATGGCATAATGGATGCTGTTCCTTTGATCCGCTGCACCGCTGGGTACTATCGCTGGGTCCGGCGCTGCAGCTCCATCGGCTACTCCACCGCCGTCTTGCGCATCGGCCTGCGACATCTTGGGCCCCCTTAGTTAATATCCGCCCTCCGTCTTCCGTTCGGATGTCTATGGGAGGTTCCGGGGTGCAACAGGGATCTTCTTCCCTGCCGGATGTCGTCAGCACCAAGGGAGGAGGCTGGGTTCGTGCCAATGCAGGGTACTGCCCCCTTTCTTTCCCGCGCGCCGCGCGCTCCAAAATGGCGGATTCTCAAATATACAGTTCAGATGGCGCACAGGGTCCAATTCTTTTGGACCGGGTAGATCCTGTTCGTGACGCCAGGTTGTGGAGCCCCCACGGGATGGGGGGTACTCGGTACCGGACCGGACGGTGTCGGGGAAGTCACTGGTGGCTTGGTCCGGACCGTGTCCCTGGGCCCGCACAATAAGATGGGGGAATATTTACAAGGGGATTTGTCACGGGTGACGCCACCCACTTGTTGCTGCCAGTGATGGGGGCTGCCGCTGCCGCAGAACCTCCGGGGGTGATGGGATGGCAGCGGAGGTGGTGTAGTTCCAGTGGGAAGAACTGTATCCCCCGGGGCAGTAAGGGTTAAAGTCTATTGGGGTTATAGATGGTGGAGACGGGGTTAAAGGACACACACTCACGTTTGGTAGACACTGGTGCACTTCTCCTTCTCTCCTGAGGCTGCAGAGCTGACAGGCTTGTAGCAGGGGGAAGCTCTCTGTGCTGAATGTGGAGCAAAGGTCGCAATCAATACACAGACTCACAGTTTTGCTGTTTTCCAAAGCTTTACTGCTAATGTTATTGCAGATTATAGTCCACGGAGTCTGTAATGGGGCTGAGCTCTCTTCCCACCCTGTCCGGGGTCGTCAGCGTCCTTATGCTGCACTGTGTGTGTGTCCTGGCTGCTGCTATTAGCTGAGCTGCTGGGATTCCTCACGTCTCTCTCTCTCTGTATTCTGCTGGTACCACTTGGCTAGGCAACTTGAGTCCTCTGCGCTGTGCTGACCCCTCCGTGTTGCTTTGCTCTGGTACTAGGGGCATCTAGAGATCCCACTGTTCCTGGATTCACTGTGCTGTGGGTGCCAGACACAGTACCGGATCCGGTGTCCGTTCTGTGCGTTCTTCTGGGGCAAGTGAAGGTATCACTCCAGCTTCCAGATGTGTTCCTCTGTCTGTTGTTCTCCTGTTCCTCTGACCCTTGCTAGGTCTGCACTGAGCTAACTCTGCTCTGTGTCCTCTTCACAGCCATGCTCCGAGCTGAACTGAGCTCTCTCTCATGAGCAAGAGTATATAAGGAAGCAGGTTGTGCTCCCCCTCCTGGCCCAGAGGTGCTAGTGTTTGTCAGTGTGTAGTGGGGAGAGAATCCATGTGATGTTATTGTGGCAGATTAACCCATGGGGTGCCACAATAGCCTGTCTGGGACCTTTCTGCTTTCAAATCAAATTCAATGAACAAAAGTATAAAATGTCATTTGTAGTTTGCTTCATCTACAGTCAAAGGATCTCTTATTAATATATAAGGAAAGATGGAGACTAGTGATGAACGAGTACTAAAATGCTCGGGTGAACGAAGCTCGGGCCGAGCATCCCAATATACTCGTGTACTCGGCCCGAGCACCGAGCCCAATGTTATCCTATGGGAGACCAGAGTATTTTTCTGATATGACCCCTGGCAGCATGGAAAAACCCTAAAAATGTGACAAAAGTATCAGAACAGTGGTGAAATGACATGGGAACAGCATGGGGAAGACCCCTGTAAGCATTTCAGACCCCAAGGTCACTGCTGTGAACAATGTTGTCAGACTATTACGCCACTTTTACAGACTGTCAAGAAAACGTTACAAAATGAAACCAAAACGGATTTTCATGGAAAAAATATTAAGGGCTCATACCCACGTGTGAGACAGAGTTGGTGTATGTTAGTTATGTAGGATTATATGAAAGATTTTTTAAAAAATAATTGTGTGGCACTCCCATGCCTCTGGGAAGAGACGTAAATGAAGGCCTCTTTAAATATTGTGCCCATGATAAGGAAGAGGGTCTTTTGTAGTAATGCCCTAGGCAGGGAAGTCAAAAATTGGGAGGCACTGTGTTGCCCCTGGATAGAGACGTGCATGAGGGCCTCTTTAAATAATGTGCCCATTGTAAGGAAGTGGGTGTTTTGAAGCATTGCCCTAGGCAGGGAAGCCAAAAATTGGGAGGCACTTCAATGCCCCTAGATAGAGTCGTGGATAAGGGCCTTTTCCAAAAATGTGCCCATTGTAAGCAAGTGGGTCTTTTTTAGTATTGCCCTAGGCAGGGAAGCCAAACATTGGGAGGCAGCAATATTCCACTGAATAGAGGCGTGCATGAGGGCCTCTTTAAAAAATGTGCCTATTGTAAGCAAGTGTGTCTGCTGTAGTATTGCCCTAGGCAGGGAAGCCAAAGGTTTGGAGGCACAAATATGCCCCTGGATAAAGGAGTGGATGAGGGCCTATTTAAATGATGTGCCCATTTTAAGCAAGTGGGTCTGTTCTTGTATTTCCCTAGGCAGGGAAGGCAAAGGATTGGAGGCACCAAGATGCCCCTGCATAGAGGCGTGCATGAGGGCCTTTTCAAAAAATGTGCCCATTGTTAGCAAGTGTGTCTTTTTTAGTATTGACCTAGGCAGGTAAGCCAAAAATTGGGAGGCACCAAAATGCCACTGGATAGAGGCGTGCATGAGGGCCTCTTTAAATGATGTGCCCATTTTAAGCAAGTGGGTCTGCTGTAGTATATCCCTAGGCAGGGAAGCCAAAGGTTTGGAGGCACCAAGATGCCCCTGCATAGAAGCGTGCATGAGGGCCTTTTTAAAAAATGTGCCCATTGTAAGCAAGTGTGTCTTTTTTAGTATTGCCCTAGGCAGGTAAGCCAAAAATTGGGAGGCACAAATATGCCCCTGGATAGAGGCGTGCATGAGGGCCTTTTAAAAAAAATGTGCCCATTTTAAGCAAGTGGGTCTGCTGTAGTATTGCCCTAGGCAGGGAAGCCAAAAATTAGGAGGGACCAAGATGCCACTGGATAGAGGCGTGCATGAGGGCTTTTTCCAATATTGTGCCCATTGTAAGCAAGTGTGTCTTTTTTAGTATTTTTCCTAGGCAGGGAAACCAAAATTTGGGAAGCACCAATATGTCCCTCGATAGAGGCGTGCATGAGGGCCTCTTTAAATGATGTGTGGCGCCCCTGCGTCCAGGAGGCCACAAAAGGGACCTGCAGCCAGGCAGGTAGGACACTTGTTGCACAACAACACCCTCACAGCCCACATAACCCACGTGTAAGAGAAGGTAGCATCCAGCCCTGAGATTAGATACTCTATGAGATTGAGGGGTGGTGGATTTGGAGGAGTGGGTTGGGCACACCCGTAGTCAGGTGACTTGACAGTATATAGTGAAGGGGGAGGAGGAAGGAGTTCAGTAGGCCCAGGGTGCCGAGCTGCAAAAACCAGAAGCTGAGGAGCACAGACCAAAGAACAGCAGAAGGTTGAGCTAAGCTGAGCAGGAGAAAGCCACACGTCCTGGAAGAGTGGGGGCACAAGGAGCGCAGAATCTGTACCGAGCCAGTACGAGCCGGAGGAGAGAGAAAGCCTATCCGGAGCCGGGTCCCCAGGAGTGTGAGAGAGCAGAGAGGGACGGTGATACCCGGGCCCTAGAGCTACAGCTAAAGCAACCGACTGCAGGCGGAATTAGATATGTAACCTTGAAAGGCTTTATATATTAGCACCCCTGGCGAACATATCACCCATCAGGGGGTAGTTTGCACAATCTCCATACAGACAGCATTTAATAAACTGGAGGAAACATGGAGTATATTGCAGTAAAAGTTTTTTCTTTTATTGAATCATGTGTAAAAAGTGTGATAAAAAGTGACAAGACAGCAGTTCTGAGATGCAACTCAAACCGACATGTTATGACCAAAAAATAGAGCAGCTGTACTTGACTGCTGACAACATGGGTTTTACAATGTATATACAGGAGGTATTATAATAGTACCAATACTGTGGGGAACCACATATAAATAAATAAAGTGCACCAATCAGGTAAAGAGATTTCCACCTTAGCTGGTTCCCCAAACCAGATATAGGACTGTTTTATACATACAAAGCTTTTACCCAAGTAATGATAACAGCAACATCAGGCTTAGTAACAGCTGAACATAGTAAAGTGTACCAAGATCATACCTATAAGGTCAAAAACTGCGGGAGAGCAACCAGAGGGAGAGAGGGAGTAGGTCCTATGTCCCCTACATATGTTTCGCTACACAGCTTCCTCAGGGAGAGGTCTGTAGTCAGTAGTGGACACCATGCCAGGACACCATCGGTGTCTTTATAGCCGCTGTGAAACCCGGATGCGATGTAAAGCACTTCCGGGTTCACTGCTGCGTCACGCGCATGCGTGGTCTGTGCGCTGAAGCCCAGAGCGGCTCCCACTCACCGCGCATGCCCGCACCGTCAACCAGCATAGGGACGCGTCACCATATGTGCTGGGCGGATGGGCGGCGCCGGTGGGCGGGTACCACGGCCTCTGAGACGCAGCACAAACCATGGCTGCAGAGTTAACCATTTAGGAGCACCCAGATGTAATGTAGATACAAAACACAAACTGGAAAGAAAGAGTTCTTTATTATATCAATATGGGGAAATAGGAGAATCAGACCACATTAGCATATAACTATCCACAGTAAGAAATTGAAATCTCTGGGATTCAGGCGATAGTCCTTAGTAGTAAGATTGGTTGATCTCCATCTCACTGTCCCGGCATGATCCAGTTTGTATGTTCCACATATGATGATCCAAGGGCAAGGACGCAGGGAAAGAGGCTTGTACACTAGTGATGGGCGAATCAAAAATTACTCGGAATCGCTTGACTCTAGCGAGTCCGAGCACAGGACTCGCTACTCGTTGCGAGTCTAGCGAGTCCAATGTTAATGAATGGGGAAGCGAGTAATAGCGAGTAGTGTGAGATTTACAAATCGCAGATGTGTCTCGGAAGCTTCAGCCTGAAGCAATCCTAGTTTTGTCATTTATTTGCATTGGACTCGTTTACTTTGCAACTGTAATCGCTGGGAAACTCGCACAGATAAGAGTCCTGTCTTCTCTGTGTGCTGGCTGCCAGCTCCAGGGTCCTAGAGCCCACCTGCTGCCTGATGTAGCAGTGCTGAGATTGTTCTCAGTTTGCTCATTCTCTGTGTACAGACATGAATGTCTGTGCACAGAGATGATGTAGCAGAGCTGAGATTGTTCTCAGTCTGCTCATTCCCTGTGCATATACATCTATATCTATGCACAGGGGATGTAGCAGAGAGGACATCGCGTTTTGGACTGCGTCGGACGGAAGAGGATTTTTTTAATTAAAGATGGAGTCTCTAATGGCTTTTTTTTTTATTTCTAATAAAAAAATTCTCTGTGTTGTGTTTTTTTTAAAACAATTTAATAGAAATTCATGGCGGTCATGTCTAATATTGGCGTGACCGCCATAAATTTCGGGCTTAGGGCCAGCTGATAATACAAAGCTGGCCCTAACCTCTATTACCCAGCGTGCCACCGCCACCAGGGCCGCTGGAAGAGCGGGGTTCAGCGCCAGAGGATGGCGCTTCAATGAACGCGCCATCTTCTGGGGCGGCTGCGGGCTGCAATTTGCAGTGGGGGGTGCCCAGAAAGCTTGGACATCCCTGCGCTGCGGATTCCAGCCCCCAGCTGCTTAGCTGTACCTGGCTAGACATAGAAATTGCGCGGAGCCCCACGCATTTTTTTGACTCCGACTCCGAGACGACTCCGACTCCGACTCGGCTCCGAGACGACTCCGACTCCGAGACGACTCCGACTCCGACTCGACTCCGACTCCGACTCCGACTCCCAGACGACTCCGACTCCGAGACGACTCCGAATCTGAGACGACTCCGACTCCGAGACGACTCCGACTCTGAGACGACTCCGACTCCGAGATGACTCCGACTCCGACTCGACTCCGAGACGACTCCGACTCCGAGACGACTCCGACTCCGAGACGACTCCGACTCCGACTCGACTCCGAGACGACTCCGAGACGACTCAGACTTCGACTCCGAGACGACTCCGACTCCGAGACGACTCCGACTCCGAGACGACTCCGACTCCGAGACGACTCCGACTCCGAGACAACTCCGACTCCGACTCGACTCCGAGACGACTCCGACTCCGAGACGACTCCGACTCTGAGACGACTCCGACTCCGACTCGACACGACTCCGACTCCGAGACGACTCCGACTATGAGACAACTCCGACTCCGAGACGACTCCGACTCCGAGACGACTCCGACTCGACACGACTCCGACTCCGAGACGACTCCGACTCCGAGACGACTCCGACTCCGAGACGACTCCGAGTCCGAGGCGACTCCGACTCTGAGGCGATTCCGACTCTGAGGCGACTCCGACTCTGAGACTCCGACTCTGAGGAGACTCCGACTCCGAGACGACTCCGACTCTGAGGCGACTCCGACTCTGAGGCGACTCCGACTCTGAGACTCTGACTCTGAGACTCTGACTCTGAGACTCTGACTCTGAAATTCATTAAATAATAAAAAAAATGCGTGGGGCTCCGCGCAATTTCTATGTCTAGCCAGGTACAGCTAAGCAGCTGGGGGATGGAATCCGCAGCGCAGGGATGCCCAAGCTTTCTGGGCACCCCCCGCTGCAAATTGCAGCCCGCAGCCGCCCCAGAAGATGGCGCGTTCATTGAAGCGCCATCCTCTGGCGCTGAACCCCGCTCTTCCAGCGGCCCTGGTGGCAGTGGCACGCTGGGTAATAAAGGGGTTAATACCAGCTTTGTTATACAAGCTGGTATTAAGCCCGAGATTCTTAATGTCAGGCCACGTTTGACCCAGCCACTAAGAATCTCCAATAAAGGGTTAAAAAAACACAACACAGAGAAAATGTTTTATTTGAAATAAAAAAAAAGCCATTAGGGACTACATCTTTAATTAAAAAAATCCTCTTCTGTCCGACGTAGTCCAAAACGCGATGTCCTCTCTGCTACATCCCCTGTGCATAAATATAGATGTCTATGCACAGGGAATGAGCAGACTGAGAACAATCTCAGCACTGCTACATCATCTCTGTGAGCAGGCAGGTTCTAGGACCCTGGAGCTGCACAGAGAAGACAGCTGGACTCGGCTCGCAAAGAAACAGCAGTTACTTTGCGAGTTTCCCTGCTATCACTGGCACAGTAGCCGAGTCTAATGCAAACAATGGCAATCCGAGTTTTGTCAGCGTTTCTGACAAAACTAGGATTGATATTGATTTGCATTGGACTCGTGCGAGTAATCACTAGGAAACTCGCAGAGTACCGAGTCCTGCGAGTCCCTTACTACTTGCCGAGTAACGAGTCCTAGCGAGTAGATTCGCCCATCCCTATTGTACACCAAAAAGGTGAATAGGCAAGGTGTGTGCAATTAAAAACAACCTAAAAAATAGAACCAGGAAAAAGAGTTAAAAACTGAAAAAGGAAAGAAGTGAAAACCAGCTTATGGCATCAGTCTCTCATAAATAAGGACCATAGGAGACATTCTCATTGAGCCCACTGGGGGTAAGTGTACCCAACGTCACGATCCATTTAGTCTCCAGGCGGGCCAGCACCTTTTTTAGGTCACCTCCCCTGTTGCCGCAATGTACCAAATCGATTCCACGGACCCTGAAGGAAGAAGGGTTGCACCCATGATGTTTAAAGAAGTGCTTCGGTATAGTTTTAAGTACAGTGGGATCTTTTGCATCTTTCGCTGCGACAATGTCACGAACATGCTCGCACCTTTAATTCTCTCGACGTCAGACCCACGTAGATCAGAGGGCAGGCACATTGAGCAAAGTATACCACGTGTGTGGATGAGCATGATATCCTGTACCTGATCTCGAAACTACGTGAGCCGTCGGCCGAATGAAAATGGGTTGCACGTTCCACCTTGACGCAGGAGACGCAATGTCCACAGGGGTAACACCCCAACATTGGTCCCGAGACCCAAAAGGATTTGGCACATGCG
Organism: Allobates femoralis; assembly: GCA_033576535.1. Classification (NCBI taxonomy): domain Eukaryota; kingdom Metazoa; phylum Chordata; class Amphibia; order Anura; family Aromobatidae; genus Allobates; species Allobates femoralis. The sequence continues at coordinate 16,830,614 of JARQOC010000003.1, forward strand.
GCACATAGTGGCTGTTGACCAACAAATCACCAAGGTTTCTGGCGCGTCGTGGAGTCATAAAAGGTCTATTAGGAATACATTTACTCAAAATAGGATCGGTACGCAGGACCCCCCAGTGTCTCCTGAGAATGTCCCGCATGGTCTGCCACTCATGGTTATAAGTACCCACAAAGCGCAATGTCGGTTCAAACTCAGGTTTTTTTGATTTCTGTTTCAGCAGATGTTCTCTCGGCGTATGCTCCGCCCTCTGAAAACCACGTTTAATGCACCTGTTGGAATATCCACGGTCCCTGAATCTTTGCTTAAGACACTGGGGGGTCCTGCGTACTGATCCTACTTTGAGTAAATGTATTCCTAATAGACCTTTTATGACTCCACGACGCGCCAGAAACCTTGGTGATATGTTGGTCAACAGCCACTATGTGCCGCATGTGCCAAATCCTTTTGGGTCTCGGGGACCAATGTTGGGGTGTTACCCCTGTGGACATTGCGTCTCCTGCGTCAATGTGGAACGTTCAACCCATTTTCACTCGGCCGACGGCTTACGTAGTTTCGAGATCAGGTACAGGATATCATGCTCATCCACACACGTGGTATACTTTGCTCAATGTGCCTGCCCTCTGATCTACGTGGGTCTGACGTCGAGAGAATTAAGGGTGCGCACACGCGAGCATGTTCGTCACATTGTCGCAGCGAAAGATGCAAAAGATCCCACTATACTTAAAACTATACCGAAGCACTTCTTTAAACATCATGGGTGCAACCCTTCTTCCTTCAGGGTCCGTGGAATCGATTTGGTACATTGCGGCAACAGGGAGGTGACCTAAAAAAGGTGCTGGCCCGCCTGGAGACTAAATGGATTGTGACGTTGGGTACACTTACCCCCAGTGGGCTCAATGAGAATGTCTCCTATGGTCCTTATTTATGAGAGACTGTTTCTGATGCCATAAGCTGGTTTTCACTTTCTTCCTTTTTCAGTTTTTAACTCTTTTTCCTGGTTCTATTTTTTAGGTTGTTTTTAATTGCACACACCTTGCCTATTCACCTTTTTGGTGTACAATAGGGATGAGCGAGTCTACTCGCTAGGACTCGTTACTCGGCGATTCTTAAGGGACTCGCTGGACTCGGGAATCGGCGAGTCTTTTAGCGAATACTCGCTCAGTAACGAGTCCAATGCAAGTGAATGGCAATCTTAGTTTTGTCATAGTTTACTTTCTCTCACTTGCTAGACTCGCTAGACTCGCTCTATCACATCGCTATATAGCTTGAATCTCCCCAAACAGCAGCGAGTCTGAGCGAGTCTACGAGTCCGAATCCTAGCGAGTCTGCGATTCCGAGTCCTGTATTCTCTATTCGGGACTCGCGAATCCAGAATCTTTTATGTTACTAGTCAGCATTGCGTGTTAGGTCAGAAAACTTGTGAAGATAGCCAATCATAGTCAGTAATGGCATAGCAGCTTTGGTTGTGTCAGGACTATGATTGGCTGCTGTCCATCGTGATGCCTATGTCATCTATGACAGGCAAGGCAGTATATAAGGCTTGCCCCCGCCATTTTGGGCACATTGCTGAGAAGAGCTGACCTAGTGCAGGGAGACTTGGAGCAGATCTAGGGACAGTTAGGCAGTGTAGGAGTCACATATAACCCAAAAGTTCTTTTCAGAACTAACAGGACGCAGTGTAGGAGTCAAGATTCCTCACACATAACCCAAAAGTTCTTTTCAGAACTACCAGGACGGAGGATTGCTGTACAGGACTGTAAGGAAGGGAGATAGGAGCAGCCTTACAGTGAATCCAGCACCATCCTCAGAGCTTAGTTCACCCAGCTTTCCGCAGAGCTGTAATCCTAAGCTTTTTCTTATTTTTGGCACTAGTCTACCAAATAATTTTGGTGCCATTTTTCCACAAAAAATTTCCTGTGCCAGTGCGTTGCTGTACGGTGTCCTGCCTGCAGCTCGCACGGTACTTGTAAACTTGCACGCAGCCAGCACCGCAGCCTAAGTGTGCCTGGTTCTGCGTACTAAACAATTTTTTCCTGTGCCAGTGCGTAGCTGTACGGTGTCCTGCCTGCAGCTCGCACGGTACTTGTAAACTTGCACGCAGCCAGCACCGCAGCCTAAGTGTGCCTGGTTCTGCGTACTAAACAATTTTTTCCTGTGCCAGTGCGTAGCTGTACGGTGTCCTGCCTGCAGCTCGCACGGTACTTGTAAACTTGCACGCAGCCAGCACCGCAGCCTAAGTGTGCCTGGTTGTGCGTACTAAACAATTTTTTCCTGTGCCAGTGCGTAGCTGTACGGTGTCCTGCCTGCAGCTCGCACGGTACTTGTAAACTTGCACGCAGCCAGCACCGCAGCCTAAGTGTGCCTGGTTCTGCGTACTAAACAATTTTTTCCTGTGCCAGTGCGTAGCTGTACGGTGTCCTGCCTGCAGCTCGCACGGTACTTGTAAACTTGCACGCAGCCAGCACCGCAGCCTAAGTGTGCCTGGTTGTGCGTACTAAACAATTTTTTCCTGTGCCAGTGCGTAGCTGTACGGTGTCCTGCCTGCAGCTCGCACGGTACTTGTAAACTTGCACGCAGCCAGCACCGCAGCCTAAGTGTGCCTGGTTCTGCGTACTAAACAATTTTTTCCTGTGCCAGTGCGTAGCTGTACGGTGTCCTGCCTGCAGCTCGCACGGTACTTGTAAACTTGCACGCAGCCAGCACCGCAGCCTAAGTGTGCCTGGTTGTGCGTACTAAACAATTTTTTCCTGTGCCAGTGCGTAGCTGTACGGTTCCTGCCTGCAGCTCGCACGGTACTTGTAAACTTGCACGCAGCCAGCACCGCAGCCTAAGTGTGCCTGGTTCTGCGTACTAAACAATTTTTTCCTGTGCCAGTGCGTAGCTGTACGGTGTCCTGCCTGCAGCTCGCACGGTACTTGTAAACTTGCACGCAGCCAGCACCGCAGCCTAAGTGTGCCTGGTTGTGCGTACTAAACAATTTTTTCCTGTGCCAGTGCGTAGCTGTACGGTGTCCTGCCTGCAGCTCGCACGGTACTTGTAAACTTGCACGCAGCCAGCACCGCAGCCTAAGTGTGCCTGGTTCTGCGTACTAAACAATTTTTTCCTGTGCCAGTGCGTAGCTGTACGGTGTCCTGCCTGCAGCTCGCACGGTACTTGTAAACTTGCACGCAGCCAGCACCGCAGCCTAAGTGTGCCTGGTTCTGCGTACTAAACAATTTTTTCCTGTGCCAGTGCGTAGCTGTACGGTGTCCTGCCTGCAGCTCGCACGGTACTTGTAAACTTGCACGCAGCCAGCACCGCAGCCTAAGTGTGCCTGGTTCTGCGTACTAAACAATTTTTTCCTGTGCCAGTGCGTAGCTGTACGGTGTCCTGCCTGCAGCTCGCACGGTACTTGTAAACTTGCACGCAGCCAGCACCGCAGCCTAAGTGTGCCTGGTTCTGCGTACTAAACAATTTTTTCCTGTGCCAGTGCGTAGCTGTACGGTGTCCTGCCTGCAGCTCGCACGGTACTTGTAAACTTGCACGCAGCCAGCACCGCAGCCTAAGTGTGCCTGGTTGTGCGTACTAAACAATTTTTTCCTGTGCCAGTGCGTAGCTGTACGGTGTCCTGCCTGCAGCTCGCACGGTACTTGTAAACTTGCACGCAGCCAGCACCGCAGCCTAAGTGTGCCTGGTTCTGCGTACTAAACAATTTTTTCCTGTGCCAGTGCGTAGCTGTACGGTGTCCTGCCTGCAGCTCGCACGGTACCTTCCATCTCTCTAAAAATATCTTAGCCTCTAGTGTGTACCTTTCACGAAATAGTACCTGCTACTTGTTTTACAAGCCCCCAGAAAGCCACCAGAAATTACAAAATGTCACACAAAAAACCAAATCCCAAAAAAAGTCTTGCTAAGGGACAGGGACGAGGTACAGGCATTGGTAGTCGTGGCCAACTATCCACCAGTTCGGGCAGACAGACGAGGATTGATCGATCGTTCCTCCTGTCTAACTTTCCCCGTCAGGAAAGTAAACGAGTATTGAGGCCGGAAGACGAACAGCATCTAACGTCTTGGCTGGCAGACAAGACCTCAACAACAGGTTCTTGCAGCACTCAAGGTTCCTTGAGCACTGTATCTACTGTTGGTACATACCATGCTGGGTCATCTAATCCACAACCTCTTCACAGTTCCTCAGACCAACAGCAGCCCCATGAAAATGTTGACACAGACATGGGTCACTCAGATGACTTATTTGGTACATATAATCCTTTACATGAATCCGGTTTGCCAGACTCCGTAGTAGATGAGATACTTGATGAAGAATTGTCCATTCATGGACAAGTTTTAGAGACACCCCGGCCACATGAACGTGTCTTTCAGCAAAGTCTTAGACCGTCTCAGGAGTTGGAGGATGATGATGATGAGACAGTGACACACTTGTCATCTGGGGAGCAAAATCTATCTTGTTATCGGGAAGATTTAGAAGAGGAAGGGGTTGATGATGAGACAACTGATCCCACGTGGAATGTTGCGATGCAGAGCCAGCAGAGCAGCACGGAGGAAGAAAGTGTGTATGTCCCACCAACAAAGGCAGCAAGGCCGACTCCTCCCACCAGAACTCAAAGAGTCACCACTGTTGCCCAAAATGTGTCCACTGTGGCTCAAAATTTGTCAACTGTTGGACAAAATGTCTCTAATGTGGGCCTCAGTAATCCCTCAGGGAGTACAGTCAAGCCTAGAGGTCGGTCAGCCACTGTGTGGAAATTTTTTAAAGATGGGCCTTCTCAAGAAAATGTGGTCATCTGTACCATCTGCCATGCAAGGCTCAGCAGAGGCCACGGGAAAGGAAACCAGAGCACCAGCAGTATGCGGAAGCACATGGCTGGTCAGCACCCTATTCAGTGGTCAAAAGTGCAGCCTTCCACAACAGTGTCATCTGACCCAAAGACTGCGACGGTAACTCAGATACGTCCGTCACAATCAAGTGTTGCTGAAGCTGGTCCAGCTCATATGTACTCATCACAAGCAGCGGTTGCAGAGAGACTGAACACGAGTGCAGACAGTTCTCGGTCAGCAACATCGTTACAGTTATCAGTGACACAGCTGTACGAAAGGAAGCAGAAATACCACTCTTCCCACCCATTAGCCAAAAAAATAAATGCCCAGATAGCTAAGTTGTTAGCAGTCGAGATGTTGCCGTTTAGGCTTGTGGGTACAGACTCTTTCCGTGAGCTTTTGGCTGTGGCAGTACCACGCTACTCGGTTCCAAGCCGCCACTACTTTTCACGTTGTGCCGTCCCCGCGTTACATGAGCATGTCATTAACAACCTCAAGCGTGCCCTCACCAACGCTGTAACCGGGAAAGTACACCTTACTACGGACACGTGGACAAGCAGTTCAGGACAGGGCCGGTACATCTCGCTCACCGCGCATTGGATCAACGTTGTGGAGAGTGTGCCAAACGATGTTAGTGTTACATCAAACATCCTACCCACGCCACGGATAGCTGGCACAACCTCATTCAGGGTCTCTGCATCATCCTATATGTCCACTACCCCATCTTCCGCTTCCTCGACCAATCCTCAATTGCCCTCAACATCACGGCCAAGTTGGGAGGTTTGCTGCAGTGCTTCAGCAAGACGCCAACAGGCTCTGCTGAAGCTGATCTGTTTAGGTCACACACCGCACACTGCAGTAGAGCTGTTGAAAGGTCTGAAGGAACAGACAGATGAGTGGCTATCCCCACTCCAACTCCAGACCGGTCTCGTGGTGAGCGACAATGGTCGTAACCTAGTGGCTGCACTAAAGCTCGGAAACCTTGTGCACGTGCCTTGCATGGCTCACGTGCTGAATCTAGTAGTGCAGAAATTCCTGCGTACATACCCAGAGCTATGTGACCTACTGGAGAAGGTGCGTCGAGTTTGTGCACATTTTCGTCATTCGTCAACAGCGGTTGGAAAACTTTCATTGCTTCAAAAGCAATTGAATTTGCCCAACCACAGACTCATTTGTGACATGCCGACACGATGGAACTCTACATTCCATATGTTATCGAGGATCAATGAGCAGCAGAGGGCAATATCCGAGTATCAGTTGCAACATGCCCGTCAGACCGGCAGTCAGCCACGACATATTAGTACAATGGAGTGGGTGTGGATCGCTGACACATCTGAGGTTCTTGATAATTTTGACTACTGCACAAAACTGGTGAGCGGTGATCAGTCCATCATCAGTGTCACTATACCCATGCTGTGTCTGCTGAAAGAATCCCTCATTAATCAGAAAAATGAAGCATTGAGAGCCCAGCAGATGGCTATGGAGCCAGATTTAAACAGCGCAGTACCTAGCCAGCAGAGCCAGTATGACCAGGCAACTATGGCTCCTGAGGAGGAACAGGAGCAAGACGATGAAGAGGATTTATTTTTTGTTGGTGCCGATGTCAACCCAGATGGTACTCACAACCCCAGCTTTGTGTCTGTCCACCATGGGTGGCCTGGAGAGGAGGAGGCGGAGACAGACTTTGCCGATACAATGGGTATTGAACATCGTTCTGAGGACACTGAAGACATGACTCTATGCAGCTTAGGACACATGGCTCACTTCATGTTGACTTGTCTGCTAGAAGACCCACGAGTGGTTAACATATTGCACAACGACCTCTACTGGTTGGCCACCTTTCTGGACCCACGTTATAAAGATAAATTCACCTCGCTGCTGTTTCAGTCACCACGTGGCTTGACAATTGACTATTTCAAGAGTGTTCTTGTGGAAAATATGCTTCGAATATCAACGTCAGACAACACTCTGCCCATAGTTAGCAACTCTGTGCAACAGCAGCCTTTGGTCGGGGCACAATCATCCACGCTGTCCAGAAGAGATGCTGGAAAGATGTCCGCAAAGTGGGCTATGTTCAATAAGCCATCGAACCTGCAGCGCCATGTTGCTCCAGTAACCATCTCTCGGAGACAGAAACTTACCAACATGGTACAAGAATACTTAAGTGACAGTACCTGCTTCCTGACTGATGCCGCAGTCCCGTTTAATTACTGGGTCTCCAAGCTCCACACTTGGACCGAGCTCTCGTTGTATGCCTTGGAGGTGCTGGCATGCCCTGCAGCTAGTGTGACATCAGAGCGGGTTTTCAGTGCCGCTGGGGGTATCATAACTGATACCAGGACACGTCTTACTCCAGAGAATGCAGACAGGCTTACTCTAATTAAGTTTAATAGGAACTGGATTTCACAAGACTTCTTGAGCCCTGAAGACGACAGTACTCAGAGCTGAAGTGCCACGTTCAACATCAATATGATATAATTAATCATTGTATTATATTGTGTCTTTTTGGTACAAGCAGTATGTCCAAGACCAGTAACGATTTGCGTAACCATGTTCCTGCAACCTGGTAATGAGGCTGCTTCATCTTAAACCAACACTACACCTTAACTTCGGTTTCATTAACCATCACAACACCTTTTCACAAGGAATCAACCTTTATTTTCTGTTAGCAAACATTTAACAGCCCCTTGGGCTAATTTTTGGAAACACCCAGCCTAACAAGCTGATCATGGCCCTTAGGCCTGCATTTACACTAAAAATGCCAAACAGCCCCTTGGGCTAATTTTTTGAAACACCCAGCCTAACAAGCTGATCATGGCCCTTAGGCCTGCATTTACACTAAAAATGCCAAACAGCCCCTTGGGCTAATTTTTTGAAACACCCAGCCTAACAAGCTGAACATGGCCCTTAGGCCTGCATTTATACCCAAAATGCCAAACAGCCCCTTGGGCTAATTTTTGGAAACACCCAGCCTAACAAGCTGAACATGGCCCTTAGGCCTGCATTTATACCCAAAATGCCAAACAGCCCCTTGGGCTAATTTTTGGAAACACCCAGCCTAAGAGGCTTATCATGGCCCTTAGGCCTGCATTTACACTAAAATGCCAAACAGCCCCTTGGGCTAATTTTTGGAAACACCCAGCCTAACAAGCTGAACATGGCCATTAGGCCTGCATTTATACCCAAAATGCAAAACAGCCCCTTGGGCTAATTTTTGGAAACACCCAGCCTAAGAGGCTTATCATGGCCCTTAGGCCTGCATTTACACTAAAAATGCCAAACAGCCCCTTGGGCTAATTTTTGGAAACACCCAGCCTAACAAGCTAAACATGGCCCTTAGGCCTGCATTTATACCCAAAATGCCAAACAGCCCCTTGGGCTAATTTTTGGAAACACCCAGCCTAACAAGCTGAACATGGCCCTTAGGCCTGCATTTATATCCAAAATGCCAAACAGCCCCTTGGGCTAATTTTTGGAAACACCCAGCCTAAGAGGCTTATCATGGCCCTTAGGCCTGCATTTACACTAAAAATGCCAAACAGCCCCTTGGGCTAATTTTTGGAAACACCCAGCCTAACAAGCTGAACATGGCCATTAGGCCTGCATTTATACCCAAAATGCAAAACAGCCCCTTGGGCTAATTTTTGGAAACACCCAGCCTAAGAGGCTTATCATGGCCCTTAGGCCTGCATTTACACTAAAAATGCCAAACAGCCCCTTGGGCTAATTTTTGGAAACACCCAGCCTAACAAGCTGAACATGGCCCTTAGGCCTGCATTTATACCCAAAATGCAAAACAGCCCCTTGGGCTAATTTTTCCAGGCACCAAGCCTATGCCTCCATCGTGGGCATTGCATGTACTATGCTCCTAGTACAAGCAATTCTATTGTATGGGCCAAGCACCCTGCTTTCTGAAAAAAATGTATATGAAGCCCCTTCAGCTAATTTTTTTAGGCAACAAGCCTATGCTTGCATCGTGGGCATTGCTTGGACTATCATCCTGCTGGAGCCTGGAGAAAGGTCCCACTGTACGCTCTGTAGAAAACGCGTAGACGCGATGTGTAGCAGGTAGATGTCCCAGCCTCTCACATGTGTGTTCCTAGTCTTGTTGCCATAGCGAGGCATTAAGTAACCCCCCAAACACAGGCACTGTTTATTTGTCAGCAACATTTGTCTGTGGAGTCATGATTTTACACTTAGTAACCAAGGTGACTTCATGCTCCATGCGGTCCGTAAAGTACTTGCTAATGATGCTCTCTCTCCCCTGTCCTCCACGCCAAATGTCTCGGGGTAATCCTTGACTCATCCCTCTCCTTCAAGCCCCACCTCTAGTTCCTAACCAAGTCCCTGTCACTCCAACTCAAAAATATTTCAAGAATTTGCTCGTTACTCAACCCTGACACAGCTAAAACACTCATTAATGCCCTCATCATCTCACGCCTTGACTACTGGAACCTCCTTCGCACAGGCCTCCCTGCCAACTCTCTTGCACCTCTCCAATGTATACTAAACTCTGCTGCCCGACTAATCCATCTGTCCTCACGCTACTCACCTGTCTACACCCACTGCCAAGCCCTTCACTGGGTCCCCGCCCCACAGAGAGCTCACTTTAAAACACTGATCATGACATTCAAAGCCTTACACAACCTATCCCCACCATACATCTCCGACATGATCTCCCGATACCATCCCTCACGCTACCTGCGTTCATCCAAAGAACTTCTCCGACACTCCCCCCTCATCTCCTCTTCCCACAACCGCATACAGGATTTCTCCCGGGCATCAACCATGCTCTGTAACTCGCTGCCCCACCTCATCACTCACTCGCCTACCCTGGGAACCTTCAAGAAACACCTAAAGACTCACCTCTTCCGACAGGCCTACAACCTGCCATGACACCCCGCTACACGCCCCACGACCGACACCTTCCCCACCCTATTGTATCCCCACCCACCCCTCGTTGAATGTGAGCCCACGCGTACAGGGTCCTCTCCTGTTGTACCTCTATGACCTTATTGTCTATGTTTATTGTACTTCTCCTTGTGTACCTTATCCTCATGTAAAGCGCCATGGAACCTATCGGTGCTATATAAATAAATAATAATTATAATGATGATGACTTTAAGCCCACCCACAAAACAACCTACACATCCTTTCCCTGAAAAAAGACAGACACAAAGCAGTTTTTGTAAACTGGGTATTATTCCGCCATAATGGTAAAAATGTCAGAATTTTTTTTTTTTTTTTTTTTGGTACAACTTTGTAAACAAGAAAATATAAGAAATAATAACAATGAAATTGTGCAATGCACATGAACACAAAATAAAAAAAATAAAAAAAAGGGGTCTACAGCTGCTGGTAGGTTGCCGCATCCTCCGGCCTTGCCAGTAAAGTGACACCATCACCCTGGTCCTGCAAGAGGTCAAGGGCCCCATGAATGGCCTCCGGCAACCCTTGAGGGTGGATCCTCTGGGCCGGTGTGGGGAAAAATGGTAGGTCCCTGTTAGGTGGCCATTGTGGAAAGGTAGGTACAGGCCTCTGTGGTGGCACATGGCTGTCCCGGGGTGTGGGCCTGTCTTGTAGGTTGTAGTGTCTGAGTTGCCACCCCTCCAAAAAATTGAAAACCTCACCTGGGTGGTTTGGTGGGCGACTGGCGTCAAGCACAATCTGTAATGCTGACCTTGCCCGCAGTAGCCTGTGAAATGGAATTTCATCCAGGAATGGTATCAGACTGTGGGCAAAGTCAGCATTACTTTGTGCACGCCGTCTATTAGGTGACCCCGGGATCAGACCATGGCTGGTGTGAGGTGGGCATCCAGGTTCCTCCTCTTGCGGCCGGACATGCCCCAAAGCTGGGGTTGGTGCTGGTGGCGGCGGTGGTGGTGTTGGTGCTGGTGGCGGCGGTGGTGGTGTTGGTTCTGGTGGCGGCGGTGGTGGTGTTGCTGCTGCTGGTGGCGGCGGTGGTGGTGGTGCTGGTGCTGGTGGCGGCGGTGGTGGTGTTGCTGCTGCTGGTGGCGGCGGTGGTGGTGGTGCTGGTGCTGGTGGCGGCGGTGGTGGTGGTGTTGGTGGTGCTGGTGGCGGCGGCGGTGGTGGTGGCGCCGGCCGTGGTGGTGGTGTGGGTGTTCTCCACGCCGCCTTCTGTTTGGCGGTGGAGGGTTCACAGCACGCCGCCCTCTGTAGTAAGCTTCTCTGTGGGTAAAGTAAAAAAAAATTTGGTGAATGCATTGCATTTGGAAACAAAAACATAGGTCAAACATTAAGTTGCACGCTTTTTAGACTCTGTGTATCTGTGTATTATTAATCAGATATTTGTTATTATTATGAAAGAATAACCAACTGTACATAACATAAAGGAATACGTGACTTTCTTTGCTAATTCCATACTAATACATAATTTTTCACCCCCTGATTAACACCCACCCCCCCCCCATCCCATCTAATCTAGACGATCAAAAACACCAATGGTTCACATGAAAAAAAAAAAGTCCCCCTGACTTCACTTTTTACTTGACATACTTAATTCACAAAACTTTTAGCTTATATCATCTATATAAAGCAGGGAAGGGGTTGAAAGGTATACAATATATATATATATAATCTATTTATATAATCGGGAGTTTGAAATTCTCGCACTGTAGCCTAATCCCAAACTCCTTAGCGTCACTGCGAGCGGAGACGCGTATGCGCCTTCGCGAGCCGCAGACGCTTAACTCACACAGCCGCTATAGCGTTTTCTCTAGCGGCCTCGCGCCCTCCGCTCACAGCAAGACCTGCGCCCCTCACAGCGCCCAATCCGCCCCGGCATGCTGGCATTTGTACTTCCCCCGTCTGTGCACCCACAGGTCTTAGCAGATCACTGATGCTGACAGCGGGGGGGACAACACAGACAATCAAATCAGGAGGAGGTCAGTGTCAGGAGGAGATGACAGACGCCCGCCGGGGCCTGTGACACTGCAGAGGTCACAGCGGGGCTGTGTGTGCGGACAACGGGGAGGCCGGGGGCTACGGACGTACCGGACACGTCCTCTGCTCCTGGAGATGTGCCGCGGTTCCGCGCTCGCAGCGTATCTGACGCTGGAGCCGCGCTCACCACGCCCACACCACGCCCTCTGCCAAACAACCCACACCTCTCACTAACCTCCTGCAGCTAACCACACCCCATGTTTACCTTTGCCATGATGTCATTTAGCTGCGGCCGCTATCTTTAATAAGGTCAGAAATGATGGCAGTAATCGGATCTCTGCTCCCTCTAGCACGCCCCAACACTGTAGCACCATCTATTAACCCTATTCTCATCACCTATATACTCTGCTACCCACTGAGCCGCCTGTATACTCTGCTACCCACAGACCCGCCTGTATACTCTGCTACCCACAGACCCACCTGTATACTCTGCTACCCACAGACCCGCCTGTATACTCTGCTACCTCAGACCCGCCTGTATACTCTGCTACCCACAGACCCGCCTGTATACTCTGCTACCCACAGACCCGCCTGTATACTCTGCTACCCACAGACCCGCCTGTATACTCTGCTACCCACAGAGCCGTCTTTATACTCTGCTACCTCAGACCCGCCTGTATACTCTGCTACCCACAGACCCGCCTGTATACTCTGCTACCCACAGACCCGCCTGTATACTCTGCTACCCACAGAGCCGTCTTTATACTCTGCTACCTCAGACCCGCCTGTATACTCTGCTACCCACAGAGCCGCCTGTATACTCTGCTACCTCAGACCCGCCTGTATACTCTGCTACCCACAGAGCCGCCTGTATACTCTGCTACCCACAGAGCCGTCTTTATACTCTGCTACCTCAGACCCGCCTGTATACTCTGCTACCCACAGAGCCGCCTGTATACTCTGCTACCCACAGACCCGCCTGTATACTCTGCTACCCACAGACCCGCCTGTATACTCTGCTACCCACAGAGCCGTCTTTATACTCTGCTACCCACAGACCCGCCTGTATACTCTGCTACCCACAGAGCCGTCTTTATACTCTGCTACCTCAGACCCGCCTGTATACTCTGCTACCCACAGACCCGCCTGTATACTCTGCTACCCACAGACCCGCCTGTATACTCTGCTACCCACAGACCCGCCTGTATACTCTGCTACCCACAGACCCGCCTGTATACTCTGCTACCCACAGACCCGCCTGTATACTCTGCTACCCACAGAGCCGTCTTTATACTCTGCTACCTCAGACCCGCCTGTATACTCTGCTACCCACAGACCCGCCTGTATACTCTGCTACCTCAGACCCGCCTGTATACTCTGCTACCCACAGAGCCAAAATGGAAACTAATGTATATATTTATAAATAATACTAAATGTACACAACAGTGCTGCAGATACATACCTTGGCATAGCGGCCACCGGGTGAAGGAAGGACAGCCGGTCATAAAAGTGGTAGTGGTTGAGCAATGGAGCGGCTCCCGGTTGTCTCTCTGAGTACTGCCGGTACTGCTTCTTATGCTGGTCCCGGCAGCTCCTCCACCGTTTTTTAAGATGGTCAACTGTGAAATGATTTGAAACCGGCTTTAGAGATGTGTAATATTTGAAAAAACAAAAGTATGTGTACAAATCAACAATAACATTTTATTCATTTTGTGTGTGTAATGTGTATACAAGGCACAGTGACACGACAGTGTGGAACATCATCAACAGCATTACGGACATTGAGCTCACGTGGCCACAATCACAAATGAGGCAGGACACATGTCAACGCATAGAGAATGTAATAGTGCGGGCACCAGACTCTGGTCATTAGTGGTATTTATATACACCCAACCCCTTGGCCGAAAGAGCCAGGAGGATAAGACATTAAACTCATTGTACTGTTGTGACCCCATCCAAATATAGGCAACTATGCGGTGGAGCATGATAACACATTCAGGGTCCTGTATACCCTGCTATGGGGGCCCTGTATTCCCACTGCTGGGGGCCCTGTAAACCCACTGGGCCACTGTCTACCCACTGCTGGGGGCCCTGTATACCCACTGCTGGGGGGGCCTGTACACACACTGAGGGCCCTGTATACAGGGACTGACTGGCACCCTACAGTTTGGGTCGCAACCCTCCCTCACTGGCCCGACACAGGTGAGGACGGGGGGTGGGGGGGGGTGATGACTGGCGGCCACCTCACAGTCACCGCAGCTCCCGCATTATCCTATGGCTCGCTCCCAGCCGCAGCCTCGCGCTCCTCACAGCCGCTCGCTAACAGTCGCAGCCGCACGCCACTCACAGACGCTCACTCCCGGACGCAGCCGCGTGCTGATGACGTCATCGCGCGGCCAGGAGCTTCCGTTTCCGCCTGCTGCTTCAGGGACATGCGGATTATTCATGCTCCTGCAGCCGCATGACCCGTGGCACCTGGGCCAGTCCGCCCCTGCCTGTATACGACAATATGGGGGCATGTATACCCAGCTGGGGGCCTGTATACTCTGCAGGGGGAGGTGTATACTCTGCTGGGGGGCTGTCTACCAGTGATAGCCGCTGTATACCAGGATGGCGGTGAATATGTTTTCATAGTTTTTCGGGGCAAAAATAGGGGGGTCGGCTTATACACGGGTCGGCTTATACACGAGTATATATACAGTAAATGCAATATATAACGTGTGAACTCATTTAACTTACTTAGATTGCTCTGTTCCTCATGGTCACTCCGATGGAACGCAGGGAACATCTCTTGGGCGATCTCTCTCCAGGCTGTATTAATAAGGGTCGTATCCCCATACTCAGGATCTGTAGGGAGCCATAGAAATGGACGAGCCTCCACAAGTGCGATAAGACGCAGCGTGTTCACCATGCCACGTCCTGCTGCCATGATTGCACTGATGAATGGATCGCTCTGTGTGTGCGCCTGTCAGCGCGACTCGCTTCCTGTTTCCTTAAACCATAGTGTGTGCTGGAGAATCCCTTCCCTCGCATCATCGGCTACAAGCCTCAAAATAAGAGAAAAACCAGCGAGTTTGGACTCGCACACTTTCAGAGACACATCAGCGAGTTGTAAATGTCATTATTCGCTATTACTCGGGTCCCTATTCATTAACATTGGACTCGCTGGACTCGCAACGAGTCCCGAGTCCTTGACTCGGACTCGTTGGGGTCTTGCGATTCCGAGTCTTTTCGGACTCGCTCATCCCTAGTGTACAAGCCTCTTTCCCTGCGTCCTTGCCCTTGGATCATCATATGTGGAACATACAAACTGGATCATGCCGGGACAGTGAGATGGAGATCAACCAATCTTACTACTAAGGACTATCGCCTGAATCCCAGAGATTTCAATTTCTTACTGTGGATAGTTATATGCTAATGTGGTCTGATTCTCCTATTTCCCCATATTGATATAATACAGAACTCTTTCTTTCCAGTTTGTGTTTTGTATCTACATTACATCTGGGTGCTCCTAAATGGTTAACTCTGCAGCCATGGTTTGTGCTGCGTCTCAGAGGCCGTGATACCCGCCCACCGGCGCCGCCCATCCGCCCAGCACATATGGTGACGCGTCCCTATGCTGGTTGACGGTGCGGGCATGCGCGGTGAGTGGGAGCCGCTCTGGGCTTCAGCGCACAGACCACGCATGCGCGTGACACAGCAGTGAACCCGGAAGTGCTTTACATCGCATCCGGGTTTCACAGCGCTATAAAGACACCGATGGTGTCCTGGCATGGTGTCCACTACTGACTACAGACCTCTCCCTGAGGAAGCTGTGTGGGCGAAACATATGTAGGGGACATAGGACCTACTCCCTCTCTCCCTCTGGTTGCTCTCCCGCAGTTTTTGACCTTATAGGTATGATCTTGGTACACTTTACTATGTTCAGCTGTTACTATGCCTGATGTTGCTGTTATCATTACTTGGGTAAAAACTTTGTATGTATAAAACAGTCCTATATCTGGTTTGGGGAACCAGCTAAGGTGGAAATCTCTTTACCTGATTGGTGCACTTTATTTATTTATATGTGGTTCCCCACAGTATTGGTACTATTATAATACCTCCTGTATGTACATTGTAAAACCCATGTTGTCAGCAGTCAAGTACAGCTGCTCTATTTTTTGGTCATAACATGTCGGTTTGAGTTGCATCTCAGAACTGCTGTCTTGTCACTTTTTATCACACTTTTTACACATGATTCAATAAAAGAAAAAAACTTTTACTGCAATATACTCCATGTTTCCTCCAGTTTATTAAACGACTGCAGGCGGAGTAGCCCTCCTATTATACCGAGAGACGCAGAAGGAAAGGAGCCTGGTAGAGCCTCACACCTGAGGACTGCTGGAGGCTGGGCTGAGTAGAGTGTCGGCTCTAGGGGGGACCGTAGTTTACCTGGCAACCCCAAACAACATGACGGGGGGTCTTAATTCCAGATTGGGACCCCTACCCAAAGGACAGGCAGCTTAGTGACAAACTAAGGACCCACAGGGGCCCGAGTCACTGCCATACTGTCCAGTGTCGCACAACACGAAGTAAAGAGAGAACGTAATAGCCCGGAAAGGACACTAAAGACTGTGTGAGGGGTCACAGAGAGAGGAGCCTGAACTGTCTGAACAACTAAGAGTAAACACGGAAAACCCTGGAACTGCTTCCCTTGTGTTTCTGCATGAAAGTGATTCTCTCCATACAGGATACAGCCTGTCAGCACCAACAGAGAGGAGAGATCCCTGCAGCGTATGCAAAGTAAGTGTGCTACACACTCCACAATAGACTTAACCCTTACTGCCCCGGGAACACAGTTCTACCCACTGGAACTATTACACCTAAGCTGCTATCCCATCATCCCCGGAGGTTCTGCAGCAGCGGCGGCCCCATCACTGGCCGCATATGGTGGGTGGCGTCATGACTGACAATCCCCTGTAAATACACCCCTTTTATTGCCGAGCACGGGAAATGGACCGGACCAGGACCACCCGTGACTTCCCCCGCAGCAGACACGGTCCGGTACCGAGTACCCCCATCCCAGTGGGCCCGACAGATGTGCCCATTTTAAGCAAGTGGGTCTGTTGTTGTATTTTCCTAGGCAGGGAAGCCAAAGGTTTGGAGGCACCAAGATGCCCCTGCATAAAAGCGTGCATGAGGGCCTTTTAAAAAAATGTGCCCATTTTAAGCAAGTGGGTCTTTTGTAGTATTTCCCTAGGCAAGGAAGCCAAAAATTGGGAGGTACCAATATGCCATTGGATAGAGGCGTGCATGAGGACCTCTTTAAATGATGTGCCCATTGTAAGCAAGTGTGTCTTTTTTAGTATTGCCCTAGGCAGGGAAGCCAAAAATTGGGAGGCACCAAGATGCCACTGGATAGAGGCGTGCATGAGGGCCTTTTCCAAAAATGTGCCCATTGTAAGAAAGAGTGTCTGCTGTAGTATTTCTCTAGGCAAGGAAGCCAAAGGTTTGGAGGCACCAAGATGCCCCTGCATAGAGGCGTGCATGACGGCCTCTTTAAATGATGTGCCCATTTTAAGCAAGTGTGTCTGTTGTTGTATTTCCCTAGGCAGGGAAGCCAAAAATTGGGAGGCACCAATATGCCACTGGATATAGGCGTTCATTCTTGCCTCTTTAAATGATGTGCCCATTTTAAGCAAGTGGGTCTGCTGTAGTACTGCCCTATTCAAGTAAGCCAAAAGTTTGGAGGCACCAAGATGCCCCTGCATAGAGGCGTGCATGAGGGTCTTTTCAAAAAATGTGCCCATTGTAAGCGAGTGTGTCTGCTGTAGTATTTCCCTAGGCAGCGAAGCCAAAGGTTTGGCGGCACCAAGATGCCCCTGGATAGAGGCGTGCATAATGGCCTTTTAAAAAAAAATGTGTCCATTGAAAGCAAGTGTGTCTTTTTTAGTATTGCCCTAGGCAGGGAAGCCAAAAATTGAGAGGCACCAATATGCCACTGGATAGAGGCGTGCATGAGGGCCTTTTCCAAAAATGTGCCCATTGTAAGAAAGAGTGTCTGCTGTAGTATTTCCCTAGGCAGCGAAGCCAAAGGCTTGGAGGCATCAAGATGCCCCTGCATAGAGGCGTGCATGAGGGACTTTTAAAAAAAATTTGCCCATTTTAAGCAAGTGGGTCTGTTGTTGTTTTTCCCTAGGCAGGGAAGCCAAAGGTTTGGAGATACCAAGATGCCCCTGTATAGAGGCGTGCATGAGGGCCTTTTAAAAAAATTTGCCCATTTTAGGCAAGTTGGTCTTACGTAGTATTGCTCTAGGGAGGTAAGCCAAAAATTGGGAGAGACCAAGATGCAACTGGATAGAGGCGTGCATGAGGGCCTTTTCCAAAAATGTGTCCATTATAAGCAAGTGTGTCTGCTGTGGTATTTCTCTAGGCAGGGAAGCCAAAGGTTTGGAGGAAACAAGATGCCCCTGCATAGAGGCGTGCATAAGGGCCTTTTAAAAAATGTGCCCATTGTAAGAAATGTGTGTCTTTTTTAGTATTTCCCTAGGCAGGGAAGCCAAAGGTTGGGAGGCACCAAGATGCCCCTGCATAGAAGCATGCATGAGGGCCTCTTTAAATGATGTGCCCATTTTAAGCAAGTGTGTCTGTTGTTGTATTTCCCTAGGCAGGTAAGCCAAAAATTGGGAGGCACCAATATGCCACTGGATATAGGCGTTCATTCTTGCCTCTTTAAATGATGTGCCCATTTTAAGCAAGTGGGTCTGCTGTAGTATTGCCCTATTCAAGTAAGCCAAAAGTTTGGAGGCACAAAGATGCCCCTGCATAGAGGCGTGCATAAGGGCTTTTTAAAAAAAAATTGACCATTGTAAAGAAAGTGTGTTTTTTTTAGTATTGCCCTAGGCAGGGAAGTCAAAAATTGGGAGGCACCAATATGCCACTGGATAGAGGCGTGCATGAGGGCCTTTTCAAAAAATGTGGCCATTTTAAGCAAGTGTGTCTGCTGTAGTATTGCTCTAGGCAGAGAAGCCAAAAATTGGGAGGCACAAAGATGCCCCTGCATAGAGGCGTGCATGAGGGCCTTTTAAAAAAATGTGCCCATTTTAAGCAAGTGGATCTATTTTAGTATTGCCCTAGGCAGGGAAGCCAAAAATTGGGAGGCAACAATATGCCACTGGATAGAGGTGTGCATGAGGGCCTTTTCAAAAAATGTGCCCAATGTAAGCGAGTGTGTCTGCTGTAGTATTTCCCTAGGCAGCGAAGCCAAAGGTTGGGAGGCACAAAGATGCCCCTGCATGGAGGCGTGCATTAAAAAAATGTGCCCATTTTAAGCAAGTGTGTCTTTTTTTAGTATTGCCCTAGGCAGAAAAGCCAAAAATTGGGAGGCAGCAATATGCCCCTGCATAGAGGCGTGCATGAGGGCCTTTTTAAATGATGTGCCCTTTTTAAGCAAGTGAGTCTGCTGTAGTATTTCCCGAGGCAGGGAAGCCAAAACTTTTGAGGCACAAAGATGCCCCTGCATAGAGGTGTGCATGAGGGCCTTTTTAAAAAATGTGCCAATTGTATGCAAGTGGGTCTGCTGTAGTATTTCCCTAGGCAGCAAAGCCAAAGGTTTGGCGGCACCAAGATGCCCCTGCATAGAAGCATGCATGAGGGCCTTTTAAAAAAATGTGCCCATTTTAAGCATGTGTATCTGCTGTAGTATTGCCCTAGGCAGGTAAGCCAAAAATTGGGAGGCAGCAATATGCCCCTGGATAGAGGTGTGCATGAGGGCCTTTTCAAAAAATGTGCCCATTGTAAGCAAGTGTGTCTTTTGTAGTATTTCCCTAGGCAGGGATGCCAAAAATTTGGAAGCACCAATATGCCCCTGGATAGAGGCGTGCATGAGGGCCTCTTTAAATGATGTGCCCATTTTAAGCAAGTGGATCTTTTTTAGTATTGCCCTAGGCAGGGAAGCCAAAAATTGGGAAGCACCAAGATGCCCCTGGATAGAGGCGTGCATGAGGGCCTTTTCCAAAAATGTGCCCATTGTAAGAAAGAGTGTCTGCTGTAGTATTTCCCTAGGCAAGGAAGCCAAAGGTTTGGAGGCACCAAGATGCCCCTGCATAGAGGCGTGCATGAGGGCCTCTTTAAATGATGTGCCCATTTTAAGCAAGTGGGTCTGCTGTAGTATTTCCCTATTCAGGTAAGCCAAAAATTAGGAGGCACCAAGATGCCACTGGATAGAGGCGTGCATGAGGGCCCTTTCCAAAAATGTGCCCATTGTAAGAAAGAGTGTCTGCTGTAGTATTTCCCTAGGCAGGGAAGCCAAAGGTTTGGAGGTACCAAGATGCCCCTGCATAGAGGCGTGCATGAGGGCCTCTTTAAATGATGTGCCCATTTTAAGCAAGTGGGTCTGCTGTAGTATTTCCCTATTCAGGTAAGCCAAAAATTAGGAGGCACCAAGATGCCACTGGATAGAGGCGTGCATGAGGGCCCTTTCCAAAAATGTGCCCATTGTAAGAAAGAGTGTCTGCTGTAGTATTTCCCTAGGCAGGGAAGCCAAAGGTTTGGAGGTACCAAGATGCCCCTGCATAGAGGCATGCATGAGGGTCTTTTAAAAAATTGTGTCCATTGTAAGCAAGTGTGTCTTTTTTAGTATTCCCCGAGGCAGGGAAGCCAAAAATTGGGAGGCAGCAATATGCCCCTGGATAGAGGCGTGCATGGGGGCCTTTTCAAAAAATGTGTCCATTGTAAGCAAGTGTGTCTTTTGTAGTAATTCCCTAGGCAGGGAAGCCAAAGGTTTGGAGGCACAAAGATGCCCCTGCATAGAGGCGTGCATGAGGGCCTTTTAAAAATAAATTGCCCATTGTAAGGGCAGGCAGGGAAGCAAAAAATTGGGAGGCACCAATTTGCCACTGGATAGGGGCGTGCATGAGGGCTTCTTTAATTGATGTGCCCATTTTAAGCAAGTGGGTCTGTTGTTGTATTTCCAGAGGCAGGGAAGCCAAAGGTTTGGAGGCACCAAGATGCCCTGCATAGAGGAGTGCATGAGGGCCTTTTTAAAAAATGTGCCCATTGTAAGCAAGTGGGTCTTTTTTTAGTATTGCCCTAGGCAGGTAAGCCAAAAATTGGGAGGCACAAATATGCCCCTTGATAGAGGCGTGCATGAGGGCCTTTTCAAAAAATTTGCCCATTTTAAGCAAGTGTATCTGCTGTAGTATTGCCCTATTCAGGTAAGCCAAAAATTGGGAGGCACCAAGATGCCACTGGATAGAGGCGTGCATGAGGGCCCTTTCCAAAAACATGCCCATTGTAAGAAAGAGTGTCTGCTGTACTATTTCCCGAGGCAGGGAAGCCAAAGGTTTGGAGGCACCAAGATGCCCCTGCATAGAGGCGTGCATGGAGGCCTCATTAAATGATGTGCCCATTGTAAGCAAGTGTGTCTGCTGTACTATTTCCCGAGGCAGGGAAGTCAAAGGTTTGGCAGCACCAAGATGCCCCTTGCATAGAGGCGTGCATGAGGGCCCTTTCAAAAAATATGCCCATTGTAAGCAAGTGTGTCTGCTGTAGTATTTCCCTAGGCAGCGAAGCCAAAGGTTTGGCTGCACCAAGATGCCCCTGCATAGAGGCGTGCATGAGGGCCTTTTAAAAAAATGTGTCCATTGTAAGCAAGTGTGTCTGCTGTAGTATTGCCCTAGGCAGGTAAGCCAAAAATTGGGAGGCAGCAATATGCCCCTGGATAGAGGCGTGCATGAGGGCCTTTTCAAAAAATGTGCCCATTGTAAGAAAGAGTGTCTGCTGTTGTATTTCCCTAGATTTCTGACTAGAAGGCGTGCACTCTAAGGCTTTTTTCATGTGCTGAGGTGCTGATTGAGGGGTCTGGTTAACCCACGTAGGCAATTGAGAAAGAGAGACAATCGCACACTCATGTGTAAGTTTGCAAAAAATGAGGTCTTTTTTATTCAGGAGCAGCGAGAAACCAACGTTTCGGTCCTTCCCGGACCTTGATCACGGTAGTTGCTGCAGGTTATAAAATATATACAGGACATGATCAGTATATACAGGAAATATTTACAGTTTATACAATTCACAATGATACTCCCATAACAGGTGTCACCTGTGTGTTTACAAAGAATATAAGTTTGTATGATATATCTATACATAGCAAGGGGGAGAGGGAGAGTGTTCTCAAGAGAGATTTAGGTGGCCCTTCTAGAGTTAGCATAATATACATATAGTCTACGGAACCTGAGTGTGGATGGTTTGGACAGGTGTCGATAGAAACATACACAATATATAGATTCCATTACCCTCTTTTTTCATATATGCTCCTATCCTGTTTAGGGTCGATGTCCCACTGGGTTTTCCACCTGTTATAAATCATATACAATATTTTAATTTCCAAACTATTTAGTAGGTATTTATGTTTATATTTCACTGTGTCAAGTTACCTTTGAGGGTAGTAGAACAGAGGTACTTTTTTGACCCTGTTCCAGGGTGCCTGGAAGTGGGAGAAGATGTAATATATCAGGAGGGTTTTTTTATACATGTAGGCATGGAGCCCCAATAAGGATATTCATGCAAAGATACACCTCAATGTATTCAGTCTCGTTTCAGAGACCTATATGTGAACAGCTAGTAGGAGCTGTACCCGGTCTCATTACTATGGCAGAGGCTGATGTAAAGGGATATCTTTTTTAAATGTGCTCACCTTCATTCTTATTATTTGTTGTCCCGTTCCGGGTATTTCATGTTTGCTGCGCTCCTGCCGCTGGTCCGGCCGCTCTATGAAGGAGCGGACCGGATCTGACCGCGGACGCCGGCGCGTGTGCACTACAGGCGGAAGTGCGTCACCGGAAGTGACCGCACCTGTTTACAACCTTGTTCCCATGGTGATGATGCTCGGAAGGGCGGAAGTGTGTCACAAACAGTGACTCCACTGGCAGCACGCCCTGTTGTGGAAGGAATGTAGGGAAGAGGTGTAGGGAGATCCCAATATTGTTAGTATATCCCATGACAGTTGTTTTAGGCCATATATCGGTTTTTATCAGTTGTCTGATAGGAAGGTGACTGAATTGCTCTAAAACTATGTATTAATAAGGATATTCAATAATGATGTGCACAGATTGTTATGAGGATTCTTAGATCCATGACCAGAGGTTGGTTAATAGCACTAAGGAGGTGTAGAGCCCACAGGAAATATGTAAATACAGAGTAGACACATATATACCGAGCCCCCTGGAGAGGGAGATCAGTATAGACATATGTCAAGCTTGTTTCATTTTATAATTTTACAATCTTCTTATGGGAGGACAGGTACGTTGTTGGATTATTGTTTCTACTTAGTATGGAGAATATTTCACGGAGGATTGAGTCCTGTAGGAAAAATAGTGCCAGAAGAAACGCAGGGGGTCCCAACCCGTAGCCACAAAAATAATATTATGCAAACATTATCTATATATCTATACAAAACATCCATAGCAAGACTAACATACACTACATCCTCTACTAATGTGCAAAAAGAGACCCCCTAACCTAAAAAATTCTCTGGTCAGAGCAGACATTGGTAGTAATACAAAGCTACCAACACAAGCATTCTTGCATACACAACGAAAAGGCACATTTCCTTGTCTTAGCTGTGCTGCATGCTCAAACGTAATTAAAGGGGACCACTTCACACACCCACAGACAGGTAAATCATACCCGATTAAGGGATACCATACATGCAACTCTAACTACGTGGTTTACCTAATCAAATGCCCTTGCGGCTTATTATATGTTGGTGAGACTACTCAACACATCAAAGACAGAATAGCGAGTCATAAATCTACAATAAGGTGTGAGAAAAACTGGCTACCGATCCCACACCACTTCAATGAGGCAAAACACTCAGTTTCTCAGCTGAGATACCAGGTAATTGAACAGGTCGCTAGACCCCGCAGGGGTGGCAACCATATACAACTCTTAAAAACGAGGGAAAGCTTCTGGATTTATACACTACAAACCTTGAATCCGAAAGGGCTAAACAGGGAAATAGACTGGCTGGCTTGACCTGACACTAATGTCTTTTTCTATAACCCCTTCTTCTAGATGTACTAAGGAAACATGATTATCGCACCATCTTGTCTGTTTATAGTCGTGCACCAGGAGGGTAAGAAATTGTAGTGTATGTTAGTCTTGTTATGGATGTTTTGCATAGATATATAGATAATGTTTGCATAATATTATTTTTGTGGCTACGGGTTGGGACCCCCTGCGTTTCTTCTGGCACTATTTTTCCTACAGGACTCAATCCTCCGTGAAATATTCTCCATACTAAGTGGAAACAATTACCGTATATACTCGTGTATAAGCCGAGTTTTTCAGCCCAAAAATTGGGCTGAAAAGTCCCCCCCTCGGCTTATACACGGGTCATACGGTATGCTGTGGGGGGGGGGCTGTGACCGGGGGCTGGAGGAGGCAGGAGGGGGCCGCGGTGACCGCAGGCGGTCACGTGGGGCCGCCTCATTAGTGCAATGAATATGCACGGCATCCCCCCGTCCATCAGCGGCGGGGGGATGCCGTGCATATTGCACTACACAGCCCCCCTCCTTAATATAGGTCCCCCAGTAGTAATAAACAGCCCCCCCTCCTTATCACGTCCCCCCCAGGCTGCGGCAGCTGTGAAAATAACAAACACTTTAGGGTGCGTTCACACCACGATATTTAGGGAGCCGATGCTGTCCGATATAAATCGGACAGCATCGGCTCTCTTCTGATGCCTGGAATCGGGTGCCAAATAGGCACCCGATTCCGGCATAAAATCGGCGCCGGGCTGCAAAAAAAAAAAAAAAAAAAAAAAGTTTATTCTCACCTCTCCCCGAGCCCCCGCCGTCTTCCGCCATCTTCCTCTAGGCTCCCGGTGGCTCCCGCAGGCTGCCGGTGTCAGCAGAGGTGTACCTCTGCTGTACACAGGACCTGCGATGATGTCACAGTCACGTGACCGCGGGTACACCTCTGCTGACACCGGAGCCTGCGGCAGCCTGCGCGAGCCACCGGGAGCCTAGAGGAAGATGGCGGTTGACGGCGGGGGCTCGGGGAGAGGTGAGAATAAACTTTTTTTTTTTTTCTTTTTAACCCTTGTGCTCCCAGGAGCAGTTTTACTGTACTGAGCATGCTCAGTACAGTAAAATAGGGTCCGAGGGGACATCACATGTTTTCTCGGACCCTTCTCCATAGGGGCCCCATGTTAGGGATCGGGTCAGATCGGATGTGCACTAAATGCCATCCGATTTGGTCCGATCCGAGTCTGTCAGATTTTGTAATCGGATGAAAAAATCGTTGCAGGCAACGATTTTTTTCTCCTGAAAAAAATCGGGCAAAATCGGGCAGAATCGGATCGGACCAAATCGGATGGCATTTAGTGCACATCCGATTCGGTCCGATCCCCATAGGGATACATGGGATCCGAAAATCGGTCCGATGCTGTCCGATTTTTATCGGACAGCATCGGAAATGCAAAAATCGTGGTGTGAAAGCACCCTTATACATCACCTTCCGACGCAGCTCTCCGCTCCTCTGCCCTCCGCTCGCCGGCTTCTTCTTCCTTGTTGTGCCGGTGTCATGTGACCGGGCGCAGGAGATGACGTCATTTCCTGCGCGCGGTCACAGAAGTCGGCACATCAAGGAAGAAGAAGCCGGCGAGCGGAGGGCAGAGGACCGGAGGAGCGGAGAGCTGCGTCGGAAGGTGATGTATAAACTGTTTGTTATTTTCACAGCTGCCGCAGCCTGGGGGGACGTGATAAGGAGGAGGGGCTGTTTATTACTACTGGGGCTGCTGGATACTACACTGGGGCTTTATACTACCACTGGGGCTGCAATACCACTGGGGCTGCTGTATATAGGGGCTGCAATACCACTGGGGCTGCAATACCACTGGGGCTGCTGTATATAGGGGCTGCTGTATACACCACTGGGGCTGCAATACCACTGGGGCTGCTGTATACAGGGGCTGCAATACTACTGGGGCTGCAATACCACTGGGGCTGCTGTATATAGGGGCTGCTGTATAACACCACTGGGGCTGCAATACCACTGGGGCTGCTGTATACAGGGGCTGCAATACCACTGGGGCTGCAATACCACTGGGGCTGCAATACCACTGGCGCTGCAATGCCACTGGGGCTGCTGTATACAGGGGCTGCAATACCACTGGGGCTGCAATACCACTGGGGCTGCTGTATATAGGGGCTGCAATACCACTGGGGCTGCAATACCACTGGGGCTGCTGTATATAGGGGCTGCTGTATACACCACTGGGGCTGCAATACCACTGGGGCTGCTGTATACAGGGGCTGCAATACCACTGGGGCTGCAATACCACTGGGGCTGCTGTATATAGGGGCTGCTGTATACACCACTGGGGCTGCAATACCACTGGGGCTGCTGTATACAGGGGCTGCAATACCACTGGGGCTGCAATACCACTGGGGCTGCTGTATATAGGGGCTGCTGTATACACCACTGGGGCTGCAATACCACTGGGGCTGCTGTATACAGGGGCTGCAATACCACTGGGGCTGCAATACCACTGGGGCTGCTGTATATAGGGGCTGCTGTATACACCACTGGGGCTGCAATACCACTGGGGCTGCTGTATATAGGGGCTGCAATACCACTGGGGCTGCAATACCACTGGGGCTGCTGTATATAGGGGCTGCAATACCACTGGGGCTGCTGTATATAGGGGCTGCAATACCACTGGGGCTGCAATACCACTGGGGCTGCTGTATATAGGGGCTGCTGTATACACCACTAGGGCTGCAATACCACTGGGGCTGCTGTATATAGGGGCTGCAATACCACTGGGGCTGCTGTATATACCACTGGGGGCTGCTGTATATCATACTGCTGGGGCCTGTATACCACTGCTGGGGGCTGTATACCTGTGCTGGGGTCCACCCTCGGCTTATACGCGAGTCAATAGATTTTCCCAGGTTTTGGGGGCAAAAGTAGGGGGTCGGCTTATACACGGGTCGGCTTATACACGAGTATATACGGTATCCAACAACGTACCTGTCCTCCCATAAGAAGATTGTAAAATTATAAAATGAAACAAGCTTGACATATGTCTATACTGATCTCCCTCTCCAGGGGGCTCGGTATATATGTGTCTACTCTGTATTTACATATTTCCTGTGGGCTCTACACCTCCTTAGTGCTATTAACCAACCTCTGGTCATGGATCTAAGAATCCTCATAACAATCTGTGCACATCATTATTTAATATCCTTATTAATACATAGTTTTAGAGCAATTCAGTCACCTTCCTATCAGACAACTGATAAAAACCGATATATGGCCTAAAACAACTGTCATGGGATATACTAACAATATTGGGATCTCCCTACACCTCTTCCCTACATTCCTTCCACAACAGGGCGTGCTGCCAGTGGAGTCACTGTTTGTGACACACTTCCGCCCTTCCGAGCATCATCACCATGGAACAAGGTTGTAAACAGGTGCTGTCACTTCCGGTGACGCACTTCCGCCTGTAGTGCGCACGCGCCGGCGTCCGCGGTCAGATCCGGCCCGCTCCTTCATAGAGCGGCCGGACCAGCGGCAGGAGCGCAGCAAACATGAAATACCCGGAACGGGACAAGAAATAATAAGAATTAAGGTGAGCACATTTAAAAAAGATATCCCTTTACATCAGCCTCTGCCATAGTAATGAGACCGGGTACAGCTCCTACTAGCTGTTCACATATAGGTCTCTGAAACGAGACTGAATACATTGAGGTGTATCTTTGCATGAATATCCTTATTGGGGCTCCATGCCTACATGTATAAAAAACCCTCCTGATATATTACATCTTCTCCCACTTCCAGGCACCCTGGAACAGGGTCAAAAAAGTACCTCTGTTCTACTACCCTCAAAGGTAACTTGACACAGTGAAATATAAACATAAATACCTACTAAATAGTTTGGAAATTAAAATATTGTATAAAGATTTATAACAGGTGGAAAACCCAGTGGGACATCGACCCTAAACAGGATAGGAGCATATATGAAAAAAGAGGGTAATGGAATCTATATATTGTGTATGTTTCTATCGACACCTGTCCAAACCATCCACACTCAGGTTCCGTTGACTATATGTATATTATGCTAACTCTAGAAGGGCCACCTAAATCTCTCTTGAGAACACTCTCCCTCTCCCCCTTGCTATGTATAGATATATCATACAAACTTATATTCTTTGTAAACACACAGGTGACACCTGTTATGGGAGTATCATTGTGAATTGTATAAACTGTAAATATTGCTTGTATATACTGATCATGTCCTGTATATATTTTATAACCTGCAGCAACTACCGTGATCAAGGTCCGGGAAAGACCGAAACGTTGGTTTCTCGCTGCTCCTGAATAAAAAAGACCTCATTTTTTGCAAACTTACACATGAGTGTGCGATTATCTCTCTTTCTCAGTAGTATTTCCCTAGGCAGGGAAGCCAAAAGTTTGGAGGCACCAAGATGCCCCTGCATAGAGGCGTGCATGAGGGTCTTTTAAAAAATTGTGCCCATTCTAAGCAAGTGGGTCTTTTTTAGTATTTCTCCTAGGCAGGGAAGCCAAAAATTGGGAGACACCAATATGCCCCTGGATAGAGGCGTGCATGAGGGCCATTTCCAAAAATGTGCCCATTGTAAGAAAGTGTGTCTTTTTTAGTATTGCCCTAGGCAGGGAAGCCAAAAATTGGGAGGCACCAATATGTCCCTGGATAGGGGCGTGCATGAGGGCCTCTTTAATTGATGTGCCCATTTTAAGCAAGTGGGTCTGTCGTTGTATTTTCCTAGGCAGGGAAGCCAAAGGTTTGGAGGCACCAAGATGCCCCTGCTTAGAGTTGTGCATTAGGGCCTTTTAAAAAAAATGTGCTTATTAAAAGCAAGTGTGTCTTTTTTTAGTATTTCCCTAGGCAGGGAAGCCAAAGGTTGGGAGGCACCAAGATGCCCCTGCATAGAAGCATGCATGAGGGCCTTTTAAAAAATGTGCCCATTGTAAGCAAGTGTGTCTGCTGTAGTATTTCCCTATGCAGGGAAGCAAATGGTTTGGAGGCACAAAGTTGCCCCTGCATAGAGGCGTGCATGAGGGCCTTTTAAAAAAAATGTGCCCATTGTAAGAAACTGTGTCTTTTTTAGTATTGCCCTAGGCAGGGAAGCCAAAAATTGGGAGGCACGAATATGCCCCTGGATAGAGGCGTGCATGAGGGCCTTTTAAAAAAAAATGTGCCCATTGTAAGAAACTGTGTCTTTTTTAGTATTTCCCTAGGCAGGGAAGGCAAAGGTTTGGAGGCACCAAGATGCCCCTGCATAGAGGCGTGCATGAGGGCCTTTTAAAAAATGTGCCAATTGTAAGCAAGTGTGTCATTTGTAGTATTTTCCTGAGCAGGGAAGCCAAAAATTGGGAGGCAGCAATATGTCCCTTGATAGAGGCGTGTATGAGGGCCTCATTAAATGATGTTAAGCAAGTGAGTCTGTTGTTGTATTTCCTCAGGTAGGGAAGCCAAAAATTGGGAGGCACCAATATGCCCCTGGATAGAGACGTACATGAGAGCCTTTTTCAATAATGTGCCCATTTAAAGTAGGTGGGTCTTTTGTAGGATTGCCATAGGCAGGGAAGCCAAAAATTGTGTAGCACTCCAATGCCCCTGGATAGAGACGTGCATGAGAGCCTTTTTCAATAATGTGCCCATTTTAAGCAGGTGGGTCGTTTGCAGGATTGCCCTAGGCAGGGAAGCCAAACATTGGAAAGCATTGCGATGCGATATCCCTGGGAAGAAACATGGAGGAGAGTCTCTAAAAATTGTTCCCATTACAAAGGAGCTGGTCTCCTGTACTTGTAAAGCCCATTCTGCAAGCATGGACTAAAATATTTACCCCTGGGGTGTATACATGAAACTAATGCCTAACTTTAGAACGGTTAGGTGCATCATCATAAATATGATGTCAAAATATTATGATTTTTGTGGCATCATGAACCACGGTCACACGGATTATATGATTGTGGCGGATGAGAAGGAGGAGCAGTACAGCAAGTAGCCAAACACATGAAGTGTGTACCGATGTGTGGGTGTGCGGAGGTGCATGGGAATCTACTGGCACAAAATTTAAATTCCGCTATCATTTGGTGGTGGTGTGGTAATGTCAGGCCCAATCCAACCCTTGTTCATCTTGATCAAAGTCAGCCTGTCAGCAATTTCAGTTGATTGGTGTGTGCGTTTATCTGCAATGATTCCACCTGCGGCACTAAAAACACGCTCTGACAAAACGCTAGCGGCAGGGCAGGCCAGGACTTCCAAGGCGTAGAGAGCCAATTCCTGCCACGTGTCCAGCTTAGATACCCAATAATTATAAGGCACAGAGGAGTCTAGGAGCACTTTATCATGATCGACAAGGTACTCCCTCATCATCTTTGCAAGATTTGCATTCCTTGTGACACTACCCCGCACCTCAGGGCTTGTAGTATGGGAGGTGCTGAGAAAAGTGTCCCAGATCTTTGAGAGTGTTCCCCTACCTCTGCTAGCTTGGACTTGTGCCTCTCTTGGCCGGACGCCTTGGTTGTCCACTGAATCGTGACCTCTGCCGCTAGCGTTTTCAGAAGGGAATTTTTTGACTAATTCCGCGACTATGGCCTTTTGGTACTGCAGCATTTTTGTAGACCTCTCAGCTTCGGGAATAAGAGAAATAAAATTCTCTTTGTAGCGTGGGTCTAATAGTGTCACCAACCAGTAATGAGTGTCCGCCAAGATCTTGATAACACGAGGGTCACGACACAGGCAGCGTAACATAAAGTCAGCCATGTGCGCCAGACTGTTGACAGTCAAGACTTCTGGGTCCTCACCAACAGCATGACTGGCCATGCTGACCTCCTCATCCTCCTCTCCCCTGTCCTCTGGCCATCCACGCTTCTTTTCTTTTTAACACCCGTATATACCTCACACAATACCATTGTAAAAAGTTTTTTTCACTTTTTATCTTTAGTGACGTTGTGATCAAGGCGGATATTAGGCCGAAACGTTAACCAGCTCTGTCACCATCTTCACTTTGATTGAAATAAATCCACACTAAGCAACCAAACAACAGTGCGAGTGCATTGATTCTACTTTATTCAACCGATGGTCTGACGGTTGTGCATGTATTACCGTCAATTCCGAATGAAAGTAGCTCCATTTCTTCATCCTTCTCCTCCTCCTCGTCATAGTCCTCCAATGCACATTGGGATGAGCTGAGGCTGGCTGTGTGTAATCACCCATTACGGTTTCTTGCTGCAACTCTTCCTGCTCCGCCTGCAATGCATCGTCTTTGATTTTGAGCAGAGAGCGTTTTAGAAGACAGAGAAGCGGGATGGTGACGCTAATGATGGCGTTTTCGCTGCCCACCATCTTGGTGGAGTCCTCAAAGTTTTGGAGGATGGTACATATGTCGGACATCTATGTCCACTCCTGAGGTCTTATGTGTTGAGTTTGAAGCATATAACAACAGCCTAATTGATGCTGGTACTCAACAAATGCCCTCTTCTGCTCACAAATCCTGACCAACATGTGCAATGTGGAATTCCAACGTGTGGGGACATCACACACCAGTCTGTGAGCCGGAAGCTGCAAACGGCACTGATAGCCGGCAAGGCTGGCAAAAGCAGTAGGTGACTTTCTGAAATGGGCACACAGGCGGCGTACTTTGACGAGCAGATCAGACAGCTCCGAGTAGGATTTAATAAACCGCTGAACCACGAGGTTGAGCACATGGGCCACGCATGGAACATGTGTCAGCTCGCCTCGCCTCAGAGCCGCCACAAGGTTCCGGCCATTGTCACACACGACCATGCCTGGCTGTAGGTTCAGTGGTGTGAGCCAGTGATCTGCCTGGTGTTTCAGAGCTCTCCACAACTCTTCAGCGTTGTGGGGTTTGTCACCTATGCATATTAGCTTCAGCATAGCCTGTTGCCGCTTAGCCGAGGCAGTGCTGCAGTGCTTCCAGCTGGGGACTGGTGTGGAGGGTGAAGTGGAGGAAGAGGAGGAGGAGCATGACGTGCCAGAGCTGTACACTGTGGGTGAAACCCTGACTGAGTTAGGGCCTGCAATCCTCTCTGTCGGAAGGACGTGTTCCGTCCCAAGGTCAGACTGGGTCCCGGCTTCCAGAATATT
This sequence comes from Allobates femoralis, assembly GCA_033576535.1. Classification (NCBI taxonomy): domain Eukaryota; kingdom Metazoa; phylum Chordata; class Amphibia; order Anura; family Aromobatidae; genus Allobates; species Allobates femoralis. Next base: position 16,862,475 of record JARQOC010000003.1, read on the forward strand.
AACCCAGTGTGCCATCAGTGAGATGTACCAGCACTGCCCGCAAGCACTTGTCCACGTGTCCGTGGTTAGGTGGACTTTGCTGGAAACTGCATTGTTAAGGGCACGTATGATGTTTTGTGACACGTGCTTATGTAATGCGGGGACGGCACACCGGGAAAAATAGTGTCGGCTGGGGACCAAGTAACGTGCGACAGCCGCCGCCATCAGGTTGCGGAATGCTTCCATCTCCACCAGCCTAATAGGCAACATTTCCAGCGCAAGCAGTCGTGAAATGTGTGCATTTAGAACAGTGACATGTGGGGCGTTGGCAGCGTATTTGCGCCTGCGTTCCAAAGATTAGGGTATGGATAACTAAATGCTGCGCTGGGACAAGGACGTGGCTGATGATGGTGCTACTTCTGCTTGTGCAAGTACAGGTGAAGGACAGGAGGCATCTTCACCTGCAGTATGGACAGGGGATTGGCTTGCACGCACAACAGTGGAAGACGCAGCTGTGTCACCAGCAGACAATACTCCTGTACTTTGCTGTACATCCCACAAAGTTGGGTGCTTTGCTGACATGTGCCTCATCATGCTGGTGTTGGTCAGGCTGCTAGTTTTGCTACCCCTGCTGATGCTGGCATGGCAGGTGTTGCAAATGGCCTTTTTGGAATTATCTGCAGACACCTTAAAAAACAGCCAGACTCGGGAAGACCTAGCAGTTGTACTGGCAACATCAATCGTGTTGTTGTTCTGGGGAACGGTTGCCTGCCTTCTGCCTGCGGACACCACCCTGCTTCTTCTGACCTGTTGTGATGCTACGCCTAACTCCCCCTATGCACTGCTGTCCTCACTCTGCATGTCCTCCTGCCAGGTTGGGCCAGTTATTGGATCATCCACCACATCGTCTTCCACTTCCTCACCCTGGTCGTCCTCCAGACTTTCTGGCAATTGTGTCTCATGATCGTCCACCTCTTGTTGAGACACGTTCCCACAGTTGCTTTCGTGGGACCGTGGCTGCTCAAATATTTGGGCATCTCATCATGACCCACTTCAACTGGACCTGGCGAGAGGCCATAATCTACGAATGTATAAGTGAACAGCTCTTCAGAGTGTGCAAGTGTGGGATCAGTTATGTCCGGGGCCGGGCACTCGGCATGGTGGGAGGAAGGAGGATCAGGGTGTGGATTGCGCGGTCCAGTCTCACGGCTACTGACACTTGACCGTGTGGAAGACCGAGTATGTGTGGTGGTGCCAAACTGACTGGAAGCATTATCTGCTATCCAAATAACAACCTGTTGACACTGGCCTTGGTTTAATAGTGGAGTACTGCTGCGTTCACCTAGAAATTGGGACAAGAAAGTCAAGCGAGATGATGTGGGCGTTTGTCATGGCGCAATTTGAGCTTGCACATGGGCTCACCCTCTGCCTGCACCACCATCACGTCCAGTCCCTTGTCATTTGCCTCCAGACCTGCACATTTTCAATGTAGTGCTGACTGTATACAGCTAAATTAGTGCAGACAAGAGTTGGTTTTTAGCACGAGGTTTTGGTGTACCCTAATTTACGCTGCAATGGACAGTAGCAGCACTTAGTTGCTAAATTAGTGCAGACAAGAGTTGGTTTTTAGCACGACTCTAAGTTTTGAAATTAAGGCCCTGCAGGTGGACTAGTCAGACACAAACGCTGACTACAATAGCGAGTTTTTTGGCGTATCCTAATTTACGCTGCAACCGACAGTAGCAGCACTTAGATAATAAGTTAGTGCAGACAAGAGTTGGTTTTTAGCACGACCCTAAGTTTTGAAATTAAGGCCCTGCAGGTGGACTAGTCAGACACAAAGGCTGACCACAATAGCGAGTCTTTTGGCGTATCCTAATTTTATGCTGCAACTGACAGTAGCAGCACTTAGATGATAATTTAGTGCAGACAAGAGTTGGTTTTTAGCACGACCTTAAGTTTTGAAATTAAGGCCCTGCAGGTGGACTAGTTAGACACAAACGCTGACTACAATAGCAAGTCTTTTGGCGTATTCTAATTTACGCTCCAACCGACAGTAGCAGCACTTAGATGATAAATTAGTGCAGACAAGAGTTGGTTTTTAGCACGAGGCTTTTGGTGTACCCTAATTTACGCTGAAACCTACAGTAGCAGAACTAAGATGCTAAATTAGTGCAGACAAGAGTTGGTTTTTAGCACAAGGCTTTTGGTGTACCCTAATTTACGCTGCAACCTACAGTAGCAGCACTTAGATGCTAAATTAGTGCAGACAAGATTTGTTTTTTAGCACAAGGCTTTTGGTGTACCCTAATTTATGCTGCAACCTACAGTAGCACCCCTTAGATGCTAAATTAGTGCAGACAAGATTTGTTTTTTAGCACAAGGCTTTTGGTGTACCCTAATTTATGCTGCAACCTACAGTAGCACCCATTAGATGCTAAATTAGTGCAGACAAGAGTTGGTTTTTAGCACAAGGCTTTTGGTGTACCCTAATTTACGCTGCAACCTACAGTAGCAGCACTTAGATGCTAAATTAGTGCAGACAAGATTTGTTTTTTAGCACAAGGCTTTTGGTGTACCCTAATTTATGCTGCAACCTACAGTAGCACCCCTTAGATGCTAAATTAGTGCAGACAAGAGTTGGTTTTTAGCACGAGGCCTTTGGCGTATCCTAATTTGAGCTAAAACCTACTCCTGCCTATAGTGAGCTAAATAAATCCCTAAAAGCACTGTTTTTGGGATGGATGAGCCTGGAAACCAGCCCCAGATGCGATGCAGGTTGGTATACTGCCACAGCAAAGTTAGCTATATACCCTGCCTCCCTGCCTGCCTTTACACAGCTCTATTAGTCCTCAGAAGGACTGTTGTGGTAATTAGACTGGCAGCCCTGTGCCTACACTAGCTGAAAGGCCACAAATCTGTCCCTCAATCAGCAGCACCTCTCCCTACACTGACTGACTAATGGCGCAGAGTGACGAGAACAGCGCGGTCAGGTCTTATAAAGACCTGATGACACTGTGCGGTCAGCCAATCACTGTAATGCCACAACCAACATGGCTGTGGCATTACAGTTTCTGTCAGCCAATCCCTGCATGGGGGCTGGCTCTGAAAAGAGCGCCAACATGCAGGGAGGTGGACCCCGAGCATAGCAAGAGTATCGCGAGATTACTCGGTACTAGCTGAGTACCCCGAGTACCGAGATATTCGTGCGAGTACCGAGTAGTGACAAGCATACTCGTTCATCTCTAATGGAGACGACTGAATCTTAGACTCAAAATGTGAAGTTGTTTTCTGATAAGGAACATTATCAGGATCATTTAAAACATTTCCTAAAAGGAAAGAAATGAGTCCTCCTGATGGTTTGGGCTTAAATAAGGCTAATGTGGAGGAATCTGACAATGAGGAGGATGACTCTTCCCATTTGACTCCAGCAAAACAAAGACATAGGACAACGTCCCCCGATATGTCTTATTATTCAGGATGATAAGATAACAGGCCTGTGGATGGGGAATTATTATTTGATTCATTTACTAATTTCAGTAATAAGATGTAATTACAGTTTAATGAGATGATGGACACATTGTACTTCAACAACGAGAATTGATAATGCAGAGATAGAAATTAAGAAATTATCCAAGACCAATGCCTCATTTCATAAAGAACAAACAAAACTTAAAAGTGACTTAAAAGCTTTAGCAGATAAAGTTGATTATATTGACAATATACATAGACAGTCCGATCTAAAGTTCTGAGGTATTCCATATACTGTTGTCAAAGCGGAACTAAACTCTTTCATAATTAAGGTGTTGAGGATAACTTTACCTTCGTTATCAGACATAGAATGCTCTTTGGACAAAAATGTATAGGATTCCTAAACCTAGAACCAGAGAAATTTCCAAGGGATGCCCGGATCACTTTTGATTTTAGAAAAAACATAAACTTAGTAACAGATTATATGCAAAAAAAAACACAACCTTACCTGATCCATATGATAATATTAAAATCTTTTCAGATTTATCAAAAGATACACTTACTAACCGAAACATTTCAAAAACATTGCAAGCTAATGGTATAAAGTATCGTTGGTATGCGCAATCAAAATTGAGTATCAGATACAATCAGGAGGCTCATCAAATTGATGGGCTGGAGCAGGGATTGAAGACTTTGAGAGTTCAACTTCCGTGAACTACAAAAAACATGAACTTGGAGAATTCAGTAGAGAAGACTTTAGGTGTTTTGAAGGATCTTGAAGTGTTTACTCATATGATAGATACTTTTACGCCCTTTGATGCTCTTAGGTAGGGGGCCGCACTTTGAGCCTCAAGGAATTTATTTACCATCAGTAATATTTTCTGCTCTATCTAGTTTGTTGGTAGTTTAGTTTATTTTATTTATTTTCAGTTTTTTTTATTATAATTTTATTATCTTAGAGTAAGTTTGACATGACAACATTTTTCTGGAGATATATTGTGGTCCTCTTTTTTAAGGTCAATCAATCTTTCTTATATTAACATTGAGGTTATGCTAATTTTAATAATATAAATGGCGATTAATGTAAAGGCATATAATATTAATGGTTTGAATTCCCCTCATAAATGTTTCCCGCTTTGGAGAGACTTACATACATTTAACATCGGAATAGCCGGGATTCAGGAAACGACATTTTCTTGTAGTAACTCTCCTACACTAGAAAATACATTTCACTCAACTATTATATTAGCGTCACAAAAAAAGAAAAAGGCAGGTGTAGCTTCATAATTAGGGATTCAATACAATTTGAAAAACACCATGTTATCTTAGACAAGGAGGGGAGATAAATCATATTGATTTGTAAGATACAAAGTTTAGGTAGCTTATATCGCCTAATAGAGGACAGATAAGATTCTTCATGGAATTAATGGAGTTGATACAAGAATGTTGAGGGGACCTTTGATTCTGTTTGGTGATTTTAATGTTGTCCACATGCTTCATTGGATTCTAGTAGTAATTGTAGACATTCTACCATTTCTCTGACGCCTTGGCTAGATAGAGTGGAATTGATTGATGTCTTTCGTTGTTTGCACTCTACTTCAAAGGAATATACCTATTCTTCAAACTCCCATTATTCCTTTTTTGGAATAGGTCTGGTACGGGCAGATGTTCATTCCATACACAAAATTAAAAAAATTGAAATAATGCCAAAATCATGGTCGAACCATTCACCAGTAGTTTTTGAGCTGATAAATAGAAGAAGTATCTCTTCTCATACAATTTAGAGAGCAAACTATTTTCTCTACCTACATTCTGATTCCAAAAAAGAACTAATAAAAATACTTAATTATTTTGAAACAAACTATAATAGTGATATTTCCATTGAAACCTTATGGATGGCTCAGAAGGCTGTTATTCGTGGGGCATAAATAGAGATAAATTCGAGACTTAAAAAGCAACAGAACCTTAAATTTAAAAATTGTTATCAGAAATTATTAGAAGATCTTCAAGCACATTCCCTATCACAAGTAACTCATTTTAGATTAATTAAGCTTAGCATTAAAGTCAATTTTGATTATAGATTATGACAAAATGATCCACGGTTGTAAAGTAAATTTTTACGCTTGTCAAGATAAACCAGCAAATTTTTTGCAAACCATTTAAAAAAATTGAGTCATAAAAAAATAATGCAAATTATAAATGAGAAGGGAGAGATTTGTAGACATCCTAAAGATATCTCAAAAGAATTTACACATTTTTACAAACATCTCTACAATTTAAATGTAAACCAAGCCATAAAACAACCGAGTGCATCTAGGATAAATTTCTTTTTAGATCCTTTAATGTCAGTCTCTGCTGCCCACAAGCTAGCTAGGGCTTGTCAAGGTGTGGCCATTCTGGGATTACTCTTTCCCCTTTATATATCCCTTGATCCCCTTCTATTGTTCTGTGTAGCACCATGGACGCACGGTAGTCGAACATTCCCCTGTCTTTGCATGACAAAACTCCTATGGAATATGTATTCCACCATCACAATGTCAATGAGGCAGGGACAAATGTCAAAGCACATGTATGTAACATGTATGTTACAGCAGGGGTCCCCAACCACCGGGCTGCGGACGAGACCGGGCTGCAGGGGTCGGCGTGCCGGTCCTTGCTGCCACAGACCAGCACTACACATAGTGTTCTCTGCTGCGGCTCAGAGTTGCAGCTCCCGGAGTGACACCGCCCCCCCCGCACCTGCTGCATTACGACCCCTCTCTGTTCTTTTCCTCAGCTCTGTGAATAGAAGTACATGAAAAGCCATTGGTGAATCACAGTGCAGCAGCCGGGCCAATCATGGTGAAGAAGCCGGGCCCTGATTGGCTAGTGGCATTTTCACTGCGATTGGCCTGGCTGCTGTACTGTGATTTGCCAATGGCTACTCATGTCCTTCTATTCATAAAGCTGAGGAAAAGAACAGAAAGGGGACGTAATGCTGCATGTGTGGGGGGGTGGTGACTGAAGTGTGTGTGTCATAGAAATGATGGGGGCTGGAAGAGGAATGCTGGGGTCTAGAAGAGGATGATGAGGGCTAGAAGAGGAGGCGGGGGGCTGGAAGAGGAGGCTGGGGGCAAGAAGAGGAGGCTGGGGGCAAAAAAGGAGGCTGGGGGCAAGAAGAGGAGGCTGAGGGCTTGAAAAGGAGGCTGGAGGCTAGAAGAGGAGGATGTGGGCTAGAAGAGGAGGCTGGGGGCTGGAAGAGGAGGCTGAGGGCTAGAAGAGGAGTCTGAGGGCTAGAACAGGGGGCTGGGAGAGGAGAATGGGGGCTGAAAGATAAGATTGGGGGATGGAAGAGGAGGCTGGGGGCTGGAAGAGGAGGTTGAGGGCTGGAAGAGGAGGCTGAAAAAGGAGGCTGGGGGCTGAATGAGGAGGCTGGGGTCTGAAAGAGGAGGCTGGGGACTGAAAGAGGAGGCTGGGGACTGGAAGAGGAGGCTGAGGGCTTGAAGAGGAGGCTGTGGCTGTAAGAGGAGGCTGGGGGCTAGAAGAGAAGGCTGTGTCTGGAAAAGGAGGCTGGGGGCTAGAAGGGGAGGCTGTGGCTGGAAACGGAGGCTGGGTGCTAGAAGATGAGGCTGGCGGCTAGAAGAGGATGCTGGGGGCTTGAAGAGGAGGATGCTGGGGGCTTGAAGAGGAGGATGATGGGGGCTGCAAGGGGGTTATGAATGGAGCTGTAAGGGGATTATGATGGGGGCTGCAAAGGGATTATGATGGGGGATACAGTATTGTGCACTGCAAGGGAATGATGGGAGCTGCAAGGGAATGATGGGGATACCATATTGGGGGCTGCAAGGGGATGGAAAATTAAGACATCCCCTGAAAATAGGACGTAACACATCTGTCAGGGAAACAGTGGGACTAAACTCCACCCATTCTCCATAGCCCCGCCCCATATGACCAAAGCCCTACACCCCACCATGCCACTGAAAAATGGTTTTGCATGAAGCCGGTCCCTGGTACAAACAAGGCTGAGGACCATTGTATTACAAGACCACTTGAGGCCTCTGAGATCAAAGGTCAACACACCTCCTGGTACGTTGCAGTTTTCCTTGTAAAGTGCTGGGAAATAGCTAACTAAAAATGATGTATGACAGAGGAACCTATAAATTATATAAGTCAGGGGTCTCCCAATTGTAAAAGGCGAAAAAAAGCCACAACAGTATGTGTGAACAAACTCGAAAAGCGATATTTTTTGTTTCTTTGGTTTATTTAGTCTTGTATACAAGTGATTTTGCAGGAAAAACTGGCTGTGAATCTTTTTGGCCTGTTATATGTGATTTAGATCAAGTTTGGTAGTTGTTCGTGGGTATCTGTAATAGTGGAGTAATCCTGTGACAAAACTATTCCCATAAACAATATGTGAGTCAGAAATGCATGCAGGTATATTCTCCAGGTTCTTCCCATTCTGTGTCATCATTTTCCCACCTATTTCAGCCTTTTCCTCAGGCTTCCAGACCCCTTTGTAGGGTCCAACAGAAAATTACTCGCATTTCCCATTGACTTACATTATACTCGCTGTTAGGAACAAATACACGATTATTAGAAACTAGAAATAGGGCCAATGCTATTGCATCGGGAGGGCAGTCTTTATGCCTGTTTCCTCTTGTGCGCTCTCTCCTGTCTGTGCTGTCTCTTCCCCTGTGTGCTCTGTTATACTTGTGCCTTTCTCTCCGCTCTGTGTGCTCTCAGCCGCTGTGTGCGCTGTCTTTCCCTGTGTGCGCTGTCTCTCCCTGTGTGCGCTGTCTCTCCCTGTGTGCGCTGTCTCTCCATGTGTGCGCTGTCTCTCCCTATGACTCTGCCTCCCCCTGTGCCCCTGCCTCCCCTCTGCATTCTGCCTCCCTTGTGGCTTCTGCGTCCCCTGTTCTTCTCCCTTCCCTGTGCCCCTGCCTCCTCTGTGCCTTCTTGCTCCCGTGTGTCTGCCATCACTGAGCCACCATACAGTGCTAAGCACTGAGCCACCATACAGTGCTAACCCCTGAGCTCCTGTAGAGTGCAGACCACTAAGCCACCATACAGTGCTCACTACTGAGCCACTGTACTATGCTAACCACTAAACCACCATATACAGTGCTAACCACTGAGCCACCGCACAGTGCTAACCACTGAGCCACCATAAAGTGCTAACCACTGAGCCACCATACAGTGCTAACCACTGAGCCACCATACAATGCTAACCACTGAGCCACCATACAGTGCTAACCACTGAGCTACCATACAGTGCTAACCACTTAGCCACCATACAAAGTGCTAACCACTGAGCCACCATTCCGTGCTAACCACTGAGCCACCTAAACACTGAGTCACCATACAGTGCTAACCACTGAGCCACCATACAGTGCTAACCACTGAGCCACCATATACAGTGCTAACCACTGAGTCACCCTACAGTGCTAACCACTGAGCCACCATACAGTGCTAACCACTGAGCCACCTAAACACTGAGTCACCATATACAGTGCTAACCACTGAGTCACCATACAGTGCTAACCACTGAGCCACCATATACAGTGCTAACCACTGAGTCACCATACAGTGCTAACCACTGAGCCACCGCCTTACAGTGCAAACTCTGATTGGCTGAGCGGTGTGGGATTGAAATCTTCCGCCATGGCGCAAGCCGCTTCGCTTGGTTAGCGAAGCGCGATTTCATTCAGGCACCGCTTTGCAGATTGGTCACCGCAATCCGCATGAACCAATCAGCGAAGCAGCTCAAGCCTTGACGGGAGATTTGAATCAGCGGCGAGGGATTAAAATTTCCTGCCAAGGAGCAAGCTGCTTTGCTGGATAGTCACCGTGAATCACGGTGACCAATCAGTGAAGTCCGATTTAAATTAGGCGCCAAGAGCACTGACTGGTCGCCGCGGTCGGCGGCGACCAATCAGTGCTGTTGGCACGTGGCACACTTTGGCGGTGGATTTCAATCCCGGCCGCCATATCGGAACTTGGGTGCTTGCGAGCAGCCGCTCATCTCACGGCTGTGTAGACGCTGACCTCCGTGTGGTGGGTGATGCGCCGTGGCTATCGTCGTCAAATCAGCAGCCAGCGCCGCTGATCTCCCGATGGTAGCGGTGGCGTTTGTGTCACTTAGACTTCTGTCGTCTATGTCGCTATCCCACAATGGTGCTGCGGTGCATTGTGGGATAGCGGCATAAACGTCGGAAGTGTGTGACCCATATTATTGGTGATTATGTATTAGATTACTTGTAACGAGTATAGCAATTACCAATATTACGGTACTCGCTCATCACTATCTATGATATATACATAACAATTAATAATATATGTATATACGTTTGTTATATATGTATATTGATTAACTAGATGATGGCCCGATTCTAACGCATCGGGTATTCTAGAATATGTATGTAGTTTATTTATTAGGATTTGAAAATAATGCAATGAATACATGATACTTATCTATCATCTACCTATGTGTCTATCGTCTATGTATGCTATATTTATTTATCATCTCTCTATACATGTGTTATCTATCTATTTATCTATCTATCTTAGTAAAAAGAGCAGCACGGCTTCTGCAGTGGGTGCAAATCAATCCAAGCAATACTTCTGCTTGCTCTTCATATGATACCAAAAAGGAATGCAGCACTGCAAATCAAGAGTCCAAAATCTGTCTTTATTAGGCCATCAGGTGCAGTGTGCAACGTTTCAGGCCCAGTCACCCTTCTTCTAACAACTAGTCCTAGCTAGGCTCGTCCTTATATACATACTCATCTGCATAATCAATCAAATTCTCATTATCTTAAATCCTTGTTACATTCATTTACAATGTGCTCATACAATGTGCAATTGCTTAGTTCTACATACAATAACTCATATCCTTCTGTATTCATTACTAAACAATCATTTCCATCGTTCCATCATTACTAGAGATAATTACTGCAGGTGCAGGTGCTCCAATATCAATTATTAGCATCAGTCACCCTATATGTACCTTTAATCACTGCAACCACCATTATCCACATGTAAACGTTGGATTCTTTATCAGACATGCTCAGTGTGGCGCTTCTGAGGCCGTTGCCAGGAAGTGTATCTGACGCCATATTGCCACTCCATGCTCAGTACATTCCCTGAGGTCCGCGGCCTGAAGGCAAATAGGGCTACAATATGTCCAAAATCGGGCCCAGGACTGTCAGGTTCACACCGGACAGCCCAGACCTGATAAGACTGTGGTGTGACGCCGGCTAAGAATTCATTTCTGACTCCCTCCTTCTCAGGCCGCTCTCCCCTTCTCCCCTCCCTCTTCACATCTCTTTATTTGAAGTTTACACAGGATAGGAGGAAAATGTAAATGATAGAAATACATTACTGGAGCGAGCTTAGAGGGAGTCATTTGGACATTACAGCCGTTACATGTGGATTTCTGACCTAACAGATTCCCTTTAACAGGAGAAAGTGTCTTTTTCTGACCTTCTGGAGACTTGTTTGCACTTTTTTCCCCGCTTGCCTCCAGAGAAATTCTTGGTAATGTCCAGTTAGGTTTATGATAAATTATATCCAAGATTTAAAAGCAAATATCTATACAACAGAGGCGAGAAATGAAGCAATAAAAGCTGCATTGTGTTACGCTCTCTGCAGCCACTACTCCATGATGTGACCAGTTTAACATGAGAAAACAGATGAAACATTCTCTAAGGGAAGAAGATAATTTACTGACAGCACAGAGAGATTCTACATGTCACAAACTGTAATATAAATATGTGATGTCCTGATAAATGCTCCAATTACTGGAGATAATGAAGAGGAATCCTAGATTTATATGTTTCTTCCATATAAGCTGATAGAGACGCTTCTATCTTACTGTAACATGGGGTGTAATGTACAGAATCAGTTATTATTGTCACAGGCGGCTATTATATCTCACACTCATTCCTTTCTTTTTCCGAGCAGCTCAGTTTTTCTATTCATTTCAGATTTAAACAAAATAATAAAACATTTTGGGAAAAACACACAAGCTAAGAGTCCAGCACTGGAAGCCATCACTGCAAATATCTCCACGGCCACCATGTTCTTCCCTCTGGTGCTCAGATAAGCCGGGATCATGGAGATCCAGACACTGATGAACACCAGCATGCTGAAGGTGATGTACTTGGCCTCATTAAAGCTGTCCGGTAATGTCCTCACCATGAAAGCCAGAACAAAGCTCACAGCGGCCAGGAGCCCCAGATAACCCAACATGGAGTAGAACCAGAGATCTGAGCCTTCATTACACTGAATGATGATCTTCCCAGGATAAGACTCAGTGTCCAGGTCCTGGAATGGGGGAGAAATAGACAACCAGATAACACAGAGTAGAACTTGGAGGGAAGAACACAACAACACGATGGTATAGGGCAGCTTCACACTCAGCCATTTTCTCCAGGGACTTCCAGGCTTGGTGGACTTAAAAGCTACACAAACCATGACGGTCTTGGCGAGAAGTGAAGAGACGGCGACTGAGAAGAAAATCCCAAAACTGGTTTCACGTAATCTACAAGTTATGTCATTGGGACGACCAAGAAACAAGAAGACCGAGAGGAAGCTGAGGAGGATGGAGACCAGGAGGAGGTAACTCAGGTTCCGGTTATTGGCTCTAACTATAGGAGTGTCCCGGTAGAAAATAAATATTCCAAATATGAAGCCGGTGACAAGACATCCGAAGACTGAGACAGAGGAAAACACCGAAGCAATGGTGTCATTCTGGTAAGAGATGAAGTCCATCACTTTGGGCAGACATCGGTCCTTCTTCTCATTTGGCCATTCGTCACTTTGGCATTTCATGCAGCTCTCACTGTCTGTAGGAAGATTTCATGTCATATTACATTCATTCTTTATATATTATTATTGTCTATTATTTATCAATCTACAGTGTCTGTCTGTCTATCTTGAATACCAATAAGCTTTATTGGAATGAATAAATCCACACGGCGTCATGTCCCTCTAAGTATAAGGCAAGAGTCACATTTACGTTTGTACCCTAGCCTACCGGATTGCGCTTTTAACTTACTATTTTCAGGGTCAAAACGTAAATGTGACTCTAGCCTAATCCTGTACTCTGATCATTTATTCTTTGTACAGCATGGCCTAAAATCATGGACTGTCAATGAATATATATACATACAACATTCCCCTATCTAGAGACCACACCACCCCTCACACCCTGAAAAGTGGCCTACAATACCAAAGACAGAACAATGAAAGTTTGCCAATTAATTTAATATGCAAATGTCTTTCCAGAGAGGAAATTGCCATGAACTCTAGGCCACGTATTGGATATAGCAAGTACATAAGGCTCGTTAAAGGGTCGCTTTTGATTTTTAGGACTGCTGCTTCCAATAGGTGGCACTAGAGATCAAGTCTACATCCTCACTAATGGTAATTTGGATACTTAGTTTCCCTCCACATTATTGACATGTCAGAATCCTCCATAAGGTTAAAAACTTAACCCTTAGTCTCTATTAATTATATAAATGATTGTGCAGCAGCGATAAACCACAAATAACACAACTTCAGAGCACATGACCGCTGCAGCCAATCACTGAGCTCAGAGGACTGTGCCATCTCCATTGTCAGCGCTGCTGAGCTCAGTGATTGGCTGCAGGGTGATGTGCGCTGTAGATGTGAGGTCTCCACTGTAGACAGAACACAGAGCAGTGGTGGAGAGCCGGCGCTGGACCCGGGGAGGGAGAACCTGCTCTGGTTGTGATTTTACAGGTCTACAAGCATTTGGGGACAATTTTTCTTATAGAATAAAATCACTTTACATCAATAACTGCAGATTCCTGTAATTGTTTAGAAATGTAGAGATGTCACTCACGAGGTCGGAGGTTCAGAGTTCCATAGGCTCTTTTCACATCTAATGCTGGGTTGTGTTTGCCTGCATTTGCATCTCTATGCGTTTTTACAGCTAAAAACACATCCAAACTCATGCATTTTTGGCCCCATTGATTTCAATGGAAACGCAGGCAAAAACGTATGCATAAAATAATTTGGCATTTTCAAAAATGCAAAACGCATGTGTTTTTGCAAACGCAGCCCTAGATACAAAAGCCCACATTTTTGGCTGCATTTGTAAAAACACATGCGTTTTGCGTTTTTGAAAATTTTTGCATGCGTGTCCATTGAAATCAATGGGGCCTAAAAACGCATGTGTTTGGATGAGTTTTTAGTGGTAAAAATGCATAGCAACGCAAATGCAGGCAAACGCAACCCAGCATTAGATGTGAACTAGGCCATAGTCTTTAAGGTTTAATGAGTTTGTATGTTCTCCCCATGTTTGCGTGGGTTTCCTCCGGGCACTCCGGTTTCCTCCCACATTGTAAAGACATACTGATAGGATGTTTAGATTGTGAGCTCCAAGAGAGACAGCATTACTGATGTATGTAAAGTGCTATGGAATTAATAGCGCTATATAAATGAATAAATATTATTATTATTATTTAGAGCCTTTAAGGCTGGTTTCACACTAGTGTTTGTGTCTGCATGCGTCTGGCAATCTGATACAAACACAGTGCAAACGCTGCCATACTGATGTGAATGCAGCGGAGATTCTCTGCATGTGGTCACACAGTATCGTGCCCGGCCAGCCAATCAGCTGTCTTGCAGGCCGGGAGGAGGAGATCAGCGCCGGAGATCTCCCGACTGTGTCGGCGCGGGAGATTTGAAGAAACAGCTGATCTGACAACTGTTTAAATCTCCTGTGCCGACACGCTCATCTTTGGGTGTAGTACCCCACTTGTGACGCCTGACCAGTGGGGCGCCACGTATCTAATCCTTTCATGTGTGATACTGTGCTTCTACACTGTGTATCTAATCCTATCGTGTGTGATACTGTGCTTCTGATCTGTGTATCTAATCCCATCATGTGTGATACTGTGCTTCTACACTGTGTATCTAATCCTATCATGTGTGATACTGTGCTTCTGATCTGTGTATCTAATCCTATCATGTGTGATACTGTGCTTCTGATCTGTGTATCTAATCCTATCATGTGTGATACTGTGCTTCTGATCTGTGTATCTAATCCTATCATGTGTGATACTGTGCTTCTACACTGTGTATCTAATCCTATCATGTGTGATACTGTGCTTCTACACTGTGTATCTAATCCTATCATGTGTGATACTGTGCTTCTGATCTGTATATCTAATCCTATCATGTGTGATACTGTGCTTCTACACTGTGTATCTAATCCTATCATGTGTGATACTGTGCTTTTGATCTGTGTATCTAATCCTATCATGTGTGATACTGTGCTTCTACACTGTGAATCTAATCCTATCATGTGTGATACTGTGCTTCTGATCTGTGTATCTAATCCTATCATGTGTGATACTGTGCTTCTGATCTGTGTATCTAATCCTATCATATGTGATACTGTGCTTCTGCAATGTGTATCTAATCCTATCATGTGTGATACTGTGCCTCTGATCTGTGTATCTAATCCTATCATGTGTGATACTGTGCTTCTGATCTGTGTATCTAATCCTATCATGTGTGATACTGTGCTTCTACACTGTGTATCTAATCCTATCATGTGTGATACTGTGCTTCTACACTGTGTATCTAATCCTATCATGTGTGATACTGTGCTTCTGATCTGTATATCTAATCCTATCATGTGTGATACTGTGCTTCTACACTGTGAATCTAATCCTATCATGTGTGATACTGTGCTACTGATCTGTGTATCTAATGCTATCATGTGTGATACTGTGCTCTGATCTGTGTATCTAATCCTATCATGTGTGATACTGTGCTTCTGATCTGTATATCTAATCCTATCATGTGTGATACTGTGCTTCTACACTGTGTATCTAATCCTATCATGTGTGATACTGTGCTTCTGATCTGTGTATCTAATCCTACCATGTGTGATACTATGCTTCTACACTGTGTATCTAATCCTATCATGTGTGATACTGTGCTTCTGATCTGTGTATCTAATCCTATCATGTGTGATACTGTGCTTCTGATCTGTGTATCTAATCCTACCATGTGTGATACTATGCTTCTACACTGTGTATCTAATCCTATCATGTGTGATACTGTGCTTCTGATCTGTGTATCTAATCCTATCATGTGTGATACATTCTGGGAATAAATGCTCCTGCCCTTCCTCCATGATGATAATCTGCAGATTCTCTGTATATCAGCGTCTGTGTAACAGAAGGGAGAATGTGACGTTGTCTCCTCGGTGTAAGCGCTCAGCAGTGCCGGCGGCAGTCACCGCTCCACACAGCGCTAGTGCTGAAATCACCGATCCCGGAGTGACGTCCTGCTCTGCAGCCGGTGAATGTGGCTGATGCCGGGTCTGGGTGTTTTATTACAGGGTGACGGAGGCCATTTACAATCCTCTTTCTGTACATACCGGTTACATTAGAGATCTCTCCTTCTGAACATGGGACGCAGTCATAGCAGCAGGTGTGAATTGTCTCTCTCGCCTTTTTCCGGCTTCCAGGTGAGCATTGATCTGAGCATCGGGATACCGGAATCTGAAAATAAGATCAGAAACTTTACTGAGATGAAGAAAATTACAGATCAGGGGGAAGACGGACAATTTGTGATTTGATCCTTCCCATAAAAAATGCCCCCAACACTATAGACATTGTTAGAGATTGTATTATCCACAGAAGGCTCATATGACTTCAGGGACAACTGTGTGAGCTTCACTGTAATGCCCTGCAGCTATCACATCACATGGGGATCAGGAGGGACTATCATAGCCAGTGCAGCCAGTATAAAAGCTGAGGCCGGGAGGGCAGCTGATTTAGATAAGTGATGTAGAATAGTGATAGAACAGCCGTGCTCACAGCTCAGCAATAAAGACTGGAAGAGAAAGTCCTGAACATTGCATTACTACTCAGTAACATGTTACACAACTGCAGCAATGAAGGAAGAAGATGATGGTAGCAGTCTGGAAAATACATAGATTCAGATGATAGGTGGGAGAGATAAGAGATGTGACAGCTGAAGCAGGGCCAGGGACTCAGTGGGATTGATCAATGAGAGGGTTTAATTTAAAGTTATTATTTTTAATCATTATTAATGTACCACATGCAGCCAAAAAACAAATCCAATCTAGCACTTGGCAGGAAGTGAACAGAGCCCACTTAAATAGAGCAAGCACAGGTGCACAGAACAATAAAACCACCATCAACCTGCCTAGGCATGGGGGAGGGGATTTGCTATGTATTCAATGTCTTGTCTATATAGGACACCATTCACATTGATGTAAAATAGTGCAGAGTGTCTGATAGCTTCCCACTGGCCCGGCCACTAGACCAAATGGGCAGCCCAGTACGATGTCTCTGCACCAATGTATGAATGACGCCTCATGGGGCCCAGCCACAACCCGCAAAAAGATAAAAATGTGCAAAAGGTTTTTCTGATAACAAAAATCGTTTTTTTGTGAGGTATTGATTATGTATTTTGGCCGAGACACTGTAAACTCATAATCCACGTCATCGTACTGGGCTGCTCATTTGATCTAGTGGCCGGGCCAGTGGGCAGCTATCAGACACTCTGCAACATTTTGTATCATTGTGAATGGCGTCCTGTGCATTCATGGCAGGAAGAGGAGGAGGATGAAACTCACGGCAAGGAGTGGGACAACAGGGACAATGATGATGAAGTTCAAGATAAACCCAGAGTCACATAGCTGTGTAGCCCAGCAGAGGGGTTGGAAGAGGAAGGCCAGGAGATTAGGCTGCTGCTTCCCGTACACAGACAGTGTCGTAAAACCACAACAAGCAGTGCATCCTCAGCCACAACTCAGGCTCTGGCCAGCAGGGGTCGCCGGTCTGCAGTTTGCAGGGGTGGCAAGGATTGCCAAGCCTGAGTTGTTTTGAGACTGGAACAGATGTCCCAACTCAGGTTATTTGCCAAGTTTGCAAAAAAACAACTCCATAGAGGCCAAAAATTCAATAGTTTGACTACTTCATGCATGAATTGGCACATGGCCCACAAAATGCATTACTCTGACAAAATTACTGCGCTACAATATGGCCTAATTGGCCTCATTGAACACTGTCTGCCCAATGAATCATATTTGCTGCTTCCTTCTCCTCCGTCACCATGGCAAGTGTTCCCACACAGGTCTCCAGCTGCAGAACCTCCACTTGTTTTCCCGCTACAGTCTGGGTGAGTGAGAGCCTGTCAGCTGTTCTGAAAGTGGACACGTCAATCTCAGAAACTGAGAACAGCGCATCTTTCTGAAGACAACCTAACATCTGCGCCTGCGCCTCCCTCACAGTCCAGCAGGTTGTCGGGTAGACACTGCTCCATCCTCTCTTACCACAGCAGCTAGCTCTATGTCCTGCAGTTGTGGTAATGTAAAAGATCATTTCCTCCTACACATCACATGCTAAGACCTAAAACCTCACCATATCCATCCACGGAAAAGCTGCCTTTATGCCTGGTATACAGATGTTTTCCAAAAGCTGTTGGCCATCATAGTCCTTCAGTACCAGATACCCAGTTGCCATTACTCGAGATGAGCGAATCTTCCCTGAACAATTTAAAATTCAGCACAAACATTGCAGATTCGATTCGGAAATCCCAACAATTTCCAAAAAAATCATTGACCGCGGCTTTGTTCAGAAAATAAGTTTGAAATCTAAAATGGTCCTAAAACTTTCCCTGTTAGCTTGGGGCCAAAATGGTCAAAAGACCCAGATCTATCGATCTATCGAGCTTATATTAAGCTGTAGATTTTTTTACAGCTTTATTTTTATTTTTAACTTCCTTGAGTTTCCTGGTGTTTTGACACCTGATGGGTGTGAATTTTGGAATCAGTGCAAATGAGGCAGCAGCTGTGAAGTCCAGGAAGCTTACAATGACCGTAAAACATCTGTTTAGCAGCGCTTAATAAATTTTAGGAAATTTAAAAAAAATATTTTTTATTTTTTATTATTCATTATTATTATTGTTATTATTGTTTATATTTTGGTGGGAGAGCAAACATTTATTATTGCATAGGGTCATCCCAGTGTCAGGTCTTCTCTTCTACAGTTATGTGATACCACTTCATATAAAAATAGCATATGGCCATTATATGTTTCACACACATTATCTTATAGGTCTGTTCATACTCATGAAACACCATACTATGGATATTGCTTCTTGAAAATGTGCAATCACTATTTCATTTCATTCCAAACGCTTACAATAGACCTTTTTGTCGTGTGCACAAGTGTATTATATATACAATTTATAATAGAAAGAGCTGCAGGAGAGTCCGGTGGAGCATTTCCCTTCCCTGTTCCCAATACAATGTATTATATATACAGCGCCTTGTGAAAGTAATTGCAAAACAAAAGAAACAGGAGAATCGCTCCCTAGGGAGAACCTGACATGCTCATTTGGGGACACAGTCTGGTGATGTGTGTAGTGGACCTTCACCTCCTCGGGTTGTGCCGCCTCCGCACAACCCCAATTTCAGCTTGTTTGCAGACTCCACGCTGCTGCACAGACTCCTAGCTCAATCTCCTCCACACCAGGCTTTTTGCAGCATCCTCCCGGTCACGTGATACAGGCAGATCACGTGGTAGCGTTCTGGCGAATCAACACTCGCCACATCACCACAGGTCCTAGACCAGCACTGGGCTTTCTCTCCCTCTATTACCGATGTGCTCCGCAGCCCCTGTAACCCACACCATAGGTGGGAATTGTATACTGATAAAAATTGGTTACTTAATACAGGATGCAGGAGCACAGATTGATCAATGTAAGGGTTAAATTCCTCCTTTATTGGCAACCACAATGCGTTTCCACAACGATACCTCGTCTTCCTCAGTTGGATTTACATTAGCATATCCCTGGACACATTAAATAGTCTCCCCCCCACCAATCACACTACATCCATTAAAGGGGCAGTTACATTAACTATATCCTGCCCGAGGGCTCACTCAATTTTTCCCAGAAACTGCTGTGGTCTTTTACAACATATATAAAAACAGTAAAAGTAATCTAGAAAATACGCCAATCTATAACTTTAAAAACAGATAGAATATGTATAATAATAAAAAATTCTGCACTAGGATTGCTCTCAACTACTGAATCGATTAACCTGTTAATATCTGGTCCAGGAGCCCTAGAGGGTGCTGATAAAAAGCATATGTTTTTTAGAGTATGAGAGCAAATGCAAAATTGCGATTACAAACAAGGTAGATTCTCTATTTTTAAGACGATGTATTTCTAGTGGACTGTTTCCAAAAGGTTTACAAATTACTGTGAAATCAACATACCCCCAGGATATTGAATTCACAAATTCTTGGGATGAATATCTACTGAAATGCTCAATAGGTCTGTTAGAGATGTTAGTTGTAAAGAGATCTTGGTTGGCCGAAAAAGCCCTCGGTGAGATGAAAGCATTAAAAGGTTCTTTGGATTTGTGCTCCTTATCCAAGGATTATCAGGATTTTGACCCTCTTTTGAAACGTAGATTGGAAACATTTGAGGAGGACATAATAAGAAAAAAAGCCCGAAAATGTGCGCGGGATAAAAATGGAAAAAATGTAGTATTGGAGGGAAATAATAAGGAGGAAGAGCGTGAGGGGGAAGCAATGGACACTATCCCACCCATAGATTTAGATCAAATAAAGGAGATGACATCAGGGACAGAAAAGAGAATTCCTCAAAAATCGGATCCGATATCAAAAAAGGAGATTAGGAAAATTGTTAAAGGGAACCTGACCCCTCATAATCACCCCAAGCCTCTGAATACCTATACCTGCACCCCCACAAATCATTTCCAACGTTGCTTTTGTGTTGGAAATGCTCCCTATAAAAGATAAAATTTAGCCTTTTATACTTACTGAAAGTGCGACTTCTGCTCCCTGAATAAGTCTCACAGGGACAAAAATAGCAAATTGGTGATACAGCGGATCCAAGTGTTACAACAAAAGAACATTTGGAACATGTTGTGAATAACATTGAATTAGCCCCTTTGATAACACAACTAGAATTAGTGCAAGCTGAACAGATGGATCCTGTAGCTGCCATAATGGGAGAAGAGGAGAGAGTGTATCTCAAAATGCAATAGAGGAAACCCCAAAACTGGTAATTATATCCAATACGTGTGAATTGGCGGTTCCAATAAGAGAGGAACTGTGTCAGGCGGGGGAACTAATACCCCTAAATGTGGAGAAAAGAGGGCCAAGTCTTTTGAAATATACTAAAATAACACAATTTTTTCAGGTGGCTTCAGGCCGCCACCCAAAAAGAAAATAGGGAGCGGGTGTAGGGGTGGAAGAAAAGTTACAACCAAACGATGTAATAAAAAATCAACTAACTCAGAAGAGAACGAAGGCAGATTAGATAATGGGAAGAATAATAACAACATGGGGAAAAATTGGAGTATTTAACCCTGCTGTTCTGTTCCTATGTAAAAAACCTTACCATCCATGCCAAAAACAGAAACCAAATGCACTTACAGGATGCAGTCAGAGCCCATATGTGAAGCAAGCCCAGGTGCAGGCTGATAAATCACCTCAACCAGCAAGGTGTGGGTGGCGACTTGCCATGCATGCAATGGGCCTGCATAGAGGACCATTCACACTGATACATATGATGCAGAGTGTCTGAAAGCTACCCAACCCCTCTGCTGCCTGAGCATTGGGCTGCACAGTACGATGATTCTGCACCACTAGATGAATGGCGCCCCATGGGGCCCAACTGCACCCTGGATGGATAAAAAAGTGCAAAAAGTTTTTTTATATGATAAACAAAAAACTTTTATAAATGGGATATATTTTGATGCTGCTTATTTTCTAGAAGTTTTTGTACAATTTAGATAAGACTGATGAGCATGGGAATCCGTGACGTGGATCATCAGCTTAAATGTCTTGGCCAACACATGAACCAATATCCCATTTATAAAAGTTTTATCCAAGTGCTCACTATGCATCTAAATACGTTCCTTGGGGTGTCTAGTTTCCAAAATGGGGTCACTTGTGGGGGAGCTCCAATATTTAGGCACATAGGGGCTCTCCATACGTGACATGGTGTTCACTAACAATTGGAATTGTAAGTGGATACAATGTCGTGTATGGCGAGCCCCTGTGTGCCTAAACATTGGAGCTCCCCCACAAGTGACCCCATTTTGGAAACTAGACCCCGCATGGAACTTATGTAGACGCATAGTGAGCACTTTGAACCCCCAAAAGTGCTTCACAAATTGATCCGTAAAAATGAAAAAATTCTTTTTTTTCACAAAAATTTTCTTTTGTCCTCAGTTTTCTCATTTTCACATGGGCAACAGGATAAAATGCATCCTAAAATTTGTTGGCCAATTTCTCCTGAGTACACCGATACCTCATATGTAGTCATAAATCACTGTTTGGGCGCACCGCAGGGCTCAAAAGAGAAGGAGCGCCATTTGACTTTTTGAATGGTAAATTAGCTCCAAAAGTCAAATTGCGCTCCTTCCCTTCTGAGCCCTGCCGTGCGCCCAAACAGTGGTTTATGACCACATATGAGGTATCGGTGTACTCAAGAGAAATTGCCCAACAAATTTTAGGATGCATTTTATCCTGTTGCCCATGTGAAAATGAAAAATTGAGGCTAAAAGAACATTTTTGTTGGAAAAATTAAAACGTCCATTTTTTGTTTCCACTTTGCTTTAGTTGCTGTGAAACACCTGAAGGGTTAATCATTTTCTTGAATGTAGTTTTGAGTAGCTTGAGTGGTGCAGTTTTCGGAATGGTGTCACTTTTGGGTGTTTTCTGTCATGTACACCCCTCAAACAGACTTCACATGTGATGTGGTCACTAAAAAAATGGTTTTGTAAATTTTGCTGGAAAAATGAAAAATTGCTGATGAACTTTGACCCCTTATAACTTCCTAATCAACAATTTTTTTTTCTCCAAAATTGTGCTGATGTAAAGTAGACATGTGGGAGATGTTATTTATTAACTATTTTGTGTCACATAATGCTCCGGTTCAACAGAATAAAAATGACAATTTTGAAAATTGTCAAATTTTCAGAATTTTTGCCAATTTTTTTATATTTTCACAAATAAACACAAAAATTATCGACCTAAATTTACCACTAACATGAAGCCCAATATGTCACGAAAAAACAATCTCAGAATCGCTAGTATCCGTTGAAGTGTTCATAAAGGGACACTGGTCAGAATTACAAAAAACGGTCTGGTCATTAAGGTGGAAATTGGCTCAGTCACCAAGGGGTTAAACAGGCTGATGTAAATAGTTATTTGAGGTTTGACAGTGGACACCTACCCAGATGGCTCAAGAATATCCCATATGGCCAATATTGGCGGATCTGAAAAAATTGCTCTGATCAAAGGGAATATGAAAGAGAAGCACACATTTTGACGGAGAGATTTATCAAAAAGAGGTACCCTGAGAAATTGTTGAGGGACGCTTATGACCGTACGTCCTCACTTACTCAGGAGATGTGCATTGAGAAAACTAATGATGCCAGAAAAGTGGGTCAAGCAAAAGATTGTAGAGATTGGAGTTTAATCACAAGCTTCAGTAAGTCACGCAGTAAAGTTGTTGGATAAGCATTGGTTTATATTGGAAGGGGACCCGATATTGGTGAGTGTACTGCCAAAAAAAAACATATAGTATATAGAAGAAGCCGCAGTACACGGAGTTGGGTGTTCCCAAATAATACAATGCTGAAAATGGAAACTGAGGTGATTCAAACCCAGAATGTGTGTTTCAGTTGTAAATCCTGGGGATGTCTATGCTGTGGTTCCATCACCACTGGCATCACTACATTTCAATCAGTAGTGACTAAGGAGACCTTCACTATTAACTGTAGGGGTAATTGCCAGTCAAGTTATGTGATGTACTTGTTGCAATGCCCTTGTGGACTCCAATACGTGGGCAGAACTATACAAAAAATGTATGCAAGGCTGAATAAGCATAGGTCAAACATACGGAGCGAGTACCCCTCACATTGCGTATCAAAACATTTTAGTCTGGCGCATGCGAAGGATCCAAGTGGTTTGAATTGAGGATTGATGACGTTCCATTAGTTTCCTGGATTCCCAAACATAAACAGTGAAACACCCAACGCTTGTAAATGGAATAATCATAGACTTCTTCCAGAGTATGAGAAAGATATCATACGGAATTAGTCATCCAAAAGGATGGGCATCTACGGAACCTTATTTGTGGAGCTTTCATTAGGATGTCCTATTAGACAGGTATCATCATAATATCCAATTCTTATTTAGAAAAGGAAAGGTGATCAAAAATGGATCCTAATCTTAGGAAGGTCCCTCCATGCAGCCACCAGTGCCTCTGGATGCCCATCCTTTTGGATGACTAATTCCGTATGATATCTTTCTCATACTCTGGAAGAAGTCTATGATTATTCCATTTACATTGACTAACTTCTGCTACATGGTTCCATTAGCCTACTGTAACACCATTTTCCTTGGTCAGTAGAATCATGAGACCAAATAATACATATATACCCCAAAAAGACTTCTGATGAGCCTTCTAATACTTGAAAAGGCGAAACGCGTCAAGCGTTGGGTGTTTCACTGTTTATGTTTGGGAATCCAGGAAACTAAAGGAAGGTCATCAATCCTTGGTGTATCAGAATATTGTTTGATTATTTATATCAGACTTACTCTGTATTGTATATACTTTTTCTCCCATATATGATTATTTCTCTGACGACAGACATATATCTATGATACCAGAATACTCATATAGAATATATTTTGAGGTTTTTCTCTAACAAGGTAGACCTCTAATCTTTATGGGAAAAGAATTTGACCTTTCTTTCCTAGCAATTTCATTTGCATATTATACATATTCTAGCTATTTTTAAAGTTATAGATTGGCGTATTTTCTAGATTACTATTACTGTTTTTATATATGTTGTAAAAGACAACAGCAGTTTCTGGGAAAAATTGAGTGAGCCCTTGGGCAGGATATAGTTAATGTAACTGCCCCTTTAATTAATGTAGTGTGATTGGTGAGGGGGGGACTATTTAATGTGTCCAGGGATATGCTAATGTAAATCCACCTGAGGAAGACGACGTATTGGTGTGGAAACATGTTGTGATTGCCAATAAAGGAGGAATTTAACCCTTAAATTGATCCATCTGTGCTCCTGCATCCTATATTAAGTAACCAATTTTTATCAGTATATTGTCAAAGTATTTGGCCCCTTGAACTTTTCAACCTTTTGCTACATTTCAGGCTTCAAACATAAAGATATAAATTCTAATTTTTTTGTGAAGAATCAACAACAAGTGCGACACAATCATGAAGTGGAACCAAATTTATTGGATATTTTAAACTTTTTTAACAAATAGAAAAGTGGGGCGTGCAATATTATTTAGCCCCTTGAGTTAATCCTCTGTAGCGCCCCCTTGTGATGTGATTACAGCTGCAGTCTCTTGGGGTTTGTCTCATGCTTCCTTGCAGAACAGCTGGAGCTCAGTGAGGTTGGATTGAGACGTTTGTGATCAGCAGTTTTCAGCTCTTTCCATAGATTCTCCATTGGATTCAGGTCTGGACTGTGACTTGGCCATTCTAACACCTGGATATGTTTAGTTTTGAACCATTCCATTGTAGATTTTACTTTGTATTTGGGATCATTGTCTTGTTGAAAGATAAATCTCCGTCCCAGTCTCAGGTCTTTTGCAGACTCCAGCAGGTTTTCTTCCAGAATGGTCCTGTGACTCCGTCCGTCTTCCCATCAATTTTAACCATCTTCCCTGTCCCTGCTGAAGAAAAGCAGCCCCAAACCATGATGCTACCACCACCATGTGTGACAGTGGGGATGGTGTTTTGAGGGTGATGAGCTGTGTTGCTTTTACGCCAAACATACCATTTTGCATTGTGGCCAAAAATTTAGATTTTGGTTTCATCTGAGCAGAGCCCCTTATTCCACATGTTTGGTGTCTCCCAGGTGGCTTGTGGCACACTTCAAACGAGATTTTTTATAGATATCTTTAAGAAATGGCTTTCTTCTTACCACTCTTCCATAAAGGCCAGATTTGTGCAGTGTGCGACTGATTGTTGTCCTATGGACAGACTCTCCCACCTCAGCTGTAGATCTCTGCAGCTCATCCAAAGTGATCATGGGCCTTTTGGCTGAATGTCTGATCAGTCTTCTCCTTGTTCAAGATGAAAGTTTAGAGGGACGGCCGGGTCTTGGTAGATTTGCAGTGGTCCTTCCATTTCAATATGATCGCTTGCACAGTGCTCCTTGAAATGTTTTAAACTTGGAAAATCTTTTTGTATTCAAATCCGGCTTTAAACTTTGCCATAACAGTATCTTGGACCTGCCTGGTGTGTTCCTTGGTCTTCATGATGCTCTCTGCGCTTGAAACAGAACCCTGAGACTATCACAGAGCAGGTGTATTTATACGGAGACTTGATTACACACGGGTGGATTCTATTTATCATTACCAGTCATTTAGGACAAAATTGGGTCATTCAGAGATCCTCAATGAACTTCTGGAGTGAGTTTGCTGCACTGAAAGTAAAGGGGCCGAATAATATTGCACGCCCCACTTTTCAGATTTTTATTTGTTTAAAAAGTTTAAAATATGCAATAAATTTCGTTCCACTTCACGATTGTGTCCCACTTGTTGATTCTTCACAAAAAATTAGAATTTATATCTTTATGTTTGAAGCCTGAAACGTGGCAAAAGGTTGAAAAGTTCAAGAGGGCCAAATACTTTCACAACACACTGTATATAAAAAATGGATGTAGCCAGATATAATGTGACGATCATCCGCTTGAAAGGCTGAGCTGCTGGTAAGGCAGCACCCAGGGACCATTTACCCCTATGCAGGGATTTGGAATTACAGTAGAGCCCAGGAGGTAGCGGCCTATAGGTGAGCAGTAGACCGGAGCAGAAAGGTCACCAGAAAGAGACAAGACTAGGAGGTCAAGGAATACACAAAATCAGGATCAAAAAGCGTAGTCAGAAGGCAGTGTCAAAAACTGAGAGGGCAGAAAAAGTACAAAATCATCAGGCGGTAGAAGGGTCAAAATCCAGGCAAAGGTCAGAGCAAATATAAAAGAGCACAAAGTAGATCACTGGGAAAAACAAGAATATATCTGGCAGTTTACATGACAGCCCCCAAGGTATTTGAAGGGCGTGGTTCACTCTCATATGCTGGAGCTCAAAGCCTGATGACCTCATCTGGACCGCCCCTGCAACCAAGCCAGATGGTGATGCATGACTGATACCAACCACCCCACTTCTGATAGAGGAACGAAGCCGGCGCCTCCCAGACGCCTCTACAGGGATCTCTCTCCTGTCACCAGCATCACCAACAGGAGGAGCACAGCAATGCCCAGCAACAGAGGTAAGAACCAAAGGAGCTGGTCCCAATGAGGATATGGCCAACCTCTATCACCGTCATCCCCAGCTGAAGGAATCTGGCACCGCCTAGTGGCCGGGGCAGGAACAACAGTCACCGAGTCCGACAGCAACGTGAGAACATGGCACCATCTCTAATCTCTACAATTAGCTATCTATTATATAATCGCGAATCGGAAAAGCGCCGCTCCGCGCGCTACTTCCGGCGTGGTCATGTGGATACGAATTTAACATTGGGCGCGAAGCGCCCAATGCTGCGCGAGCAATGGCCGCGAGGCCATTGCGAGTCGCTGGCTCAGGGCGAGCAATGGCCGCGAAGCGGCCATTGCGAGCCGCTGGCCCAAAATCGATCCACAGGCTCGGCTACAACCTTAGCGATTTACCGCTCAGGTAGCGCGAGCAATGGCCGCGAGGCCATTGCGAGTCGCTGCCTGAGCCGCAAATCACTACCCGGGGGCCATGGAGCGAGTCGCTGCCTCAGCCGCAACTCGCTCCCCGGGGACCATGGAGCGGAGGCGGCACTGCCGCCTCCGCTCCCCGCTACCCACAATTCGCCACCCCCCCCCCATGTCCGCGCAGCCCGCCCCCAGCAATGTCCGCACAGCCCGCCCCCTATGTCCGCACAGCCCGCCCCCTATGTCCGCACAGCCCGCCCCCTATGTCCGCACAGCCCGCCCCCTATGTCCGCACAGCCCGACCCCTATGTCCGCACAGCCCGACCCCTATGTCCGCACAGCCCGACCCCTATGTCCGCACAGCCCGACCCCTATGTCCGCACAGCCTGACCCCTATGTCCGCACAGCCCGACCCCTATGTCCGCACAGCCCGACCCCTATGTCCGCACAGCCCGACCCCTATGTCCGCACAGCCCGACCCCTATGTCCGCACAGCCCGCCCCCTATGTCCGCACAGCCCGACCCCTATGTCCGCACAGCCCGCCCCCTATGTCCGCACAGCCCGACCCCTATGTCCGCACAGCCCGACCCCTATGTCCGCACAGCCCGCCCCCTATGTCCGCACAGCCCGCCCCCTATGTTCGCACAACCCGCCCCCTATGTCCGCACAGCCTGACCCCTATGTCCGCACAGCCCGACCCCTATGTCCGCACAGCCCGCCCCCTATGTCCGCACAGCCCGCCCCCTATGTCCGCACAGCCCGCCCCCTATGTCCGCACAGCCCCGCCCCCTATGTCCGCACAGCCCGCCCCCTATGTCCGCACAGCCCGCCCCCTATGTCCGCACAGCCCACCCCCATGTCCGCACAGCCACCCCGCAAAAACACAACCCCCACTAATGTCCACACTGCCCCCCCATGTCCGCACATACTTACATGTCTTCTTTGTCATCTGATCCTCCGTCCGGCCAGGCGTCCTCTTCCTCCGGCCCCGGGGGTCTTCTCGCTTCTTTCAGCCATCTCCGCCTCTTCGTCCGGCCCCGGGGATCTTCTGTCTTCTTTTCGCTAACTTCCACCTCCGACGTCCTCTTCCTTCTCATTAAGATAGAATGGACGAAAAATCCGCCATTCTACCTTAATGAGATCTGAGGCCCTCTTCTGATTGGTCGCTGTATACTGCCCTCAGCCAATCAGAAGAGCCCCTCAAAACTGAGACGCAGTTCTCATTCAGGTCCGCCTTTTTTTCCCCATTGACATACATTACCGGTGTGTCGGCGATTTTATGGCCGCCCACCTGGTTCTATTTGTCGGCTCTAAAATCGCGGACACACCGCTAATGCATCTCTATGGGCAGTCAGCCCGATTTCGGATTGAACGCCGACCAATCAGATTTCGAGATGACTGCCCATAGACATGCATTAGCGGTGTGTCCGCGATTTTAGGGCCGACAAATAGAACCAGGTGGCCGGCCATAAAATCGCAGACAAACCGGTAATGTATGTCAATGGGGAAAAAAAAAGGCGGACCTGAATGAGAACTGCGTCTCACTCTGACTTAAAAAAATAAATAAATTTAATAATAAAAATAATAATTAAAAAAAAAAAAAAAGCGGACCTAAATGAGAACTGTGTCTCACTCTCACTTAAAAAAATAAATAAATTAAATAATAAAAAAAATAATTTAAAAATAATTAAAAAATAATAAAAAAATAAATAAAAAATATTAAATAATTAAATAAAAATAACAATTAAAAAAAAAAAAAAATGCGGACCTGAATGAGAACTGTCTCTCACTCTCACTTAAAAAAATAAATAAATTAAATAATATAAAAAATAATTTAAAAATAATTAAAAAATAATAAAAAAAAAATTAAAAATATTAAATAATTAAATAAAAATAATAATAAAAAAATTAAATATATGCTAATTATATCAGCCCTTTCAGCGGACCTGAAAGAGAACTGGGTCTCAGCCTAAATAATAAATTTAATAATAAAAAAAATAATTAAAATATAATAAAAAAATAAATAAAAAATAATAAATAATTTAATAAAAAATAATAATTAAAAAATAAAATGCTAATAATAATGATATTACTGCTAATAATAATTCTATTAATGCTAATAATTATGCTATTAATGCTAATAATAATGTTATTAATGCTATTATTAATGCTAATAATGCTATTATTAATGCTATTAATGCTAATAATAATGCTATTAATGCTATTAATAATGTTATTAATGCTATTATTAATGCTTTTAATGCTAATATTAATGCTTTTAATGCTAATAATAATGCTATTAATGCTATTAATAATGCTATTAATGCTATTAATTATGCTATTAATGCTATTAATGCTAATGTTTATCCTATTCATGGTATTATTAATGCTATTAATGCTAATAATAATGCTATTAATCCTATTAATGCTAATAATAATGCTATTAATGCTAATAATAATGTTATTAATGCTATTATTAATGCTAATAATGCTATTATTAATGCTATTAATGCTAATAATAATGCTATTAATGCTATTAATAATGTTATTAATGCTATTATTAATGCTAATAATGCTATTATTAATGCTTTTAATGCTAATAATAATGCTATTAATGCTATTAATAATGCTATTAATGCTATTAATTATGCTATTAATGCTATTAATGCTAATGTTTATCCTATTCATGGTATTATTAATGCTATTAATGCTAATAATAATGCTATTAATGCTATTAATGCTAATAATAATGCTATTAATGCTATTAATAATGCTATTAATGCTATTAATTATGCTATTAATGCTATTCATGCTAATATTTATCCTATTCATGGTATTATTAATGCTATTAATGCTAATAATAATGCTATTAATTCTATTAATGCTAATAATAATGTTATTAATGCTATTAATAATGTTATTAATGCTATTATTAATGCTAATAATGCTATTATTAATGCTATTAATGCTAATAATAATGCTATTAATGCTATTAATAATGGTATTAATGGTATTAATTCTGCTATTAATGCTAATATTTATCCTATTAATGCTATTAATGCTAATATTTATCCTATTAATGCTATTAATAATGCTATTAATGCTATTAATTATGCTATTATTGCTATTAATGCTAATATTTATCCTATTCATGGTATTATTAATGCTATTAATGCTAATAATAATGCTATTAATGCTAACAATAATGCTATTAATGCTATTAATAATGTTATTAATGCTATTATTAATGCTAATAATGCTATTATTAATGCTATTAATGCTAATAATAATGTTATTAATGCTATTAATAATGCTATTAATGCTATTAATTATGCTATTAATGCTAATATTTATCCTATTAATGCTATTAATGCTAAAAATAATGCTATTAATGCTATTAATAATGCTATTAATGCTATTAATTATGCTATTAATGCTATTAATGCTAATATTTATTCTATTCATGGTATTATTAATGCTATTAATGCTAATAATAATGCTATTAATGCTATTAATGCTAATAATAATGCTATTAATGCTATTAATATTGTTATTAATGCTATTATTAATGCTAATAATGCTTTTATTAATGCTATTAATGCTAATAATAATGTTATTAATGCTATTAATAATGCTATTAATGCTATTAATTATGCTATTAATGCTATTAATGCTAATGTTTATCCTATTCATGGTATTATTAATGCTATTAATGCTAATAATAATGCTATTAATGCTATTAATGCTATTAATAATGTTATTAATGCTATTATTAATGCTAATAATGCTATTATTAATGCTATTAATGCTAATAATAATGCTATTAATGCTATTAATAATGCTATTAATGCTATTAATATATGCTATTAATGCTATTAATGCTAATATTTATCCTATTAATGCTATTAATGCTATTAATAATGCTATTAATGCTATTAATTATGCTATTATTGCTATTAATGCTAATATTTATCCTATTCATGGTATTATTAATGCTATTAATGCTAATAATAATGCTATTAATGCTATTAATGCTAATAATAATGCTATTAATGCTATTAATAATGTTATTAATGCTATTATTAATGCTAATAATGCTATTATTAATGCTATTAATGCTAATAATAATGTTATTAATGCTATTAATAATGCTATTAATGCTATTAATTATGCTATTAATGCTAATATTTATCCTATTAATGCTATTAATGCTAATAATAATGCTATTAATAATGCTATTAATGCTATTAATTATGCTATTAATGCTAATATTTATCATATTAATGGCATTATTAATGCTATTAATGCTAATAATAATGCTATTAATGCTAAAAATAATGCTATTAATGCTAATAATAATGTTATTAATGCTATTATTAATGCTAATAATGTCATTATTAATGCTAATAATAATGCTATTAATAATGCTATTAATGCTATTAATTATGCTATTAATGCTATTAATGCTAATATGTATCCTATTAATGCTATTAATAATGCTATTAATGCTAATAATAATGCTATTAATGCTATTAATAATGTTATTAATGCTATTATTAATGCTAATAATGCTATTATTAATGCTATTAATGCTAATAATAATGCTATTAATGCTATTCATAATGTTATTAATGCTATTATTAATGCTAATAATGCTATTAATGCTAATAATAATGCTATTAATGCTATTAATACTGTTATTAATGCTCATAATACTGCTAATAATGCTATTAATACTGCTATTACTGCTAATAATAATGCTATGGCTTATATTATTGCTATTGATGATGCGATTATTATTTAAAAATCTTTAAAAAAACAATAAACATATTTTAGATACCCGATGCATTTGCATCAGGCTAACAGCTATAACTACTATAATCAAATTAATGCACGTTCTAGAATCCCGATGCATTTGCATCGGGCTCACAGCTAGTGTAAATATATTTACCATATTTCATTTTTAGGAAGATGCCAAACCTTTTGGGAATATGATATGGAATGCGTTATATATTGAATCAAGTTGTTAGTTTCTTTTAAAAACGTCTTTACCTTCTCCACTTACTATTTCTCCCATATCAGTCAAGTATGTACTATAGTATATTATATAACAAAAGAAGAAGGAAAATGTATATTTTATGTCCAAGAAGCTAATTTTATGGTTACATCCTGTCTGAAAAAAGTTTCGAAATAGACCTTTACAAGATTAAACTCTTATCACCATTGTGCGCTGAAACCAAGACGTCATTCCAGTGGTGATATCGTGACATTAAAACGTGACATTTAATGGGCCTTTTAGACCAGAACTAAGGACCATATGGGGGCAAAAGTGAGCAGCAGAGGTAAGTGGTCAGGAGAGCATCGGTTATATTTATTTTTTCTATATTTGATGATCTTTATGCTGTGGAGTCTTTTAAGACATAATAAGGGATATTGCATGGCAATAGTGGAAGCCGATCATCAGGTTGGAGTCAGAACATGTGTGTAACACTCAGAAGGATCATCTTCCTAATAAAGGGGCTTTCTACATCTATCCTCTTGTTCTGGATAATATAGGATTAGAAGCAAAATATTATTTTTCTAATTAAGTCTGTGAGACGTCTAGGAATTTCAGAAAACTTTCAATAGGTTTCTAAAAACACTTAGCAAAACCCAAGAAACACTTCAAAGCCTTCAAGGTGCTTGTTTATACATATCCTTTATGGGATTGCATAGGGCGCCAGTCACACAGGTACGTGAGGTACACAGTGCCAGGATTACGATCTATTGATGACGCCCATACAATTAGATCAGGCGGGCTGCCCAGCACTATATAAGTGCACCCCACAGGACAGACACCCCAAATCACCCAACCAACACTAAAGGGCCCAGCTGCATCCTGCACAAAATGAAAAAAGTACAATAAAAAAAGATGAAAAATGATGTATAAAATACATGAGGTGGTAACCCTGCCCTTATCACATCCTCACACTTTAATGCAGTAAATTATTATCATCCATAGGAAAGAAAAGATGGCGGCTCTCGTGTTTCCTGGTTGCAAACCGACTTTATTAAACCACATGTATTACATCCATGGGTGCAGTGAGGGAGGTGCTGAAGCGACGGTCTCAGTTTCACGGATAACTTCCGCTTCTACGGGCTCTGTGAGAGATTGTCAGATCCGCCTTTACATAGGCGGTCACATTGAGCTTGTGCTCATTAAAAACCAAATGTTAAAAACCTTACAAATTTAAACATAACAACAGAATGTAGCAACAGGAACATCAAAACAATCATTAAATTGCAGCTGGTAACAGAAACTCACCGCTGTTGTAAGCCTCTGTTGCAGCATCTATCATTGCCTAGATGTTCAGACCTGACAATTCTACAATTATAATGCTCTCTAAATCTATGAAACAAAGGGCGCACAGTTTTACCAATATAAAAGTATGTACAGGGACAGATGAGTACGTATACCAAACCCTTTGATCTGCAGTTCATATGTGTTTTGACTGATACCGTTATCCCATTAAGTTCAAGATAGGCCCAGGCTTGAAAAACATACACAATTTCCGCATCTGTAATTGGCCTTTACTGGTTTACCAGATAGCCATGTATTTACATTACGAGTGGTATTTTTCAGGTGTTTTTTTAGTAAAAGATCTCCTATATTATTGCTCCGTCTATTTGTAATAACGGGAAGTGACATGTTCAAGGCTATTTTGTCTGATTGGATCACATGCCAATGTTTCTTACTACAGGACACAATACGATCGAACATGGCACCATATTTAAAGCTAAAGAATTTTTTCTTCTTATTTGCTCCTTCTTTTCTCTGTTTTTCAAAAGAAATGATATTACTCTCAGAATCTTGTGTTAACTCATCGACCCTTTTTTGGGCCTGTTTAAGGAGGTTTTTAGGGTAACGCCTCTGTTGGAAAGCTGATTTTAATTCTTCCGCCTGTTTTAAATACCCCTTAGTGGTGTTGTTAATTCTCTTCACTCGTAAGAACTGGCTGTAGGGTAAGCCACTTCTCGTGTGAAGGGGAGGTGCACTGTGATAGTGAAGCAGTGCATTGGTGGCTGTTTTCTTTCTGAAAACGGATCTGATAATTTTTCCTTCATGAATTTCCAAACGAACATCCAGAGATTCAAGGGTTTGACCCCAAAGTTGTAAGTAAAAAACATATTAAAGGTGTTTTGTTGGTTCAGATATTCCACAAATTTCTCAAAGGTCTGATTGTCCCCATCCCACACAATGAACACATCGTCCACATACCTTACGGTATTTGATGTGTCTAATGTATGGGTTTGTTTCAGAATACACTAGATCTCTCTCTAGTACGGCCAAATACAGATTTGCTAGGGTACATGCAACAAGGGTGCCCATAGCGGTACCAACCTGCTGCAAGTACCACTGCTTTAAAAAAGTGAAAGCATTATGCGTTAGTGTGAAGTTTAATGCTCCACATACAAAATCGACGATTTGTTGCTCAACTTCATTCTCTATCAGGATACTTCTGATGACTTCTTCTGCTTTTTGTTGAGGAATTTTTGTGTATAGGCTTTCAACGTCGATTGACGTTAAATTGTAGCCTTCTTGCCAGATCACATGATCTAGATTCTGAATGAATTGTTAGGTGTCACAGGTATAAGAGGGTATACTTTCTAAAAAGGGATGGAGAAACTAATCGATGTATCTGGAGATGGGCTCTGTTAAAGAGCCCACTCCAGACACTATTGGCCTCCCCGGAGGCTGTCTTTCGTCCTTATGGATTTTTGGTATCTGGTACCAGTGTGGACGCAAAGGGTAACACGGAAACAGTTTTTCCCCTTCCAATTTTGTTATGACCTTTAGTTCTACGAAATGACGCAAAAAGGAGCAGAGTTTTGTTTGAAACTTGAGGGTGGGGTCTGATGACCGGGATTTATAGGTTACAGTATTGTTTTAATTGGCGCACATTTTCTGCAATGTATGCATCTTTTGCAAGCAGAACAATTCTAAACATCACGTCTTCCTAACTGCTCATCACTTTCAAGGCTATCTGTTCATTTGGGGAAATATTTTTGGAGGGTTGGGGATAGATTAAAGCCCTGATATCTCTTTCCACCAGCTCTGAGAACTGATCAATATTGTTCTCAGGGCTGATGGGAGGCATGTATTGGGATGTTACACCTCCAGTAAAGGGGGACCTTTTAAAGGGTTTTTTTTCCTGACCCAAACCCTCAGACCGGGTCACACTGAGCAGCAGGTCAATATTGGCCTGCAACTCGTCTCCCCCTGTTTCTGTTACAAAGAAGCCTAGAGGGCCTATGTTGGGGGAAAAATCACTCAGTTTCTTTGCACTTTCTTTCAAATACTGTGTATTTTTTTTATTTTTTTTTATTTTTGTAGTGTTTAAAGAGATGCACTTTACTTGAATAGGTCTACTTTGAAATCCACTAAATTAAATGGTTCCGCTAAGCAGTAGTTTAAGCCCTTTTGTAGGACTTTGGTCATATCCGAAGATAAAGTCTTGCCACACAAGTTGTAAATTCGGAGAGGTTGTGCAGTTAGTCCCTCCAAGACACTTGTTTCCTTTTCCCCGGAGGGGAGGTTACAAAGTCCTCTTCTACCTGGTCCTCCTCTTCCTCGTCGTATCCTACGCCTAAAGGTCGCGAACCTGTGGAGGGCATGCATCCTCTAAGATTTATCTCAGGACTATAGTCTGTATCTGAGGATGGAGACGTGTTTCTTGGGGATTTATTTTTGGATTTTCCTCCAGATTTTTTAGGGATCGGTGTTTTTGGCGGCTGAAAATCGTCATTTGGAGTTTTTAAACCTCTTGGTCTTTTCTTTTTCATTTTGTTAGTGCTGGGAGTACCTGGGGTTTTGCCCCAGAAAAAGATTTTATGCTCTTCATAATCAAGTTTGTCGCGGAGAAATTTATCTTTTTTCTGGTTTTTCACCTCCAATTGCAAGGGGATTAGTTTTTTTATCCAGTTTTTCAAGAAAAACCTTCCATGCAGACTTACTCAATCTGGATTCCAGGTTCTGTCTCAGGAGGAATAATTCTTTCGTGATTTTAAGATGTTCCTCCTCATTTTGCTTGAGCACTAAATCTAGGAACTTCAGAGATGTTTCATTCTGTATTTGTTCCCATGCTTTTAAAAAGTTGGAGCTTGCATTATTTATAGCGGGGGTTTTTACCACTCTTAAACCTCTTGGAACCAGTTGGCAGGATTTGTATGATTGGAGCGACTGCACAGTTCAAAGGAGGCGAACCTCTTTTTCTGCCAGGTTGGAGATTCTTAGCTGCAGATTTTTGTCTGTTAACACTGTTGCTAGATCTTCAGTATTGCAATCAGAAAAGAAAGATGCAGCATTCTCCCTCCCTGCTAGAATCCCATTAGTGGAAAGAGCGGTTTGTTCACCATCTGATTGCCACTTTACACGTCCCGATATCGTCATCCAACTTCGATAAAAAGTCACGTGGTTCGTGCATTGGCGCCGATATCGTTCGTGTGTTGTGTGGTGTAAATGTGCAATTTGATGCAAGAACATTGCCAAAACGATATCGGGAAGAATTGTGCAGCCTCTCCAACTGCCCGATATTGGATGGACGATTTGGCAGGATCGTGCTGTGTGACAGCCCAACACCGACTTGGAGAGCAACTTCCCCTATTCACTCCCATGTTAAATGGTCGTTCCCTGGTTCGCGCAGACAAGGGGGTGTAGACATCGCAGTTGTGTTGCCTGCCGATATCTCCTTGTGTTACAGCTCCTATGCGATCTTGTATTTCAGCCAAAAAAGTGCGCACTCCCTTGCCATTGTATACAATATCGAAACGATGTTGGGACGTGTAAAGTGGCCATGAGTCTTGATTAGCCATGCTTATACAGACAGATTAGTGCTGGATGTTATGGTACTGTCACAAGGGGAGATCTCGCCGGCGATGTTGCGGCGATCTCATGAACGCGCACACTGCTGCAACGTCGCTCGTGAGACGTCACACGTAGCAATCTTACCGTCAACCCAGGTCGAACCGGCGATTCAGGAATCGCCTGAATTAACCTTGAAGTGATGTTGGCTTTTCAGATCGCCGTGTCACACAGCACCACCTCACCGTCAATGTGGCATACAGAATGGATAGCCTGAACACAGACATCGCCTGTGCCATTGCTATCGCCGCGTCACACGGCAGTAGCCATACAGATCGCTCAAGCTACATCGCCTGATTTCCCAACACTGTTGGGAAATCTCTGAACTCAGAAACAGAGATTAATCGCAGTTCAGTTGCCTCATTACACGCGGCGACGCACAGGCAATGTCGCTTCAACATCGCCTGAACAGGAAGATCTCGGCGACATCGCCGGCGATATCTCCCCATGTGACGGGCCCATCAAAGTTCATGCACATCGTTATATATTATAGTCATTCAGAAGTAGTCATAAAGATGTGAAACCGGGCACTGACCTGTATTCAATCCTTCACTTAAACAGAATGGTGTCCAGGCACGCGTTGCTCAGCCCCAGCTGTACAGACTGTAATCCATAGGAAAGAGAGGATGGCGGCACTTGTGTTTTTTGTTTGCAAACCGACTTTATTAAACCATGTGTATTACATCCATGGGTGCAGGGAGAGAGGTGCCGAAGCGACGGTCACCGTTTCGCGGATAACTTCCGCTTCTACGTGCTCTGTGAGAGATTGCCAGGTCCACCTTTACATAGGCGGTCACATTGAAGCCTCACAGCTTGTGCTCATTAAAAACCAAATGTTGAAAACCTTACAAATTTAAACGAAACAACAGAATGTAGCAACAGAAACATCAAAACAATCATTAAATTTAGTGGGAGCTGCCCCGGTAGGCTGAATGAGGCAATAATAAAACACTAACTAAATAAGGAACCATACGTTCCAGGTGGATACAGTAATAATGCAGTTTTGGGTAGGCTATGACACTTCATTCGCAAAAAATATTTTTTTTTCATTTCAATAACCCATAGCAACCACACATAGCAGTTGCAACTCCCGCAATTTAGTAACCACCACTTTAATGTGTTTCCTCGCGCAGCCCCTTGGGATGCCCTGTAGGGAATCTTGAATGAGTTAAAATAGAACCTGCTTCACCAATGCCATCGCAGTGTTATACATAGTAACATCTAGCTGATGTCAGGTGATCAGTAATCATCCACTATAGTCTTTGCACACAAACTGGGATCAGTTTGATCCATAATAAACCTGTCAGGTCTGAACATCTAGGCAATGATAGATGCTGCAACAGAGGCTTACAACAGCGGTGAGTTTCTGTTACCAGCTGCAATTTAATGATTGTTTTGATGTTTCTGTTGCTACATTTTGTTGTTTTGTTTAAATTTGTAAGGTTTTTAACATTTGGTTTTTAATTAACATCGCTAATGAGTGAGTTATAAAACGTTTTTCTTCACTTTCACAGGATGCATTTCTGAGCCAAAAGGAGTGTGAGATTAGTGATAATATGCTGCAGGGACAGGTTTTGGTAGCTTAGGAGGCGTTTTGGAGGTGACAGGATCCCTTTAAGTTTTTGTTCCTTTAGAGACTTAAACACATATACAAGTAATGAATTACAAATTGACTCAAGAGCTCATACATGTAGATGTAAAATATATCAGATTACCTATAGAATCCATAATGATGATTAAGGGCAGACAGAGGCTTTCTATAGTCACATGTATATACAACGCTTCTTACCTCCCCGGGGGGTTTCCATGTTATAGACTGGGTATTCATGTAAAGCTCCTGACCACTGGCAGCCCATGGTGTAAAATGTCCTACTTCAACCTCACGTATGACCATCCGTGTGGCCTTATCATTAAATATCCAGTTTGTTATCTTATATGAATGTATGGATTCCCCTTGCTCATTAAAGTAATATGTCGGCTTCATTGGATCCGGTGGATTCTTCGTCATTTGTATGTAGCGCTGTAACTTCCGTGTGTATTGTAGATATCCGGTTGTGGAATTTTCTTGATATTTGTCTTTTATAAATAAGAACATTTCATGTAGAGCTTTGGCCAGGACTTCTACTGCGTAATACAGTCTCGGAGAGACCCCTGATGAGAGGTAATTCCTCATACTTGGGATTGTAAGCTCACTTGTATTATTGTAACCATCAATTGTCCACTTGAATGAAATGAAGGAATCTTTATCTGCATTTTCTGTTATCAAATCTAATTCTCTCCAGAAATCCTCATCTTCGGGCATAATGAGAAGTTTCCTGCAGTTTTTCACAAGATCTTCTACACCTGGAAAAGGTTCTGATGAAATCTCCACTATTAGACTTCCATTCAATAATGGAATATCTTCATTACTAATGCTGAAACTGGAGACCCAGGATGGCGGAAAGATGAAAGTTTTGTCAATAAGTAGAGATTTTAGTTGGTTTAAGAAACTAAATCGATAAGAGAAGATCCCACACACTATAAGGATATTGACTTTTGGATGCTTTAAAATTGATAAAATATTGTCAAAAGTAACATCAAGTGTAAGTTTCATGATGAAGGCGACACAGATCCCGTGTTCTCTCATGTACTTTGTTAGTATCTGCACTTCATTCTCTCCAGTCTCATCTTCTGATACTACAATCCCAACCCAGGTCCAGCCGAAATGCTCCAACAGTTTGGTGATTACCATATTGTGGATGTGGTGATTTTGGACTGTTCGGAAAACATGTGGATAGAGGCGTCTATCAGACAATGAGAGGTCGGTGGCTCCATAACTGATCTGCAAAACATAAAAAAAATTGATAAACTAAGGATCTGAAAAAACACCTTAATGAGATATTACGCCCAATATAAGCAAACTATGGGTGGAACATGGTTTTCTCAGGGCATGATCATGCTGCTCATCAAAATCATCATAACGTACCTCACTAAAGAGCGTAATTTAGAGTCCCGTCACACTTGGCGACGTCCCAGTGATCCTGACAACGATACGACCTGGTAAGGATCACTGGAACGTCGCTATGTGGTCGCTGGTGAGATGTCAAACACTCATCTACTTAATGACTCAGCAATGATATGGCGACCTGTATAACGACCTCGGCAGTCGTTGGGACGCTGTCACACAGCAGCTAGTCTGACGACTCAGACCTATGTGGCTGAGTTCTGAGTCGCCAATGAGGTCGTTTTTAAGGAGTCAAACACACCGACGCATGCTAGCCAGCGGGAGTCCGATGATAAAAAATGGTCCAGGCCATTCCGACACGATAGGCGATGTCACAGCGGGGGCCCTGTCGCCGCTACTTGTCAAACATACCGAGATCGCTGGTGAGGTCGCTGTTGTGTCACAAAACTTGTGACGCAATGGCAATCTCGCTAGCGATCTCGCTATGTGTGATGGGGGATTTACTCTAGAAGTGTATGCCAGCACCCAGCTACTGTCCATTTCTGGTGATGGCGCACACTGGAAATCATTAAGCCTTTTAATGAATCAGGTGACTGTACTCCAGAGAGCGATGCAGTAAGCCTGGCCTGTGCTTCATGAACTGCTCCTTTGTATCTACAGCTTTATGTTAGTTATTCAATAAGGATTTCCTAGATACTAAAACACAAATGTTGTCACACAGGACAAAAAGGTCACATGAACACAGGAAGCTATAGGTAGAATCTTATATACAACATCAAAATTAGAGATGAACGTCTAAGCATGCATAAAAATGATGCGGCCTTATTCCATAACTAATTGGTCTCCAGACCACAAGGAAAAAGCAAAATTATTTGGAGGGGTCATGGTTCACAGGAAACCCCCGACGGGTTTATAATAAAGAAGACCGCGCTCTCTCTATAAAGAGGCCAAATTGTGTTATAAGGGTTTATGTGATTATCTGAGTGTTTGAGTTATAAGAGACTAAATAAAAGATAGGTAAACTATTATTTATTGAATGTAAAATCACAGAATACAGATAACACAGAACGCAAAACAAAAAGAAATATATGAAACCTAAATAACGATTATCTTTAGTTCAAAGTATGGGTTTATATGTATGGATTGTTATAGAGATGTGCCCCAATCAATATCTGCAAAAATTATATATAGCCTTTAGGTAACAAAGTCTTATACAAGATCAGCCATTACACAGGGCAGACCACCGCTGTACTATCACCTTCTTATAGACATAAGCTTTGTCAACTATTGTCTGCCCTAAACTTCATGTACCCACACAGCCAGCTCCGGTATCCCATGTTATGAATATATATATATATATATATATATATATATATATATATATATATTTATATATATTTATACCATGTTTCCCCAAAAATAAGATGTACCTCAAAAATAAGATGTAGAAAAGGGAAGGGAGGGGGTTGCAGTGCAGGGCTGATAAATAAAAAGGCACCCAAAAAAAATAAGGCATGTCAAATTCACTGTATTTTATTTTAGGCATGCCCACCTAAGGGCATGCAGCTACCTCTGCCGCTGCCTCCGCCTTTGCCACCTCTGTTGCTGCCTGTGCCCGCTGTCTCTGCCCGCTGTCTTGCCTCTGCTCACTGTCCGGCCTCTGCCGCAGCCGCCTCTGCCACATTTTCCGTGGACGCCTCTGCCGCAGTCGCTTCTGCCCATTGTCTGCCCGCTGGTGCCTCTGCCGCCTCTGCCACTGTAGACTCTGCCGCTCTCTGCCGCCACTATTCATTCTGGCCCTGAGTTCACTTACGAGAAGCCACTGGCCAATCAGATGCAAGCAACCAACAGCCAATCAGAAGCCAGCAGCCGTCGGTGTCTGATGGTCAGCAGATTCTCGTAATTGTATGGAGTATGAGAGAGTCCAGTACGGCGGACGGCAGACAGCAGCAGGATTGGTTAAAGTGTGTGAGAGTGTGTGAGGGCTGCATGGGAATATTGGGGACTGCATGGGAATATGGAATACTGCATGGGAATATTGGGGGCTACATGGGAATTTTGGGGGCTACATGGGGATGATGGAGATATTGGGGGCTGCATGGGAATGATGGGGGATATTTAGGGAAGCATGAGAATATTGGGGGCAGCATGGGAATATTGGGGGCTACATGGGGATGATAGGGATATTGGGGGCTGCATGGGGATGATGGGGATTAATGAGAGCTGCATGGGGATGATTGGGGATATTGGGGGCTGCATGGGGATGATGGGGGATATTGCGAGCTGCATGGGGATGATGGGGGATATTAGGGGCTGCAAGGGGATGATGGGTGATATTGTGGGCAGCATGAGAATATTGGGGGCAGCATGGGGATGATGGGAATATTGTGGGCCACATGGGGATGATGGAGGATATTGGGGGTTGCAGGGGAAAATTGGGAGTTGCAAGGGTATGGTTGAGATCATGGTAAAATAAGACATTCTCTGAAAATAAGACATGGCACATCTTTTGGAACAAAAATTAATATAAGACACTGTGTTATTTTCTGGAAACAGGGTACTAGCTGTAGAGCCCGGCACTGCCCGGGCATAGTAACTAACTGTTCTTAGTTATAGAACAAAAACAGTGATGTCAGAATAGCATGTAGCCTATAACCTTCTGAGTCATGTCACTGTATTTGTGCGATATTTGTGTCTCCCAAGTTCTACTTGTGGATTTGAGATGTGTATTTGAATTCTATTGTATCTTACACATATACATACATACACTCAGCTTTATATATTAGATATGGAAGGATATGAGGTTACATTCAGCTATATGGATGGCTATGAGGCTGCATTATGCTATATTGAGGCCTATAAGTCTACATTATACTATATAGATAGTCCAACCTCTAAAGTATGCAGTGCTTTGTGGAGGGGTGAGCTAAACATAGTACAAGCGAAATAGAAACACAGAGTTATTAACAACTAGATGGTGGCCCGATTGTAACACATCGGGTATTCTAGAATATAGAAATAGGGATTGCATGGGGAAGGCGGTTAGGGCTGAATAGGGAGGGACTTTGAGGATGGAGCGGCGGGGGGAGGACGGTGAAGCAGGGGGAGAAGGATGGAGGAAGGAGCGGCACAGGTAGGGGGAGGACGGAGTGGTGGGGGGAGGACGGAGGAGTTATCGATGGGGGTGGACGGAGCAGCACAGGCAAGGGGAGGACGGAGGATGGAGTGGTGGAGGTAAAGAGGAAAAAGGAAGGAGGAGGAAGCAGTGGGGTGGGGGAGGACGGATGCAGCACAGGCAGAGGGAGGACGGAGCGGCAGGGGGAGGAGGGCAGAGGATGAAGTGGCAGGGTGGGGGAGGACGGAGCAGCACAGGCAGGGGGAGGACTGAAGATGGAGTGATGGAGGGGAGGAGGACAAAGGAAGGAGCAGGAGGCAGTGGGGTGGGGGAGGATGGAGCAGCACAGGCAGAGGAGGATGGAGCAGCAGGGGGAGGACGGAGCACAGAGCGGCGGGGGGAAGGAGGACAGACGACGAAGCGGTGGGGTGGGGGAGGACGGAGCAGCACAGGCAGGGGGAAGATGGAGGATGGAGTGGCGGAGGGGAGGAGGACAAAGGAAGGAGGAGGAAGTGGTAGGGTGGGGGAGGATGAAGCGCCACAGGCAGAGGGAGGATGGAGCAGCAGAGGGTGGAGGATGAAGTGGCAAGGTGGGGGAGGACGGAGCAGCACAGGCAGGGCGAGGACGGAAGATGGAGTGGCGGAGGGGAGGAGGACAAAGGAAGGAGGAGGAAGCGGTGGAGTGGGGGAGGACGGAGTGGCACAGGCAGGGGGAGGAAGGAGCAGCAGGGGGGAGATGGAGCACAGAGCGTCGGGGGGGAGGCGGACAGAGGATGAAGCGGTGGGGTGGGGGAGGCCGGAGCAGCACAGGCAGGGGGAGGATGGAGTGGCGGAGGGGAGCATGACAAAGGAAGGAGGAGGAAGCGGTAGGGTGGGGGAGGATGGAGCAGTACAGGCAGAGGGAGGACGGAAGATGGAGTGGCAGAGGGGAGGAGGACAAAGGAAGGAGCAGAAAGCAGTGGGGTGGGAGGAAGGAGCAGCACAT
Source organism: Allobates femoralis (assembly GCA_033576535.1). NCBI lineage: Eukaryota > Metazoa > Chordata > Amphibia > Anura > Aromobatidae > Allobates > Allobates femoralis. The sequence goes on from JARQOC010000003.1 coordinate 16,906,626, forward strand.
GCAGAGGGAGGACGGAGCGACAGGGGGAGGAGCGCAGAGGACGAAGTGGTGGGGTGGGGGAGGACGGAGCAACACAGGCAGAGGTAGGACGGAAGATGGAGTGGCAGAGGGAAGGAGGACAAAGGAAGGAGCAGGAAGCAGTGGGGTGGGAGAGGATGGAGAAGCACAGGCAGAGGGAGGACGGAACGGCAGGGGGAGGACGGAGCACAGAGTGGTGGGGGGGAGGAGGACAGACGACGAAGCGGTGGGGTGGGGGAGGACGGAGCAGCACAGGCAGGGGGAGGATGGAGTGGCGGAGGGGAGGAGTACAAAGGAAGGAGGAGGAAGCGGTGGGGTGGGGGAAGATGGAGCGGCACAGGCAGGGGGAGGACGGAGCGGCAGGGGAGGACGGAGCACAGAGCGTCGGGGGGGGAGGCAGACAGAGGATGAAGCGGTGGGGTGGGGGAGGCCGGAGCAGCACAGGCAGGGGGAGGATGGAGTGGCGGAGGGGAGCATGACAAAGGAAGGAGGAGGAAGCGGTAGGGTGGGGGAGGATGGAGCGGTACAGGCAGAGGGAGGACGGAAGATGGAGTGGCAGAGGGGAGGAGGACAAAGGAAGGAGCAGAAAGCAGTGGGGTGTGGGAGGAAGGAGCAGCACATGCAGAGGGAGGACGGAGCGACAGGGGGAGGAGCGCAGAGGACGAAGTGGTGGGGTGGGGGAGGACGGAGCAACACAGGCAGAGGTAGGACGGAATATGGAGTGGCAGAGGGAAGGAGGACAAAGGAAGGAGCAGGAAGCAGTGGGGTGGGAGAGGATGGAGAAGCACAGGCAGAGGGAGGACGGAACGGCAGGGGGAGGACGGAGCACAGAGTGGTGAGGGGGAGGAGGACAGACGACGAAGCGGTGGGGTGGGGGAGGACGGAGCAGCACAGGCAGGGGGAGGATGGAGTGGTGGAGGGGAGGAGTACAAAGGAAGGAGGAGGAAGCGGTGGGGTGGGGGAAGATGGAGTGGCACAGGCAGGGGGAGGACGGAGCGGCAGGGGAGGACGGAGCACAGAGCGGCGGGGGGGAGGAGGATGGAGGATGAAGCGGCACAGGCAGGGGGAGGAAGGAGCAGACTCACACCCACACACAGTGTTACACCTAGACAAAGGCTCACACCCACACATATACACACACATACTCACACTCACAACCAGACACAGACACACACAGACTCATACTCACAGCCACACACACACACACATGCTCTCACCTCTCCATCACCTGGCGGTCCCAGTGCTGGCCCTCATGTCCCTGGTGCTGAGCACGTTCTGAAGAGAGTAGGTGTGGAGGAGGCGGGCGCAGAGGCGATGGTGTGCAGGATGATCCTGGGTGTCAGCCGCCTCCTGTCAGTGCAGCTGGGCCCCGGCTGGCAGCGCGCTCCCATTGCTCCCTGCACCCTGGGAGACCCGGCAGCCCCCGGTCCCCAGTGTAAGTGGGCGGTTCGTGGCGGGGGTTAGTGTCCATAAGGCTGCGGTGAGGCTGCGGTGGGAGTTCGCTGCGACAGCGCTAGCGGCCGCCATCTTTTGTTCTATCTTTTTCTGTGTACAGAAATCGCGCGCCAGCGCTGATTGGTCCGCCCGGCCAGGCAGACTAATCAGCGCTAGGGCGCGATTTCCATGACAGACAGAGAACATTAGATGATTATATAGTAGACTAGATGGTGGCCCGATTCTAAAGAATCGGGTAGTCTAGAATCTATATATAGTTTATTTAGTAATAGGGGAGTGCTGTGAAAGTAATTGTGAGTATACGGTGGCTCAGTGGTTAGCAGTGAGTGCGGTGGCTCAGTGGTAAGCAGTGAGTGCGGTGGCTCAGTGGTCAGCAGTGAGTGCGGTGGCTCAGTGGTCAGCAGTGAGTGCGGTGGCTCAGTGGTCAGCAGTGAGTGCGGTGGCTCATGTGGTCAGCAGTGAGTGCGGTGGCTCAGTGGTCAGCAGTGAGTGCGGTGGGCCAGTGGTCAGCAGTGAGTGCGGTGGCTCAGTGGTCAGCAGTGAGTGCGGTGGCTCAGTGGTCAGCAGTGAGTGCGGTGGCTCAGTGGTCAGCAGTGAGTGCGGTGGCTCAGTGGTCAGCAGTGAGTGCGGTGGCTCAGTGGTCAGCAGTGAGTGCGGTGGCTCAGTGGTCAGCAGTGAGTGCGGTGGCTCAGTGGTCAGCAGTGAGTGCGGTGGCTCAGTGGTCAGCAGTGAGTGCAGCACAGGCTGGAGGGGGAGGAGGCAGAGGAGGGAGGAGGCAGAAACTGGAGGGGTTAGAGGAGGGAGGGGTCAGGGGAGAGCGGAGGCAGGGGAGAGCGGAGGCTGGAGGGCAGAGGAGAGCGGAGGCTGGAGGGCAGAGGAGAGCGGAGGCTGGAGGGCAGAGGAGAGCGGAGGCTGGAGGGCAGAGGAGAGCGGAGGCTGGAGGGCAGAGGAGAGCGGAGGCTGGAGGGCAGAGGAGAGCGGAGGCTGGAGGGCAGAAAAGAGCGGAGGCTGGAGGGCAGAAAAGAGCGGAGGCTGGAGGGCAGAGGAGAGCGGAGGCTGGAGGGCAGAGGAGAGCGGAGGCTGGAGGGCAGAGGAGAGCGGAGGCTGGAGGGCAGAGGAGAGTGGAGGCTGGAGGGCAGAGGAGAGGGGAGGCTGGAGGGCAGAGGAGAGCGGAGGCTGGAGGGCAGAGGAGAGTGGAGGCTGGAGGGCAGAGGAGAGCGGAGGCTGGAGGGCAGAAGAGAGCGGAGGCTGGAGGGCAGAGGAGAGCGGAGGCTGGGGGGCAGAGGAGAGCGGAGGCTGGGGGGCACAGGAGGGGAGACTGGGGGGCACAGGAAGGGGAGGCTGGAGGCCAGAGGGGAGGCTGGAGGCCAGAGGGGAGAGCGGAGGCCAGAGGGGAGAGCGGAGGCCAGAGGGGAGAGCGGAGGACAGAGGGGAGAGCGGAGGACAGAGGGGAGAGCGGAGGACAGAGGAGAGCGGAGGACAGAGGAGAGCGGAGGACGGAGGAGAGCGGAGGCCGGAGGAGAGCGGAGGCTGGAGGGCAGGGGATAGCGGAGGCAGGGGAGAGCGGAGGCAGGGGAGAGCGGAGGCAGGGGAGAGCGGAGGCAGAGGACAGCGGAGGCTGGAGGCCAGAGGACAGCGGAGGCTGGAGGCCAGAGGACAGCGGAGGCTGGATGCCAGAGGACAGCGGAGGCTGGAGGCCAGAGGACAGCGGAGGCAGGAGGCCAGAGGACAGCGGAGGCAGGAGGCCAGAGGAGAGCGGAGGCTGGAGGGCAGAAAAGAGCGGAGGCTGGAGGGCAGAGGAGAGCGGAGGCTGGAGGGCAGAGGAGAGCGGAGGCTGGAGGGCAGAGGAGAGCGGAGGCTGGAGGGCAGAGGAGAGCGGAGGCTGGAGGGCAGAGGAGAGGGGAGGCTGGAGGGCAGAGGAGAGCGGAGGCTGGAGGGCAGAGGAGAGTGGAGGCTGGAGGGCAGAGGAGAGCGGAGGCTGGAGGCAGAAGAGAGCGGAGGCTGGAGGGCAGAGGAGAGCGGAGGCTGGGGGGCAGAGGAGAGCGGAGGCTGGGGGGCACAGGAGAGGGGAGACTGGGGGGCACAGGAGAGGGGAGGCTGGAGGCCAGAGGGGAGGCTGGAGGCCAGAGGGGAGAGCGGAGGCCAGAGGGGAGAGCGGAGGCCAGAGGGGAGAGCGGAGGCCAGAGGGGAGAGCGGAGGACAGAGGGGAGAGCGGAGGACAGAGGGGAGAGCGGAGGACAGAGGAGAGCGGAGGACAGAGGAGAGCGGAGGACGGAGGAGAGCGGAGGACGGAGGAGAGCGGAGGCCGGAGGAGAGCGGAGGCTGGAGGGCAGGGGATAGCGGAGGCAGGGGAGAGCGGAGGCAGGGGAGAGCGGAGGCAGGGGAGAGCGGAGGCAGAGGACAGCGGAGGCTGGAGGCCAGAGGACAGCGGAGGCTGGAGGCCAGAGGACAGCGGAGGCTGGATGCCAGAGGACAGCGGAGGCTGGAGGCCAGAGGACAGCGGAGGCAGGAGGCCAGAGGACAGCGGAGGCAGGAGGCCAGAGGACAGCGGAGGCTGGAGGCCAGAGGAGAGCGGAGGCTGGAGGCCAGAGGAGAGCGGAGGCTGGGGGGCAGAGGAGAGCGGAGGCTGGAGAAGAGCGGAGGCAGAGGACAGCGGAGGCTGGAGGCCAGAGGAGAGCGGAGGCTGGAGAAGAGCGGAGGCTGGAGAAGAGCGGAGGCTGGAGAAGAGCGGAGGCTGGAGAAGAGCGGAGGCCGGAGAAGAGCGGAGGCCGGAGAAGAGCGGAGGCAGAGGAGAGCGGAGGCAGAGGAGAGCGGAGGCTGGAGAAGAGCGGAGACAGAGTAGAGCGGAGGCTGGAGAAGAGCGGAGGCAGAGGAGAGCGGAGGCTGGAGAAGAGCGGAGGCAGAGGAGAGCGGAGGCTGGAGAAGAGCGGAGGCTGGAGAAGAGCGGAGGCTGGAGAAGAGCGGAGGCTGGAGAAGAGCGGAGGCAGGGGAGAGCGGAGGCAGGGGAGAGTGTAGGCAGGGGAGAGCGTAGGCAGGGGAGAGCGTAGGCAGGGAGAGCGTAGGCAGGGGAGAGCGTAGGCAGGGGAGAGCGTAGGCTGGAGGCCACAGAAGAGCGGAGGCTGGAGGCCACAGGAGAGCGGAGGCTGGAGACCACAGGAGAGCGGAGGCTGGAGGCCACAGGAGAGCGGAGGCTGGAGGCCACAGGAGAGCGGAGGCTGGAGGCCACAGGAGAGCGGAGGCTGGGGGGCAGAGGAGAGCGGAGGCTGGACGGCAGGGGAGAGCGGAGGCTGGAGAAGAGCGGAGACAGAGAAGAGCGGAGGCAGAGGAGAGCGGAGGCAGAGGAGAGCGGAGGCAGAGAAGAGCGGAGGCAGAGGAGAGCGGAGGCAGAGGAGAGCGGAGGCAGAGGAGAGCGGAGGCAGAGGAGAGCGGAGGCTGGAGAAGAGCGGAGGCAGAGGAGAGCGGAGGCTTGAGAAGAGCGGAGGCTGGAGAAGAGCGGAGGCTGGAGAAGAGCGGAGGCAGAGGAGAGCGGAGGCTGGAGAAAAGCGGAGGCAGAGGAGAGCGGAGGCAGAGGAGAGCGGAGGCTGGAGAAGAGCGGAGGCAGAGGAGAGCGGAGGCAGAGGAGAGCGGAGGCTGGAGGAGAGCGGAGGCTGGAGGAGAGCGGAGGCAGAGGAGAGCGGAGGCTGGAGAAGAGCGGAGGCAGAGGAGAGCGGAGGCTGGAGAAGAGCGGAGGCAGAGGAGAGCGGAGGCTGGAGAAGAGCGGAGGCAGAGTAGAGCGGAGGCTGGAGAAGAGCGGAGGCAGAGGAGAGCGGAGGCAGAGGAGAGCGGAGGCTGGAGAAGAGCGGAGGCTGGAGAAGAGCGGAGGCTGGAGAAGAGCGGAGGCTGGAGAAGAGCGGAGGCAGGGGAGAGCGGAGGCAGGAGGGCAGGGGAGAGCGTAGGCAGGGGAGAGCGTAGGCAGGGGAGAGCGTAGGCAGGGGAGAGCGTAGGCAGGGAGAGCAGAGGCTGGAGGCCACAGGAGAGCGGAGGCTGGAGGCCACAGGAGAGCGGAGGCTGGGGGGCAGAGGAGAGCGGAGGCTGGGGGGCAGAGGAGAACGGAGGCTGGGGGGCAGAGGAGAGCGGAGGCTGGGGGGCAGAGGAGAGCGGAGGCTGGGGGGCAGAGGAGAGGGGAGACTGGGGGGCACAGGAGAGGGGAGGCTGGAGGCCAGAGGGGAGGCTGGAGGCCAGAGGGGAGAGCGGAGGCCAGAGGAGAGCGGAGGCCAGAGGAGAGCGGAGGCTGGAGGCCAGAGGAGAGCGGAGGGCAGAGGAGAGCGGAGGGCAGAGGAGAGCGGAGGCCAGAGGAGAGCGGAGGCCAGAGGAGAGCGGAGGGCAGAGGAGAGCGGAGGCCAGAGGAGAGCGGAGGCCAGAGGAGAGCGGAGGCCAGAGGAGAGCGGAGGCCAGAGGAGAGCGGAGGCCAGAGGAGAGTGGAGGCTGGAGGGCAGGGGACAGCGGAGGCTGGAGGCCAGAGGACAGCGGAGGCTGGAGGCCAGAGGACAGCGGAGGCTGGAGGCCAGAGGACAGCGGAGGCTGGAGGCCAGAGGAGAGCGGAGGCTGGAGGCCAGAGGAGAGCGGAGGCTGGGGGGCAGAGGAGAGCGGAGGCTGGAGGCCAGAGGAGAGCGGAGGCTGGGGGGCAGAGGAGAGCGGAGGCTGGAGAAGAGCGGAGGCAGAGGACAGCGGAGGCTGGAGGCCAGAGGAGAGCGGAGGCTGGAGAAGAGCGGAGGCTGGAGAAGAGCGGAGGCAGAGGAGAGCGGAGGCTGGGGGGGGCACAGGAGAGGGGAGGCTGGGGGGGCACAGGAGAGGGGAGGCCGGGGGGCACAGGAGAGGGGAGGCTGGGGGGCACAGGAGAGGGGAGGCTGGGGGGCACAGGAGAGGGGAGGCTGGTGGGGCAGAACACTCACCGGGCTGTCGGCGGGGCTGTGTGCGGGGCAGGTGGCGGAATGGTGGTCCCAGATGGAGGAGGAGAGTGGGCGGTGCCGGCGGAGGCCGCACACCGGAGTGTGGGCCGGGCCGGGCCGGTTCCCGGATGTGGGTGGGACTCAGGGTGCATCTAGGCACCCTGCCGCCGGAGCCGATCGGAGGGCGGGGGGGTGCTGGCGGGTCTGAGGGCCGCCGCCCCTGCAGCGTCCGCTCGGCCCCGCCGCCCTGCAGCCTACAGTGCCACAGCGTCCGTCTCTCCTGAGGGCGGCGCTGATGTTGGTGGCCCCGCCCCCTTCTGTGATGCCGCTCCCCCTGGCTGCCGGCGCTCTGGACTCAGGGCTCACACTGTCCAGTGGACCGTGCGGCCCTGGGTGGGAGCACACGGCACTGTGTGGGGGTGGCGGTGGCGCTTTAGCGCCCACTGCGAGCCGCTATTCAGGTTTGACAGCGGCTCGCGGTGAGCGCTACGCGCTCACCGCTCGTGGGTCTGGAACTTCCGTTTCCGGTCTGTGACACAGGGCGCAGGCCGTCACGGAAGTTGGCCAGATTCCACAGGAAGTGGCCTTCGGGTTTTATATAGTAGACTAGATGGCGGCCCGATTCTAAAGAATCGGGTAGTCTAGAATCCATATATAGTTTATTTACTAATAGTTACGGGAGTGCGGTGAAATGAATTGTGTGTATACAGGCGGCTCAGTGGGTAGCATAGTATACGGTGGCTCAGTGGTTAGCAGTGAGTGCGGTGGCTCAGTGGTTAGCAGTGAGTGCGGTGAGATTGGTCAGCGCAGCGACGTGGGCAGAGTGGTCAGCGCAGAGGACAGGGGGCAGAGGCGGCTGGGCAGAGGACAGGGGCAGAGGACGCAGAGGACAGGGGGCAGAGGACGCAGAGGATAGGGGGCAGAGGACGCAGAGGACAGGGGCAGAGGACACAGAGGGGGCAGAGGACGCAGAGGACAGGGGGCAGAGGACACAGAGGGGGCAGAGGACGCAGAGGACAGGGGGCAGAGGACGCAGAGGGGGCAGAGGACGCAGAGGGGGCAGAGGACGCAGAGGGGGCAGAGGACGCAGAGGGGGCAGAGGACGCAGAGGACAGGGGGCAGAGGACGCAGAGGACAGGGGGCAGAGGACGCAGAGGACAGGGGGCAGAGGACGCAGAGGACAGGGGCAGAGGAGGCAGAGGACAGGGGGCAGAGGACGCAGAGGACAGGGGGCAGAGCACGCAGAGGACAGGGGGCAGAGGACGCAGAGGACAGGGGGCAGAGGACGCAGAGGACAGGGGGCAGAGGACGCAGAGGACAGGGGGCAGAGGACGCAGAGGACAGGGGGCAGAGGACGCAGAGGACAGGGGGCAGAGGACACAGAGGACAGGGGGCAGAGGACACAGAGGACAGGGGGCAGAGGACACAGAGGACAGGGGGCAGAGGACAGGGGGCAGAGGACACAGAGGACAGGGGGCAGAGGAGACAGAGGACAGGGGCAGAGGACACAGAGGACAGGGGGCAGAGGACACAGAGGACAGGGGGCAGAGGACAGGGGGCAGAGGACACAGAGGACAGGGGGCAGAGGACACAGAGGACAGGGGGCAGAGGACACAGAGGACAGGGGCAGAGGACACAGAGGGGCAGAGGAGGCAGAGGACACAGAGGACAGGGGGCAGAGGACACAGAGGACAGGGGGCAGAGGACACAGAGGGGCAGAGGAGGCAGAGGACACAGAGGACAGGGGGCAGAGGACACAGAGGACAGGGGGCAGAGGACACAGAGGACAGGGGGCAGAGGACACAGAGGACAGGGGGCAGAGGACACAGAGAAGGCAGAGAGGCAGAGGACACAGAGGACAGGGGCATAGGACACAGAGGACAGGGGGCAGAGGACACAGAGGACAGGGGGCAGAGGACAGGGGCAGAGGACAGAGGACAGGGGCAGAGGATACAGAGGACAGGGGGCAGAGGACACAGAGGACAGGGGGCAGAGGACACAGAGGACAGGGGGCAGAGGACACAGAGGACAGGGGGCAGAGGACACAGAGGACAGGGGGCAGAGGACACAGAGGACAGGGGGCAGAGGACACAGAGGACAGGGGGCAGAGGACACAGAGGACAGGGGGCAGAGGACAGGGGGCAGAGGACAGGGGGCAGAGGACAGAGGACAGGGGGCAGAGGATACAGAGGACAGGGGGCAGAGGACACAGAGGACAGGGGGCAGAGGACACAGAGGACAGGGGGCAGAGGACACAGAGGACAGGGGGCAGAGGACACAGAGGACAGGGGGCAGAGGACACAGAGGACAGGGGGCAGAGGACACAGAGGACAGGGGGCAGAGGGGGCACACAGGCTGGAGGGCACAGCAGCGTGTATGGCTGCAGACTTACCGGTGGCCGGGCTTCGGGTGTAGGAGGAGAGGAGGGGCGGGCAGAGCTGCAGGAGAGGAAGTCCCGCCCTCCCTCCTCTCCAGGCACACAGCAGGGAGCACGGGTACCCCAGGGTGTGTGTGGCCCTCCGAGGTGGCGGGCAATGGGCCCCCCTGCCCCCCCGGTATGTAGGTACTGGCTGGAGGGCAGAGGGTGGAGGGGAGTGGCAGGAGGGCACACGGAACTTCCGAGATCGGAACGTTCCATGTGTCGGTGACTGTAGCCGGGGGGCAGCCTGGCTACAGTGCACTGGATGAGCCTGGGCGACGACCATCACGGAAGTGGGCGTGGCCTCCTCCGGAAGTGGCCTTCGGGTTTTATATAATAGATGATGGAGAAAGATGGAAGAAGAGAATAAAATACAGTTAAAGTTTACCCTTGTGAATTCCTCATATCGTGTGGACATTGCACGCGCTCTCTCCCCTTCCATGCGCTATCTCTCCCCCTCCATGCGCGCTCTCTCCCCCTCCATGCACGCTCTCTCCCGCTCCATGCGCGCTCTCTCCTTCTGTCCGCACTCTCTGCCCCTCTGTGCATGCTTTCTAACTCCATGCATGCTCTCTCCCCCTAAACACGCTGTCTACCTCAATGCGCACTCTCTCCCTCTGTGCACGCTCTCTACCTCCGTGCGTGCGCTCTTCCCCCTCTGTGCGTGTTCTCTCCATGCATGCTGTCTACCTCCATGTGTGCGCTCTCTCCCCCTCCATGCATGCTCCCTTCATGCGCAATATTTCCCCCTCCGTGCACGCTCTCTACCTCTGTGTGTGCACCCTCTCCTTTTGTGCATGCTCTCTACCTCTGTGCACGCACTCCCTCCCCCTCCATGCATGCGCTTTGTCTCCCTCCATATGCGGTCTCTCCATCCGTGCATGCTCTGTACCTCCGTGCGTGCTCTGTACCGCCGTGCTCTCTCCCGAGGTGCATGTGCTCTCTCCCCCTCCGTAGATGCTCTCTGCCTCTATGTGTGCGCTCTCTCCCCCTCCGTGTGTGCTCTTTCTGAATGCGCGCTCTTTCCCCCTACGTACACGTGCTCTCCTCCGTTCACACTGTCTACCTCTGTGCATATGCCCTCCCCGTCCATGCACACTCTCTCCATCCGTGCGTGTTGTCTACCTCCATGTGTGCGCTCTCTCCATCTGTGTGCGCTCTCTCCATCTGTACACTCCCTCTCCCTCCAGGCGCTCTCTTCCACAGTTTACAGCCCCCTTGTTCTCTCTTTCTACCTCACTGTGCACTCTCTGGACACCTTGTACTCTTTCTGCCTCCTTCTCTACCTTTTTTGCCCCCCCATGTAATCTTCCTGGCCCCTCCTGCACTCTTTCTGGCCCCCTGTACTTTATCTGCCCCCCCTCCCTGTACTTTTTCTGGACCCCTTGTACTATTATTGCATACATAAAATTGTTTATACACCGGAGCAAACAAATTAGTGTAGCGTTGGGTTTGCTGCTATAAGTCTGGGGGGCACCGTGTGTAGCCCTACCCTGATCATATATGATCTAGAAACAGATATATATGTGTATGACTATTTTTAAGGATAGACTCAGCGCTACCCTTTTTGCTTCATGGCTTATTTTTAAAAGGGAGAACACTATGCAGTCTTAGTACCTATGTCTCGGGTGTTTATTTTAAATTCACAAACATATATCTACATATGTATTATATGAAAAATAATTAAAAACTTTTAAAAGTTTTAAAAACTCAGGAATCTAACGTATATTGGTTTTATTGCATATAATATAATCTTATATATAAAACCCGAAGGCCACTTCCGGTCTATCCGCTCAACTTCCGTGACGGCCTGCGCCCTGTGACAAAGACCGGAATCGGAAGTAGCAGACCCACGAGCGGTGAGCGCGTAGCGCTCACCGCGAGCCGCTGTCAAAATGGCACAGCGCCTCGCAGTGGGCGCTAAAGCGCCACCACTCGCCGTTATCCCGCCACCGGCCCTGCACACAGCCCCGTGTGCGCCCATCCACATCCGGCCCACAGCCCCCGCTGCCCCATCACCCCCCTGCCTGTCACCATAGCCATCCTCCACTGCCTTCCCCCCGCTGCCCCATCAACCCCCTGCCTGTCACCATAGCCATCCTCCACTGCCTTCCCCCCGCTGCCCCATCAGCCCCCTGCCTGTCACCATAGCCGCCCTCCACTGTCCGGTCACCCCCAGCCTATCACCACTGCCCCTCCGCTCCCCGATCGCCCCCCTCCGCTCTCCGGTCACCCCCCGCCTCTCAGCACAGACCCCCTCCACTGTCCGGTCACCCCCCCCCCCCTTACCACAGCTCCCTCCAGCCACACGCGATCTCTCTTCATCCTGCTTGAGGACCTTTGATGACGTCACGATGATGGGTGGAGTCACAGATCACATGACCGTGACGTCATCAAAGGTCCTGTCCCGATCTAACCTCCTCTGCCAGTGCCTATTCATCCCCCTGCGCTGCACACTGACCCACGATCTGCCCACTGACCCCCACTCTGACCCTGACCCTGCTCTGCCCACCCACCCCCACTCTGACCACTGACCCCCACCCTACTCTGCCCACCCACCCCCACTCTGACCACTGACCCCCACTCTGACCCTGCTCTGCCCACCCACCCCCACTCTGACCACTGACCCACACTCTGCCCCTGACCCTGCCCACTCACCCCCACTCTGACCACTGACCCTCACTCTGCCCACTCACCCCCCAACTCTGCCCACTCACCCCCCAACTCTGCCCCCCTCACCCCCTCTCTGCCCCCCTCACCCCCTCTCTGCCCCCCTCACCCCCACTCTGCACACTGACCCCCACTCTGTCCCTGCTCTGCCCACTGACCCCCACTCTGACCACTGACCCCCACTCTGACCACTGACCCCCACTCTGACCACTGACCCCCACTCTGACCACTGACCCCCACTCTGACCACTGACCCCCACTCTGACCACTGACCCCCAAACTCTGCCCACTCACCCTCCTACTCTTCCCCCTGAACCCCTCTCTGCCCCCTCACCCCCACTCTGCACACTGACCCTCTCTCTGACCCTGCTCTGCCCACTGACCCCCACTCTGCCCACTCACCCCCAAACTCTGCCCACTCACCCACTCTGCCCACTCACCCTGCTCTGCCCACTCACCCCCACTCTCTGCCCACTCACCCCCGCTCTGCCCACTCACCCCCACTATGCCCACTGACCATGCTCTGCCCACTCACCCTGCTCGGCCCATTGACCCCTCACACTGGCCACTCATCCTGCTCTGCCCACTCACCCCTCACTGCCCACTGACCCCTCACACTGACCCTGCTCTGCCCACTGACCATCCTCTCCCCACTGACCCCTCACTGACCCTGCTCTGCCCACTCGCCCTGCTCAGCCCACTGACCCCTCACACTGCCCACTGACCCTCCTCTGCACACTGAACATGCTCTGCCCACTGACCCCTCAATGCCCACTCACCCTGCTCTGCCCACTGACCCTGCTCTGCTCACTGACCACTCACACTGCCCACTCACCCTGCTCTGCCCACTGACCCCTCACACGCCCCACTGACCCTGCTCTGCTCACTGACCACTCACACTGCCCACTCACCCTGCTCTGCCCACTGACCCCTCACATGCCCCACTGACCCTGCTCTGCCCTCTCACCCCTCACACTGACCCTGCTCTGCCCACTGACCCCTCACACTGCCCACTGACCCCTCACACTGCCCACTCACGCCTCACACTGCCCACTGAACATGCTATGCCCACTTACCCCTCACACTGCCCACTGACCATGCTTTGCCCACTGACCCCTCACACTGCCTACTGACCCTGCTCTGCTCATTTACTCCCGCTCTGCCCACTCACCCCCGCTCTGCCCACTCGCCCCTGCTTTTACCACTCACCCTGCCCACTGACCACCCTCTGTTCACTCACCCCCCGCTCTGCCCTTTCACCATGCCCACTGACCCCTGCTCTGCCAACTGACCGTGCCCACTCACCCATGCTCTACCCACTGACCCTTCTCTGCCCACTCACTGTGCCCACTGACCCCTGCTCTGCCCACTGACTGTGCCCAATAACCCTTGCTATGCCCACTAAACCCTGCTCTGCCCACTCACCCCCGCTCTGCCCGCTGACCCCTGCTCTGCTCACTGACTGTGCCCACTCACCCCTGCTCTGCCCACTCACCCCTGCTCTGCCCACTGATTTTTCCCACTAACCCCTGCTGTGCCTACTGACTCTGCCCACTGACCCCTGCTCTGCCCAATCACTCTGCCCACTAACCCCTGCTCTGACCACTGACCCCCGCTATTACCCTGCTCTGACCACTGACGCCCCAATCCTGCTCACTGACCCTGCTCTGCCCATTCACCCACCACTCTGCCCACTCACCCCCCCTCTGGCTACTGACCATGCCCACTGACCCCAGCTCTGCCCACAGACCCCAGCTCTGCCTACTGACCCTGCTCTGACTACTGATTATGCCCACTCACCCCTGCTCTGCCCAATGACTGCCCACTAACCCCTGGTCTTCCCACTCATCCCCCACTCTGCCCACTGACCCCGCTTTGCCCACTCACCCCCAGCAGATCGGTTTCCCAGCCAACGACAGGTCCTGTCCTGCCACCTACAAGACGGGTGGAGCGAGCCGCCGCAGGGTAAGTATCCTCACTGAGGTTTTTTTTATTTTTATCATCACCATGAAGGAGCCGGGGGTGTGCAGCCCCAGAGGGAGGGGGGAGGGGGGGGAACGGCGGCGCGCGCCACAGAGACTGGAGGCCCAGAGGGACGGCTGCCGCGTGGAGCGGAGGGGTCAGGAGGAGCGCCTCCATCCTTCCCCCCCTATCCATCCTGCCCCCCCTATCCATCCTGCCCCCCCTATCCATCCTGCCACCCCCTATCCATCCTGCCACCCCCAACACCATCCTGACACCCCCAACACCATCCTGACACCCCCAACACCATCCTGACACCCCCAACACCATCCTGCCCCCCGACTCCATCCCACACCCCCATCACCATTCTCACCCCCCGCCAACATCCTGCCCCGCCGCCTACATCCTCCCCCCTCCCCCACCACCATCCTACCCTGCCGTCTCCATCCTGCCCTGCCGTCTCCATCCTGTCCCCCCTTCCCGCTACATCCTGACCCGCTCGCTCCATCCTGCCCCACTCGCTCCATTCTGCCCCCCCAACACAATCCTGCCCCCCCTCCCCTCCTCAGCTGATCGCTTGCCCAGGCAACTACAGGTCCTAAAGGCCTGTAGGACCTACAAGGCGGAGGTGGAGCGAGCCGCCGGACAGGTGAGTATCCTCACTGAGGATTTTTTTTATTTTTACTGTGGACGACCGGGGCCAGGAGGAGTGGGGACCGCGGTCACCGCAGTATTGCCATATACCATAGTGCTGCTATACATGTGCTATAATGTACAGCCATATACCATAGTGCTGCTATACATGTACTGTAATGTACCGCCATATACTATAGTGCTGCTATACATTTACTATAATCTACCGCCATATACTATAGTGCTGCTATACATGTACTGTAATGTACCGCCATATACCATAGTGCTGCTATACATGTGCTCTAATTACCACCATATACCATCGTACTGCTATATATATATCTTATATATAAAACCCGAAGGCCACTTCCTGCCAATCCGCTCAACTTCCGTGATGGCCTGCGCCCTGTGTCAAAGACCGGAACCGGAAGTACCAGACTCACGAGCGGTGAGCGCATAGCGCTCACCGTGAGCCGCTGTCAAAATGGCACAGCGCCTCGCGGTGGGCGCTAAAGCGCCACCACTCCCCCTTATCCCGCCACCGTCCCTGCACAGAGCCCCGTCTGCGCCCACCCACATCCGGCCCACAGCCCTGCAGCTCACCACCCACTCTCCATCAGGGACCGCCATCCCGCCACTGCCTCCGCACACAACCTGGTGTGCGCCCACCAACATGCGGGAACCGGCCCGGACCGCCAACACTCCGGTGTGCGGCCTCCGCCGCCACCGCTCCCAGTCCTGCCGCTCTCTCCACACACCCGGTGACTCTCCTCCATCACGGAACTAGCCCCGCCCGCACTCCGGGGCCGGCCTCCGGAACCACCGACAGCCCAGTGAGTGTTCAGCCCTCCAGCCTCCGTTCTCCTCTGCCCCCCCAGCCTCCGCTCTCCTCTGCCCCCCCAGCCTCCGCTCTCCTCTGCCCCCCAGCCTCCGCTCTCCTCTGCCCCCCAGCCTCCACCCCCTCCCTCCTCTGACCCCTCCCTCCTCTAACCCCTCCAGTTTCTGCCTCCTCCATCCTCTGCCTCCTCCCTCCTCTGCCCCCTCCAGCCTCTGCCCCCTCCAGCCTGTGCTGCACTCACTGCTGACCACTGAGCCACCGCACTTTCTGCTGACCACTGAGCCAACGCACTCTCTGCTGACCACTGAGCCACCGCACTCTCTGCTGACCACTGAGCCACCGCACTCTCTGCTGACCACTGAGCCACCCCACTCTCTGCTGACCACTGAGCCACCCCACTCACTGCTGACCACTGACCCACCCCACTCACTGCTGACCACTGAGCCACCCCACTCACTGCTGACCACTGAGCCACCCCACTCACTGCTGACCACTGAGCCAGCCCACTCACTGCTGACCACTGAGCCAGCCCACTCACTGCTGACCATTGAGCCAGCCCACTCACTGCTGACCACTGAGCCACCCCACTCACTGCTGACCACTGAGCCACTGCACTCACTGCTAACCACTGAGCCACTGCACTCACTGCTAACCACTGAGCCACCGCACTCACTGCTGACCACTGAGCCACCGTATACTCTGCTAACCACTGAGCCGCCTGTATACACACAATTAATTTCACAGCACTCCCCTATTACTAAATAAACTCTATATAGATTCTAGACTACCCGATTCTTTAGAATCGGGTCACCATCTAGTTGTTTATAATTGTACTAGCTGTGAGCCCGATGCAAATGCATCGGGATTCTAGAACGTGCATTAATTTGATTATAGTAGTTATAGCTGTTAGCCTGATACAAATGCATCGGGTGTGAGGACATTTTGGGGGGTGTGAGGACTTTTTGGGGGTGTGTGAATACTTTTTGGGGGGTTGAATACTTTTTGGGGGTGTGTGAATACTTTTTGGGTGGGGTTGAATACTTTTTGGGTGGGTGTGAATACTTTTTGGGGGTTGAATACTTTTTGGGGGTGTGTGAATACTTTTTGGGGGGGTTGAATACTTTTTGGGGGGGTTGAATACTTTTTGAGGGGTGTGAATACTTTTTGGGGGGTTGAATATTTTTTTTGGGGGGTTGAATACTTTTGGGGGGGGTTGAATACTTTTGGGGGGGTGAATACTTTTTGGGGGGTTGAATACTTTTTGGGGGTGTGTGAATACTTTTTGGGGGGTGTGAATACTTTTTGGGGGGGTTGAATACTTTTTTGGGGGTATAATACTTTTTGGGGGTGTGTGAATACTTTTTGGGGGGGTTGAATACTTTTTTGGGGGGTTGAATACTTTTTGGGGGTGTGTAAATACTTTTTGGGGGGTTGAATACTTTTTGGGGGTGTGTGAATACTTTTTGGGGGGGGTGAATACTTTTTTGGGAGGTTGAATACTTTTTGGGGGGGTTGAATACTTTTTGGGGTGTGTGAATACTTTTTGGGGGGTTGAATACTTTTTTGGGGGGGTTGAATACTTTTTGGGGGGTTGAATACTTTTTGGGGGTGTGTGAATACTTTTTGGGGGGGTTGAATACTTTTTTGGGGTTGAATACTTTTTTTGGGGGGTTGAATACTTTTTGGGGGTGTGTGAATACTTTTTGGGGGGGGGGTTGAATACTTTTTTGGGGGGTTGAATACTTTTTGGGGGGTTGAATACTTTTTGGGGTGTGTGAATACTTTTTGGGGGGTTGAATACTTTTTTGGGGGGTTTAATACTTTTTGGGGGTGTGTGAATACTTTTTGGGGGTGTGTGAATACTTTTTGGGGGTGTGTGAATACTTTTTTGGGGGGTTGAATACTTTTTGAGGGGATTGAATACTTTTTGGGGGGGTTGAATACTTTTTGGGGGTGTTGAATACTTTTTGGGGGGTGTGAATACTTTTTTGGGGGGTTGAATACTTTTTTGGGGGGGTTGAATACTTTTTGGGGGGTGTGAATACTTTTTGGGGGGATTTTGGGGTTGAATACTTTTTGGGGGTGTGAATACTTTTTTGGGGGGGTTTGAATACTTTTTGGGGGTGTGTGAATACTTTTTGGGGGTTGAACTTTGGGGGTGTGTGAATACTTTTTTGGGGGGTTGAATACTTTTTGGGGGTGTGTGAATACTTTGTTTGGGGGGTTGAATACTTTTTTGGGGGTGTGTTTTGTAACTTTGTGTTAATACTTTTTGGGGGGTTGAATACTTTTTTGGGGGGTGTGAATACTTTTTTGGGGGGTTGAATATTTTTTTGGGGGGGTTGAATACTTTTTTGGGGGGTTGAATACTTTTTGGGGTGTGTGAATACTTTTTGGGGGGTTTTGTTAATACTTTTTTGGGGGGTTGAATACTTTTTGGGGGGGTTGTGAATACTTTTTGGGGGGTTGAATACTTTTTGGGGGGGTTTTGTGTGTGAATACTTTTTGGGGGGTTGAATACTTTTTGGGGGGGTTGAATACTTTTTGGGGGGTTGAATACTTTTTTGGGGGGGTTGAATACTTTTTGGGGGGTTGAATACTTTTTGGGGGGGTGTGGAATACTTTTTGGGGGGGGTGTGAATACTTTTTTGGGGGGGTTGAATACTTTTTGGGGTGTGATACTTTGGGGTGATACTTTTTGGGGTGTGAATACTTTTTGGGGGGGTTTGAATACTTTTTGGGGGGTGTGAATACTTTTTGGGGGGTTTGAATACTTTTTGGGGGGTGAATACTTTTTGGGGGGGTTGAATACTTTTTGGGGGGGTTGAATACTTTTTGGGGGGGTGTGAATAATTTTTTGGGGGGGTTGAATACTTTTTGGGGGTGGTTGAATACTTTTTGGGGGGTTATATTTTGAATACTTTTATTGGGGGGGTTGAATACTTTTTGGGGGTGTTGAATACTTTTTGGGGGGGTTGAATAATTTTTTGGGGGGGGTGAATACTTTTTTGGGGGGTTGAATACTTTTTGGGGGGTTGAATACTTTTTGGGGGGTGTAATACTTTTTGGGGGGTTGTAATACTTTTTGGGGGGGTTTGAATACTTTTTTGGGGGGGTTGAATACTTTTTGGGGGGTTGAATACTTTTTGGGGGGTGTGAATACTTTTTTGGGGGGGTGAAATTTTTTGTTTGGGGGGTGTAATACTTTTTGGGGGTGTTAAATACTTTTTGGGGGGTTGAATACTTTTTATTGGTTGGGGTGTGTGAATACTTTTTGGGGGGTGAGATTTTTGTAATACTTTTTTGGGGGGTTGAATACTTTTTGTGGGGGTTGAATACTCTTTGGGGGGTATTGTGTGAATACTTTTTTGGGGGGTTTGAATTAATTTTTGGGGGAGTGTGAATATTTTTGGGGGTTGGGTTGAATACTTTTTTTGGGGGGTTGAATACTTTTTGGGGGGTGGTGAATACTTTTTTGGGGTGGTGTGAATACTTTTTGGGGGGATTAATACTTTTTGGGGGTGTGTGAATACTTTTTGGGGGGGGGTGGGGTGAATACTTTTTGGGGGGTTGAATACTTTTTTGGGGGGGTGTGAATACTTTTTGGGGGTGTGTGTGAATACTTTTTGGGGGGGTTGAATACTTATTTTTGGGGGGTTGAATACTTTTTGGGGGTGTGTGTGAAATACTTTTTGGGGGTTGTTGTAATACTTTTTGGGGGGTTGAATACTTTTTTG
Source organism: Allobates femoralis (assembly GCA_033576535.1). NCBI lineage: Eukaryota > Metazoa > Chordata > Amphibia > Anura > Aromobatidae > Allobates > Allobates femoralis. The sequence goes on from JARQOC010000003.1 coordinate 16,925,285, forward strand.
GGGGGGTTGAATAATTTTTGGAGGGGGTTGAATACTTTTTGGGGGTGTGTGAATACTTTTTGGGGGGGTTGAATACTTTTTGGGGGGTTGAATACTTTTTGGGAGGGAGTGAATACTTTTTGGGGGGGTTGAATACTTTTTGGGGGGGGTTGAATACTTTTTGGGGGGGGTGAATACTTTTTGGGGCTGAGTGCTCGCAATGGCCGCGAATCGCTGCGCGAAAATCGAACCAGAGGCTCGGCCACAAAGTTAGCGATTTACCGCTCAGGCAGCGACTCGCGCTACATGAGCGGTAAATCGCTAACTTTGTGGCCGAGCCTCTGGTTCTATTTTCGGCCAGCGACTCGCAATGGCCGTTTCGCGGCCATTGCTCGCACTCAGCCAGCGACTCGCAATGGCCTCGCGGCCATTGCTCGCGCAGGCCAGCGACTCGCATTGGCCGCTACGCGGCCAATGCTTCGCCGTGGTGACGTCACATAGTGACAAAGCCACGCCGATTTCGGGGTCCGACATGATTTTGCCTACGGCAATTATAGAGTAGATTACAATTATTATAATTGTATACAAGCGGCCACAATAATGCAATATGAACAATTATATGCAATAAAACCAATATACGTTAGATTCCTGAGTTTTTAAAAGTTTTTATATTATTTTTCATATAATACTTATGTAGATATATGTTTGTGAATCCTATACATAAAACCCAAAGGCCACTTCCGCCCAAAATCCGCTCAACTTCCGTGATGGCCTCCGTCCTGTGTCAAACACCGGAACCGGAAGTACCAGACCCACAGAGCCCCAGCCACATCCGGGAACCGGCCCGGCCCACAGCCCTGCAGCTCACCGCCCACTCTCCTCCTCCATCAGGCACAGCCCGGTGTACGCCCACCAACATCCGGCAACCGGCCCGGACCGAGTGTGGCGCCTCCGCCGGCACAGCTCCCAGTCCTGCCACGCTCTCTCCACAGACCCGCTGAAGCTCCTCCATCACGGAGCTAGCCCCGCCCACACTCCGCCCCCGGCCTCCGGAACCGCCGCCATCACTGCCGCTCACCGCCGCCCGCCAACAGCCCAGTAAGTGTTCCGCCCCCCTCCCTCCGCTCTCCTCTGCCACCTCCGCTCTCCTCTGGCCCCTCCAGCCCTGCTCTGGCCCCTCCAGCCCTGCTCTGGCCCCTCCAGCCCTCGCCACCCTCACTGCTGACCACTGAGCCACCGCTCTCACTGCTGACCACTGAGCCACCGCCCTCACTGCTGACCACTTACCCCCTGCCCTCACTGCTGACCACTGAGCCACCGCCCTCACTGCTGACCACTGAGCCACCGCCCTCACTGCTGACCACTGACCCCCTGCCCTCACTGCTGACCACTGAGCCACCACCCTCACTGCTGACCACTGAGCCACCTCCCTCACTGCTGACCACTGACCCCCTGCCCTCACTGCTGACCACTGAGCCACCGCCCTCGCTGCTGACCATTGACCCCCTGCCCTCACTGCTGACCACTGAGCCACCGCCCTCCCTGCTGACCACTGAGCCACCGCTCTCACTGCTGACCACTGAGCCACCGCCCTCACTGCTGACCACTGAGCCACCGCCCTCACTGCTGACCACTGAGCCACCGCCCTCACTGCTGACCACTGAGCCACCGCCCTCACTGCTGACCACTGAGCCACCGCCCTCACTGCTGACCACTGAGCCACCGCCCTCACTGCTGGCCACTGAGCCACCGCCCTCACTGCTGGCCACCGCCCTCACTGCTGACCACTGACCCCCTGCCCTCACTGCTGACCACTGAGCCACCGCCCTCACTGCTTACCACTGAGCCACCGCCCTCACTGCTGACCACTGACCCCCTGCTGACCACTGACCCCTGCCCTCACTGCTGACCACTGAGCCACCGCCCTCACTGCTTACCACTGAGCCACCGCCCTCACTGCTGACCACTGACCCCCTGCTGACCACTGAGCCACCGCCCTCACTGCTGGCCACCGCCCTCTCTGCTGACCACTGAGCCACCGCCCTCACTGCTGACCACTGAGCCACCACCCTCACTGCTGACCACTGAGCCACCGCCCTCACTGCTGACCACTGAGCCACCGCCCTCATTGCTGACCACTGAGCCACCGCCCTCACTGCTGACCACTGAGCCACCGCCCTCACTGCTGACCACTGAGCCACCGCCCTCACTGCTGACCACTGAGCCACCGCCCTCACTGCTGACCTATGAGCCACCGCCCTCACTGCTGACCAATGAGCCACCGCCCTCACTGGTGACCAATGAGCCACCGCACTCACTGCTACCCACTGAGCCACCGCACTCACTGCTACCCACTGAGCCACCGCACTCACTGCTACCCACTGAGCCACCGCACTCACTGCTGACCACTGAGCCACCGCACTCACTGCTCACCAATGAGCCACCGCACTCACTGCTACCCACTGAGCCACCGCACTCACTGCTAACCACTGAGCCACCGCACTCACTGCTAACCACTGAGCCACCGCACTCACTGCTAACCACTCAGCCACCGCACTCACTGCTAACCACTCAGCCCCCTGCCCCCCCTCCCTCTGACCCCCCCAGCCTCCGCTCTCCTCTGACCCCCCCAGCCTCCGCTCTCCTCTGACCCCCCCAGCCTCCGCTCTCCTCTGACCCCCCCCAGCCTCCGCTCTCTCTGACCCCCCCAGCCTCCGCTCTCCTCTGACCCCCCCAGCCTCCCTCTCCTCTGACCCCCCCAGCCTCCCCTCTCCTCTGACCCCCCCAGCCTTCCCCTCTCTCTGACCACTAGCCCCCCCCCCCAGCCTGGCGCCCTCACTGCCCGACCACTGAGCCACCGCTCACTCAACTGGCCCGACCACTGAGACCACCGGCACAGCCTCACTGCCGACCACTGAGCCACCGCCCTCACTGCCGACCCTGAGCCACCGCCCTCACTGCCGACCCCTGAGCCACCGCCCTCACTGCCGACCCCTGAGCCACCGCCCTCACTGCCGACCCTGAGCCACCGCACTCACTGCCGACCCCTGAGCCACGCCCTCACTGCCGACCCCTGAGCCACGCCACTCACTGCCGACCACTGAGCCACGCACTCACTGCCGCCCACTGAGCCACGCCACTCACTGCCGCCCACTGAGCCACGCCACTCACTGCCCCCACTGAGCCACGCCACTCACTGCCGCCCACTGAGCCACGCCACTCACTGCCGCCCACTGAGCCACGGCACTCACTGCCGCCCACTGAGCCACGCCACTCACTGCCGCCCACTGCGCCACGGCACTCACTGCCGCCCACTGAGCCACGGCACTCACTGGCGCCCACTGAGCCACGGCACTCACTGCCGCCCACTGAGCCACGGCACTCTCTGCCGCCCACTGAGCCACGGCACTCACTGCCGCCCACTGAGCCACGGCACTCACTGCCACCCACTGAGCCACGGCACTCACTGCCACCCACTGAGCCACGGCACTCACTGCCAACCACTGAGCCACGGCACTCACTGCCAACCACTGAGCCACGGCACTCACTGCCAACCACTGAGCCACCTGTACACACACAATTAATTTCACCGCACTCCCCTAACTATTACTAAATAAACTATATATACATTCTAGACTACCCGATTCTTTAGAATCGGGCCACCATCTAGTTTAAAATAAACACCCGAAACATATGCACTAAGACTGTATAGTGTTCTCCTTTTAAAAATAAGCCATAAGGCAAAAAGGGTAGCGCTGAGTCTATCCTTAAAAATACCCTTGTACTATTAGTGCCCCCCTGTACTCTTTGTGCCCCAGTAGACTTTCTGCCCCCTGGCCCCCCTGTACATTTTCAGCCCCCCCCAGTACTCTTTCTCGCCCCCCCTATTCTTTTTCTGGCCCCCCCTTTTCTTTTTCTGCCCCCTTTGTACTCTTTGCGGCCCCCCTGTACTTTTTCAGCCCCCCCCAGTACTCTTGCTCCCCCTGTTCTTTTTCTGCCCCCTCTGTAGACTTTCTGCCCCCCTGTACTCTTTGTGGCCCCCCTTGTACTTTTTCTGCCCCACCCCCATAGTAATTCTGCCCCCCCCCGTAGTCATTCTGCTTCCCCCCCCCCGTAGTCATTCTGCATCCACCTCCTCCCCCCCGTAGTCATTCTGCCCCCTTCCGTAGTCATTCTTCCTCCCCGGTAGTCATCCTGCACCCCACCCCCCATAGTAACTGCAGAGGCCATCGTTGGAGCGGCGGGCGTGCGAATTGCTGCGGGAACGGTGGGGGGGCAGGGTGGTGGCATGCGGGGTGCTGCAGGAACAGTGGGGGGGCAGGGTGGTGGCGTGCGGGGTGCTGCGGGCAGCGGGAGGTAGGCGGTGTGTGAGGCGTCGGTGGAGGATGTCGGTACCCCCACTAACCAGAGCCATCTATCTATATACATAATCTGCAGTTTGGCGCTTCCGGCCACTGTGCTGCTATCACGCGCTCTGAGCGATGGCGCGCATGCGCCATCGCGAGCCGCTGACACTGGCCGGAGGCGCAAACAAACTACAAACACTGCCCGCTCCACTCATAGGCCGCCGCTCACCAGCCACATCTTCCTGCTCTCCCGCCGCTCACCGCGATATTACATCACCGCGCCCGGACTGAAGAAACCAGGCATTGGGCTGATAGCACCTCCATCAGCGTTCTGCGCTGTGATTGGCCCCCTTGCGGCCATGTGATATGTCACATGACCGCGAGCGCTCCAATCACACCCCCGAACACTGATGTCATTATGACATCATGCAAGGTCCTATCAGCACAATGGCTGATACTACTCCCAGCAGCGAGCGCGGTCGCCGAAGGGTAAGTATAAGCATTTAACTGCCTCCTCCAGCCTCACTGCCTCCTCCAGCCTAATAGCCTCACAGCCTCCTCCAGCCTCACAGCCTCCTCCTGCCTCACAGCCTCCTCCAGCCTCACAGCCTCCTTCAGCCTCACAGCTTCCTTCAGCCTCACAGCCACCTCCATCCTCACGGCCTCCTCCATCCTCACGGCCTCCTCCTCTGCCTCACGGCCTCCTCTTGCCTCACAGCCTCCTCCAGCCTCACAGCCTCCTCCATCCTCATGGCCTCCTCCATCCTCACAGTGTCCTCCCGCCTCACCTCTCTTCACCCCTCCTGCTCACCTCTCCTCACCCCTCCAGTCTCTGCTTTCCTCACCCCTCCTGCCTCTGCTCTCCTCACCCCTTCAGCCTCCCGCCACATCATTCTCTGCTATCCACAGAGCCCCCTCTGTACTCTGATACCCACAGAGCTGCCCGTATACTCTGATACCCACACAGCCGCCTGTATACTCTGCTACCCAAAGAGCCGCCTGTATACTCTGCCACCCACAGAGCCGCCTCTATACTCTGCTACCCACAGAGCCGCCTCTATACTCTACTACGCACAGACCCACCTGTATACTCTGCTACCCACGGAGCCGCCTATATACTCTGCTACCCACAGAGCTGCCTGTATAATCTGCTACCCACAAACCCGCTTTATACTCTGCTACCCACAGAGCCGCCTGTATACTCTGCTACCCACAAAGCCGCCTGTATGCTTTCCTACCCACAGAGCCGCCTGTATACTCTGCTACCCACAGAGCCGTCTGTATAATCTGCTATCCACAAACCCGCCTGTATACTCTGCTACCCACAGAGCCGCCTGTATACTCTGCTACCCACAGAGCCGCCTGTATAATCTGCTACCCACAGAGCCGCCTCTATACTCTGCTACCCACAGAGCCGCCTGTATACTTTCCTACCCACAGAGACGCCTGTATACTCTGCTACCCACAGACCCACCTGTATACTCTGATACCCACAGAGCCCCCTGTATACTCTGCTACCCACTGACCCGCCTGTATACACACAATTCATTTCACCATGCTCCCGATGCAATTGCATCGGGCCTTTTTACTAGTATTAGCATACTCATCACTTGGGTATACAAATATGGCGCTAGCGGCCGCCATCTTTTGTTCTGTTTCTTTCTGTGTACCGAAATCGCGCACTAGTGCTGATTGGTCTGCCCGGCCGGGCGGATAAGCGCTAGCGCGCAATTTCCATGACACACAGAGAACGTTAGACTATTATGTAGTAGATGGAACAAGGCTAATAATATTAAGGCAGACATATTTACATCATTTTAAAGGGAAAGCTAAAAGGGAACCAACTCTAATTTGAAAAAATACTATAAAAAGGCTGATAGATCACTGCGGTCATTTAAGGCTGGCTTCACACCCCAATGTTTGATTGTCAGGTTCTGTCCGGTGTTTTGCAGGATGCACCAGACAGAACCTGACAGCTATAGACAAGTAGACCGGAGGGCAAATCTGCCCTCTGATCCTGCTTTTTGCCAGCTTCGTTTGTGCCACTGTCCAGTGCTGACATTTCAGTACAGGGGAGCTGGCCGCCGTGCTGAAATTTTAGCCGTGGAGCTCTCCAGGTGCTGAAATTCTTTCAGCACTAGGCGTCCGTGAACTGACACTATTTTCTGCCAGATGCGGCACAATCTGGCGCCCCTAGACTCCCATGCTATGGGTGCCAGTGTAGCGCCCCACTATGTAGGTGCCACGGAGAGGTACTGCACCTGTAAAAGAGGTGTAGTCACCCCAGCTGCAAGGGGATTTCATGATGGTAGGCGGAACCCTAAACCCACACCACACACTAGGTCACATGGTGGGAGGGAGCCCGGGAGAGGAAATAGTAACCTCCAGGGGGAACTAGAGAGGTCTGTGGTCGAGAGTTAGTGAGCCAGGCGGATGGCCTGAGGGAGCAAGGAGGGTCTCTTGGCTGAGGGACCCAGGAACGAGAACAGATCCCAGACACCGAGAACGAGTGGGGAGGAAAGGAACCAGAGAGTTCGCCCCAGGAGAGAAACCTGTAGAAACCTTTACGGCCTGCAGAAAATCCGAAGCACGGGGGTATATCAATATATGGCCCTGATTCTCGAGCGACCATTAGAGGGGACCAGACACAGCAGGCAAGCCACAGTGATCACAGAGGGTTACCCGAAAGGAGCAAGAGAAGGAAAGAGAAAGTCAGCAGGAGGTCAGATCTACTACATGTGATCAGATTTCACACAGCTACTGAGAAGAAGGGAATAAAAGGAACAAGAAAGGCACACACTGGGGGCTCCGTCCAGCTACCAGAGATCCGCTTGCAGCCACCTGTAGCCATTTGTCATTTAACATCTTACTGCACTGAGGGCTGTAATAATGCTGCTAATGTTCCAGTAAAGTACCCGGTGAAGTGACTTTGCCTCTGCTACATCTTCTTTCCACAAATTCATTCCTTTCACAGAATTGCTGCCCCGGAGGTCCCAGTCCTGCCTGTGGAGGACTACACCATCATGGCTCCAACACCACCGACCTCCAAAGGACTGTAGCGGCGCTGGTGACATCTCACCAGGTACTGCAGGTGGCATCACGACAAACAATAAACTTGTACATAATCCCCTGTAAATAAATCCCCCTTTTGAAATGTCATCCAGGACATGGGATCAGGCGCGGCCTCCATTCCCCGTGACAAAGTTAACCCTCTGCCGCCTGATACCCGAGTACCCCATGCCCTGGGGCTCGACACTATCTTTCTGGCGTCACGAACAAGATACCGTGATCCACCGAGTACTGTGCGCTTTGAACTTAGACTTGGACTTAAAATGAACTTTTTCTGCCATTGCTTGGTGCCAAAAATGGGTTTCCGCCATTATCACATGAGGACCCATGATGGCGCCGTAGCCATGTACTAAACACCATGTGGAGGCCCAGGGGTGTGCCTCAGCCCCTAGAAGAAGGATGGCCTAGACAGAGGTGCCAAAAAGTGTGGCTGCCCTGATTGCCATCAATCAGGGGGGCGGCCAACAGGAAGCTCCCAGGGAATGCCCTCCCATAGCTGGACAAACCGGAAAAGAAGGACAAAGAACAAGACTCCTTTGTACTCAGCAGCATGGCAGCACCCTGGTGGAGAGATGTAGTGCAAGAGCTGGAGGGGCAGATCCGCGCCGAACAAGGCGATCCGGCAGCGGCGTCCCTTTTAACAACGGAGGGGAATGTTGATTACTGGTGGGATGCTTTTACCCGGCTCCGTCAAGAAATGGAGCAAACACTGACTTGGGTGTGTCAGCGGTGGAGTGCCAAGTGGACCTTCGAGCTGTCTGCCAGGAGGACGACCCGTGAGGCACGGGAGGCGGCAGTAGCTGAACGAGCGGTAGAAGAGTACCGCGCCTCCTTACCACCACCCATTCAGACCTGGGATACGGGGACCCAGACCGAACCCCCGACTTCACCACCGTCCCGGGCCAGCAGTTGTCTCCGGCTGTAGGCAGCTCAACCACCCCTAACAGCACCAGATGTGGAAGTCGAGGAGGAGCTCTACGACGACGAAGAACCGGACAGAGCATTGGGAGGGAGCACTCCAGAAGCAGCATGGTGCACCATGTGGCAGCGGCACCAGCGAGGAGTTCCCGCCATTTTGAGCTCCGCGGAGACGCGAGTGACATAAAGGGTTTCCAGCAGCAGCTCGCCACCCCACAGTACCAGTCGCTACAGTGTACCCGGCCAGCCATGGATGAAAGAGACCAGGTGGCGATACAGAGGCGGCATGAGGATTGGTACCAGTGGGAGCAAGCCACCAGGAGACTGCGAGACGAAGCCAGAGCTCAGCCCCCACTTCCAATTGAACTCCGTAAAACTGGAACCGTTATCTCCGTTTACCAGGAGCATGGATGGGGTTTCTTGAGAGAACCAGGACTGATAGACGATGTTTTCTTTTTCCGGCGGGATGTGGAATCATTCTTGCGAAAAGGACATCCGACGAGAGACTTGTATAAAGGTGGGCAGGTGACTTACGAGCATTACCCCGGCCCGTTAGGCTCGTTTGCCATGTGGATCGCCCGTATAGAACATTAACCTCATATTTGCAATAGAGTCCCAGTGTGAGACATTGTCATGTAAATAGCCCCTCATTTTTCTAACAATCAGCCCCTTTTCCCTTTTTGAATGAAGAGTGTGTCCCCATTTTGACTTGAAGACCCCAATGACTTATATTTGAAGTGTCCCTTCCCTGTTCCACGATGTGTGATAAATAGCGGACTAGCGGTGATGACATACACTGGACTGTGCTGGACTAAAGATTACCGCTAGGCCCGCATATCTAGTACCGGTCCCGTTGGGGCGAAGTAAATAATGTCTGTGTACTTTTATGTAAAACGTTCCAAGTAATGTGCCTCCCAGCAATGGGAAGAAACCTAAATATGCTTGTTGTACATAGTTACCCGTTGGTATTAATGTATATAAAAATGTTTTTCATTTCCCCATAGACAAGTGTTGATACTCGCGGATGAGCATATTCCATCAAAGAGGTATGTGGCGTCCCACTATGTAGGTGCCACAGAGGGGTACTGCACCCGTAAAAGAGGTGTAGTCACCCCAGCTGCAAGAGGATTTCCAGATGGTAGGCAGAACCCTAAACCCACACCCCAGAACCCCACACTAGGTCACACGGTGGGAAGGAGCCCGGGAGGGGATATATTCACCTCTAGGGGGAACTAGAGAGGTCTGTGGTCGAGAGTAAGTGAGCCAGACGGATGGCATGAGGGAGCAAGGAGGGTCACCTGGCTGAGGGACCCAGGAACGAGAACAGACCCCAGACACTGAGAACGAGTGGGGAGGAAAGGAACCAGAGAGTTCGCCCTAAGAGAGAAACCGGGTACTGGAGCCCGCACCTGTAGGAACCTTTATGGCCTGCAGAAAATCTGAAGCACGGGGGTATATCAATATACAGCCCGGATTCTCACGGTTTTGAAGATTAGGATGGGGTCAGCACCACCTTGCAGCGTCTCCCATACAGCCTGGCGAGATTTCACCGCCGCCTGCAAGCTTTCAGCCCTTGGCTATGGAGGATGATGAGGAGGGTCCTCCCTGCTGCACCGCTCTGCACGCTCTGGTGCTCACTCCCAACAGTCCGATACGTCACATCCAGTTTTGTGTTATAAGAGAAGAAAAAGAAGTTGCACTCAGAGCTTCTATAAACAGCGGTTCTTTATTGTGCTTCAGTGCACACAGCAGGTGGACTAACCTGCTGAAGCGCCTTATACGGCGCGAAACGTCGTGCCCCCTGTCCTCCCACCCGCATGCCACCACCTGCTGTGTGCACTGAAGCACAATAAAGAACCGCTGTTTATAGAAGCTCTGAGTGCAACTTCTTTTTCTTCTCTTATAACACAAAACAGCCCGGATTCTTGAGCGATCATTAGAGGGGACCAGACACAGCAAGCAAGCAGCTGTGATCACAGAGGGTTACCCGACGGGAGCAAGAGAAGGAAAGAGAAAGTCAGCAGGAGGTCAGATCTACTACATGAGATCAGATTTCACACAGCTACTGGGAAGCAGGGAAGAAAAGGAACAAGAAAGGCACATGCTGGGGGTTCTGTCTAGCTACCAGAGATCTGCTTGCAGCCACCTGTAGCCACTTGTCATTTAACATCGTACTGCACTGTGGACTGTAATAACGCTGCTAAAGTTCCAGTAAAGTACCCGGTGAAGTGACTTTGCCTCTGCTACATCTTCTTTCCACTAATTCAATCCTTTCACAGAATTGCTGCCCCTAGGTCCCAATCCTGCCTGCGGAGGACTACACCATCATGACCGCAATTCCACCGACCTCCAGAGGACTGTAGCGGCGCTGGTGACATCTCACCAGGTAATGCAGGTGGCGTCACGACAAACTATAAACTTGTACATAATCCCCTGTAAATAAATCCCCCTATTGAAGTGTCATCCAGGGGACGGGATCAGGTGTGGCCTCCATTCCCCGTGACAAAGTTAACCCTCTGCCACCTGATACCCGAGTACCCCATGCCCTGGGGCTCGACACCAGATCCGGGTTTGTCCAATTTTTGCATCGAACACAAAAAATTCCACCACCAGCAGTCTGCCCCCCCTTCCGCTCAGTCTCCCGCACCCAGCAGTCTGCCCCCACGTCTTGCTTTCCCCTCTGCCAGGGTCTTACCACGGTCCATGGAGCAAGGATCTGTGTGACTCACATGACCCCGGCCACTTCACATGACCCTTGCCATGTCACATGAGTAACTTATTTCTCCGCTGCCAGTGGTAAAACCCTGGTGAAGGGGAGACTGTGTGTCTGTGTGTGTGTGTGTTTGAGTCTGTGTATGTGTGTGAGTCTGTCTGTGTATGTCTGTGTGTGTGTGTGAGTGTGTGTGAGTGTGTGTGTCTGCCTGTCTGTGTGTAAATCTGTGTGTGTGTTAGTGTGTGTGTGAGTGTGTGTGTTTCTGTCTGTGAATCTGTGTGTGTGTTTGTGTGTCTGTGTGAGTCTGTGTGTAAGTCTGTGCCCTCCTGATGCGATAGCGTCAGGCACCCATCTAGTAGGACATAAATGTCATAATGTAACAGATTTTATCTCGTAAAAACCAAGTGGGTTGCATATGCCATAGTTTGTCCCTGCCACTGCTTCTACAGTATATTGGTAAGAAAATAAGGCCATTGTATGTGCGGTAGGGTTAAATGACTGCATCAGTCTTGTCAGCCTTTTTGTTGTATTTTCTCCAATAAGAGTTGGTTCCCTCTTTGTTTTCCCTTTAGAATGATGTAAATATGTCTGTCTTCATATTATTATTCCTGTTCCAGTGTTGATAACTGTGTCTCTATTTCGTTTGTACTGTTTTTATTTAGCATATTGATTAGCGGCTGTGAATTCCGGCAGGTTTAACCTGCTTGTTTTTTAAATAAGGGACTGACTAGGGATGGGCGAATCTACTCGCTAGGACTCGTTACTCGGCGAGTAGTAAGGGACTCGCAGGACTCGGTACTCTGCGAGTTTCCCAGTGATTACTCGCACGAGTCCAATGCAAATCAATATCAATCCTAGTTTTGTCAGAAACGCTGACAAAACTAGGATTGCCATTGTTTGCATTAGACTCGCGAGTAATCACTGGCTACTGTGCCAGTGATAGCAGGGAAACTCGCAGATAACTGCTGTTTCTTTGCGAGCTGAGTCCAGCTGTCTTCTCTGTGCAGCTCCAGGGTCCTAGAGCCCGCCTGCTGCCTGATGTAGCAGTGCTGAGATTGTTCTCAGTCTGCTCATTCCCTGTGTACAGACATGAATGTCTGTGCACAGAGATGATGTAGCAGTGCTGAGATTGTTCTCAGTCTGCTCATTCCCTGTGTACAGACATGAATGTCTGTGCACAGAGATGATGTAGCAGAGCTGAGATTGTTCTCAGTCTGCTTATTAACTGTGCATAGACATCTATATTTATGCACAGGGGATGTAGCAGAGAGGACATCGCGTTTTGGACTGCGTCGGACGGAAGAGGATTTTTTTAATTAAAGATGGAGTCCCTAATGGCTTTTTTTTTTATTTCTAATAAAAATTTTTCCTTGTGTTGTGTTTTTTTTAAAACAATTTAATAGAAATTCATGGTGGTCATGTCTAATATTGGCGTGACCGCCATAAATTTCGGGCTTAGGGCCAGCTGATAATACAAAGCTGGCCCTAACCTCTTTATTACCCAGCGTGCCACCGCTACCAGGGCCGCTGGAAGAGCGGGGTTCAGCGCCAGAGGATGGTGCTTCAATGAACGCGCCATCTTCTGGGGCGGCTGCGGGCTGCAATTTGTAGCGGGGGGTGCCCAGAAAGCTTGGGCATCCCTGCGCTGCGGATTCCAGCCCCCAGCTGCTTAGCTGTACCTGGCTAGACATAGAAATTGCGCGGAGCCCCACGCATTTTTTTTTAATTATTTCATGAATTTCAGAGTCAGAGTCTCAGAGTCAGAGTCTCAGAGTCAGAATCTCAGAATTTCATGAAATAATTAAAAAAAAATGCGTGGGGCTCCGCGCAATTTCTATGTCTAGCCAGGTACAGCTAAGCAGCTGGGGGCTGGAATCCGCAGCGCAGGGATGCCCAAGCTTTCTGGGCACCCCCCGCTGCAAATTGCAGCCCGCAGCCGCCCCAGAAGATGGCGCGTACATTGAAGCGCCATCCTCTGGCGCTGAACCCCGCTCTTCCAGCGGCCCTGGTAGCGGTGGCACGCTGGGTAATAAAGAGGTTAGGGCCAGCTTTGTATTATCAGCTGGCCCTAAGCCCGAAATTTATGGCGGTCACGCCGATATTAGACATGACCGCCATGAATTTCTATTAAATTGTTTTAAACCCCTTCCCGACACGTGTCTCAGCGTATGAGACATGAAAACCAATTGCTTCCCGACCGATGTTTCAGATGCTGAGACATCTGGGGAACGCACTGCTGCAGCTCAAGTGAGGGTCTCACTGACCTGTCACTTGAGCTGCAGGTACATGGAGACATGCACTACAGCCCAGGGGGGTCGCTTTGCCCCCCCCAGGCTACAGCCGCGGTAATTGGCGGTTGAAAATGAAACCGCAAATTACCGCGGCTGTGCTAAGTGCGGTCTCTCCGTGCCTCGCTTCTCCTGCTCCCTCGCTCATCCCCCACCCTGTGTCCTCCTGTAACCCCCCACCCTCCTCATTGGCCATCTCCCCCCTGTCTCCTGCCCCCCGACCGCACGATCACAGGTGATTACCGGAGCAGGGATCACCGCTCCGGTAATCACCTCCCTCTGCCGCCTCCTCCCGCCACCGGAGCGGTGATCACTGCTCCGGGCATCGGCTACTCCTCGGGGATCACCCAGCTCCTCCTCGGGGATCACCCAGCTCCTCCTCGGGGATCACCCCTGTCCCCCGCCCACCGCCGGAGCAGTGATCACCACTCCGGGGATCACTTTCCCCTGTCATGCCGCCCGCCGCTGGAGCGGTGATCACCTCCTAAGGGTGATCACCGCTCAGGGGATCACTTCCCTCTGTCCTTCCGCCCGCCACCGGAGGGTGATCACCTCCTCCCGGCTCCAGGGCAGGGATCACCTGATGATGCTGCTGCCGTCCAGTGCCGCCTCCAGTGCCTCCTGCCGCCGCCTGCGGCCACCTCCGGCCCCCACGAGTCTTCTTCCGGTCCCGGGTCCTCCTGGCATCGCCTGGTGAGTCCCCCTGCCTGTGGGATGCCTTTACTGCAGCCTGAGCCTCCTGCAGGGGGGATCACTGCAGTGAATAGATCTGACAGTGATCCACATAGTGGATCACTGCGCTGAGACTGCCAGATCACTGCTCTGCGGTCCGATCCCCCTGCATGGGGATCGAGCTGCAGAAAGCGATCTTGCAGCCCCGGCGCAGTGGTCCACGTAGTGGACCACTGCACCCGGGCTGCCAGATCGCTGCTCTGCAGTCCGATCCCCCTGCATGGGGATCGTGCTGCAGAAAGTGATCTCGCAGCCCCGGCGCACTGCACCCGGGCTGCCAGATCACTGCTCTGCGGTCCGATCCCCCTGCATGGGGATCGAGCTGCAGAAAGCGATCTTGCAGCCCCGGCGCAGTGGTCCATGTAGTGGACCACTGCACCCGGGCTGCCAGATCGCTGCTCTGCAGTCCGATCCCCTGCATGGGGATCGAGCTGCAGAAAGCGATCTTGCAGCCCCGGCGCAGTGGTCCACGTAGTGGACCACTGCACCCGGGCTGCCAGATCACTGCTCTGCAGTCCGATCCTCCTGCACGGAGATCGAGCTGCAGAAAGCGATCTCGCAGCCCCGGCGCAGTGGACCACTGCATTCAGGCTGCCAGATCACTGCTCTGCAGTCCGATCCTCCTGCACGGAGATCGAGCTGCAGAAAGCGATCTTGCAGCCCCGGCGCAGTGGTCCACATGGTGGACCACTGCACCCAGGCTGCCAGATCGCTCCTCTGCAGTCCGATCCTCCTGCACGGGGATCGAGCTGCAGAAAGCGATCTCGCAGCCCCGGCGCTGCACCCGGGCTGCCAGATCGGACTGCAGAGCAGCGATCTGCCTGCATGCGGATCGAGCTGCAGAAAGCGATCTCACAGCCCTGGTGCAGTGATCCACATATTGGATCACTGCACCCGGGCTGTCAGATCGCTACTTTGCAGTCCGATCCGCCTGCATGGTGATGATCGTATACGTTGTGGGACCTTCGTTGTGGACTACGTCGGAGGCGATTGAGCGTCGTGGGACCTTCGTTGTGGACTACATCGGAGGCGATCGAGCGTCGTGGGACCTTCGTTGTGGACTACGTCGGATCTTTATAATAAAGATGGAGTCCGAATTTTGTTTGTGTTTTTTTTCAAATAAAAAGATTTTTCTCTGTGTGTATTTTCTGACTATTTACCAGAGATTCCTAATGGCGGGTCTAACATTGGCCCTATATTATGAATCTCGGGCTTAGTGCCAGCTGCCAATAAAAAGCTGGCATTAACCCCTTTATTACCCAGTTTGCCACTGGCACCAGGGCAACTGGAAGAGCATGAGTACAGCGCCAGAAAATGGCGCTTCAATGAATGCGCCATTTTCTGGGGCGGCTGCGGGCTGCAATTCGCAGCATGGGGGGCCCAGAACGCTTGGGCCTCTCCATGCTGCGGATTCCAGCCCCCAGCTGTCTAGTTGTACCTGGCTGGACCAAAAATATGGTGGAGCCCCATGTCATTTTTTTTCTAAAATTAGTTCTAGAAGAAAAAAAAGGGCTTTGCTGTATTTTTGGTGGCCAGCCAGGTACAACAAGGCAGCTGGGGGTTGGTGGCAATCCGTAGCTGCCAAGTTGTACCTGGCTGGACCAAAAATATGGCGGAGCCCCACGCCATTTTTTTTCTAGAATTAGTCCTAGAAAAAAAATAAAAATGGGCTTCGCTGTATTTAGATGCATTGTGAACACTTTGAACCCCAGGTGCTTCACAAATTGATCCGTAAAAATGAAAAAAGAAAATTTGTGTGAAAACAAATGTACTTTTTCCTTCTTACGGATCAATTTGTGAAGCACCTGGGGGATCAAAGTGCTCACTATGCATCTAGATGCATTCCTTGGGGGGTCTAGTTTCCAAAATGGGGTCATTTGTGGGGGAGCTCCAATGTTTGGGCACACAGGGGCTCTCCATACACGACATGGTGTCCGCTAATGATTCCAATAGTTAGCGGACACCATGTTGCGTATGGAGAGCCCCTGTGTGCCTAAACATTGGAGCTCCCCTACAAGTGACCCCATTTTGGAAACTAGACCCCCCAAGGAACATATCTAGATGCATAGTGAGCACTTTGAACCCCCAGGTGCTTCACAAATTGATCCGTAAAAATGAAAAAAGAAAATTTGTGTGAAAACAAATGTACTTTTTCCTTCTTACGGATCAATTTGTGAAGCACCTGGGGGTTCAAAGTGCTCACTATGCATCTAGATACATACCTTGGGGGGTCTAGTTTCCAAAATGAGGTCACTTGTGGGGTAGCTCAAATGTTTGGGTACACATGGGCTCTCCATATGCGACATGGTGTCCGCTAACAATTCCATTAGTTAGCGGACACCATGTCGCGTATGGAGAGCCCCTGTGTGCCTAAACATTGGAGCTCCCCACAAGTGACCCCATTTTGGAAACTAGACCTCCCAGGGAACGTATCTAGATTAGTTGTGAACATTTTGAACCCCCAGGTGCTTCACAAATTCATCCGTAAAAATGAAAAAGTACTTTTTTTTCTACAAAAATTTTGTTTTTTCATTTTTACAGATTCATTTGTGAAGCACTAGGGTATTCAAAATGCTCACCACCCATCTAGATAAGTTCCCTGGGGGGTCTAGTTTCCAAAATGGGGTCACTTGTGGGGGAGCTCCAATGTTTAGGCACACAGGGGCTCTCCAAATGCAACATGGTGTCCGCTAACAATTTGACTGAAAAATCAGCTCAAATTGTTAGCGGACACCATGTCGCGTTTGGAGAGCCCCTGTGTGCCTACACATTGGAGCTCCCCCACAAGTGACCCCATTTTGGAAATTAGACCCCCAGGGAATTTATCTAGATGGGTGGTGAGCATTTTGAACCCCCAGGTGCTTCACAAATTCATCTGTAAAAATGAAAAAGTACTTTTTTTTCTACAAAAAATTTTTTTTTTCATTATAAAAGATTAATTTGTGTAGCACTGGGGTATTCAAAATGCTCACCACCCATCTAGATAAGTTCCCTGGGGGGTCTAGTTTCCAAAATGGGGTCACTTGTGGGGGAGCTCCAATGTGTAGGCACACAGGGGCTCTCCAAATGCAACATGGTGTCCGCTAACAATTTGACTGAAAAATCAGCTCAAATTGTTAGTGGACACCATGTCGCGTTTGGAGAGCCCCTGTGTGCCTACACATTGGAGCTCCCCCACAAGTGAACCCATTTTGGAAACTAGACCCCCCAGGGAATTTATCTAGATGGGTGGTGAGCATTTTGAACCCCCAGGTGCTTCTCAAATTCATCAGTAAAAATGAAAAAGTACTTTTTTTTCTACAAAAATTTTCTTTTAGCCTAAACTTTTTCATTTTCACATGGGGAACAGGATAAAATGGATGCTAAAAATTGTTGGGCAATTTCTCCTGAGTACACGGATACCTCATATGTGGTCATAAACCACTGTTTGGGCACACAGCAGGGCTCAGAAGGGAAGGAGCGCCATTTGACTTTTTGAACGGAAAATTAGCTCCAAAAGTCAAATTGCCCTCCCTCCTTCTGAGCCCTGCCGTGTGCCCAAACAGTGGTTTATGACCACATATGAGATATCGATGTACTCAGGAGAAATTGCCCAACAATTTTTAGGATCCATTTTATCCTGTTGCCCATGTGAAAATGAAAGAATTGAGGCTAAAAGAACATTTTTGTTGGAAAAATTAAAATTACCATTTTTTCCTTCCACTTTGCTTTAGTTCCCGTGAAGCACCTGAAGGGTTAATAATCTTCTTGAATGTAGTTTTGAGTAGCTTGAGGGGTGCAGTTTTTGGAATGGTGTCACTTTTGGGTGTTTTCTGTCATGTACACCCCTCAAAGGGACTTCAAATGTGATGTGGTCACAAAAAAAAATGGTTTTGTAAATTTTGCTGGAAAAATGAAAAATTGCTGATGAACTTTGAACCCTTATAACGTCCGAACAAAAAATTTTTTTTTTCCCAAAATTGTGCTGATGTAAAGTAGACATGTGGGAAATGTTATTTATTAACTATTTTGTGGCACATACCTCTCTGGTTTAGCAGAATAAAAATTCATAATTTGAAAATTGCAAAATTTTCAAAAATTTTGCCAAATTTTTAATTTTTTCACCAATAATCGCAAAAATTATCGACCTAAATTTAATACTAACATGAAGCCCAATATGTCACGAAAAAACAATCTCAGAATCGCTCGGATCCAATGAAGCGTTCCAGAGATATTACCTCATAAAGGGACACTGGTCAGAATTGACAAAAATGGCCTGGTCATTAGGGTCAAAATAGGCCCGGGGGTGAAGGGGTTAAAAAAAACACAACACAAGGAAAATTTTTTATTAGAAATAAAAAAAAAGCCATTAGGGACTCCATCTTTAATTAAAAAAATCCTCTTCCGTCCGACGCAGTCCAAAACGCGATGTCCTCTCTGCTACATCCCCTGTGCATAAATATAGATGTCTATGCACAGGGAATAAGCAGACTGAGAACAATCTCAGCTCTGCTACATCATCTCTGTGCACAGACATTCATGTCTGTACACAGGGAATGAGCAGACTGAGAACAATCTCAGCTCTGCTACATCATCTCTGTGCACAGACATTCATGTCTGTACACAGGGAATGAGCAGACTGAGAACAATGTCAGCTCTGCTACATCAGGCAGCAGGCGGGCTCTAGGACCCTGGAGCTGGGGCAGCCAGAACACAGAGAAGACAGGATCTTATCTGTGCGAGTCAGCGATTACTTACAAAGTAAACTAGCAATGCAAATAAATGACACAACTAGGATTCCTTCAGGCTGAAGCTTCCGAGACACATCTGCGATTTGTAAATCTCACACTACTCGCTATTACTCGCTTCCCCATTCATTAACATTGGACTCGCTAGACTCGCAACGAGTAGCGAGTCCTGGGCTCGGACTCGCTAGAGTCAAGCGATTCCGAGTAATTTAGGATTCGCCCATCACTAGGACTGACGTAAAAGACCCCTATAAGACGTGTAGAAGAGATGTGGGGTGAAACGGCATCGTAGTCCGTGGATCCCTCACCCCCTCCCTGCACGCATGTAACCCAGTATCTGCTCAATAAAGAAGACTTTTCTGACCGTGGACTTTGCAGCCCATTCTTCTTTTCTTTCTGGATTCTATAGTGGGTACAGAAAGTATTTAGACCCCTTTAATTTTTTCATACTTTGTTTCATTGCAGCCATTTGGTAAATTCAAAAAAGTTCATTTTTTTTCTCATTAATGTGCACTCTGCACCCCATCTTGACTGAAAAAAAGACTGTAGATATTTGAGCAAATTTATTCAAGAAGAAAAACTGAAATATCACATGGTCATAGGAATTTAGACCCTTTGCTCAGTGTCATGAATGTATGAATATTGCTCATGATTTTTAAGATGATTGAAGAGTCAGCCAAAACTAGCTCCCCCATCTCTCCGCCCTTTTTGGTTTGTGAGTAAGTTACATAGATCCTCGCTTGCTCTCCACACCGACCCCCAATTAGAACTATTTACGACGGATCGTGAATACCAAAGCAAAGAGGAGTTAAGTTGTAGCTTTCCTGCTCCAAGGTTCTTTGTCTGAGATAGTTTTGTGAATGTCAGATTTTAAGAAGACCTGTTCATGCCACATACACATAATTCATATTTTTAGATGATTCACCGTTTTGCGCATTTAATGATATGTCTTGTATATCGATGTAACCATCAGGAACCTAGGAATGGAGTTCTGGCTTTGTAAACATTATAAGTAGGTCATATTTGGTATCAATATTCTCAGAATTACATGACATTAAGTATGAGTTATATATCATGTCTGTGAGCCCGCCCCATCCCCAGATATGAAGGATGGGGATTTATTAAGCATGGTGAAAGAGGAGGTCTCAGCAGACAAGCCCTCAAAGGAGGGCTCACTCTACTAGGAGGGGCCATGGATTCTATCCTGGTAATAAAACCAGGGAAGCCATTTTTGGGTTGATTCTAATCCAGGGGCCTGACAATCAATACCAGTTGTGTGACGGAATCTTACCTTTCAGGGGAGAGGCCCCCTCCACGGAACTACGTTTACCTATGCGTGACTAGGTCTGAACATTTCTTATTTTATTCCTTTTATTTTTATAACTGTTTTATGCATACATGTAAATTGTCTCTTATGTAATATTCTGTAAATCTTTTATATAACCACTGCCTATATTTTTTTGGAGTAAAATATTATAATTTTGTCAGAGTGAGAGGACATATTTTCATACATTTTTATACCCTTTTTATACATATATATATATGTCTTTTATATTCTTATATATGAAACAATAAGTTTTTCCTTAATATATTATATATATATATATATATATATATATATATATATATCCAACTGTTGAAAGAAGGTTGCTAGAAGCTGAGGAGTTGATCTGTCTCCTGCATTCCAGTGCCAGGAGGCGCTGGGAGGAAACCTGAGATTTCCTGTATTCGAGGCCCAATGATGACATCTCAGCAGGAGGAAGGATGAATTTAACAGAAGAACGAAGAACTAATCACTAACACTAGATTTAGATATATTTGCTTAACCCCGCCTGACCCTGGTTATTGCACGCCTTTTCTTCCAGAGTATATAATATAGTGTAACCGGAAATAAAGTTGCAGTTGCTGTGACCGTTGCTGAGCATGCACTGAGATTGAACCAGATACCTTTGTCTGACTCATTCTTATTTGGGTACCCCATGCTCTTAGTCTAATTTGGAGTGACTGGAGAAGGAGTGTATTGTCGCAACGCCCCGACAATTTGGAGCCCAACGTGGAGCGTGGCCAGCGATCCGAGACCCCCTCGGACCCATGCTCGGATGCCCCCGGATGATGCCCGTATCGGCTGACCCAGACGACTGATCACCCTCCGAGCACGGTAAGTGGAGATCGCATTTTTATGTGTGTCACCCTTACAGTGTTTCAGCCGCTATTGGTTAATCTGGAGGTGTCCTTTGGGTCTGGGGGGGTGATCGGTCGAGTGGTGAGACCTAGCTCGATCCAGTGCCACGCTCCGAACCAGCAACTGTGAGACGTCGCGTCCCACGCGTCCTCGTGTACACCACGCCTCCTCCACCGGTCATCATACTTCACTCAACCGCCCTGCCCGTGACTGTTTTTTTTTAAATTGTGAACTAGAGTGAGAAATTGAGATGGTCGTAGATTGGGGACGGCTCAGAGAAAGGGATAGGAGACGCGCGTGGTTTTTGTGATATTATATTTCCAGGTGATTGAGGTGTCCCGAGACGGGACCATTTCTATTCCTGAGGAGGGATCTCCGTGAGGAGATCGCCTAGGATATCGTGACAGGACAGTCTGTAATCACTGGTGTCCAAGTTAGGGATAGGGTGTAGTGAGCGCAAGGCCCTGTATTCGTCGTACGTTGAACGCGAGGTTCCGTGCGAGACCCTATCTCTGTAGTACATTGAATGTGAGGTTCCGTACTTGAGCACGAGGCTCTGTATTTATAGCACGCTGAACGCGAGGTTCGGTGCTTTAGGGGCACAGTGTTGATTGTCGTTGCCAGCGGCCTGAGCTGCAGCAGGGCGTAGTATTCTGTGAGTCATGTTGCGTCTGTTAAAACAGAAGAAGTCCGTACCCCACAAGCTAGATGAGGATGCTGTGGATGTTAAGATGTTAGTAGAGTCACGGGCGGGTAAGAAGGTAGTTAAGAATGTGGATAGGTTGTACAAGTATGTAAGATTGCCTTTGTCAGGGAGATTACAGCCATCCGTGTGGCATGATCTTATTCAGAAAGAAAAAGGCAGCAGTAAAGAAGTCAGGGACAAGGTTTTTGACTTGGAATAGTCAGGGTAAGTTAAGGTTTATTTGAGGTTTATTAAGCAGTTCCTAGCTCCAGAGTGGTTAGGGTAAATTAGGGTAAGGTGTATATAATCTTATGGAGATCATTCTGTTTCATTGAAGTCATGCCGACTGCCACTACACTCTGTTCACGGTCCGTCTATCAATATATTTTACTATTCTCCCTGTCATGGAAAGTTCTTGAAGTTATAGAAAGTAAATGAAGAGTTAGATATTAAGCCACGGGGTCTCAGGTAATGGCTGGAATTGTTAGTTGTATATAGCTACAAGTGTGAAACAGTTAATCAAATTTGTGAGCCCTGTTTGGGAGAGAAAGATTTCTTTCTTCTATTGTGTGAGTCTCGGAATTCCTTATCTAGACAGCTGTGTGTGTGTGACCTTGTGGAAGCCTGCTTGTGTTGGAAGAAGGGGAGGGAGAGAGCGAGAGGGCGAGAGAAAGGGGGAGTAAAGGGGGAATCTGCAGGGTGCCTGACATGCACACTGGAATCTTATCCATCTTTCCAGGGATTCTGAATGGCAAGGACGGATTTTTCACATTTATGGCCGTGAATATTGAGGATAACAATTGCTTAATATGTTTAGTTGGATACTAATAATAATGCCTAATATTGGATGCAATAATAGTAATCAGATTTTTACTGATTTATATGAGTGAATGTTGCCAATAGCCACCTGCAGCACAGGAATGGTTTGGCTAGAGATGTAGTTATGGCAGGGAGAAACTTTCCCTCATTTATGGTTGTTGTGTGTTTCAATGTGTCCTTAGATGTGTAAGTTGAAGATGTTAGATGTGTGTGAGTGAAAAAGAGATCCTAAAGTATTCAGTTTGTGTGCATGTGTACTAAAAGTAGTGCCTGGCTCGTGTGTATGGAGATATAAGGTTAGAAGACTGAGGGCCTTGCAACCCCTCCAGTGGGGAAGACGGGTTAAACCTGAACTTGCTTGCGATGGTGTGTCCTGGTGCAGTCACTGTTCTGGAGGTCTGGACCTGTGATGGCAGACCTAGGAGCGGCTGGTGACCTGTAGAATACGTGCTGAGGAGTCTCTGGGGATGCCTGGCTTGCCCTGGGATTCAAGTAGCTAAACCTGTGTCTGAGAATAACTTGACCAGTGTCCTAGACCAATGCTGGTGCGTGTGTGTGTATGACGCTAGGTAGATTTAACTGCTTTAGGGAGCTGTGACTAGTATATATAGTATTAAATGAAGCTGTAATTAGGGCTCCCTTGTATTCAAATCATCTTACAGAGGTTTGTGTAAACTGTAATATGCTGAGATGTGAGATGTAATGTCAGGAGAACAAGGATATCCTCAAACATATTCTTATGATTCAGGCCTTTCAAAAATTGAGCCACCTAGAGGGAAGATTAATGTACTGAGCGCCCAAGGGGAAATAATATATATATTGATGCTGTGGGGAGGTGGTACTAGACAGAAAAATCTAATTACAATGTGATGAAGGTATTGTTAAGTTAATAGATCCAGAATGTGTAAGGTATGTCGATAAGCAGGAATATAGATTGTATTGTAAGGGGACACTCAATTGAGTCAATGTGAGATGTTAGAGATGGAAATTAGCTAAATTGATGAAAAAAGCCACAGAAAGTATAGTTTAGAAAGTAACACAAAGTCGGAAAAAAAAAAAAAAGGGGGTAGAAAGATAAGTAAGAAGAAAGGTTTACTGATGTTTACTGATGTTTCCTGACTCTCTCCCTGTAATTTTATTTCCCCTACTCCTGAAGCATTACAGTTAGGTCTTTTGTCAGGATATATGTGTGTGTATGTATATATATATATATATATATATATAGAGAGTATGAGTGAAATTCTTATTATCGTGTTTTGTTGCTTGGTTCTGTGGTGTCAGGAGAGGGGAGGAGGTGAACTGATATTTCTGAGTGTATTCTTTGTGGATATCTTGTAGGTATATCAAGGCCAAAGGGTTTGAAAATGTGGAAGGGAGTGGACCATCCCCCCCACACCTCCTTAAATTCCTTCTATCAGAGCAGTCTTTGTTCCTTACTGTGTGAAAATATTTCTTGTAGTCCGTTATCTTTCCCCATATGGGTGGGTGAGGAGGCTTTCTGGAGAAAATGCTGGTAGCAGGAATTTTGAATTAAAGGCGATGTTACACACGTCTGGTCTGATGTACGGCGCCAACATATTCTGTAGTGTTTTACCATTTATTATCTAGTAATAAAAATGTAATCAAAATAACTAGTAGAAAATTGCAATTATATTGTTGAATAAAAATTTTCTAATCTCTGAAATTAATACAAATTTCTTTTGAGTTTTTTTAATTGCAGATATGTTTATAAACGAAAGAGATTTTTATGCTGGATAATGGTAGGATCCTCACATGAGGTAATCAGAACACTTGGTTCTGACTTGCACTTTCTGAGCAAATGGAGCGATTTCCGGTTGAAGAATTCCTTAACAATACGGTAAGCCTACTAAATGCAGTATTGGTATATTACGGTGATGTTACCAGTCTGGGATGGTATAATGCTGACAATCATCACAGGTGTCCTGTCCTCTCGGAGGTAGAAGGCAAGCTACAACAAAAGGTAGGAAAGGTAGTGGTGGGAGGTCATCCATCCCAGCCTTGTTGCTCTAGCTACCTGAGCTTCCCCTCTAGATAATAGACTGCCCTCTAGGGACCGACTGAACAACTGTTAGTAATAAAATGGGAGCCATGTTATGAGAGGGGGAAAGGTAGGCCATGGCGTCTCTGTCTCTCAGCAAAAGTTAGGAAGGTTTTGGCTTGGCCTCACTTAACGCCTCAAATAGGCCACAGATGTGATCAGGTGAGTACCTCCTAGTTCGCTCCTGGTACAGGTAAGCTGTGTATACTATCCTGCATTATTCTTGCGCACAACACAACTTAGAAAGGTATGGGCTTTGAGTGGAAATCGCTACAAGGGTTTTGGAAATTGCAAGTAGTGAGCGGACAAGGAAACCATGAAAACTGTATAAAATTGTCCCAATATGTGTAAATCTCTTTCTCCTATCCAAAGTATTATAAGATGTCAAATATATACTGGTTAAAATGTTATTAAGTAGAGTAAGTAAATAAATGAGTAAATAATGTGGTTCTTGCCTGCTTAACTGTATACTAATCATATTATGACAAGTGAATAGCTGTATGTTCTTTGCTATGCTGTTTTGTTATTTCCCTTTTGACCTGTCTTTCAGGAAAGTTGGATGACCATTGATAAGTATACTTATATTGCTTAAAGTATAATTATATTTATAAAGACCCTCATAATATTAGTGCCTCTCTATAACCCCAATTATTTCAGGGAGCACTACTCCATGGACAAAGACTGAGTTGTACCTTATAAGTACCAATGCAAAGGGAAAATTACGACCAAATCGTCTTATATTGCAAAAGTGAAAAGATTTATTAAAACATAGTGGACGGACAAACAAAAAAGGTTCACCAACCCGTGGTGGGTGGACCCCTCAGGTGTTTCTGGTTATAAGTTATAAATATACAATGTACAGAATAGACTGAGATTGTATACAATCACAACTAAATAATATGAATGACTGGCATCAACCTCTAAGTGTAGGTGCAAGCAGAAAAAATACATTAAATATAAGGGAGTTATCTGCTGCGACACTAAACACTATGTGCACTTTTAATGAGTGCCAGCAGTAGCTAAACTGCACAGCTAATACAGACACAGTGTGAATAGGGGTATAGCAATCACTGCTCTAGATACAATGCAAAATGGAAGACTTAGCTTCAACAGTAGCTACTACGGAGTGCCCGGAAACCAACGCCAAGGTGCTTCCGTTTTTCCGGGTCCTAACGCTATGACTAATGGTGGTTTGTGAGATGCTGGGTTTATATGCCTCTATTCTGATTAAAAACAAGAAAAATATGTGTTGGACTCAGACAAAATGGAGGCCTCAGCTGGTCACAGGGCGGGGGAAGGGGAATAGGGAGGGAGCTCAGTCATAAGAAATACAATTATAACTAAATAATATGAATGACTGGCATCAACCTCTAAGTGTAGGTGCAAGCAGAAAAATTACATTGATTGCTATACCCCTATTCACACTGTGTCTGTATTAGCTGTGCAGTTTAGCTACTGCTGGCACTCATTAAAAGTGCACATAGTGTTTAGTGTCGCAGCAGATAACTCCCTTATATTTAATGTATTTTTTCTGCTTGCACCTACACTTAGAGGTTGATGCCAGTCATTCATATTATTTAGTTATAATTGTATTTCTTATGACTGAGCTCCCTCCCTATTCCCCTTCCCCCGCCCTGTGACCAGTTGAGGTCTCCATTTTGTCTGAGTCTAACACATACTTTTCTTGTTTTTAATCAGAATAGAGGCATATAAACCCAGCATCTCATATACCACCATTAGTCATAGGGTTAGGACCCAGAAAAACGGAAGCACCTTGGCGTTGGTTTCCAGGCACTCCGCAGTAGCTACTGCTGAAGCTAAGTGTTCCATTTTGCATTGTATCTAG
This sequence comes from Allobates femoralis, assembly GCA_033576535.1. Taxonomy (NCBI): domain Eukaryota; kingdom Metazoa; phylum Chordata; class Amphibia; order Anura; family Aromobatidae; genus Allobates; species Allobates femoralis. The sequence continues at coordinate 16,951,648 of JARQOC010000003.1, forward strand.
AGCAGTGATTGCTATACCCCTATTCACACTGTGTCTGTATTAGCTGTGCAGTTTAGCTACTGCTGGCACTCATTAAATGTATACAATCACAAGCATAAAGTCGTGATATGTTACATGCACAAAATTATGCATTACTTGTTTACAAAGAATATATCTCTCTATAACACAATAATTATATTGTCTGATATTAATATATCTGTTTGACTATTATGAGTGGTCAGGTCAATCGTCAAAGGGCTGTATGTCTCATGTTTTTGTTCTCATGTACTTTCTCTTTACAAATCAATGGGTTATGATTTTTGTTATGTATCTCTCTCTTGTGGATAACTGTGCTTATTTGCAGATATTTAAGAAGTTTATAATCCTTTGTATACTCTCCTTAATGATAGTGGTATATGATAAAATGTTCAAGAAGAATGAGTCTTGTACTTTAAGGTTTTATGTGATATTTATATGTAATCTAATATATAAAGCTGAATGTGTGTATGTGTGTATGTATGTGTGTATGTATATCCGGGATTGGCATCTACACCGTCGCAGCTACAGCCGCAAAATTTTGCAGAGTCACACGTCTGGACCCCGGGAGCGTCATAGGCTATGTTGTGAGGCGAAATTTTAACCCTGCGCATTCCAGTTCACCAAACAATTTTGCCCCTATCTACATAATGGGAAAAAAGGGTAAGGAAACGTGTGGGAGGAAAATCGACAGCTGTCAGCTATAGAGAAAAAATTTTGCACAGTCACACGTCTGGACCCCGGGAGCGTCATAGGCTATGTTGTGAGGCGAAATTTTAACCCCGCGCATTCCAATTCACCAAACAATTTTGCTCCTATCGACATAATGGGGAAAAAGTGACAGTTACCAGTTGACAGTTGTGAATGAGAGGGGCTTAATGATAGCACCAAAGACTAACAGCACATACCAGCATATAGTCACTAAGGTGGGGCCCCAACATGAGATATTCACCACACACAGGGACATGTATATACACCACGTGTATAGTCGCTAAAGTGCAGCCCCAACATTGGATACTCACCACGCACCCGAACAAACACACACCACAAAGAGACACACACAACACAGAGACACACACACACCCCCAAGGGGACACACACACACAGTCTATAGCGACACATGCACTCACCCCACAAGGACACACACACCACAAAGAGACACACATAACACAGACACACACCACACAGACCCCCCCCACAGGGACACACACACATAGCCACCCTATAGGGACACATGCACTCACCCCACAGGGACACACACACACCACGAAGAGACGCACACACACCACACAGACCCCCCCCCGGGGACACACACACATACACACCCTATAGGGACACATGCACTCACCCCTCAGGGACACAGACACCAAAAAGAGACACACATAACACAGAGACACACACACCCCACACAGACACCCCCCCACAGGGACACACACACATACACACCCTATAGGGCCACATGCACTCAGCCCACAGGGACACACACACACCACAAAGAGACACACACAACAGAGACACATACCACACAGACCCCATCCAGAGGGATACACATCCCAGGGACAAACACACCACACAGACACAGATGAGCGCAAATCACCTCACACAACTCGCCTCATACGTGTGCTATCTTTATTTTTGAAACATAAACATCTGATTAAAAACAGCCAATGTGCAACACATGTGCCATATAGGGAATTAAGGCAGATGTCAGTCACATGAGCTGTTTATTATGTGTATGTGTGAGGTAACATATACTGCCCGGCCAGGGGGAGGGTTTACTGTTGGCTGGAGATTTATTAGGCTGCCTATAGCAACCAATCACAGCTCAGCTTCTATTTTCCTACAGGTCATTAATATCACATATTCAAATTCTATTTTGTTATAGCTAACAGCAGTTATTTATTAACCCGGGCGTAGCCGGGTACTACAGCTAGTAATCTTAATATTTTTGGTATTTTTTTTTATGTTACTAATAATGTAAAACTGATACACAATTCCCCAGGCTGCTTCTAATATATTTTGAGGTTTCTTTCCCCTTCAACAGATTGGACTCTGAAAACATCCAATGAATAGCGAAATTAACCTTTTCCATACTAACTGTAAAATCTAAATGAATCTTTTCTTTTTAGAATAAGCTGTTGATTATTGCAGTGATATGAAGTGTTTTTATGGGTAAAAATGACACAACCTTTTTCCTTATAGCAATGTGTGAATATGTTATGTGATATGTTATGTTGACTGTTCTACAGTTCCCCCTCTATTTTCAGATGAAGTCAATGAGATCAAGGAAGTTAATTTAGGGACAGTGGGAGAACTCCATGTGAGGCTAGTGTAGGGTTCAGGTGCCTGGGGGTAGGGATGGGCGAATCTACTCGTTACTACTCGGTACTCGCCGAGTAGTAAGGGATTCGCCCGACTCGTTACACTGCGAGTAATCTCAGGGATGACTCGCAGTCAGTAACGAGTCCGCAGGGAGCGAAGGAAGAGAGGGGGGAGAAATGCTCCTTACCTCTCTTCCGGCTTCTGCTATGTGCTGTGTGCTGGGCTCTGGGACTTGCTGGCTGCGGCAGCTCCAGGGTCCTAGAGCCCACCTACACAGAGATGTAGCAGAGCTGAAAAAGTTCTCAGCCTGCTCACTCCCTGTGCATAGATATGTATATGTATGCACAGGGTTGTGGCAGTGAAGATGTCGTTTTTGGACTACGTCGGACGGAAGAGGATTTTTGGAGTAAAGATGGAGTCCCTAATGGCTTTTTTGTTTTATTTTTAATAAAAAAATTTTCTCTGTGTTGTGTTTTTTTTTTATATTGAGTACTGGAAATTCATGGCGGTCATGTCTAATATTGGCGTGACCGCCATAAATTTCGTGCTTAGGGCCAGCTGATAATACAAAGCTGGCCCTAACCTCTTTATTACCCAGCGTGCCAATGCCACCAGGGCCGCTGGAAGAGCGGGGTTCAGCGCCAGAAGATGGCGCTTCAATGAATGCGCCATCTTCTGGGGCGGCTGCGGGCTGCAATTTGCAGCGGGGGGTGCCCAGAAAGCTTGGGCATCCCTGCGCTGCGGATTCCAGCCCCCAGCTGCTTAGCTGTACCTGGCTAGACATAGAAATTGCGCGGAGCCCCACGCATTTTTTTTTTTATTATTTCATGAAATTCATGAAATAATAAAAAAAAGGGCTCGCCTATATTCTTGTGTCCGGCCAGGTACAAATAGGCACCTGGGGGTTGGGGGCAGCTCGTCGCTGCCTGCTGGATCTGGCTGGTTACAAAAATACGGCGAAGCCCACGTAATTTTTTTTTTTGAAAAATCTATAAAACAATCCTAAAAAAGGATTGCATCTTTACTAACCCCTCGACCATGGTGGAGGGGTTAATAAAGATGCAGTCCCTTTTTTAGGATTGTTTTATGGATTTTTCAGAAAAATTTCACGTGGGCTTCGCCGTATTTCTGGAACCAGCCAGATCCAGCAGGCAGCGACGGGCTGCCCCCGACCCCCAGGTGCCTATTTGTACCTGGCCGGACACAAGAATATAGGCGAGCCCTTTTTTTTTATTTCATGAATTTCATGAAATAATAAAAAAAAAAATGCGTGGGGCTCCGCGCAATTTCTATGTCTAGCCAGGTACAGCTAAGCAGCTGGGGGCTGGAATCCGCAGCGCAGGGATGCCCAAGCTTTCTGGGCACCCCCCGCTGCAAATTGCAGCCCGCAGCCGCCCCAGAAGATGGCGCGTTCATTGAAGCGCCATCCTCTGGCGCTGAACCCCGCTCTTCCAGTGGCCCTGGTGGCAATGGCTCACTGGGTAATTAAGGGGTTAGGGCCAGCTTTGTATTATCAGCTGGCCCTAAGCCCGAAATTTATGGCGGTCACGCCAATATTAGACATGACCGCCATGAATTTCCAGTAATCAATATAAAAAAAAAAACACAGAGAAAATTTTTTATTAAAAATAAAACAAAAAAGCCATTAGGGACTCCATCTTTATTTTAAAAATCCTCTTCCGTCCGACGTAGTCCAAAACGCAATCTCAGCTCTGCTACTTCCCTGTCTGTGCTTAGACAGACAGGGATGTAGCAGAGCTGAGAACTGACTAAACAGTCAGAGTTCAGCTCAGGGCATTAGGACCTGAGCTGAACTCTGCTGTCAGCCAGACTCGCTCTGCTCCGGAGATTCCCGAGCAGTGACGCAAGTTAATTTATTCACTGCTCTTGTCACCATTCGGGAATCTCCGGAAACAGAAGCAGAGAGAGTCGGGGAGCTAGTCTGCGGCTGAGGCGGCAGCGGCGGCGGAGGCAGGGGTAAGTAGCCGGCCGGGCCGGTGCACCCCCCCTCTCCCCCCTCACCCCCCCTGACCCCCCCTTCCCCCCTCCCCCCTTCAATCTTTTTTTTTTTTTTATTATTATTCTTTAAAAGCCAGCGGCTTTTTGCTGCTGGCTTTAAAAGAATAACAGGGGGATTTGCAGGTTTTTCCTCTGCTGCCAGACCCCTTATAAGGTCCGGCAGCAGAGGAATCGCTGCAATACTCGCCTCCCCATTCATTTACATTGGACTCGCTAGACTCGCAACGAGTAGCGAGTCCTGGACTCAGACTCGTTACAGTCTAGCGAGTCCGAGTAATTTAGGATTCGCCCATCTCTACCTGGGGGCCCTTTACAAGGAAGGAGTCTCTAAGGTGTCTGGATGAAGAAATCCACTTCCCCTTCCCCATCACATGGGCAGTCTCAAAGGACTTTTAGGGAAAAACTTATTGTTTAGGGGGGAATTGTCAGAGTGAGAGGACATATTTTCATACATTTTTATACCCTTTTTATACATACATATATATATATGTCTTTTATATTCTTATATATGAAACAATAAGTTTTTCCTTAATATATTATATATATATATCCAACTGTTGAAAGAAGGTTGCTAGAAGCTGAGGAGTTGATCTGTCTCCTGCATTCCAGTGCCAGGAGGCGCTGGACGGAAACCTGAGATTCCCTGTATTCGAGGCCCAATGATGACATCTCAGCAGGAGGAAGGATGAATTTAACAGAAGAACGAAGAACTAATCACTAACACTAGATTTAGATATATTTGCTTAACCCCGCCTGACCCTGGTTATTGCACGCCTTTTCTTCCACAGTATATAATATAGTGTAACTGGAAATAAAGTTGCAGTTGCTGTGACCGTTGTTGAGCATGCACTGAGATTGAACCAGATACCTTTGTCTGACTCATTCTTATTTGGGTACCCCATGCTCTTAGTCTAATTTGGAGTGACTGGTGAAGGAGTGTATTGTCGCAACGCCCCGACAATTTACTAGTCTCGATCTCCTTGTCCTATAAACGAGCTCTCACGACCTCACTGTTCGTTACGCTATCATGCAGGTTACCGGTCTACCTTGAAAGATCGGTGGTGGCAGCTTAAGTTTGGTATTTATGTGATATTGTGGGCCTGAGGGTGACTGGATCGAGGTATATATACGCTCCTAGCAGGAATTGGTGGTATATATACATCCGGTCACATTACGTGTCGCAGTAGACAGCATAAATTAGGGCAGCTGGGCTACTTTCTTATCCTCTGGCAATACCGGATTTGGCCAGCAGGCAAAGGGGGCGCCAGAGAGCTTCCAGTCCTGACTAAGTCTTTTGTGACACTCAGTATTGAGTAGAAGCACTCTTTTGAGCTAATACAGTCATGAGTCTTCTTGGGAATGATGCAACAAATTTTTCACACCTATATTGCGGGATCCTCTGTCATTTTTCTTGCAGATCCTCTCCAGTTCCATCAGGTTGGCTGGTGAACGTTGGTGGAGCCATTTTCAGGTCTCTCCAGAGATGCTCAATTGGGTTTAGGTCAAGGCTCTGGCTGGGCCAGTCAAGAATGGTCACAGAGTTGTTCTGAAGCCACTTCTTTGTTATTTTAGCTGTGTGCTTAGGGTCATTGTCTTGTTGGAAGGTGAACCTTCGGCCAAATCTGAAGTCCAGAGCACTCTGGAAGAGGTTTTCATCCAGAATATCTCTGTATTTGGCCGCATCCATGTTTATGTGGCACCCCACTGGTCAGGCGTCACATTTGGGGTACTGCACCCATAAAAGAGTGTGCAGTTATCCCTGTCCCAGTGGGAATGTAAGGTTTGTAGGAGGCTCCCACCCCGACTCTCCCACACTCAAGCCTAGGGAAATGGTTGGAGCCAAGTCCCTGGGGGGAGAGTTAGGGGAGGAGGGAGGTAGAAAAGCGGGGAGTTCTAGTTTGCCCTGAGGGAGAAGAAGGAACGGGAGCCCTGAGTGAGAAAAGGGGACTCCAAGAGAGGGGGCCTGAGAGAAGAACAGGCAGCCCAGGAACAAAGCGAGGAAACCCCCATACTGGAGAGCCCTGGACAACCACGGGGAGCCAGCTCCGAGGACGCGGTGCAGGAAGTCTAGCCCCTGAGCTGCCAATACCAGTCGTCGCGGGTCAGTCCACTGGCCCCGACACCCTGCCCGAACAGCACGGCCACACCAGAATCACCCACCAAGGACAAGCCCCCTTCTTAAGAGCTGGGAAGCACAAGAACTCAATAGAACCCCAATGGGCCTGGTAATAAGGGGTAGTGCAAGGACAGGTATCAGCAACAGACAGGGGATCGACTATAGAAGGCATACCATGGGAGTCTCCGAGAGACCTTGCAGCCTGCTGTGACTTCCTGGCCGGTTAACTCTTGAGAAAGACTGCTTTGCAGTGTAAACTGTATTACCACCAAAACTGTTCCAGTCAAGTACCCGGGTAGAATGACAGAATCTTCGTGTGTTTGTTCTTCTACCATACTGCTGATCATTGAAATTTAAAGTCTGCATCCCCATCATCGGAACACTCCTGCCCTGGAGGCCCAGCTCCACCTGCAAGAAGCTGTTCCGTCAAAGCTGCAATAATATTGCGTGCAGGAGGTCTGAAGCGGCGCTGGTGTCCAGTCACCAGAAACTGCAGGTGGTGTCACGTAAACTCTATACTTTATTATTTTCAAATTTTCCCCTTTGAAAGCAGACCACCAAGGTCACGGGTCTGGGCAGGCCACCAGTGACATCCCTACCGCTGCAGAGGGCCCAGATACCCAAGTCCCCATAACCCTTGGATGCGTCATTTACTGTAAATGCAACCAGTCATCCTGTCTCTGCAGCTGAAAAATACCTCCATAACTTGATGGTGTCACCACCATATTTACTGTTGGGAATGTATTGGGCAGGTGATGAGAAGGGCCTCCACACATACCTGGTAAAATTATCACAAAAAAGTTATATGTTCCCCTCATCAGACCAGAGAATTTCATTTTTCACAATCTGAGAGTCCTTCATGTTTTTTTTTTTTTTTGCAAACTCTATGTGGGCTTTCATATATCTTGCACTGAAGAGAGACTTTCGTCGGCCCACTCTGCCATAAAGGCCCGACTGGTGGAGGGCTGCAATGATAGTTGACTTTGCTGAACTTTCTCCCATCTCCCTACTTCATCTCTGGAGCTCAGCCACAGTGATCTTGGAGTTCTTCTTTTCCACTCTCACCAAGGCTCTTCTCCCACGATTGCTCAGTTTGGCTGGACAGCCAGGTCTAGGAAGACTTCTGGTGGTCCCAAACTTCTGCCATTTAAGGATTATGGAGACCACTGTGCTCTTAGGAACTCTGAGTACTGCAGAAATTATTTAGTTACCTTGTCCAGATCTGTGTCTTGCCACAATTCTGTCTTTGAGCTCCTTGGAAAGTTCCTTTGACCTCATGATTCTTATTTAGTCTGACATGCACTGTGAGCTGTGAGGTCTTATATAGACAGGTGTGTGCCTTCCCAAATCAAGTCCTATTAGTTTAATTAAACACAGCTGGTCTCCAATGAAGGAGTAGAATCATCTCAAGGTGGATCACAAGGAAATGAACAGCACGTTACATAAATTTGAGTGTCTGAGCTAAGGGTCTGAATACTTTTGTGGCACCCTGCCACCCTGTTGGGCACCACAGAACCCTTGTTACGCAAATGTTGTGGAAACAGCAAACATCACTCACAAAAAAAAACACCTACAACACCTAGACACCTGTTTCACCCCAGGCCTCTAGGGGGGCTCCACTGGTCACTTTGAGCCAGTTCCCCCTATAAATAGGGTCCTGGAGAGAGAAACATTAGAGTGTGCAGATGCTAGGAGAGCTGCAGGAAGTGTGCAGTCACTGGTTCTGGAGCCACACTAGGCCCAAACCAGCATACCCAGCAAGTGAGAGACCCTTGCAATTGGGGTCAAAGGACAGGAGGAAAGCACCTCTCAGGGACAGCAGAGTTACCCTAACTCTCCCGATAATCCGGTTACTGGAACCGAAATGTGGGAACGACTACGTACACCACAGAGAACCCAGCACTAAGACCAGGGAGTTTAGCCCCTGTACACCTGAAGCACCTACCGACGAGAGCCCAGGGACGGAGAAGCAATTGCACCTCACTCCTTTGATAGTGCCCTCAGTGCAGTTAACCCAGGTGAATCACGTTACCGCATCGTACTACCTGGTCCAGCAGGATTCTATATCCACCCGACCCGGTCCGAGTATCAGAGAAAGGAAGCCTACACACTGTTTGCTGTGAAAACTCCAGGAGCGACAACCTCATCCCCGGTCCGAGCGTACCTGTTGAGAACAGTAAAGGTACCCAAAAGACTTTGATGTGTCTGTGCATTATTCCTGGACCCGTCAGCAGGACCACGAGTTGCCATACACCATCACGTGCAGCTCCAGGCCCCGGGGACTCCTGCTCATCCTGTGGGGAGCGTCCCATCTTGCTGCCATACATCCCCCCGGAGGCCCAAGCAGCGCTGGTGAGATCACTGGAACACCCGCAGGCGGCATCACGAAAAGAATTAACCCCTACTGTTCAGCCATCCCCATTGATCTGGACCAACGGGTGCGGAACCGTGACAGGGAGGAGCGCAGCTCGAGACGTGTACCCCCGGCTACGGTGAGTCAGAATTTGGCGTCACGAACTGGATACAAGCAGGCCCGTTTCCCAACGGGTATTGTGTGGTATTTTAATGACTGTGATTATTGAACTGTACATTTGAACCGCCATTGCGGAAGGCGGGAAAAGAAGGCGTTACTGTGCAAAGGGCGCCAAGATAGGCCCCGCCCCACACTCTGACGACTTCCCCTAAACGCAGCAGGAACCGGAAACTCCCGTGGTGCCTCACTTCCGTTTGATTCGAAAGGACTGGCCACGCTTAACTAAGGGGGAGCGAGGATGAGTAGCCTGGATTCCAACGACACGGCACCCCCGCTACTAAACCAAGCGGCACCGCTAAACGCACCTCAAGTCGGACAACAACACACTGGCGGTATGCCGCAACAACTTGCTCCGATTATGCCGATATCCCTGCCATATGTTCCGAATGCAGCCTGGTTGCCAAAGTACAGCGCTACACCCGGTACCTTGGAGACGTTCCAAAGGAAGATATGCCAAGTGCTGGACATGTACGCTATGACCAGTAAGCAGAGGGCTTCAGTTATAATGAGACAGTTAACAGGCGCCGCGGAGCTGCAGAGCCGAAACTGATCTATAGAAGCTCAGGAGTCTGTGGAGCAGATATTTGCTAAATTAACCCGGGTTTTTGAACATCATGCTGAGGCTGAGTTAAGACTGATGTTTTATCATTGTAAACAAGGGGCACAGGAGAATGCCCTGGACTATTCACTGCGCTTGCAAGAGGCACTGAGACAGTTAAAACAAGTCGATCCTGATAGTGTCAGAGATGAGAACAAAGCGTTAATTGGACAATTTGTTGTGGGACTTAGACTACCGGATGATAGAAAACAAGCAAGCTGGTGGGCCCTGCAAAATCCTGTCGCTGAGTTTGACACTTTGAGAGACTTAACAGTGCGGGGACAGCAGCTCCCTACGGTGCCCGATCTAACCTCACAGCCGCAGTATACTGACACCCCCTCCGTGTCGGCAGCAGCATCTCTAATCTCTGCGGTTCAGTCTAGTGCACAGACTATAACACCCGACTGGTTTGAACAACTGTGTGCTAATGTAGAGCAGCTGATGAAGGACATGGCCAAGCTCCAAGCTGGGAGAAGACCCAAGATAGAAGCAAGGTCATCGGACAAGATCCAGCTTGCTGACAGCCCCGACAATGTCCCATGGATGAAAAGAAAGACACAGCCGCCGTGAGGAAAACCTGCAGATCACCGCAGCCCTGACAGGCACCGCGTCAGTCAGCAGAGCGACAAAGAAGGATGCAACCAACAATCCCGTCCTTTAAACGAGCAACCCCTGGGCGAGAAGGGCCAACCCCAGGAGTAGACTGTTCAGGCCCGAGCAACTGGGAATACAAGGACATAGGAGACTGTCCATACCTACCAAACGTCATTGATGGCATCGCTACCTCCGCCCTGATAGACACTGGATCCCAGATGACGACCATCCCGTGTATCCTTTACAAGCAGTTCTGGCCAGATGTTGAGCTGGAACCCCCACACTCCAATCTGAACATTGAAGCCACTAATGGTATGATAGTTCCAGTGGAGGGACAATGGGAAGCTACAGTAAAGGTGGGGAGGGTGCAGCTGAAGAACCAGGGTATCATAGTGGTTCAGGATAGATCAAACGAGAGGGATCCACATGTAATACTGGGTACTAATATTATGGTCAAATGTATCGATGAAGTGTTGTTTTTACTCCAACAGAGTGTTGATGCTGGTAGACCAAGAGAAAAAAGAGCTATCCAAAAACAGATCCGAGCTTTGGTATATTAACAACAGGTAAAAATGTCTAATGGTGAAATTGGCAGAGTACGGGTCACAGATCCCATTCCAATTGTGGTACCACCCAGAAGTGAAATGATGATCTGGTGTCGAGTAGCCATAGGCTTCAGAGGGCAGGACTACCAAGCTGTAGTAGAACCTGTAATGTCTGAAAGTTGTCCTACACTCTTGACAGCCAGAGGGTTGGTCGATGTGAGAAAGGGGAGAGTCCCCATACGCATATTAAATTATGGTGGTGACGAAGTCAAACTGCCAAGATATGCAACTGTCGCAAAATTGTACCAGGTTGAAAATAATGCTGTAATTGATGTAAAATCCTCTTCCCAAACATTAACTGATGAACCCCCTCACTCCAAAGATCAGTTAGAGAAATGGTGTCAGGAGCTCATTGTAGGAACTGACAACACTCATCAGAAAAATGGAGTATACCGGGTAGTTCGGGAGTATGAGCAAGTGTTCAGTAAACACCCACTCGACTTTGGGAGGATTAAAGGGGTACAACACCAAATCCCCACAGGCAACCATGCACCTATCAAAGAAAGGTACAGGCCTATACCACCCACACACTACCAAAAAGCAAAAGAGATGCTTCAGGACATGAAAAATGCAGGAGTCATTAGGGATAGCTGTAGTCCCTGGGCAGCACCACTAGTCCTGTTTAAAAAGAAAGATGGTAGTATGAGGATGTGCGTACACTACAGACAAATCAATAAAGTCACACACAAGGATGCATACCAGTTACTCCGCATAGAGGAGTCACTAGCTGCACTTAAATCTGCCAACTACTTCTCCACATTAGATCTTACTAGTGGGTACTGGCAGGTTGCCGTAGCAGAGGAGGATCGTGAGAAGACAGCCTTCACGACCCCCATGGGGCTCTGCGAGTTCAACAGTATGCCATTCGGGTTGTGCAACGCCCCAGGAACATTTCAGAGACTGATGGAGTGTTGTCTGGGCCACAAGAATTTGAGACTGTCATGTTATACCTTGATGATGTCATTGTATACTCTCAGACCTATGAAGACCACCTGCAACACACATCCCTGGTGACTGGTGGTCACTGAGTGAAGTGTTCGAGTCACTGTCCAAGTACGGGATGAAACTGAAACCATCCAAGTGTCACCTGCTGAAACCCAAGGTCCAATACCTAGGACATGTGGTTAGTGCCGAAGTTGTAGCACCCGACCCGGACAAGGTAACCGTCATCAAGGACTGGCCAGCACCAACCACTCACAAAGAGGTACGTCAATTTCTAGGACTGGTGGGGTACTATCGATTCATCAAAGGCTATACCAAGATAGCAGCACCTATGCAAGATCTCCTAGTAGGTCAATCCAAAAACGGCAAGATCAGGGGACCCCCGTTCCACTGGGCACCAGAACAGGAACAATCCTTCCAAAAGTTAAAAGATGCTTTAACTGGAGAAGAGATCCTAACATACCCTGATTACAACCTCCCATTTTTACTGTACACTGATGCAAGTAATGAAGGCTTAGGAGCAGTCCTATCCCAACGTCAACAAGGGAAGGAAAAGGTGATAGCCTACGCCAGCAGAAAGCTCCGTCCCACAGAAAGGAACCCGGAGAACTACAGCTCTTTCAAGCTAGAGTTCCTGGCCCTGGTCTGGGCAATCATAGAGCGTTTCAAGCATTACCTGGCATCCGCCCCGTTCACATCTTTCACGGACAACAACCCTCTAACACACTTAGAGACTGCAAAGCTGGGAGCCCTAGAACAGTGTTGGGTAGCAAGACTCTCAAACTATGATTTCACTGTAAAATACCGGGCAGGTCACAAGAACGGCAATGCTGATGCCCTGTCCAGAATGCCTAACCTTCCTGAAGAGGGAGAAGACATAGATGACCTGGAGGAAATTGAACTATCTGCTTTCCACCGTACGGGTACTGCAACGTGTCATTAGGTGAACCAGAGACATGTAGAGAGGACCGTGAACCCTTTACCTCACCATGACTGGAAAGAGGTTCAAGCTAACAATCCAGATGTCAGCTTGGTAAGAGAGCTGATAACTCAAGAGCACACCAGCATGGACCCTGATGCCTCACAAAATGCTAAACGCCTATGGAAAGAGAAGGGGAAGTTGTTTGTCTACCAAGGTAAACTATGCAGAAGGTGTCTGTATCCCAGAACACACAAACTCATCTGGCAGATTGTAGTTCCGAAAACTGAAGCCCAAATGATCCTTGAAGCATACCATGACGATGCAGGATACTTTGGATGGAAGAAGCTGGAGAGACTCCTGAAAGATTGGTTCTACTGGGTCGGCATGCGAGGCTCAATTGACAAGTGGTGTAAAAACTGTGGACCATGTCACCTTCGAAGGAAAGACCATTTAACTCAGAAAGCTCCATTGCAACCAATTGTTACCAAGAAACCCCTTGAAATAGTTGCTCTTGACCACGTAAAGTTAACCCCAATTCGCACTGGGTACACTTACGCTCTCACCATTGTTGATCACTATTCAAGGTTCCTGGTAGTAGTTCCAGTTAAGGATTTAACTGCAGAGGTAGCGGCCAAAGCATTCCAGAGTTACTTCTGTCGCCCCCATGGGTATCCAGACCAAGTCTTGACTGACCAAGGGCCAGCCTTTGAATCAGCTCTGTTTCAAGAATTCCTAGGGCTATATGGGTGTAAAAAGATCAGAACCACACCGTATCATCCCCAAACCAACGGTTTATGTGAAAAAATGAACCATATTGTCATTGACATGCTCAAAACCTTGCCAATCGAGGAAAGAAACCAATGGCCTGAAAAACTTCCAGACCTTGTGGACATCTACAACCACATATCAGTTAGTTCAACTAACTACACACCTGCTTACCTGATGCGGGCAAGACCAGGTAAATTACCTATTGACTTACAGATGGGAACTATTGAACCAACGCAAGATTCTTCTGATGAAGATTGGATCAGTCAATGCCAAGAACAGTACAAAAAAGTACAAGAGAGTGTTGAAAGAAACCTGGACATCAGCAGAACCAAACAAGAGAAAGACTTTAACAAGCACGCCTCAGCAGAACCTCTAGCAACAGGTGAATTAGTGCTAAAAAGAAAAAGAAAAACAAACAAATTAGATGACAATTGGGAATCTGAACCCTACACAATTATGCCATCACAATATGACAACTCCAAAACTTGCGTTATTAGCAAAGATCAAGGAATTACCTTCACAACTGTATCAAGAGACCATTTGAAGAAATGTCCAGAACAATTAATACCACAAGTAACCAGTTACCCTGTAGTAACAACAGTAGAAGAACCTAAAGAAAATCTGGTCCATACAGAAATTGGAGATTTACCAGCCGACTGGCCACAATGCAATGGTGCATTCATCATACCAGTTATGCATTTCTACCAGCCTGTAGATAATCAACCAACAATCCCTATTCCACAAGTTCAACAAGAACCAGTTCAAGTGCAAGAGATGCAGCCTGTTATCTTGGAACCTGAGATTCCTGTAATTGGTGAACCTGCTAGTCTCACAGTAAGACAAAGTACTCATAGACAATTACCTACACTACCACCTTTAACAGAGGATAGTCTAGTAGATAGACTACGTACATACTATGGTATTACAGAAAGACAAAGAAGCAACAGACCAACAACCAGTTTGTACAATACACAAACAGCTTTTGAAACACCTACATTACGCAGATCCACACGTAGTACATTAGGACAACCCCCAAGCAATTATGGAGAATGAATTTAAAATGTAGTGGAACCTTATTACCTGTTAGTAAATGTAAATAGTACCCGTGTTCAAAAACTGTAAAGAGTAGTGTACAGAAGGGTGGAGGAACTGGGCTCTGTCCCAAGTAGATTAAGTAGGGGATAGAAAGTGCCTGGTAGGGTGAAAAGGTTAGACGCGGGTTCCCAAGCAGAGACACCCATAGGGAATGTATAAAGTTTACCGTGTATACCCGTGTATATTTTCAAGCCATGAGAGACTTTACTGCTGGACTTTACCGTTTTTTCCCTTTTCATAAACTTGGACAATTGTCACAGGACTTGTGTGACCTAAAACTTACCTTTTTACAGCCTGCGGCAGATGGACTAGTGCCGTATGGACTGCTTTTCATATTGTTCCCGTTTTTCCCTTATTTTTCAGTGATTTTTGTTTTTTTTTTTCCTTAAGACTCTGTAAATACCTGTTATTAAATGTTTATAAAATGCTTAGTGTTAAGTTGTAAAAAGAAACTTTTTTGCTCAGTCCGGGAGAACTGAAGTTAACTAAGGGGGAATGTGGCACCCTGCCACCCTGTTGGGCACCACAGAACCCTTGTTACGCAAATGGAGTGTACCTGCTGGGCCTTTTGCCACTTCATAGAGGCACTGCTGCAGTGCTTCCAGCTTGGGACTGATCTGGAGGGTAATACTGACTGTGCTGAGGACCTAGAGGAGAGGAGACACAATTTATTGTAGAGGGCCCATTGTAGGCCCTGCCAAATGAGTGAGTGAGGGCACTCCGATATGAATCAGTGGGGGCCCTCCCAAATGAATAGTACAGGGCCACCTAAGGCCCCTCACAAAATTAAATACAGGAGGTCCCTCCCAAATGTATAGAGGAGGGCCCTCCCAAATGTATGGATAATCTACAGTGGCATCGACCGTGGCTTTACTTATGCTATTACTCTACAAATATGGAATTTCTGGTCCCTCCAAAAGTAAAGGTAGAGAGCCAGCTGTGGGCCCTCCCAAATAAGAGAGTGAGGGCCCTCCCAAATTTATAGAGGAGAACCCTCCAAAATATATATGTATAGATGACCTTCAGTGGCATAAACCAAGGCTTTGCTTATGCCATTATTCTTAACAGTGGGGCAAAAGTAAGGCCATTTCCAAACTACAACTATGGAATGTCTGGACCCTTCAAAAGTAATGATTCACAGTTGGAAACCAGACCTTTTTGCTAAAAAAATTGTCGAACATAGCTTTGTCCTGGAAAAAAGTTTTAAATCTAAAATGTCCCTAAAATGTTATCTGATTGTTTTGGGCAGAAACGCTCGCCAGAAGACCCGCTAACTTACAGTTAGGAGTGTTCTCGCTATCGGGTCTACCGACTTGTATTAAGTTGTAGAATATTTTTGAGCTTTAAATTATTTTTTTAAGCTTCTTGGAGTTTTCAAGTGTTTTGACACCTGCAGGGTGTGAAGTTTGAGAACAGTGCCAGGTGTGGCAGCAGGTGTGAAGTCCAGGAAGCTTACTATGTCCTTAAAACATCCGTTCAAAACAGCTAATTTTTTCTTTTTATGGAATGGTTATTATTATTTATTATTTGGAGGGGTGAGCAAACCTTTCTAATTGTTGCTAGTCACCAGCGTGCAAGTCCTTCTCTTCTACTTGTATGTGATAGTAATTTATATAAAAATAGCATAGGCCATTACATGCTTCACATACATGGTCTTATAGATCTGTTCACACTCATGAAGCATCATAGTATTGATACTGATTCTTGAAAATGTGCAGTAAATTTATTCAATTTCATTCCATAAATGTACATTTTTGTCATTTGCACAACTGTATTATATGTATAATTAATATTGAATCTGTTCTTGCATTGCTGCACAATAGCCTTATTCAGCATTCCAGATGAATTGGTGACCTGAATAAACTTATTAGTTTCCATCATTATTTTTCCTCCAAATATGTCAGGCTTAAGTAATCACTCCACCCAACCTCAAGGCAAGGTGTTATCTTGTGGCATGGGGAATTGGATTTGTGAGTGATAATAATTGTGCAGCCCACCCCATGGATGGGTTAATGAGGTGGTAGGCAACAAGATTGTGCGAACAGTAAAGGGCCTGTCACACGCGTCAATATCGCCTGCACGATATCGGCTGCACGTGACGTTGCAGCGATATTGACGCTTGTGACATACTGAATCAACCAGCGATAAATCGCTGGTTGATGATCGCCAGGTTTTAGAATCTGTCCAAAAACCTGGCGATTGTCGCCCGGTGTACACGCAGCATCGCTGTGTGTGACACCGGGAGTAGCGATATTCCAGCTCCCAGCGCCTCTCACAAGCGCTGGGAGCTGGTAACTAAGGTAAACTGCGGGTATCTAGGCAGCGCGCGCTGCCTAGATACCCGACGTGTACCTTAGTTACCAGCCTCCTCCGCTCACCGGCTGGTATCTAAGGTACACAGCAGGTAACTAGGGACCCTAGTTACCCGCTGTGTACCTTAGATACCAGCCAGTGAGCGGAGGAGGCTGGTAACTAAGGTACACGTCGGGTATCTAGGCAGCGCGCGCTGCCTAGATACCCGCAGTTTACCTTGGAGACCAGCCTGCTCCCGCTTCCAGCAGGCTGGCAGCGGGAGCAAGACATCGTGGAAACGATATTTAAATCGTTTCCACGATGTTTCTGGTCAATTGATCGCTGGTGAGTCCGTCTGTGTGACAGCTCACCAGCGATCAGCCGTCAATGTCGTCAGCGATCATCTCGCTGACGACATTGACGCGTGTGACAGGCCCTTAATATCCTGTAGTTTATTGTCTGTGCCTGACTGCTGGCAATGAAGAGGCGGGCCCCTAGGCAAAGCAAACAGGTGTTACCGCAGAGATCAGCACCATCTTAGCAGTGCAGTGCACTACAACGCAGCTAGTCAGCTATACTTTGCTAGAGTGTTAGTTAGTGTTTGCTAACGTGTGCCTGCAGTACGCATTTTGGCTATGGATTATCCTCAATACATACCTCCTCCTCCTCCTAGAGGAGGTCATCATCCTCACCCTCTCTAGGGGCTGAGGGTGCTTGGGCCTTGTATGTAGCGATGTCTGGATACAGTGCTGGGTTCAGATGCCGGAGCAGGACCTGAGGAGCTCACAGTCAGGAGGTGACCATTCTACATGCCATCTGGAGGCATCAAATGTCATGTCTCCATAGGATTTTGCAGCATGCATGGCTGTATTACACCTGTAACTGGTGCTGCAGCTACTGGATCAGCAATTACACCAGGACCTGGAACATAAGGAGGATGAGGAAGAGGAGGAGGTAGAAGAGGCAGAAGGCCCATTTTCCCAGCCATGTGTAACACTCCCACAAGAGACCTTTGACTGGGAGAATGCTAAGTGGGGACCCCTTTCCACCTCCAATCTACTATTCTATATGGCATGAACCACCTCGTCCTGTCTGCATTGTTGAGGAGATTTCATTTGCAGATGCCAACACCTGATAGTGGTTGCATGGGACTAAGGCCAATGACTTCCATGATTAATGTCCCTGAGGCAAGGGGGTGGCATTCTTCCAGCATAGGAGGTTTGGCTTTCTAGCCAAACAAGGTACTAAGCATTGGTGCTATGTCAACTGGTCCACCCTGCTGAGTGACTATCTTCCTATAAGACTTCACACAATCTTTGTATGGGGAGGAGGTCACCTTCTTGAAGGTGATGGGCAAAAGGGGTGGTTTGTGGTTGGCATAAGTTGGGTTGCCACCGCCAACAAGTTTGAGAAGCGACGGCAGGAGGATGACCTGGAGAGAATGTGGCATCAGGTGGACAAGATGCCTCTCTTGGTTAGCCAGCCAGTTGCACTCAAACCCACAGGGCCTGTCAGAGTCCTCCAGATTGCTCCCATCTCTCCTAGATGGGTTGGTCATCCCCAAGCTCCTCCATCAACTTCTCCAGCAGAAGCTATGAATAGAGATGAGTGAACTTTGCTCCAACATATTTGCCAGTTTCAAATTTGACCGAACCAGGCCGGTTTACCTTGAGGAATGGAAAACCAAACAGTTTCCCAAAATGTCATCAAACGCGGCTTTGTTTGGGAATTAAAAATGACTCTTAAATTTAACCTGTTAATTTGGGGCCAAAGAACTTGCCAGAAAACACACTGGCTTGGGACAACACCAACCAAAAGGTTAGTCATGTGTCACAATGGTCTCTCTTACTTTGAAGACTTGTGAGGGTTTGAGAGCTCTGTCTTATTCCTGTAATGAGATTTCATTTTAAATGTGCTTATTTCCTTTTGTATTGTAGGAGTTAATGTCAGTTTCTTTTGCTGCAATGCTTCTTAGTTCTCTTCCCAGGTGTGACTACTTTGTGATCACTCTCATCTACTTTATATGGTCACATGGCCCAGTATTTCTTGCTGGTGATTGAATTTCATTCCCGGCCTGTTTACCTTAGGTGAAGGAGCTACTTTGGAGAAGTTGACCGTTACCAAGCTGTCTGCTGCCTAGGCTCGTGGCAGCAGGTGTGAAGCTGTCTTATTGTTTCTCTGTCTGTCTTTCCTTCCCCTCTTGTTGATTTTAGTGCAGTAGTTGGGACTAGTGCTTCCACCGGCCATCTTCCTATTGAGGATTAAAGTCAAGGCCAGCAAGGGACTAGATATCCTGCTTGGCAGCAAGCTGAAAGAAACTGTATAGGTGACAATATGGAGATCAGAGCACAAACACAGGTGCATACAGGAGGTATCCTTTCCCCCATTACCTACAAGCATGATCCCTGATGTATTTCTTCCTCCTGTGATTCCCAAGTCTGTTGTTTCGTGTAGTGCACTGGACACCGTAGGTCTGCGCGCCATTGTCACAAATTGTTTCCGGACATGGAGTGACAGCTGGTCCAAAGCAATTGGGTCTACTGGCTTGAATCATAGTGTAGAATTCTCTAAATAAATTTTTTAAGCTTCCTGCAGTTTGAAGGTGTTAATTTTGGAAACAGCGCCATATTGGCACGTATTGACTGCCTAGCAGTCTCGAAGTACCGCTGCTCTGGTTTAAACTAAGCCTTTTTTTTTCTCTGCGGTGTAGTGTGCGGCTCTACAGGTGAGGTTGCTGCAGGTGTGTGTGATGGATATGACTCATGCTTAGGTGAGCTGAGGGCATGCCTGGGCTGGTTGTTCCCCAGCCCTCTGCCATAAATGGGTCAGCTCACATCCAACTGATGTCGCTGATTCAGTTCACTTCTGGACTGTGACCTGTTGTGAGCAGATGCTGATCCGAAGCTGCTGCTTTGCTCTCCATTGGAAGTTGCTGGGTTCCGTTGTCCATTGATGGAGGTAGGGGCTTATGCCTAGGGCTTCTCAGGAGTTAGGAACTTAAGCTGGTGGCTCAGATCTACTCACCTATAGAGGTACCTCCGAGATCATGGCGAGTCACGGACCCCAGAATCAGGGCCAGAGCAGGCTCCCCTGACTCCCTACACCCAACTCCATCCTACTTCAGGGCCCCTCAACCACCCCAGTTTGACATAATCAGCGACCCACTATTTTGATCCCCATAGCTGCTATGTCAACATGAGCTTTTGCGCACCCTGGAGGAGGAACTCTCTCAGGAGGTTTCTACCTTGCAGAACCATGTGGTGCATCAGCTTCAAGAAGAGGTTGGGTATCTGACTTTGGTTCAGACACTGGCTGCACCAGAACCCAATATCTCCCTCCCTTACCGATTTTCAGGAGGGAGAGATCAATTTTTTGTGTTTAGTGAAGTCTGCAAATTATGTTTCAGGCTGCGTCCTCGTTCTTCGGGGAGTGAGGAACAGTGCGTAGGGATTATACTCTCCCTTCTTAAGCGGGATCTCCAGGCCTGGGCTTGTTCTCTGCTGACCGATTCTCCATCCATGCGGTCAGTGCTTGCCCTAGTGTATGGTGACCCTGATGCCGTCTCCCTTGCTGAGTCTAAACTACGGAAGCTCAGGCATGGAGCATGACTGGTTGAGGACTATTGCTCTGAGTTCAGGAGGTGGGCCACCGACACTCAATGGAACGACCCTGCTTTGAGGAATCAGTTCTGTCTGAGGTTGTCAGATCGGTTACAAGACACCATGACTCAGTACCCTGCTCTGGAGATGCTGGAGGCTGCAATGGCGCTTGCTATAAGGTTGGACAGGTGCCTAAGAGAAAGACCGGATCAAACCCTGCCCCCGGTGAGCATCCCTGCTGTGGAAGTTACACGTGTGGGTTCTGATGTTCCTAAGCAGTCGGGGACTGCAGAGTCTTGTACTAACCCATCTGCAGGTCATCAGGTTGGGACAGTCATGTTTCTTTTGCAGTCAAGCTGATCACTTCATTAGGCATTAGGGTATTTCCATACCGTGCTAACCTGGCTTCTCAGTTTCAGACGTCCCATGTGGATAAGCGCATGAGTGCTGCTGTCTCTGCGGTGTTGGTCAGACCTGCTCCTATGTCTCCACTGGTGGTGGTTAAGCACCCACCGAAGGATAGGAGTAAAACCCTGCCGACACCTCAGCTTAAAGCTGGACTCAGATGTTCTTCGTAGAAGCATGTTAGGGGGAAGGTGGTTACCCCCACTAAGCTCTTGGAGAGAAAGATCCCTATGATGAAACCGCGAACCATCTCTGCCGTTTGCCCGGAGAGTAAACCATCTTTCTGTTCCCGCGTGAATAGCAATAAACGTTCAGGTCCAAACCTGAGTGTGGATGACTATGAGGGCTGTCAAAACACATAAGTTGAAAGTGTGCGGCTGGAGCTTCTACTACTTGAGCAATTGGTCTGTTTAAAATTTTGGCCATTTGTAACCCTGTGTTGCTCCAGCTAGCCATCCCCCCAGTGCTCTGCACCTGTAATATCTTCCATAGGTCTTCGCTAATGAAGTTCATACCATTGCCGGACGTGGTTTATAGTGATGGGCGAATCCTAAATTACTCGGAATCGCTTGACTCTAGCGAGTCCGAGCCCAGGACTCGCTACTCGTTGCGAGTCTAGCGAGTCCAATGTTAATGAATGGGGAAGCGAGTAATAGCGAGTAGTGTGCGATTTACTAATCACAGATGTGTCTCGGAAGCTTCAGCCTGAAGCAATCCTAGTTTTGCCATTGATTTGCATTGGACTCATTTACTTTGCAAGTAATCGCTGGGAAACTCGCACAGATAAGAGTCCTGTCTGCTCTGTGTGCTGGCTGCCACAGCTCCAGGGTCCTAGAGCCCGCCTGCTGCCTGATGTA
Source organism: Allobates femoralis (assembly GCA_033576535.1). NCBI lineage: Eukaryota > Metazoa > Chordata > Amphibia > Anura > Aromobatidae > Allobates > Allobates femoralis. The sequence goes on from JARQOC010000003.1 coordinate 16,973,330, forward strand.
GCAGAGCTTAGATTGTTCTCAGTCTGCTCATTCCCTGTGCATAGACATCTATATCTATGCACAGGGATGAGCAGAGAGGACTTCGCGTTTTGGACTGCGTCGGACGGAAGAGGATTTTTTTAATTAAAGATGGAGTCCCTAATGGCTTTTTTTTTATTTCTAATAAAAATTTTTCTCTGTGTTGTGTTTTTTTTAAAACAATTTAATAGAAATTCATGGCGGTCATGTCTAATATTGGCGTGACCGCCATAAATTTCGGGCTTAGGGCCAGCTGATAATACAAAGCTGGCCCTAACCTCTTTAATACCCAGCGTGCCACCGCCACCAGGGCCGCTGAAAGAGCGGGGTTCAGCGCCAGAGGATGGCGCTTCAATGAACGCGCCATCTTCTGGGCGGCTGCGGGCTGCAATTTGCAGCAGGGGGTGCCCAGAAAGCTTGGGCATCCCTGCGCTGCGGATTTCAGCCCCCAGCTGCTTAACTGTACCTGGCTAGACATAGAAATTGCGCGGAGCCCCATGCATTTTTTTTTAATTATTTCATGAAATTTATGAAATAATAAAAAAAAGGGCTCCCCTATATTCTTGTGTCCGGCCAGGTACAAATAGGCACCTGGGGGTTGGGGTCAGCCCGTCGCTGCCTGCTGGATCCGGCTGGTTCCAGAAATACGGCGAAGCCCATGTAATTTTTTTTCTGAAAAATTAATAAAACAATCCTAAAAAAGGGACTGCATCTTTATTAACCCCTCGCCCATGGTCCAGGGGTTAATAAAGATGCAGTCCCTTTTATTTACATTGTTTTATGGATTTGTCAGAAAAAAATTTCACGTGGGCTTCGCCGTATTTCTGGAACCAGCCGGATCCAGCAGGCAGCGACGGGCTGCCCCCAACCCCCAGGTGCCTATTTGTACCTGGCCGGACACAAGAATATAGGGGAGCCCTTTTTTTAATTATTTCATGAATTTCATGAAATAATAAAAAAAAAAATGCATGGGGCTCCGCGCAATTTCTATGTCTAGCCAGGTACAGCTAAGCAGCTGGAGGCTGGAATCCGCAGCGCAGGGATGCCCAAGCTTTCTGGGCACCCCCCGCTGCAAACTGCAGCCCGCAGCTGCCCCAGAAGATGGCGCGTTCATTGAAGCGCCATCCTCTGGCGCTGAAGCCCGCTCTTCCAGCGGCCCTGGTGGTGGTGGCACGCTGGGTAATAAAGGGGTTAATACCAGCTTTGTTATACAAGCTGGTATTAAGCCCGAGATTCTTAATGTCAGGCCACGTTTGACCCAGCCACTAAGAATCTCCAATAAAGGGTTAAAAAAACACAACACAGAGAAAATTTTTATTTGAAATAAAAAAAAAAAGCCATTAGGGACTCCATCTTTAATTAAAAAAATCCTCTTCTGTCTGACGCAGTCCAAAATGCGATGTCCTCTCTGCTACATCCCCTGTGCATAGATATAGATGTCTATGCACAGGGAATGAGCAGACTGAGAACAATCTCAGCACTGCTACATCATCTCTGTGAGCAGGCGGGCTCTAGGACCCTGGAGCTGCACAGAAAAGACAGCTGGACTCGGCTCGCAAAGAAACAGCAGTTACTTTGCGAGTTTCCCTGCTATCACTGGCACAGTAGCTGAGTCTAATGCAAGACAATGGCAATCCTAGTTTTGTCAGCGTTTGCCATTGATTTGCATTGGACTCGTGCGAGTAAACGCTGGGAAACTCGCAGAGTACCGAGTCCTGCAAGTCCCTTACTACTCGCCGAGTAACGAGTCCTAGCGAGTAGATTCGCCCATCCCTAGTGGTTTAGAGTCCAGAGGCCTCTCATAAGATGGGGGGGCACTGTCACGTATTGACTCTCTAGCAGTCTAGAAGTACTGCTGCTGTGGTTTAAACTAAGTCTTTTTTTTTCTCTGCCATGTAGTGTGCGGTTCTACAGGTCAGGTTGCTGCAGATGTGTGTGATGGATATGACTCATGCTTAGGTGAGCTGAGGGGCATGCCTGGGCTGGTTGTTTCCCACCCATCCGCCATAAATGGGTCAGCTCACATCCACCTGATGTCGCTGATTCAGTTCACTTCTGGACTGTGACCTGTTGTGAGCAGATGCTGATCTGATGCTGCTGCTTTGCTCTCCACTGGAAATTGCTGGGTTCTGTGGTCCGTGGGTGGAGGTAGGGGCTTATGCCTAGGGCTTCTCAGGAGTTAGGGACTTAGGCTGGTGGCTCGGACCGCCATACCTTTAGTGGTACCTCCGAGATCAGGACAAGTCAAGGACCCCAGTATCAGGGCCAGAGCAGGCTCCCCTGACTCCCTACGCCCAGCTCCATCCTACTTCTGGGCACCCCGGCCACCCCAGCATGACACATATGTGGTAGCAGCTGGGAAGTCCAGGAAGCTTAAAATATTGTTAAAACATCCATTTAAGAGAGCTTAATATTTTCTAGGATATTTTTTACTACTATTTTTACTTTCTGTTTATTTTTTTATTTTTTTTAGAGCAAACCTTTATTATTGCGGAGGGTCAGCAGCTTGCGAGGCCATCTGTTGTAAGCTTATGTGATAGTAATTCATATCGAAGTAGCATATGGCCATTATATGTTTCACATACATGATCTTGTAGATTTCTTCACACTGATGAAAACCATTGTATGGATATTGTTTCTTGAAAATGTGCATTCACTCTTTCAAATAATAATATTAATAATTATTATTATTATTCATTTATATATAGCGCTATTAATTTTATTACAGTTCACATACATTTGCAGCATTGTCCCCATTGAGGTTCACATTTCACGTCATACATTTACTGGCCTTATTCAGCATTCCAGATTAATTGATGTCTCCTACAAAGATGTCATGCTTTAAAAATGACTGCACCTAACCGCAACCCAGTTGTTATACCTTGTGGCCAGAGGAATTGGTAAAACAACTGTAATGTCAGGTCAAACCCATACACATTTGTGTTGCATGAACCTACAACTCCTACTACTTCCATAATAATGGTAAGGAGTACTGGGGGTTGTTGTTACCGGTCACCATCAGAACATACAGGAACTACAGTACTAATGAGAATTAGGCTGGGGCCACACTTGCAGATTTTCTATGCAGATTTCACACAATACTTTTGTGAAAAACGCATGGAAAAACGCACCCATAGGCCCCCATGTTAAAAACGCATGCCCCAATAGCAAAAACGCATGTCTAAATGTACCATGCATTTTTGCATGAGTTTTTGGCTCAGCACCAAAAAATACTGCATGATGCATGATTTTTTGGAAAAAGCACCCAAACACGCATCATGCAGTATTTCTTGGTGCTTTTTCAAAAACGCATGCATTTTTGATAACATGGGACCCTATGGGAAACGCATGCGTTTTTATATGGCACTAAATGGTACATGCGTTTTTGCAGGCTGCCAAAAAGCACCTTAAAAAACACATGCCAAGTGTGACCCTAGCCTTAGCCAGAATTACAAATAATTATTTACATCCTGGTACCTTATAGATGACCTTGACTCTGATTGGGGTCGTCTTATTCTTTTATTCATCTTGTCCAGTCGCCACAATGACTTTTTACATCCACAGCTTGTCTCTGGAGAAGTCCATCTTCACCGGTCTTATGCATGATATCCTTAAAAATAGCAAAATGGTCAAAATTTTCATGAATAAAAATATCTGCCCTACACTGACCCGGAATAAATAATTGCTCCTCCCTGTTCCCTGCACGAACTATGATTTAAACACTCTCCCTCTTCTGGCGCATGCCCTCCACACAGCCCCCTCCTCATCACACTGTCCTCTCCTTTCCATACTTGGCTTCCTGGTAATACTGTCCTCTCACACTGTGTCCCCCCCTCCATCCTCCCTCACTCACCATACTGTGTTGCAGCCATCTTTTCTTCACGCCTCATACTGTGTCCACACTGAACCACCTTCACTCTTTTGGGCTAGGGTCACACTTGTAAGAATGATTTAAGATTGCTTTTTGCAGCCTGTGTTTTTAGGCTGCGTTTTTGCTGGTAGGTCTGCAGCAGCCTTAAAATACGTATGCAGAAACGCATGCGAGAACACATGGTACCATTTAGTGCCATGCATTTTTGCATGCGTTTCCCATAGGGCCCCATGTTACCAAAAACACAATCGTTTTTGGCTCAGCACCAAAAAATGCATCATGCTGCATTATTTGGTGCTGAGCCAAAAACGCATCCAAAAAACGCATGGCACTTTAGACATGCGTTTTTGGCATTGGGGCATGCGTTTTTTGCATGGGGCCTATGGATGCGCTTTTCCATGCGTTTTTCACAAAAGACAAGTGTAAAAAATTCATGGAAAAAATACAAGTGTGACCCTAGCCTTATACTGCATCCTCAAATTTGTACTCTTGGTTAACATATACTTGCCCCACTCTCTGCCCCGAACTGTGGTTCACATATACTCCCTTCTCCCTTAACCTTCAATCCCCAGTTTGGTTCACGTATACTTCCCCCACCCTCTCCCCGGTTTGGCTCATATATTCTCTCCCTATCTTCTTCCCACAGTTTGGCTCACATATACTCCCAGCCAACTTAACTCACATATTCTCCCCTCCCACCCACTCCCACCCACCTTGGCCCACATATTCTTCCCCACCCTCTCCCTCCAGTTTGGCTCGCATACTCTACACCCAGCCTCTCCTATCCACCTTAGCTCACATATTCTCCCCCACCTTCTCCCCCCAGTTTGGCTCACATACTCTACCCCCAGCCTCTTCCCACCACCTTGGCTCACATTCTCCCCCACCTTCTATTCCCAGTTTTGCTCAGTTATTCTTCCCCACATTCTCCCCCTAATTGGCTCACTTATGCTCCCTCCCTCCCCCCCAGTTGGCTCACTTATTCTCCCTTCCCCCTCAGTTTGGTTCACTTATTGTTTCCCACACTCTCCCCCACTAGTTTGGCTTACTTTTTCTCTCCCCCTCTCCCTCCCAGTTTGGCTTACCTTTTCTCCCCCACCCTCTATCCCCTAGTTTGTCTCACTTATTCCCCCCTCCAGTTTGGCTTGCTTATTCAACCCCCACCCCCCCAGTTTGCCTCACTTATCCCCCCACTTTTTCCCCCCCTCCAGTTTGGCTTACTAATTATCTTCCCCCTCCTCCAAGTTTTGGTTCAATTATTCTCCCTCCATCCTGTCCCCATTCCCCTAATTACATACATCTTCGAGGTCTTCAGCTCCTGTACTGATCACTTTTTCCCCATCCAGCTGCCTCTACACCGCAAGACCGCCAAGTGACATCAGTAACGTGATCAGGTGATCTGATCACATTACTGATCTCCCCCTGACCCGGAAATGGCAGGTATCAGGGAGCTATTTTATAGTACAGAGCATCCCATAGCCTGGCACTTTCTCTGCTCCTGCTGTCAGCTGATAGTAGAATAGCTGGCTTCCAGTACGGGGAAGGGAGGATGGGGGGGGGGATGCGGATGGTGGGGAGAGACCTCAGGTGCTGCAGCAGGATGCTGTATTGTGTCCCCTGCCTCCTGCCCCCAGGTAAAATGCCTCGCCAGCCCCCCTAGAAACGCCACTGCATATAGGAGTAAATATTATATATCATGAAAGGGCTGCCCGAGTCTTATTGTAGGATACTATTAGTGTGCACAAAAATCACCTGACAGATTCCCTTTAAGTAACTCTACATAAGATTAGCCAATGTGTGGCGAAGTGTGCGCTGTGTGTCACTAACATTACAGATTTATTACTAATGTTACAGATATTTATAAGAAAACAATTCTTCAATCATATAACAAGACTTGTCTATAGTGTCCAGTACCTGAGGATATCCATATAATCCAAGGATCTGTGCGGCTGGAATAGTGGAAGATGAGTACTGATCTCCAATGATGCCAACCAGCCGGCCATGGCCGACACAAGAGTAATTAGGTATCACCTTCTCCGGGCCAGACAGGAAATATAAAACATGTCTTACCACCAACCGTCCATCTGAACACACGTCGTAAAGATGATATCCCAGGGTGATATTGGGTAAAATGTCAGGGTCCTTGTTTATATTATCAATGGCAAAAAGAAAGAGAAGATACCGTAGTATACGCTGAAAGTATTGCCTATAGAAAAAGATAAAAGATATGTATATATATATATATATATATATATATATAGATATATATATATACTTAACTGTCTTTACATATTCAGAGGATAAAATAAGTCATTAACACTCACCAAGTTTCTAAATACATTTGTAAAGGTTCTATTGAGATGAATTTCACATCAGATGTCGAAAATGGCGACACAAGCAACCAGTGATGAGCGAGTGTAATCGTTACTATTCGCACGCATAGTATGGTATTCACAGTACTCATTACATTGCGATCATTTGTGCACTCACCTCGTGATGTTCGAGTTTCCCGCCCAGCAGTTTTGGTGCCTGATTTGCAGCCACTGATCATGCTGGGCTTCCTAACCAACAACATTAATGGCGCAGCCATCTCTGCGTTGTCATTACTGTGATTGGCTGGCCGCCCAGCATTATAGCGTCTATAGAATGGCAATGGCCAGCATTGGAATGTTTAGTTTTTGTACATGAGAGATAAGATTTATTGTTCGCCTTGTCACATCAGATGTTCCCCTATTTGGAATAAATCCCATTTGGTCTGGATGTATTAGAATGGGTATGAATTTTTGTAACCTTGAGACAATTACTTTTGTTATTATTTTAATTTCCATATTTAATAGTGAAATTGGCCTATAACTACTGACACTTTGTACATCTCCTTGTTCTTTAGCTATAACTGTTATAGTGGCTTCTTGCATTTCCGCCGGCAAAGGAGTATTATTAGAAACTGCATTTATTACTTTAGTAACATAGGGAGTTAGGGAGGAAGTTTTATAATACTCATTTTGGAGACCATCCGGTCCTGGGGATTCGTTATTTTTTAATGAGCTTAATTTCATTATCAGTATATGGGGAATTAAGAATGGGAAGGTCTTCCTCAGAAAGAGTAGGGAGTTGAATAGAATTGAGAAAGTCATTAATAGAAGTATTCGTGGGCTGGTTTTACTTTGGATTTTCCTTTGGATTATCTTTTAAGTTGTACAATTTTTTATAAAATGTCACAAATCCATTAGAGATCTCTGTAGGGTTTTTGTAAATAGTTTTATTTTTGCTTTTCATTTGTAGAATTTTTGTCTTTTTTGTATTTATATCCTACTTGATAAAAATTTTGATGGTTTCTTCATGCAATTATAATAATTTATTTTAGATTTTTGTATTATTTTGTCATATTCAGAATAGAGAAGAGATGTCAACTCTATTCTAAACTGTAATATATATTTTTTGTGAGTTATTTCAGATGAAGTGGATATTGGGTAAGTTCTAGTGCTCCAATATTATTAATGATCTCTTCCGACTTCAGCAATTTCGATGTATTCATTCGGGCATTCATTTGAATGATGGCGCCTCTGATGACAGCCTCATGAGTTGCCCATAATAAGGTTATTGATGTCTCTTCCGTATCATTTACTTTGAAAATTACAAGATAACATACACCTGTCTGCAACATCATAATACAATATTCCACCACAACCAAAGGGAATTTACATTCTCTAAATAGGTGAACTATGTATATGACTAACAGACGGACTGTCTATCTAGGAGGATCAGTCGCTAACATACCATTAGAAGCTAAACAAAAAACGCGACTACAGATCCAATTTATGTGTGAAAGTGAAAATCTTTCATAAAGATCAGAATGGATGCAAGGTGACTCAAACCAGCATGGCAGAGCCATGATACAGTCACAAAGTGTGGACGGGTATATTCATACACAAAGTGATTGATTCATACAAGTGGAGTATATTATACAAAGAACAGGTGGCGATGGTAAGGCAAAATGTATATATAATTATGTACCAATGTGAACCACTGCACATACGTATTGTAATGTAAAATATATTTGTATATCACAATTAGGTATTTCTATGGGATGAGGACATGTTCCTTTAAGGGAAGAAAACAATTAGTTTAACCCCACACACTTAGTGAATGCATCACGGCTCTGCCATGCCGGTTTGAGTCAGCTTCTATCCATCCTGATCTTTATTAAAGATTTTCACTTTTGCATATAAATTGGATATGTAGTCACATTTTTTCTCCATTTTCTTTGAAGTCTAATGCATTTAAAATTTCATGGAATTCACCCTCCATGGATTATGTAAAATTATATTTATTAATGATTTAAAAAAATATTGGAGAGTGATCGGACCAGGACCTAGGAAAAGTTTCTACCTTTTTACATTTTTGTAAGGTTTAGATGTTTGAAGGAACCAAGTCAATTCTTGCCAGGGAGTTAAGGCCACGTTACACACACAGATATATTGGTCACAGATCTCTGGTTGCAGTGAAATCATGGACACATTGTTCCATTTTGTGGCTGTATAAAATGGAACGATGTGTCCATGATTTCACTGCAACCAGAGATCTGTGACCAATATATCTGTGTGTGTAACATGGCCTTTATGCATATTAGAATAATGGGAAAATTCTTTAGATGTTGAATTTAAGCAGCAGAAGACATTAAAACATTCTTCCCTGTTGATCCAGGGGCCTAAGATGATATTAGGTTTCCTGGGTTCATTAGATGAGTCCATAGTTCTGTTCGGTATTGCGTTAAAATCACCAAGTAAAGTCAGCGCTTCTTTTTGATGTTCCCTAACTAAAGTAAGGAGTCTGTTTAAAAAGGAAATCTAGCCTTTACTGGGCACATAAACGTTACCCAAAGTGAAAAATGAGTCATCTATTTTACATATCAAAATCAAATATCTACCTTCTGGGTCTGGTGTACGTTTTATCTCTTCGAAATTCAAAGAGTCCTTGACAACAAAGGCTACACCAGCTTTTTCCTATTGTTTCTGTTGCTCTTAAAGTCTTGATTCTGAGCTTTATTTATAGATTAAATAGATTTGGACAAGTAATTTCTTAGCCTTAAGGGCTTTCAGCTATCTTGGTGGAATTTAGTTGTAGTTAGAAAGGTTATGCTCTCATTACATACATATAAACTGAGGGGAACACTGACGGACCCACAGGCAGCTATGCAAATAGAATATTGCCTTAATTGCCTAGCAGATCGTCCTGTGTCCTCCTCGCGGCCCAAAACTTAAGAGTAACCACCTACGTCCAACAATCTCATTCCCATAGCCAAGTAGCTCCATGAGGAGCAAATCTCCCCCATCCACTCTCACCCTCAACCACAGGCCATCTGAAGTCTGCAGGAGAGAACTGGATCTTAACCTCCATGGAGCATATCTTGGCGAACATAACTAAGCTCTGTGAATACAGCTAGAGCTATTTATTTTACACTTATTTTTCGGAATCGGGGAGCTTTAACCACAAATAATTTACAAAAAAAGCCTGCCAAATCTCAATGCTTTCTTACTTAGAGAATGCAAACAGTAAAAAACGCAGGGTATACGTTGCACCAGTGAACAAAATGTTATATAAACGATCAAGGTTTTTGGAGACAAACAGGTTAATAGCCAACTACTACTACCACACAAGTACAATTGGGATGCATTTTTCTCACAATATAAAGACCAAATTAGCGGCCGTTCCGGTGGTCCGAAAAACTAGCTAGACGGAGGTAACCCAGCATACTCTATATCTCCCGGTGGAAAAGTGCCAAAGCACCTCACACTTTTGTAATCTGGGGGTCCTGGGTGTCCCATTAGATATATAACTAGTTAACCCCCTACTTCCTAATCATCCTACTGTCTGGTCTATGGAGTTTTTTGCTTACCCATATTGTTCCTCCGTTGTGACAGATATGCCTGTAGGGTCAACCCAACGTGATTCCCAACAGAGATTCCTCAGGGGGCATGCTCTCTTGTATGTCACCAACCTTATATATCCCCCTTAAGTGACCGGTCCTCCCGCTCCTATGCCGCAAATGTTCTGCCGCGTCACCCCTCATCGTCAGCTTCCGACCTTCTCAAACCGGAAAAAAGAATTTAGATTTAGCAGGCTTTTTGCAAATTATTTGTGCTTAAAGCTCTCCGATTCCGAAAAATATGTGTAAAATAATGGTTAGGAGAGTCCCATTACACCCAATTTATTATCCATGTATAACTCAGTTTGGGACATTAGCTATAGCTATTTATGTACCACAAGCTTATGGAATATGCTACATTGCCGCAGATCCTTCTGTGTATAGAAGCTAGAGCAATTTAAGCAGACAGCTTCCCAAACGTCTCTTAGCAACTGAGCATAACACGAGTTATGTAAACTGCGTAGACTACGCTATTCTTGAAAGTCATTTATGAAAAAAATCCAAAATTACATTGTAAAAAGTTCTTAAAGCATTTAACAAATTTATAATAAAGAAATCCAACTATTTCAAAGGTGGAAAAGTCAAAAATACATCTAAACTGTCTCTGATATACCTGAAATAGAATTGTTAAACAACTTCACAAATCTCAATTAACTAATAAATCCTAATTTTGGATTTATTTATAGATTGAAGAAATATCCTTTATTAAAACTACACACACTCAATACCTTGCACCCAATATCTATTGTAATATAAAACGTCATCATCATCCTAAAATATATAATTACATATTCCAACACCTCAAGTGTAACTTTAATTGCTCAGAGGCAAATTAACTAAAAGGAAGCAATGTACCAACCCATTACTGCCTACTACTGAAAAAGAAGTGGCACACTGCTTATCAACGTAAAACATCATATGAAAAACGCAAAGCCGGGAAAACATAAAGAGAACTCCCCCCTAAAAAAACTATAACTATCAAAAGGATACTGACTCAAGTAGCTATTCCATGCCAAGCATTAACCAACAAGTACACCAGACCAAATCTTTATTAACTAAAGGAATGAACTCACACCTCTGGAATAACCCACCTATGGCTAACCACACACCAGATCCTCTGCTAGCAAGTCAGACTGGTATGTGCGACAAATAGAACCACACTTTTACAGCTCCTGCTCTTGACACCTCAAAGAAGTACCAACTACCAAGTCAGATTGGTGGGTCTGCTCAGTAGTGATATCGTCAACATCTAACAGCATCAATACACAAGCTCTCGACCTTCAAGAAAGTCAGACTGGTAGGTGTGCAACTTAACTCTTTTTCTGTATGATCTACCACTCTAAACTGTGTAATACTCAACTCTCCAATCCAAACTCCAAAACTACTGAAATAAATCATCCATGGCCTTATAAACATCCAAGAACAACATTTTAATTACGCCTACAGTGGGCAAGTTACACCCCAGTTCCACTAACATCCCATTTATCGGAAAAAAGGCAGCCCAAACCAACAAACAATCAGACTCTAAATCCACTCTTCACAAGACAGAAGACAAGTGGTCACAGAAGTGGGAACCTACCCATGACGACTGGGAAATCCTCCTCAACTAAGACGAACCCCAGAGAAGATACTCAGTACAGAAAGTGACTCCTCAACCAACTTTACCCCCCAAGATCAATGAGCAAGATTAGAACCAAAAGTCCATACCAACTCTTCGGATGCTTTTGCAAATAACACCTCTAACAACCAACGCATGGACAAAAATGTTTCTCTAAGCCTATTCAAATCCTTGAAAAACTATACAACAAGACATTGAAAAGAAATTTGATGACCTCAAGTCATCTATTGAGTCAATGAATTGGGCAGAATGCACAGAGGCAGAAGTGGCGGAAATCACCAACCTCACCAAGGAACTAAATAAAGAACAACTCAAACTTAAACATGAATTCAGAGCAATGAGATCAAAGCTCGCTGACCTGAAAGATCATAATAGATGCAACAATATTAAGATTAGAGGGTTACCAGAAAACATAATAAATTAAAAACTGCAAGCATACATTAAAGATATCATGAGGAAGGTCTTACCCTACTTTATGGACCTGGATGTAACAATAGATAGGGTGCACCATCTACCCAAACCAAACCACCTCCCTGCTGCTGTAGCTAGAGACACCATACTCAAGATATACTTCTACCACACTAAAGAGGCCCTCATCATGTGGAAAAACAAAAACTCTCCCAGCTCCCTATGAGAATCTCGAAATCTTCACAAACCTTTCTAAAGAAACTCTGGAGCAGAGGATAAAACTTAGAAAAATCACTGCATCCAGTATAGATGGGGAATCCCAACTAGTGTTAACTTCCATTACCAGGAAAAGCAATACTCCCTCTCCCAGGTGGAAGAAGGCCTTAAAACTCTCAAGAGCCTTGGCATTATCTGAAAATATGGCTCCATCCATGGTTTATTCTTTTTTCCTTTTCAACAGGATCCAACATAACCTCTAGTAATCCTAATACCTAGTTAGTAACTGCCCAGGAGGGCTATGAACATTCGCCCAAACTAGGAACCTACTTGCACTTGCCTAATTCAGGTTCCTCTAAACAATTTCTTGCTTGACTTGTTTTATTTACTTGTTATAAGTATTTTATATTGACTATATTTTGTATTACTTCATTTGAAGTTGTTGTTAACTGTTTAATCCAACCTATCACCCACCAACACCCCATCCTCCCTTACAAATCATAGTTATGTTAATAGTACTTAGATCGAATCACTATCTCTCCTAACTCTTTAGGTCAACACATTCACCATGACTCCTAAACTAATTTTTTAAATTAAAACTAACAATGTCCTAACTCACTTGAAAATTAATGAAGCAAGCCACAGATTTAATGTCCATTAAAATCACAACCTTTAACGTGAATGGTCTGAACAGCCCACAAATAATATATATGCTATTCAAACAGCTGAAAACTCCAGTCCGGATGTAATTGGTATACAAAAGACTAAATTCACAAATCAAAACTCACCCAAATTCAGGCACTTAATAAAGTCCTCGGATGAAAGGAAGAAAGGTGGAGAAGCAATTCTAATAAAAGATTCTGTTACCTTTGAAAATTTTTTAAAAATCTCAGATGAAAACAATGGGAGATTTCTGATCCTGATCTGTAAGCTGAACAAAGTGGTATTTACTATCATCAACATACAGCTCTGGCAAAATTTAAGAGACCACTGCAAAACCTGCAGTTTCTCTGATTGTTCTCTTTATGGTATATTTTTTGTAAAATGCACATTATTCTTTTATTCTATAAACTACTGACAACATGTCTCTGAAATTCAAAGCTAAAAAATTTGCATTTATTTGCAGCAAATGAGAAATCATCAATATAATAAAAAAGGAACAGTGCTTTCAGACTTCAAATAATGCAAAGAAAACAAGTTCATATTCATTTAGAAACAACAATACTAATGTTTTAACTCAGGAAGAGTTCAGAAATCAATATTTGGTGGAATAACCGTGATTTGTAAGCACCGCTTTCATGCGTCTTGGCCGCTTTCCACCAGTCTTTCACACTGTTTTGGGTGACCTTATGCCACTCCTGGCACAAATATGTAAGCAGTTCTTCTTTGCAATGTAATCATGAGAAAGATAGTTACAAGCCATCAAACAGAGGTTTTCAATGGGATTCAGAAATGGAGATTGGGCTGGCCATGACATAGGTTTTGATGTGGTGTTCCTTCATCCACACATTGATTGACCTAACTATGTGGCATAGGGCATTGTCCTGCTGGAAAAACCAGTCCTCAGAGTTGGGGAACATTGCCTGAGCAGAAAGAAGCAAGTGTTTTTCAAGGATAACCTTGTATGCGGCTTGATTCATACGTCCTTCGCAAAGATTAACCTGCCCAATTCCAGCCTTGTTAAAGCATCCCCAGATCAATCCTCCACCAAATTTCACAGTGGGTGCAAGAAACTGTGGCTTGTATGCCTCTCCAGGTCTCCATCTAACCATTAGACAACCAGGTAATGGGCAAAGCTGAAAATTGCATTTATCAGAGAAGGTTACCCTAATCTAGTCCTCTATGGTCCAATCCATATGGTCTTTGGCAGACTTCATCCTGGATCTTCTTTGCTTCTCATTGATTAAATGCTTTTTTCTAGCTTTACATAACTTGAAACCTGCCTCTGGGAGCCTATTACGAACTGTTCTTGCCATGCACTTCACCCCAGCTGCCATTTGCCATTTCACTTGATGTCAACCTTCGGTTGAAATGATGTTTGAGCTATTCCTAGCACTTGTTTTCTCATTCAGCTTGTCCTCTTGCAAGAGGATAGTGAAGACCATAGCAGTATTTTTTATACTTTCCCTCATTTAAATAAGATTTGGTTGAGGTGATCATCTAATCAACTGACACTGGAATGGAATGGCTGACAGACGTGTAGAGATGGTGTTTTTCAGAAATCTATGCAGTGGTTTCTTAATTTTTGAGAGGACTCTATATGGCCTGAACAAAGGTCAAGTCAATTTCCTAAACAAAATTATTAAATTAATTGATTCCAACAGGAAGGGCAAATTAAATATCATGGGTGACTTTAACTTAGTACTATACTATTTCCTAAACTCCTCATTCAAACTCAGAACAGCCCACAACCTTGAACCCTGGGTTACTAGAGAGGAGCTGTTTGATATGGTCAGATGCCTTCATATTTCCTCAGTTGAATTCACGTATTATTAGACATACACCGTTCATTTGCTCGCATAGGCCTTATTCTAACCAACATGCACACTCTACCCAAGATTTAGAAGTTCCAAATATACACTAGAACCTGGCCTGACCATTCTCTGGTTACTTATGAGATAAACCTAGGATATCCAGCTAAAGATTCCCAAACATGAATGTGTAACATCTACTGATTTCTAAGTATAGAAAGGATCAAGAGAAAACACTGAAAGAATATTTCCCCCATAACGACTCAAAGGAAATTTCCATCCACACCCTGTGAGCTGCCAAAAAAGCCATTATTAAAGGGAAAATGGTTCAATTCAATGCAAAATTAAGAAAAATAAATGACCAAAGAATCAAAGAAATCACTAACAATATTAGTAAAATTGAAACCTCCCTAATAAACAACCCCCAATCGAATTCACACCAAGAAATTCTTAAACTAAGAGTAAAGCGCAAATCCCACCTAACAGAAGAATACGACAGGGTGATCAGAGCAGCTAGAATAAACCACTATCACTCAACCAATAAACAACAGCATTTTTTGCAAATAAGCTCAAGCATCAGAGATTAAAAACTAGAATCTAAAAAATCAACAACTCATCTAACCAGGCTTGTATTAACCCTGGGGATATTTCTGAGGCATTCGCTGATTATTATTCAAGCCTGTACAACCTAAAACTCTCCAAAGAGACCCATCAACCCCAACAACATGCGATTAAAAATTTCCTAGATTCCCTTGACTTGCCACAGATCCTCCAACACGAATTAGAAAAACTGAACTTTCCCTATACAGAAACAGAAGTCAGGAGTACAATAAATTAATTAAAATAGGAAAATCCCCAGGCCCCGACAGGATTCAAAATGAATACTATCAAAAATTGTTCCCACATCTTAGCCCCCTACATAACTAAACTCACAAACTAAATTGCACAGGAGAATTACATAAACAAAGCAATGTTGGATGCAACAATCGTTGTCATACCCAAGAAAAAAGGAGACCCTGAAAATCTAACTAACTACCGCCCAAATACTCTCATTTATTCAGACTCAAAAAATGTAGCCTACATGATAGCCTCTAGAATCCAACCCCTCATCCCCCAAATGATCAACCAAGATCAAGTTGGCTTAGTTAATAATATGAACACCACCGATGTTAGCAGAAAGACCAGACACATTATGCAGCATATGGAAAAATCTAAAACACCATCAATTTACTGGCATTAGATACCGAGAAAGCCTTCAACAGGGTGCAGTGGGGATTTCTTTTTACAACCTTAAGGAAACTTGGATTTTGTGGTGGCATCTTTAAAGAGGACCTGTCACCCCCCTGGTGCTATGCTAATTGAATGCAGCACTAAATGTAGCATGTCTGCTGTATTCAGAGAAGGGGGCCCCCATGTTTCTAGACCCCATGTAAGATGTTAAAGAGACAATAAAGTGTACAGATAAGGAGCTTGGAGGGACTTACTCAGTAATGAGTCATCGATGTTGCTGGTCTCCTCCCCACCTCCAGCCCTCTTTGTGCCACCTCCAGCCCACTCTTGTTCAGCCTCCTGTATGTGTATTACCATTATAACCCAGAATCTATCTTCACAGCCAACCATCCTACTCATTGGTCTGGAGGACATATCCCACATGCAAAAGCATATAATATCTCACATTCTCCTTACAGCAAACCTTTTCATTGCAGCCAATTGAAAAAATATCCTACGGCCGACAATACTTAATGTCATAATCAGCGCCCTCAACTCATACAAATTCACCTTTGCTTTAAAGAATGGAAAAATGGACAAATATAACTTAAATTGGGACCTATTGAATTAAAAATATTCACCCACTCTTCAACTAACAGACCATCAAGTTGCTAACGCAAATCAAACACCCTACATGTAATTACTTTTCAGGTGTAAGACTAAGAAGAAGGAAACTTCCACACCGTATTTCCCAAATCCTCTCAAGTCCCCCTTCTCCCACCACTCCTTCCTCCCAGTCCCCTACCTGTCCCTGTCAATTATAGTTACACTCCTAAAAGATAAGAAAGTTAATGGGTTTAGAGAACTTAAACTGTTACAATGCTAAGGTTGGAAAAATGACTGCTTTATAAAAACTAAATTATCTAGAATTACATTTCTCAGCAGTACGATATAACCTTAAAATCTATAAAAGTAATTGAACAAAAAAAAAAATGGGAGCCAGAACACCCCCCCCCCCCGTACCGCTGACTCCAGTCCTCCAGCCATTAGACCAACCATAAGATGACTACAATCGGCCCCTTTGTCTACAGTGAAGGCCATTGTAGAGGAGAAGGAGATGACCCATCTCATCACAGCAGGATGTTACCTCTAATAGAGAACCATCATTCCAGGGAGTGCTCTGAACAGACCTGTATGTCTGATCACAATAAAAGTAAGACTTTTTGGGCTCTTTATTAATTAATGAAAAACAAAGCTTGAAAAACCTTTCAGTGATGTGCACTATTAAGTAGACTGTTGGTTACTGCCTGGTTTATGGGAAAGGGTCTTCAGAGCTGTATGAGTTCAGCAATGTGTGTTTTACTCTGAAGCTCAACAGCATTCACAGTAATACATAATTTAAGAACTTCTGGTAAATATACAACATGTCAGGACTCTGGATCTTCTGATAACCTTTTGTGCATTCTTGCCCTTTCCAAGATGGCATCTTCTACTTCGCTCCTCTCCATATGTTTTTTTGTCTCCCTGCCTTTATAAGGTCTAATTCCTCTACTTTTCCTTTCTTGAGTATTCTGACAGGATACCATCTCCTTGCTCCTTCTCATGCAAATCCATTTCAGTTTCCAGTGACTGATATTCAGAGGTAAGTCTTCCACAGCAGCTGCCAGCTCATCCTTAGTCTCCTAGCTGCTTCATACTGTTACTCTGCTTCAGTTCCTGCCTGGCATCCAAGTTCCATGTCAGCTTCTTGGTTTACAAGCTTTCTGTAGCTCCTTCATTTGTTTATAGATGTAATAGTGTTCAGGACTTTGTGGGACTTTTGGGTAAACTGCACTGCATTTGATTTAGGTTTGTTTCTCATAAACTACCATTCCCAGGTCTCCTGAGTGAGAACTGAATTCAGAGCCTGTTTCTCATTATTCCACAGAGTCAACTCACCTGAACACTTTTCTGCTCACATCATTTTCAAGAGTGTGTACAGAGCTCTAAGACTGTTCTGCTTCTCTGCAACAATATATCATTATTTCATACACTGTCCATTTAAGCTTCTCTTGAACTTATTATTATAATCATGTGTCTTATAAACTTTGATGTCCTGTTGCACCTTTGTTTTCTAATACCACATGTGTCTAATACAAGACTTTTCAAACGTTAAACTTTGTTTCAGTTGTGTCATTGTCTCACGCCAAGAGATTCCTGAGTTTCTCATTATAGATATTACACTGCATAGGAGACTAATGGAAGAGGCTGTTCTCTGGTGTCTTCTTCTTGCCCGTTACTCTTGAGTTACAGGTCTCTCCCAACATGTATCTAAACCGATTAAAGTGCTCAAAAAGACAAAAAGGTGCAGATATGGTCTTATCAATGTGGGATTGGATGAGTGTGTAAACAAGAAATTGCTCACCTGAAACAGTTGTGAAAAGTCACAACTACTGTGAAGGGTATGTGGTGGTAATGGCTGCCACAGTCCCCAGAGACAAATATTAGTTCAGATGAGGGAAAAATGGGTTAATATTACTGCACTCCATTTAGGAATTGCTGAGGTATTGAACGAACAGTGATTTTAGTTCTTCACCTTTCGGAGTCTTCGCTCCTTCTTCAGGATAAAGTCACATATGTACATCAACAGGCGAATACAATGAGGGTTCACGTAGGAAACATATTTTAAAAGACAGGCATGGAGGTCACCTGATCTGTCATGGCGGTTGAAAAAAAACAAATAAGGTCGTAAAGTAAAAAATTGTATGATCATCATGAAGTATGAAAAAAGAAGAAAAAGAAAGAAGGGTTATGTAGAAAAATAAGAAAAAGAGCAAAGGAAAAACTAACAAAAAGAGAAAGCGATGGTTCAGTCTTGGGTCTCTAATTGGAATTTGGTTTTTTTCATTTTTTTTTTCATTTTTTCCTCCTATTTATTTCTTCTTCTTTATTCATTCTTCATGATGATCACACAATGTTATATGTTATTACCTTGTTTTGTTTATTTTTCCAACACACTGTGACAGATCAGGTGACGGCCCGTTACCGGCGCCTCTTGTTTCCTGGATATACTCCCCGTGTATTCACCTGTTTGTTTAACGTTTGTGATTTTTTTCTGAAGAAAAAGCGAAAACTCTGAACTGTGAATAAATAAAATCACTGTTCATTCAATCCCCCCAGCTGTCATTCCTATAAGGAAGCCTGCATGTATCAGGAGAGACCTGACAGCCATATGTTAGTGGATAGGAGACAGCCTAGGACACCACAGAGTATTACACACATATTTACAGGGAAACCAGAGGACCTGACATAAATGACAAATTTATTTTATCGAAAATCACATTTTTGGGAAAGAAATTTCAAACCAGGAGAAATCAAATTCAAAAGATACAAAATGTGTAATAAAAAGAGATGATGATCAGATTGATAAGAGCTCAGCACATTAGGAGCAATCACTGTGACCTGGAACATGATGAAAGTCACAATCACAATAACCAGCACAAGCTCCTCCGACTCCACAATAATCAGGGACTAATCACATATTATATGGACATTAGTAAAAAGTCCCCGATTTGTACAGACGATCAGGAGCTCACAGCCAGTTGGTGACTGAGGACCATAAACCTCATTTTGTGTTACTGGAAATGTCATACATAGAAGCTCGTACTGATAGATGGTGACGCCATGTCTGCAACAGTCACACGATTCTCACCACTTATGGACATACAACATGAAATGGGGACTTACTCTGTACATGATATTTCTGCAGTAAAGTCATCTGGATATCCTAAATCCTCTGCATGTTGATGAATCGTTACAGCCCACCAATGACGAGATCTCCATCCTGGTAAT
Organism: Allobates femoralis; assembly: GCA_033576535.1. Classification (NCBI taxonomy): domain Eukaryota; kingdom Metazoa; phylum Chordata; class Amphibia; order Anura; family Aromobatidae; genus Allobates; species Allobates femoralis. The sequence continues at coordinate 16,992,898 of JARQOC010000003.1, forward strand.
AATTACCTAAATAATTAGAAACTTCTTTTATCTTGAGATCACAGATAAATTGTGGTAAAGGAAGCCAAGGAAGCAGCAATAAGATGAGGAGACTGAATCATCTTCATATAAGAATGGTGTATAATCGAATAGGAAGTAGATTCTATTCTAAGTGATACATGATGAAGAAGCAGGAACAGCGAGACACAAAGCACACGGCCCATGGATCAATGACATGAAGACGACGGTCATCTCCCCTCTTTTTATTCACAATGATGGGATATATTTTACATTGTCTGATCTCATCACACATTATTCTCGATCTGCTCCCCGATGGTTGTGATCGAAACCGTCTTTACTCCGGATAATTGAAGAATAAGTTGTAAGAATATAAATAAGAAATAAGTCTTTTTAGTCGCTCTTCTGATGCAACTTATTTTCTGTTGCTTTACAAAAACAACCCATTACTGAACCCTACTGAAAGATTGCTGACACTAATGGCCACTTTACATGCAGCTACAGGTAACAGGTTATCTACAGGTAACTTACTGGTTGCAGTGAAATCATGGAAACATGGTTCTATCTTGTTGCTGTGTACAAATGGAATAATCTCTCCATGATTTCACTGCAGCCAGTAAGTTACCTGTGGAAAACCTGTTACACTGTAAGTGCTGGTACCTTTACACGCCACTACATGATGATGGAAACAACGGGTGCTTCACGTGCACGAGCACGCACAAACGGTTGAAAACGGTACCCGCACCGCCTTTACACGCCGCTACAAGGTGCGCTACAGAAGGTTACATCTATCTCTACTCAACCCTACTGAACGATTGCTGACACTTACTCTACATTAACCCCTTTTGATTTGCACAACACGAACTTGAGACCAACTTTCTGAGACAGCTTAGTCTGTTAACTAAGTGATAGATAGGTGCAATGGGAAGTGGACCATGTCACGATGGTCTCTCTTATTTTGGACACTAGAAATAGGCCCGATGCTATTGCATCGGGAGTGCGGTGAAATGAACATCTGTGTATCCTTAGTGGTGCTAGCAGAAGCAGTGGACATGTGTCATACAGTTTGCGCTTTCCAACATACCCATTCTATGTCATTGCACATTATATGGTGGGCTCAGTGGTTAGCACTGTATATGGTGCTAGTGGTTAGCACTGTTACGTGGTCGGTGGGTTAGAACTGTATACGGTGGCTTGGTGGTTAGCACTGTATACGGTGGCTCGTGGTTAGCACTGTATACGGTGCCTCGTGGTTAGTAAGCTGTTATGGGTGGCGTGCGTGGTTAGCACTGTATAGCGTGGCTAGTGGTTAGCATGTATACGGTGCTCAGTGGTTAGCCTGTATGGTGGCTCAGTGGTTAGCACTGTATGGTGGCTGAGTGGTTAGCATGTATACAAGGTTCAGTAATTAGCACTGTATGGTGGTCTCAGTGTTAGCACTGTATGTGGCTCAGTGGTTAACACTGTAGATATGGTTCAGTGTTAGCACTGTATAGATGGCTCAGTGTTAGCACTGTAACAGTGGCTCAGTGGTTAGCACTGTAATACTGGACTAGTGGTTAGCACGTATATGGTGGCTCAGTGTTAGCCCTGTATATGGTGGCTCAGGTGATAAGCACTGTATCTGGCTGTGGTTATGAATTCGCCCACTCATTGGCCCGGATATGTGGCCAACATGATCGTGCGGGGGATTCAAATTCCCCCACTAAGGCCGCCGCTGGCATGCTCTTGGCTTAAAGGTGTCACACACCGGCTGAGCCAATGAGCGGCACGGGATTCAAATCTACTGCGCAAGTTTGGTGGAGGATTTGAATCCAGTGCCTCTCATTGGCTGAGCGCCAGGGTGACAGCGCCGAGCGGGTTGACAGCGCAGAGCGGGGTGACAGCGCAGTGCAGAGCGGGGTAACAGCGCAGTGCAGAGCGGGGTGACAGCACAGAGCGGGGTGACAGCGCAGAGCGGGGTGACAGCAAGAAGAACAGAAAGGGGGTGAGTGGGCAGAGCAGGGAGACAGCTACAGTAGATCGGGGAGACAATTTAGCAGAGCGGGGGAGAGCAGAGCAGGGGTGAGCATGTGGACAGCACAGAAGAGAGGGGCAGAGCAGGGGAGAGTGGAGCAGAGCAGGGGAGATCAGAGCAGAGCGGGGGACATCTGCAGTAGAGCGAGGGACAATGGGGCAGAGCAAGGGAGAGCAGAGCAGAGGTGAGCAAGGCGACAGTGCAGCAGAGAGGGGGGACAGCACATCAGAGAGGGGGACAGCGCAGCAGAGCAAGAAAAGCAAAGTAGGGGAGAGTGGAGAAGAGCAGGGGTTAGCGGGGAGACAGTGGAGCAGAGCAGGGATGAGTAGAGCAGGGGGGGGGCAGTGGAGCAGACCGGGGGAAAGCAAGGAAGAGCAGGGGTGAGCAGAAGGACAGCACAGCAGAGCGGGAGAGATAGGTGTAGAGCAGCAGAGAGAGTGGCAGAGCGTCGGAGAGAGGGGCACAGCGGGTGCACAGTGGAGTGGAGCAGAGCAGGAGTGAAAGAAGCGGTAGGGCAGTAGAGCAGACCAGTGGAGAGTGAGTAGGAGCAGGGGTAAGTGGGGCAGAGGGGGGAGGAACAGTGGAGCAGAGTGGGGGGGCAGTGGAGCATTGTGGGGGGAGCAGCTGAGCGGGATGGAGAGAGGGGCAGAGCGGGAGACAGTGGAGTAGGAGAGTGGAGAAGAGCAGGGGTAAGCGGGACAGAGGGGGAGGGACAGTGGAGCAGAGTGGAGGGGCAGTGGAGCAGGGCTGAGGGGCAGCGGAGCAGAGTGGGGTGCAGTGGAGCAGAGAGGGGGCAGTGCAGGGGGGCAGAGAGTGGGGGCAGTGGAGCAGAGCAGTGGGGCAGCGCAGCAGAGCAGGGAGACAGTGGAGCAGAGCAAAGAGAGAGTGGAGCATTGTGGGGGGCTGGGCAGGGGGGCAGTGGAGCATTGTGGTGGGGCAGTGCAGCTGCGCAGGGGGCAGTGGAGCATTGTGGGGGGTCAGCGCAGCAGGGTAGGGGGGCAGTGAAGCAGCAATGGAGCATGGTGAGGGGGCAGTGCAGCAGGGCAGGGCGACAGTAGAGCAGCAAAGGAGCATGGTGAGGGGGCAGCGCAGCAGGGCAGGGGGACAGTGGAGCATTGTGAGGGGTCAGTGCAGCAGGGCAGGGGGGCAGTGGAGCATTGTGGGGGCTTAGCGCAGCAGGGCAGGGGAAGTTGGGCATTGGGGGGGCAGCGCAGCAAGGGGGACAGTGGAGAGACAGTGGAGCATTGTGGGTGGGGCAGCGCAGCAGGGCAGGGGAACAGTGGAGCAGCAGTGGAGCATTGTGGGGGCAGCGCAGCAGGGCAGGGGGGCAGTGGAGCAGCAATGGAGCATTGTGGGGGGGCAGCGCAGCAGGGCAAGGGGGCAGTGAAGCATTGTGGGGGTCAGCGCAGCTGGGCAGGGGGGCAGTGGAGCATTGTGGGGGGGCAGCGCAGCAGGCAGAGGGACAGTGGTGCAGGAGTGGAGCATTGTGGCGGGGCAGCCCAGCAGGCAGGGGGACAGTGGAGCGGCATTGGAGCATTGTGGGGGGGCAGCACAGCAGGGCAGGGGGACAGTGGAGCGGCAGTGGAGCATTGTGGGGGGGCAGCGCAGCAGGGCAGGGGGCAGTGAAGCTGCAATGGAGCATTGTGGGGGGCATCACAGCAGGGCAAGGGGGCAGTGGAGCATGGTGGGGGGTCAGCACAGCAGGGCAGGGGGCAGTGCAGCATTGTGGGGGCAGCATAGCAGGCAGGCGGACAGTGGAGCGGCAGTGGAGCATTGTGGAGGGGGCAGAGCAGCACGGCAGGGGGCCAGTGGAGCAGCAATGGAGCATTGTAGGGGGGCAGCGCAGCAAGGCAGGGGGGCAGTGGAGCATTGTGGGGGGGCAGCCCAGCAGGCAGGGGGACAGTGGAGCGGCAGTGGCGCATTGTGGGGGGGCAGCGCAGCAGGCAGGGGGGCAGTAGAGCAGCAATGGAGCACTGTGGAGGGCAGCGCAGCAGAAGGGACAATGGAGCGGCAGTGGAACATTGTGAGGGTGCAGCACAGCAGGGGGGACAGTGGAGTGGCCGTGGAGCATTGTGGGGGGGGCAGCGCAGCAGGGTGACAGTGGAGCATTGGGGGGCAGCGCAGCAGGGCAGGGGGGCAGTAAAGCAGGGGGATGTGCAAAGCGGGGGGTGAGCAGTGGCTACTGGGATAGCAGGGGGTGCTGCTGTCTGTACCTGTTCTCTACTCTCCACTCTGTGTGTGCAGTGCTAAAGGGCCTTTAGTGATGTCACAGTCATGTGATCTGTGACTCCGCCCACAACTGTCACATCACCACAGGTCCTCCGGATTTTGCAACGGATTTGTGGGGGTGGGGGGGTGCAGGGACCTGGCGGGGATGATCGGGTTGCGTGTGAGTCAGGGACACCCGGTGGACTGTTGGGAGCGGGTGGTGGGTATGTGGAGGAGGGAATGCAGGGACCTGGTGGGGATGATCGGGTGGTGTGTGGGTCGGGGTGTGTGAGCCTGCGCCATATTAGCATACCTATCACTTGGGTGTGCTAATATGGCGCTGCTTCCGGGGCGGCGCAGTGCATTCTGGAATATCGACATAAGCCCCGGAAGCGTGTGACACATATCATGTGACCTTAGCTGATTATATAGTAGATTAGGACCCATATAGGGATGGTAAGGAGATCACATCAAAGCCACAGGTAAGTGCAGGAGGTCACCTCTTCACCATTCACTATGAACAGGGCTCTCCGCTGTATTTGTCCCCCCAGTGTCTCACCGTCTGTTGTCTTATGTAGTAAGTCGGACATCATTGGTCCATGCGTCCACTGTCACGCACAATAACTGGACACCCCTTTATTCCGGCATGACATAATCACCAGACCGATATATATTTTTTTTTTCTTGAATCCATTATGGGTCCTGCAGCAGTGTTTGCACAATTCAAGCAGACTCTTTCACAGGAAGTGACGGATCTGTGGGAACAGGTGGAACAGCAGCTGTGATATATTGTGGATCTGCTGGTCTTGACCCAGGCTCAAACACAGCCAGAACCCAAGATGTCAATGTATAGCAGTGGCTATGCTTTCTAAAATGGCCAGATGTAGTGACCTTGTGCTTGCTATTTTATGTTTGCTAATCCATTGTTCTTGGAGGTTGCATATTGCTAATTTAATGGAACTTACATGACCCTCTCATCTCCTCTGTCAGAGACTCATGACTCATAGTGATATTATGTATGCGGCTTAAAGTCTAGGCAATGAAAGAAGAAGTCTTATTTCACCAATCGGGAAGACCCCAATGTCCTGCAATGAGTGCTCAGGGGTATATAAGGAGGTCTGTTCATTAACTAAGCACTCATATGTTTTGTGGCCTCAGTGTAGGAACTTCGGCCCCCAACTAGAGGTGCACCAGAGCCTACTTAAAGAAGAAACCCTAGTTGCGACAAGTCAGTCGCCTGGTTACAGACATTGCTGTTATCGGTCAGCTTCCTACGCTTGGTGCTATTCCTTTCTTGGTGGGGGCCGACTGAAAGTGGGGTGCTGCTGGATTGGAGTAAGTGGCCCTGGAAGCCCTTAGGCGAGACTCTGTTGCCTGACACAATTTACGTTTTGCTTGGTTATGTGTTATATGCCATTATATACCATTTGGGGATCCAGTAAAGACTTAACATTGTGGTTACCTCACCTTGTGTTGTCTGAGTAGTGTGCCGCCCACGGACAACACAGTAACCTATGGCTCAATGGTTGGGCTGCCCACTCTGCTGCTGCCTCTGGGACATAATAGTACTTGAACAAGTTATGGAGAGGATGCACCCAGAAATACGAGAATGGGTAGCTGACTGGAAGCCCAACACCCCAGAACATGCAGCTCGATTGGCAGATGAATTTACAGCCAACCAACCCAGCTGGAGACCCAATAGTGCCACTGATCCCAGAAGGTCCCTCAACTACAGATTCAAGCAGCCACCAGGGCAAATGTTTACTAGTAGGGCCCATGGCTTGCCTAACTTACGCTGTTGTTATACATGCGGACACCTTGGACATATGGCCAAAACATGCCTTCAAAATCAAGGTCAAGACGAGCCATTGTTGTCTGGGGAATACTACTCTGGGACACACAAGCAGCAGAGGTAGTTATGTGGCACCCTGGTTGAGGCACCACAGAACTCTTAGGACGCAAATGGAATGTACACAGCAAGCAGACCTCACTACTAAAACACTTTTTACACCCCTTTTCACTCCAGGCCTCTAGGGAGAGCTCCACAGGTTGCTTTAAGCCAGTTCCCCCTATATTTATGAGTCCTGGAGGGAGAAACAGTGGAGCGTGCAGTCACTTTAGAACTGAGAACAGCTAGGAGAGCTGACCTGGTACTGGAGCCACACTAGGCCCATACCAGCACACCCGGGAAAGTGAGAGAGTCTCGCAACAAGAGTAATAGGAACAGGAGGCAAATACTTCACAGGGACAGACGAGTTACCACAACTCGCCCTAACAATCCAGTCACTGGGTCCGTGCTGCAGGAGCCACAGCGCAGGCTGCAGAGAAACCAACACCCTAACAAGGGGGTTTAGCTCCCTGTACACCTGAAGCACCATCAGATGAGAGCCCGGGGAAAAGGAATCCGGATCCCGCAACCCCTTTATAGTGCCTTCAGTGCAGCAAACTCAGGTGAAACACGTCTCACCAGAACGTGCAACCCCGGTCCGGTAGGATTTTATATCCACCAGACTCTGTAGAACTGTGTTCATAAGGAAGCCTACACACTGCTTGCTGTGGAATCTCCAGGAGTGTCTACTTCATCACCCGGTCGAGTGTACCTATTGTCACCAGTAAAAGGTACAGAAAAGACTTTGTGTGTCCGTGTATCATTCCTGGATTATCACTCAGAACTACCTGAGCTGCCGTATTCCATCGAGTGCAGCTCCTGGCCCAGGGGACTCCTGCTCATCCTGTGGGGAGCATCCCATCAAGCTGCCGCACATCCCCCGGAGGCCCAAGCAGCGCCGGTGCATTCACCGGACTCCCCCAAGTGGCGTCACGACAATCAAGAGAAATCCCCATCCTGCAATCCCCTTTGATCTGACCACTGGGCCCCACAGCCTCAGGCGCGGAACCGTGACAAGTGCTGCATCGCCTGAGACGTGAGCATCCGGCAACGGTGAGTCAGTTATATACCCTGTCCACATCCTGCCGCAGCTCGGACATCGTACACCAGCAAACCTCCATTGCCACATGCAGCCTGTCATGGTCAGTGACATACATGCCCAGGGACTTTGAAACACTGCATCTTCCATCACCCTGGTCAGCCCAAATATTGTTCCAATAAAACACCGGTTACCAGGCTGCCAAGTGACCAAATCCCTTGCTGGGGCCCAGCACTCAAACATCCATCTTGCACGTGTAGTGGTAGACTGGGGGACCAACCAGGGAGAGATTGGAGTGGGGCTCATGGACAGGTTACCCACACCTTTTTTTTAGGGAATGACCAAGGACAAGGATGATCCAGTTAGTTTGTCACAGCAGTCACACGAAGCCAAGCCAAGCAGCAAGCTTATGCAGAATCTTCTACCAATCCTTCTGTGGATAAGCCACCTACTCAGACTTCATCATTCTCCTCAGAGCCTACGATAGTGAGTACGGCTAATCAGACTATGGATATTAACTGGGGGGAGATAGATCGTAATGAGTTTAGGGAAGCCCAACTCACGGACTCCACTTTAGAGCTTGTCCGCAGTGCGCCTGCCTGACCTGGAGAAGGAAATCAGTGGGAGGTGTATAGATGGGAGAATGGACTCTTATATTGAGAAAAGCCTGCATCCTGCCCAGAGAAACCCTGGACCCGTGTACATGAGCTTGTGGTAAATCAGCAGTACACAGCCCAACTGTCGTGCTTGACTCATGATGTTCCTGCAGCTGAGCACATTAGGGTTGGAAAAGACCCGGAACCACATTATGCATAGTTTTTTTGACCAAGGGTCACTCAAGAAGTGCAGAAGTACCGAGCTTCTTGTCCCATGTGTCAATGTATGGTGGGAGCCGCCTGTCATGCCCAACTCCAACCCATGCCTTTGAGAGGATAACCTTTCCAGATAGTTGCTATTGATTTAGTAGGCCCCTTAGCCATCCCCAGCTGCAGCCGCAAAAGGTTTATCCTAACACTGGTAGACTTTGCCACCCACTACCCAGAGGCTGTTGCCTTGTCATCCATTGATGTGGAAGAATGGTTGTCAAGCTTTAGGCCAGGGTCACACATACCAATCCGCTTTTTTAAGTCCTTAGAAAAAAGAATCCTTTTTTGTTAGGGTGCCAATAGTGTCCCCTGAGGTCCTGGACGTTTTTTTGGAAATTTTTGGACTTAGTTATTTTTTCACCAAACACACGTGCAAAAATGCATGTGTTAACGCATGGTGACTATATGTACCATACGTTAACGCATGCGTCTCCCATAGGGCCCCATTTTAAAAAAAGCATGCGTTTTTTTAATGCACCCAAAAATGTTGCTAGCAGCGTTTTTTGGGATGCTGCACAAAAACGCATGCGTTTTTGAGAAACCCACACACACATGCGTTAACCATATGCATTTTTGGACTTTGAAAAAAATGGCTAAAAAGATCCCAAAAATGGATCTAAGATAAAAACGGATGTTATATGTGACCCTGGCCTTACTTGATATCTTTAGTCAAGTAGGGATTCTGGAGGAAGTATTGACTGACCATAGGGCCTAGTTCCAATGCAAGATTATTCAAACCCTTTGGGATAAACACGGATTCTGGCCCATGCGCACCACCCTGTACCATCCTGAAACAAATGGATTGTGTGAACGCTTTAACAAGATGCTTAAACAGCTCATTAGCCCACTGGAATTTAGAAGTAGCTCAGGAATGGCAACAAAGATGTTATAACTGCACTGTCTGATTCTGAGAATTTGCCTGTGAACAGAAGGTCCCAGTACTGGTACTATTACGCAAAAACAAGCTGCAAACCATGTGGGCAGGTCCATTTACCATTACCAGGAAATGTGGGAATACTGACTACACCGTGGCCCTGGATCGAGCATATGTTTTAGAGCATACCTACCATGTTAACAGGCAAAAAGCTTATGAGGAATAAGAGGTCACCAACTTAGCAGTTTGTTGTCCGGATTTAGATGACCCAGAGATTGACCAGCTCCTGGACTTATAAGTGAACTAAAAAGGGAAATGGGGTAAAGGATGTCTCACTGGGGGAAGGGCTTTGTCCATCACAGAAGTGACAGTTATCTGATCTGCTTGGAACATACAGACCTCTGCTTATGAGTCAGGCTGAACCTGCAAAAGTAGAAGCTATTACCCAGTGGCCTCACCCTGTCAGCCAAAAACAGATCCATGCATTGTTAGGAACGGAAAATTATTATCGAACGTTTATCCCTAGGTATGGGCGAATCTACTCGTTAGGACTCGTTACTCTGCGAGTAGTAGTGGACTTGCAGGACACGGTACCCTGCGAGTTTAAAAGCAATTACTCGCACAGTAACGAGTCCAATGAAAATCAATGACAATCCGGTAGTTTAACATTAAAACTGGATTGTCCCTGTCCTCAATCCGGTTTCATAGACATGATTGTTAAATTTAACCAGATTAACCCGAATCGTCACAAATAGGGATGAGCGAGTACACTCGTTACTATTCGTTACTCGGCGAATAGTACGGTACTCGCTCCACTCGTTACACTGCAAGTATCCTAGCGATTACTCGCACAGTAATGAGTACAATGTAAACTAAGGGAAATGTAATTCCTCTGCCGCTGGACCCTATAAGGTCTGGCAGCAAAGGAAAAACCTGCAATTTCCCATTTCATTGGTTAAAAGCCAGCAGTAAAAAGCCGCTGGCTTTTAAACAATGCTGAAAGCTTGCAGAGGCTGTCACTATTGTTCAGGAGCAGGAGGGGGGGGGAATGCCAGTCTTCACTCACCATCCTCTGCGTGGCCCGCCGTCTTCTTCCCTGTGTCTTTGTGACTGCAGCCGTATAGCACAGTGGAGGCCACAAAGCACAGCCGCTGTCACTGGTCTGGTGCTCTATGGTCTCGGATTGCTCTGGACCGGGGTAATCCGGTTTTCTATTTTTTACCTTCCCGGACCGGGCAATCCGGTTTTCAATTTTTGACCTTCCCGCCTGGATTTTCAAATGAACAGCTGACTCAGTTGACATTACCGCCATGAATTTCTAGTGAATTTAAAAAAAAAAAAAAAACACAAGACATAGAAAAAATATTTTTATTTGAAAAAAAAACAAAAAAACATTTAGGGGCTCCATCTTTATTTAAAAGAAATCCTCTTCCATCCACCGTAGTCCCAAAACGCAATTTCAGCACTGCTACATCACTCTGCATAGACACACATGTCTATGCAGAGTGATTGCAGGCTGAGAAATGAAAACAGTCAGGTTCACCTCAGGTCATAGCTCAAGCTATGACCTGAGGTGAACCCTGCTGTCAGTGGCGTAACTTCAGGCTCAGGGGCCCCGATGCAAAAGCTCCAACGGGGCCCCCAATTATTGCAAATCTTTAATAGTATTTGTCTTTTTCTATAGGCCAAAGGGACTTTTGGGGCCCCCCTAGGCTGCAGGGCCCGGGTGCGATCACAACCCCTGCACCTATTGTAGTTACGCCCCTGCCTGCTGTCAAAGCCGAAGTCTGCCGACGGCCACCGGAGATTGCCGACCGCCGGCAGAGCAGTGAATAAACCGAAAGACATTAACACACATGTCTATGCAGAGTGATGTAGCAGTGCTGAAATTGCGTTTTGGGACTACGGCGGACGGAAGAGGATTTCTTTTAAATAAAGATGGAGTCCCTAAGTGTTTTTTTGTTTTTTTTTCTAATAAAATATTTTTTCTATGTGTTGTGTTTTTTTAAAAAATTCACTAGAAATTCATGGCGTAATGTCTACTATTGGCGTGACCGCCATGAATTTCGGGCTTAGGGCCAGCTGATAATACAAAGCTGGCACTAACCCCTTTATTACGCAGTGAGCCACGGCACCAGGGCCATGGAAGAGTTGGATTCAGCGCCAGAATATGGCGCTCCAATGAACACGCCATTTTCTGGGGTGGCTGCGGGCTGCCATTCGCAGCAGGGGGTGCCCAGAAGGCTTGGGCATCCTTGCGCTGCAGATTCCAGCCCACAGCTGCCTAGCTGCACCTGGCTAGACATAGAAATAGTGCAGATCCCCACGCATTTTTGTTTTATTATTTAATGAAATTCATGAAATAATAAAAAAAAGGGGCTCCCCTATATTGTTGTGTCCGGCCAGGTACAGATAGGCACCTGGGGGTTGGGGGCAGCCAGTTCCTGCCTGCTGAATCTGGCTGGATACAAAAAATATGGCGAAGCCCAAGTCAAATTTTTTTCTGAAAAATCCAAAAAACAATATGAATGAAAGGGACTGCATCTTTATTAACCCCTCGATCATGGTCGATGGGTTAATAAAAATGCAGTCCCTTTTTAGAGGATTGTTTAATGGATTTTTCAGAAAAATTTTGATGTGGTCTTTGCCGTATTTTTGTATGTCAGCCGGATACAGCAGGCGGCAACGGGCTGCCCCCAGCTGACTATTTGGACCTGCCTGGACACATGAATTTCATGAAATAATCAAAAAAAAAAATTTGTGGGGCTCCGCGCAATTTCTATGTCCAGGTCCAGCTAGGCAGCTAGGGGCTGGAATCCACAGCGCAGGGAGGCCCAAGCCTTCTGGGCACCCCCCGCTGCGAATGGCAGCCCGCAGCCGCCCCAGAAAATGACACGTTCATTGAAGCTCCATTTTCTGGCTCTGAACCCAACTCTTCCAAGGCCTTGGTGCAGTGGCTCACTGGGTAATAAAGGGGTTAGGGCCAGCTTTGTATTATCAGCTGGCCCCAAGCCCGAAATTCATGGCGGTCACACCAATAGTAGACATTATGAATTTCTAGTGAATATTTTAAAAACACACAACACAGAAAAAAATAATTTTATTTGAAAAAAAAACAAAAAGACACTTAGGGACTCCATCTTTATTTTAAAAAAATTCCTCTTCTGTCCGCTGTAGTGCAATCCAGGGTTATTCTTTAGCTCTGCTACATCTCTGGCAGAGAGCCTCCACCAGAGATGTAGCAGGCAAGCATGAACTCACATGAACCCTGCCAGCACTGCTACTTCAAATGAACAGCTGACCTGAGTCAGCTGTTCATTTGAAAATCCAGGTGGGAAGGTCAAAAATAGAAAACCGGATTGAAAAACGGATTGCCCCGGTCTGGACCAATCCGGGACGATAGAGCCCCATGTTATGGGGTGCCGGATTGCACCAGACCGGTACAATGCAGGAGAATCCGGTTTTCAGTGACAGCGGCTGTGCTTTGCGGCCGCCGCCGTGCTATAGGGCTGCAGTCGCAAAGACACTGGGAAGTAGACGGCGGGCCGCGCAGAGGACGGTGAGTGAACACCGGTCCTCCCCCCCCCCCTGGCTCCCGAACGATAGTGACAGCCTCTGCAAGCTGTCAGCATTGTTTAAAAGCCAGCGGCTTTTTAACGCTGGCTTTTAAACAATGAAATGGAAATTGCAGGTTTTTCTTCTGCTGCCAGACCTTATAGAGTCCAGCAGCAGAGGAATTACTCGCAATTACTCGCTTCCCCATTGACTTACATTGTACTCACTAGACTCGCAACGAGTAACGAGTATTAGGACCTACTCATTACGAGTCTAGCGAGTACGAGTATTTTAGTACTCGCTCATCCCTAGTCACAAACCGAGACAATCCGGGTCAATCCGGTCACATTTAACATTGCTATGTATAACCGGATTTAACCGGATTGGTACAATCCGGTTTCACATGAAATCTTTATGCTTTTTAGCGATGGCTTCTAAACTATGATTAAATGAATTGCAGGTTGTTCCTCTGCTGCCAGACCTCTTTTTTCTCTTTATGGGGTCCTGCAGCAGAGGAATTACTCGCAATTACTCACTTCCCCATTCATTTACATTGGACTCGCAACACTCCTGGACTCTGACTCGTTAGAGTCTAGCGATTCGAGTAATTTTGGATTCACCCATCCCTATTTATCCCCATTTACAGTACAGTAGCAAAACCACTCACTGACCTCACAAAAAAAAGTATGCCTGTTACCTCATCTGGACTCCAGAATGTGAAACTGCGTTCCTCCAGTAGAAAGATCAACTGGCTCAGAGCCCAGTCCTGACTGCTCCTGACTTTCACCACTGGTTCATGGTCCAAACAGATGCATCGGACACTGGACTACAAGCTGTACTTAGCCAAGTGGGGGCCGACGGTCAGAAACATTCAATAGCTTATCTTTCCCGGAAACTGTTGGATCGAGAGAGGGCCTATGCCACCATTGAAAAAAAATCCCTGGCCATAGTCTGGGTCCTGAAAAAATTGCAGCCCTACCTCTCTGGCAAGCAGTTCACAGTCCTCAATGACAACAATCCATTAAGTTGGCTGAATTGAACTGCCAGTAAAACAGTGAAAATGGATGCTTGTTGAGGTTTAGTCTGGCCTTACAATCTTACAATTTTTTCCATCTCACATAAACAGTGCAAGAACCATGGAAATGCTGATGGGCTGTCCTATCACATCTGGCAGCCCTGTCAACAGCAACCATTGTCAAGATTCAGCAGTTTCCATGGCTATTTAAGGAGGGAGAGGAATGTGACAACATGGACATTTTCAATGTATGGCAAGGATTAAGCTTCTTAAAATGGCCAGTAGTTTCCTTCTGCTTGCTATGTTTTGTTTGCTAATCAACTGTTCTTGCCAGTTGGCTTGGAGCCCCATTCTCCAAAGTTGCATATTGCTAATTTAATGGAATTTACATAACCCTCTCACCTCCTCTGTCAGAGACTCATGACTCATAGGGATATTATGTATGCAGCTTGAAATCTAGCCAATGAGAGCACTGTCTTATTCCTCCAATTGGGAAGTTCCCAATATCCTGCAATGAGTGCTCAGGGGTGTTGAAGGAGATCTGTTCATATGTTTGTAGCCTCAGTCTGGAGATTTTAGCCCTGACTAGAGGTGCACCATAGACTACTTAAAGAAACCAAGGTTGGGACAAGTCAGTCATCTGGTTACAGACATTGCTGTGCTCGGTCAACTTCCTACGCTTGGCACTATTCCTTTCTCGTGGGTGCCCACCGAATGCTGGGTGCTGTTGGATTGGAGTGACTCTGGAAGCCCCAAGGCATGAACATTTTAATCCATGTTGAGCTAGCAGAGGCTGGGAATCTGTTGCCTGATACAATTTATGTTTTGTTTTGTTATGTGTTATATGCCCTTAACCCTGTGTTGTCTGAGTAGTGTGCCACCCATGGTTAAGGAGTTTGGTCTTTCAGTTTGGATGAGCCCTTGTCCATGTCTTTCTAAAGGTGACCGGTCAGCAAATAAGAGCGCCCACTGACCCTAGTGTCTCTACAACTTCCCTGATAGGGTTTTGGGGGGGCATGATAAGTTTCGGGCATTCCAGGAGGCCTGCAAGTTATATTTCAGAATCCGCTCACATTCTTTGGGGAGTGAAGAACAGAGAATGGGGATTGTTATCTCCCAGTAGCAAAGAGGTCCCCAGTCCTGGGCTTTCTCTCCACCGATCGACTCTCCATCTAAGTGGTCAGTAGATGAGATTTTTACAGCTTTGGCCCCTGTTTTTGGGGATCATGATGATGTCTGTCTGGCAGAGTTAAATCTCTGTAGACTCCAGCAGGGGATGCAGTCGGCTGAGAAGTACTGTTTGGAGTTCTGGAGGTGGGCCACAGACAGCCAATGGATGACCTGGCTATTAGAAGTCCGTTCTGTCATGGTTTGTTTACTCCAGGGATCAGTACTCTACTCCAAAGTCACTGTAGGTTGCTATCTCACTTGCCATCAGAATAGATCGATGACTCAGAGAAAGATCCACCTGGAACCAGCCCCCTGTTCTCCTGTTCTCCCATGGAAGAGGTCCCACAGCTGCTGGTGGATAAACCTATGGAGATAGGCGGGGTGTCCCTCATTTTAGGTCTCCTGTAGTTCACTGAGGGATACAGGTGTGCTTTTACTGTTGGCTTCAGGGTTACCTCATATGTTTTTTCCATCCATACCCAGACAAACATCTCAAAAGCCGTCTTCCCTAAGTCATGTGGAGGTTGTCAACCTGGGCGTGTATGTTAGCTCCATTTTTATTTGTTTTCCAGCTGCTATCCCACAGGGACAAAGAGGGGATACCATTACCACTTTTCAGGAAATAGCTAGGTCTCGGTCTCTCCCCCAGAGTTCCATGAGAGGATTTGTCCACACTGAGGACCCGCCTCGTGAATGTACGGTCCCTGAGTCAGTTTTTTCAGAGGTGTGTACACCCTCTATCTGAAGAGCTGCCCTGCCCAGGTGGTTTTGAGGAAGGCAACCTGGGTATTTACATTTCTTCTGTAATTTTATCTCTTCCGGTTAATGTGAATAATTTACAACCCACCGATCATCTAGTTTATGGCGAGTTCTTCTTCTTTTTAGGACCATACTTCTGAGTGGTATTGGTTCTGCTGGAGCATGCTTGTTATAGTCCCTTTCCTGTTTTGCAGGAATTTCTCCAGGTTTTATTCGACAGTTTCTTGAACCTTTTTGTACTGTTCTTGGCGATGGACTTTCCAATTTTCAATGGCATGATCTACTTCAGGATCTACTACTCCAAGTTCTAAATATTCAGGTAATTCTCCTGTACGAGCTTTCATCAGGTATGCTGGTGTACAGTTCGTAGTGCTGACTGGGATGTGGTTGTACATGTCAACCAAATCAGATAGTTTCTCCGACAACTTGTTTTCTCTTCTTGTTGAAAAGATTTTTTGGTTTTGAAGTATGACAGGTTGACATTAATAGTAAAGACATAAACTCGTAAAGTACACTAATACAGGTAGCCTTAAGGCTTGGTTCGAATCAGTATCTGTGGAAAACAAGTTAGTTGCGATTGCAAATCATTTTATACAATCAGATTTCAATGCAGAAATTTACAAGTAGATTCATGGTCTATAAGTAACTATATACACTGAGAAAAAATACCTTGGTGAAGGTAGCAGAAAGAAAGAGTAACTGTTAGATTTAAAACCAAGGAAGAGGGGTGGGGGGGGTTACCCAAGAGTCGATTTTTATTTTTTGTAGGGTAGGGTAGTAGGTTCTGTCATGAGTCAATAGTAAGAGGTCAATTCTGTGTTGTGGGAAAGAGTCAGTTCCATGGTAGCCATTTGTTATGGTATTTTTTAATTAGATTGTTTCGTAGGGCAAAGGAGAGTTCATACGCATTGTGCGTAGCAATCCTTTCCAGGAGAGCAGCAAAAGTAGGTGGTTGAGTATCTCTCCATTTTGAGGCAATGAGAGATTTGGCCGCAAGTATGATATGTGAAATCAGCGGTCTGTAGCAGGTCAGAATTGAGTCTAGCCCGAGAAGAAGATTGATTAATTCTGGCGTTAGAGTGAGTGGGTGTTCCATAAGATCTGCAATAAGGAGATGGATCTTGTTCCAGAATGTCTCAAGACTTTTGCAATGCCAGAAAATGTGCAATAAATTTCCAACTTCAGTAGAACAATGCCAGCATAGCGGTGAATTTTCCTCTTTAATCTGATGGAGATTAGAGGGGTGTAGTACCATCTAGTGAGTAGCTTGTAGTGAGTCTCTAATAACGACGAGCATGGGATTGCCTTCTGAAGGTTGGTAAGGGTTTTGCTCATTTGCTCTGTGTTAATAGAAGTTTTTAGTTCTTTCTCCCAGTCTATAATATTCAGAGTTATCGATAGAGGCGAGTCCAAAATGATAGTTATGTAAACAGTTTTGGTGGCCCAGAACACAGGAATGTGGTGAGAATTAAACATCTGTGCTACAGTCATGGGAAGGTGAAAGTTTGGTCTCTTTCTAACCACAAAAACGTTTATTTTTTCCCATATAGGAGATCGTCAGCTTGTAGATGAAATTTTGAGGATAGTTTGTGAAAAGGCAGTAGGTGGTCATCCTTGTCAAATATATCGGAGATCGTGTTGATGCCTTTGTTTGTCCAGGAATCTAAAAGTATGGATGGAATGAAAATTTTTAATATTGCGAGGGGAATCCAGTCCGGGGTAGTTTTAGCTGAGATCTCTAATGCTTTGTTCATCAAGAGTTTCCAGGACTGAATTGTAGCTTTGATTGTAAGGTCCTTGGGAAGACGTTTCAAACTGTCACACAGGTGTGAGAGTAATATGAGGGTAAGTTTATGTTTGGGAAAGTACGATTCCTCCAGTGAAAGCCAGCTAGGTCTATTAGTCTCACTCCACCAAGTTTTGCTTAGTGTAAGTGTTGTGGCGTGATAATATTGCTGAAAGGTTTGGTATAGCTAGGCCTCCATTAGCTTTGCTCTTTTCCAGAATGTTTTTGGCAACTCTTGGTTTCTTTTGTCCCCATTTGAAGTTCATAAGTCGCGATTGTAGTTTTTTTATCCAGTGTTTTTTGAAGGGGATTGGAAGGGATCGGAATACATATAGTATTTTTGGGAGAATAAACATTTTACAGGATTCAATTCTACCTAGCCAGGACATATCCGTTTTTCCAATTTGCTTTAAGTCGGTTTGTACAGCTTTAAACAGGCCCAAAGGTTCCTATCTAAGATATTAGAGGAATGATCGGTGAGTTTGATTCCAAGATAATCCAATTCTTTCCTATCTCACGAGAGATTATTTTCAAGTTTAATTGCTAAAGTTTCGGAGTCTTGGTTTAAATGTAGGACTTGGGTCTTTTTAAGGTTGATTTTATATGAAGAAACAGAGAACTCTTCAATGGTCGTTAGTAAATTTCTCAGGGAATTCAGGGGATCAGAGAGGGTCAAAATAATATCATCAACAAAGAGGCTCATTTTATATTCTTTGGTCTTCGTATGGATTCCTCTTATTGATGGGTTCATTCAAATTTTTTCGGCTAGGGGTTCCATAAAGAGGTCGAAAAGAGACAGCGAGAGAGGGCATCCCTGTCTTGTTCCATTTGTAAGTGGGAATGTATCAGAAAGGGTATTATTAGTTAGGATTAGTGATGAGCGAGTACTAAAATGCTCGGGTGCTCGAAGCTCGGGCCGAGCATCCCGAGATACTCGTGTACTCGGCCCGAGTACCGAGCCCAATGTTATCCTATGGGAGACACGAGTATTTTTATGAAATGACTGCCGGCAGCATGGAAAACCCTAAAAATGTCACAAAAGTCTCAGAAGAGTGCTGAAATGACATGGCAACACCATGGGGAAGACCCCTGGAAGCATTTCTCACTCAAACGTCACAGCTGTGAACAATGTTGTCCGAGTTTCACGCCAATTTTACGGAGTCTCCAGAAAACCTTCCAAAATGACACCAAAATGAATATTTAGGGTGGAAATGTTAAGGGCACATACTTAATAGTGAGATACAGCTGGTGTATGTTACTTTTTGTGATTACATGAAAGATTTTACGTGAAAACATTGTGCGGCACTCCGATGACCCTGAGAAGAGATGAACATGAAGCCCTGTCTTGAAATAATGTGCCCATTTTGAGGAACTGGGTCTATTGTAGTATCTTCCTTTGCCAGGGCAGTCCAAAATTGGGAGGTTCACCAATGCCCCTGGATACAGACAGGCAGGATGGCCTGTAAACAAGAACTGGGTATATTGTAGTATAGCCCTTTGGCAAGGGCAGCCAAAAATTGGGAGGTTCAACAATGACCCATGCATACAGACATGTAGTAGGGCCTGTAACCCTCAAGTGGGTGTATTGTAGTTAGCCTTAGGGCTAGTCAACTACATGATAACTGGTAGGTGTACCCGGGTTGTAGTGCAGCACAATGGAGGTCAACAATGACCCATGCATACAGACATGTAGTAGGGCCTGTAACCCTCAAGTGGGTGTATTGTAGTATAGGCCTTTGGCCAGGGCAGCCAAAAATTGGGAGGTTCAACAATGACCCATGCATACAGACATGTAGTAGGGCCTGTAACCCTCAAGTGGGTGTATTGTAGAATAGGCCTTTGGCCAGGGCAGCCAAAAATTGGGAGGTTCAACAATGACCCATGCATACAGACATGTAGTAGGGCCTGTAACCCTCAAGTGGGTGTATTGTAGTATAGGCCTTTGGCCAAGGCAGCCAAAAATTGGGAGGTTCAACAATGACCCATGCATACAGACATGTAGTAGGGCCTGTAACCCTCAAGTGGGTGTATTGTAGTATAGGCCTTTGGCCAGAGCAGCCAAAAATTGGGAGGTTCAACAATAACCCATGCATACAGACATGTAGTAGGGCCTGTAACCCTCAAGTGGGTGTATTTTAGTATAGCCCTTTGGCCAGGGCAGCCAAAAATTGGGAGGCTCCACATTGTCTCTGGATAGAGACGTGCAGGAGGGCCTGTAAAGAAGAACTGGGTGTATTGTAGTATAGGCCTTTGGCCAGGGCAGCCAAAAATTGGGAGGTTCAACAATGACCCATGCATACAGACATGTAGTAGGGCCTGTAACCCTCAAGTGGGTGTATTGTAGTATAGGCCTTTGGCCAGGGCAGCCAAAAATTGGGAGGCTCCTCATTGTCCCTGGATAGAGACGTGCAGGAGGGCCTGTAACCCTCAAGTTGGTGTATTGTAGTATAGCCCTTTGGCAAGGGCAGCCAAAAATTGGGAGGTTCAACAATGACCCATGCATACAGACATGTAGTAGGGCCTGTAACCCTCAAGTGGGTGTATTGTAGTCTAGCCCTTTGGGCAGGGCAGCCAAAAATTGGGAGGTTCAACAATGACCCATGCATACAGACATGTAGTAGGGCCTGTAACCCTCAAGTGGGTGTATTGTAGTATAGCCCTTTGGCCAGGGCAGCCAAAAAGTGGTAGGTTCAACAATGACCCATTCATACAGACATGTAGTAGGGCCTGTAACCCTCAAGTGGGTGTATTGTAGTATAGCCCTTTGGCCAGGGCAGCCAAAAATTCGGAGGTTCAACAATGACCCATTCATACAGACATGTAGTAGGGCCTGTAACCCTCAAGTGGGTGTATTTTAGTATAGCCCTTTGGCCAGGACAGCCAAAAATTGGGAGGCTCCACATTGTCCCTGGATAGAGACGTGCAGGAGGGCCTGTAAAGAAGAACTGGGTGTATTGTAGTATAGCCCTTTGGCCAGGGCAGCAAAAAATTGGGAGGCTCCTCATTGTCCCTGAATAGAGACGTGCAGGAGGGCCTCAAAACATTTTTCCCATTGAAAAGGAGCGGGTATCCTGTCGTTGTAATGCCCATTCAAAAAGGATGGGCGTAAAAATTTACCACTGGGGGTATACCTGACACAACAGCCTAAGTATTGTAACGGTCATCATGGTGGCACATGAGGAGAAGGAGTAGCAGTCCAGCGATTATCCAAGGAAGAGGAAGACGACGTGGTGGATGATCCAGTAGCTGACCCAACTGGCAGGAGGATATGCAGAGCGAGGACAGCAGTGCACAGGGGGAGGGAGGCGTAGCATCCCAACAGGCAGTACGAAGCAGGGTCGGGTCCGCAGGCAGAAGGCAGGGAACCGTTCCCCGGAACAACAACACGACACAAGGTGCCTGTGCAAATGTTAGGTCTTCCCGAGTCTGGCAGTATTTTAAGTTGGCTCCAGATGACTCTAAAAAGGCCATTTGCAACACCTGCCATTCCAGCATCAACAGGGGTACGAAAACTAGCAGCCTGACCACCACCAGCATGATCAGGCACATGTCACCAAGCACCCGACTGTCATATATGATACAGTCTATATAGAGTCTAATGCATGGGTATAATGAGACATATGAGACATACGCTTCTTAAGCAGCTCTTGTATTGCTTCATACAAGTTAGTTCATCAACAGGATAACGTAAATGTAAGTTGCAGAGTGCAAGGCAAACAACCAAGGACATCAGAGCATTAAAGCATAGTACAAGTCTCAAGGAAAGCATTCAGAGTCTATTACTTCCCTGTCAGATGTTGCTGGCAAACAGGAGGATTCTGTGTCCATAAATGATTCCAGGCAGAGTGAATCCAGGCTTCAGAGAGCAAGTCACAGACAAATTGCAGACCTGATTCAGGAGCACAGGTAAATCATCTGAAACTGATTAAAAGGGCAATTGGCAAGAAACAGGGCAGGGACATCAAAGCTGTGGACTCCGTATTGTTGGAGGGCAAAAGTCAATGCACAGGACAGGAAACAAGATGGCCAACAAAATACACTAAATGCAAACATAACAACAGATATAGCAAAAAAGACTGAAAACCTTACACCGACTTTGTGGGAAGTACACCAGAGTCGAGGAGCGGTGCTTGCTGATGTCACTGCTACGTCTTCGCGTGTTGTGCGTTCGAGCCAATCCCCTGTACATGCTGGCCGCGAATAAGCCTCCGGCCCTGCACCTGAAGTTGCCCACGCACAAATAACACCACCATCAAGCATGTCCTTGTCCCAGCGCAGCGTTCAATTATCCATTCAGCAAACCTTTGAACGCAGGCGCAAATACGCTGCCAACGCCCCACATGCCACAGTCCTGAATTCTCACATTTCGCGACTCTTAGCGCTGGAAATGTTGCCTTTACGGCTGGTGGAGACGGAAGCATTCCGCGACCTGATGGCGGCTGCTGTCCCACGTTACTCAGTCCCCAGCCGCCACTATTTCTCCAGATGTGCCGTCCCCGCATTGCATAACCACGTGTCCAACAGCATCACACGTGCCCTGAACAATGCTGTTTCAGCCAAAGTCCACGTAACCACAGACACGTGGACAAGTGCTTGTGGGCAGGGCCGCTACATCTCCTTGACAAAACACTGGGTTAATATTGTGGAGGCTGGGACCAAGTCTGAGCAAGGGACGGAACACAGTCCTTCCCACACCAAGGATAGCAGGCCCTACCTCTGTCAGGGTTTCACCGACACTCTACAGCTCCGGAATGTCATGCTCTTCAGCCTCCTCCTCCTCCTCCTGCGCATCCTCATCCACTGTACCCTCCACACCAGTCCCAAGCTGGAAGCACTGCAGCACTGCCTCTGCGAAGGGGCAACAGGCTGTGCTGAAGCTAGTCTGCATAGGTGACAAACCCCACAATGCAGAAAAGGTGTGGACAGCTCTGAAACAGCAGGCAGATCACTGGCTCACACCTCTGAACCTAAAGCCAGGAAAGGTCGTGTGTGACAATGGCCGGAACCTGGTGGCAGCTTTGAGGCGAGGCCAGCTGACGCATGTTCCATGCGTGGGCCATGTGCTCAACCTGGTGGTTCAGAGGTTTCTAAAGTCATACCTAGAGCTGTCTGTACTGCTGGTAACAGTTTGCCGTCTGTCTGCACATTTTCGCAAGTCACCTGCTGCTTCAGCCGGCCTTGCCGGCTTTCAGCGCCGTTTGCGTCTTCCGGCCCACAGACTGGTGTGTGATGTCCCCACGCGTTGGAATTCAACTCTGCACATGTTGGTCAGGATATGTGAGCAGAAGAGGGCAGTTGTTGACTACCTGCATCACCTAAGCTGTCGGGAAATGGGTCAAACTCCAGACATAACACCTGAGGAGTGGAGATGGATGTCCGACCTATGTACCGTCCTCCAAAACTTTGAGGACTCCACCAAGATGGTGAGCGGCGATGACGTTATTATTAGCATCACCATACCACTACTCTGCCTTCTAAAACGGTCTCTGCTGAAAAACAAAGAGGATGCATTGCAGGCCGAGCGCGATGACTTGGAGCAGGAAACAGTAGTGGGTGTGGGTTAAAACACACAGCCCAGCCTCATCTCATCACAACGTGCAGTGGAGGACTATGACGAGGAGGAGGAGGATGAAGACATGGAGCAACTCTCTGGCCAAATTGAGGATATGACATGCACACCAGTTATACCCTCGATTCAGCGTGGCTGGCCAGAGGACAGGGGAGATGAGAAGGAGGAGGAGGAGGAGGAGGAGGACAGCATGTTCAGTCATCGTGTTGGTCTGGATACTGAAGTGATGGCTGTTAAAGAGTCTGGCGCACATGGCTGACTTTATGGTAAGCTGCCTGGCTCGTGACCCTCGCGTTCAGAACATCTTGGCCGACTATCAGTACTGGTTGGCAACACTCTTAGACCCACGCTACAAGGAGAACTTTATGTCTCTCATTCCTGAGTAGGAGATATCAGCCAAAATGCAGCAGTTCCAGAAGGCCATAGTCACGGAAGTAGGCAAATCATTCCCCTCACAAAACGCTAGCGGCATAGGTCAGGAATCAGTGGAGAACCAAGGTGTACGGCCGAGAGGGGCACAAGTCCAATCCGCCAGAGGTAGTGGAACAGTCTTTACGATGTGGGACAGTTTTCTCAGCCACTCACGTACCACAGCCCCTGAGGTGCGGGGTACTGCCACAAGAAATGCTAAGTTTGGCCAGATGCTGAAGGAGTACCTTGCAGATCGAACAACTGTACTGCGAGATTCCTCTGTGCCTTACAATTATTGGGTCTCCAAGCTGGACACGTGGCATGAATTGGCTCTCTACACCTTGGAAGTCCTGGCCTGCCCTGCCGCTAGCGTTTTGTCCGAGCGTGTTTTCAGTGCCGCAGGTGGAATCATTACTGATAAACGCACCCGCCTGTCAACTGAAAATGCTGACAGGCTGACTCTGATCAAGATGAACAAGGGTTGGATTGGGCCAGACTTCACCACACCACCAACAAATGAATTTAAATTTTGTTGTGGGAATTTGCCATGTACCTCCAATCACCCATGGGTACACACTTCTGGACTTCCGAGTGTCCAAGTGTGGGATCAGTAATGTCCGTGAACGTGTACTCGGCCTGGTGGTAGAAAGGGGGATCAGGTTGGGAAATGTGCGGTGCAATATCACGGCTACTGACGCTTGACCGTGTGGAAGACAGGGTGTTGGTGGAGGTGCCAATCTGACTTGAAGCATTATCCGCAATCCAAGAAACAACCTGTTGACACGTGTTGGTTCAAGAGCGGTGTACTGGAGAGGGCCCCAAGAATTTGGGACAGGACGTGTGAGCGAGTAGATGTGCCCCTTTGTTGTTGCGAAATTAGTGCTTGCACATGACCTCGGCCTCTGCCTGCACCACCATCACATTCACTTCATTGTTCCTTGCCAACGCCCTTGCGCATTTTGCTTGTATACAGAGACAACAGTCTGGTGACTGTAATGGTGACAGGAGATTAGGATTTTAGTCCCTAACCTGTATCAAGGTTTGACGTACACCAGTCTGGTGACTGTAATGGTGTCAGGAGAGGCTTTTAGGCCCAAACCTGTATTAAGGTAGTATGTACAACAGTCTGGTGACTGTAATGGTTTCAGGAGAGGATTTTAGTCCCTAACCTGTATTAAGGTATGACGTACACTAGTCTGGTGACTGTAATGGTTTCAGGAGAGGATTTTAGTCCCTAACCTGTATCAAGGTATGACGTACAACAGTCTGGTGACTGTAATGGTTTCAGGAGAGGATTTTAGTCCCTAACCTGTATCAAGGTAGTACGTACACCAGTCTGGTGACTGTTCAGATCACAAGAGATTAGGATTTTAGTTCCCTAACCTGTATCAAGATATGACGTACACCAGTCTGGTGACTGTTCATATCACAAGAGATTAGGATTTTAGTTCCCTAACATGTATCAAGGTATGACGTACACCAGTCTGGTGACTGTTCAGATCACAAGAGATTAGGATTTTAATTCCCTAACCTGTATCAAGGTATGACGTACACCAGTCTGGTGACTGTTGAGATCACAAGAGATTAGGATTTTAGTTCCCTAACCTGTATCAAGGTATGACGTACACCAGTCTGGTGACTGTAATGGTTTCAGGAGAGGATTTTAGTCCCTAACCTGTATTAAGGTAGTACGTACACCAGTCTGGTGACTGTAATGGTTTCAGGAGAGGATTTTAGTCCCTAACCTATATCAAGGTAAGACGTACACCAGTCTGGTGACTGTAATGGTTTCAGGAGAGGATTTTAGTCCCTAACCTGTATCAAGGTATGACGTACAACAGTCTGGTGACTGTAATGGTTTCAGGAGAGGATTTTAGTCCCTAACCTGTATCAAGGTATCATGTACAACAGT
The DNA here is from genome assembly GCA_033576535.1 of Allobates femoralis. Lineage (NCBI taxonomy): Eukaryota > Metazoa > Chordata > Amphibia > Anura > Aromobatidae > Allobates > Allobates femoralis. The sequence goes on from JARQOC010000003.1 coordinate 17,017,964, forward strand.
CTGGTGACTGTAATGGTTTCAGGAGAGGATTTTAGTCCCTAACCTGTATCAAGGTATGACGTACAACAGTCTGGTGACTGTAATGGTGTCAGGAGAGGATTTTTGTCCCTAACCTGTATTAAGGTAGTACGTACACCAGTCTGGTGACTGTTCAGATCACAAGAGATTAGGATTTTAGTTCCCTAACCTGTATCAAGGTATGACGTACACCAGTCTGGTGACTGTTCAGATCACAAGAGATTAGGATTTTATTTCCCTAACCTGTATCAAGGTATGACGTACACCAGTCTGGTGACTGTTCAGATCACAAGAGATTAGGATTTTAGTTCCCTAACCTGTATCAAGGTATGACGTACACCATTCTGGTGACTGTTGAGATCACAAGAGATTAGGATTTTAGTTCCCTAACCTGTATCAAGGTATGACGTACACCAGTCTGGTGACTGTTGAGATCACAAGAGATTAGGATTTTAGTTCCCTAACCTGTATCAAGGTATGACGTACACCAGTCTGGTGACTGTAATGGTTTCAGGAGAGGATTTTAGTCCCTAACCTGTATCAAGGTATGACGTCCACCAGTCTGGTGACTGTAATGGTTTCAGGAGAGGATTTTAGTCCCTAACCTGTATCAAGGTATGACGTACAACAGTCTGGTGACTGTAATGGTTTCAGGAGAGGATTTTAGTCCCTAACCTGCATCAAGGTATGACGTACAACAGTCTGGTGACTGTAATGGTGTCAGGAGAGGATTTTAGTCCCTAACCTGTATTAAGGTAGTACGTACACCAGTCTGGTGACTGTTCAGATCACAAGAGATTAGGATTTTAGTTCCCTAACCTGTATCAAGGTATGACGTACACCAGTTGGTGACATTTGAGATCACAAGAGATTAGGATTTTAGTTCCCTAACCTGTATCAAGGTATGACGTACACCAGTCTGGTGACTGTTGAGATCACAAGAGATTAGGATTTTAGTTCCCTAACCTGTATCAAGGTATGACGTACACCAGTCTGGTGACTGTAATGGTTTCAGGAGAGGATTTTAGTCCCTAACCTGTATCAAGGTATGGCGTACACCAGTCTGGTGACTGTAATGGTTTCAGGAGAGGATTTTAGTCCCTAACCTGTATCAAGGTATGACGTACACCAGTCTGGTGACTGTTGAAATCACAAGAGATTAGGATTTTAGTTCCCTAACCTGTATCAAGGTATGACGTACACCAGCCTGGTGACTGTAATGGTTTCAGAAGAGGATTTTAGTCCCTAACCTGTATTAAGGTAGTACGTACACCAGTCTGGTGACTGTAATGGTGTCAGGAGAGGATTTTAGTCACTAACCTGTATCAAGGTATGACGTACACCAGTCTGGTGACTGTTGAGATCACAAGAGATTAAGATTTTAGTTCCCTAACCTGTATCAAGGTATGACGTACACCAGCCTGGTGACTGTAATGGTTTTAGAAGAGGATTTTAGTCCCTAACCTGTATTAAGGTAGTACGTACACCAGTCTGGTGACTGTAATGGTGTCAGGAGAGGATTTTAGTCCCTAACCTGTATTAAGGTAGTACGTACACCAGTCTGGTGACTGTAGTGGTGTCAGGAGAGGATTTTACTCCCTAATCTGTATTAAGGTAGTACGTACACCTCTCTGGTGACTGTAATGGTTTCAGGAGAGGATTTTATTCCCTAACCTGTATTAAGGTAGTAAGTTCAAGAGTGTGGTGACTCTAATGGTCACAGAAAAGCTTGGATTCTGATCTGTATCACCCTGCCTATATCCTCCTAGATTAGCCCTGAGAAGGACTGTTCTGGTCACTGGAAAGCTTGGACTCCAATCTGGATCACCCTGCCTATATCCTCCTAGATTAGTCCTGAGAGGGACTGTTGTGGTCAGCAGCAGTTTGCAGCCCTGCTCCGTATCTACCTGTAAGGGCCGCAAATCTGTCCCTAAGCAGCAGCAGACACTCTCCCTACACTGACTGTCTGGATGGCTGTCAGTTATAAAGGCTCAGTCACGCTGTGCAGGGCGGCCAATCATTGCTATGCCACAACTAACAGGGCTGTGGCATTGCAGTGGTCTGCCAGCCAATCCCTGCACGTGGGCTGGCTCTTAAAACAGCGCCAACATGCAGAGATGACGACCACGAGCACAGCACGAGTATCGCGAGATTTCTCAGTGCTCGCCGAGTAGCCCGAGTACAGTGATACTCGTGCGAGTACCGAGTAGTAGCGAGCATGCTCGCTCATCACTAGTTAGGATGTTTGCAGTTGGAATGGAATAGAGGGTCTGGATGACATGAAAAATGTTGCCAGAGAAACTGAATTTTCTTAAAGTATTAAATAAGAAGTCCCATTGAACTCGGTATAACGCTTTTTCAGCGTCGACTGAGACTAAAATCGCTGGGGTTTTATTGTGTTTGACTTTGGATATTAAATTAATTACTCTTCAATTAGCGTCGGCTGAACCTCTATTTTGAACAAAGCCAACTTGGTCGGAATGGATTAGTTTCGGAATTATCTTTTGGATTCTGGTATTTATCGTTTTAGTGATGATTTTAAGGTCTGTATTGAGTAGGGAAATAGGCCTAAAGTTTGAGACATTCTCTGGGTCTCCTTTGTTTTTTGGTGTCATGGTGATAGTGGCTTGTAACATTTTATTAGGGAGTTGTGATTTGTGGCCAGAAAGAGAATTTAGTAGTTTGGTTAAGTATGGAGATAGGAGTTGTCTAAAAGAAGCGTAGTACTCATTTTGAAATCCACCGGGTCCCGGCGACTTAAATTTCTTAAGGGATTTGATCGTGTCTGAGATCTCTTCGGTAGTATATGGTGAGTTTAGGGTTTTTAAGTCATCATTAGTGTGAGAGGGGAGTTGAACTGAGTCTAAGAAAGCTGTTATTTTAGATTGGGTGTGTTGTGATTCAGTTTGGGAATCTTTTAAGTTGTAAAGGTCTCTATAAAATTCAGCCAACGAGTCTGAGATCTTTTGGGGCAGTTTTTGTATGATATGTTGTTTATTTTTGACCTGTGAGATGTTAGTTTTTGTTCTGTGCGTTTTTATAAGAGCAGCAAAGAGTTTTGAGGGTTTGTTAGAGCAGTTGTAGAAGTTTGATTTACTTAGGCGGGACATTTTATCAAAATCGGAAACATGGAGTGATCTAAGTTTAATTCCTAGATTGAGGATCTCATTCGCTACTGCTTCATTAGGGCGAGTCGTACAGGAAAGTTCGCGAGGTCTCAGATTTTTTAATTAGATCTTCTGTTTCATTAAGTATGGATTTTTTGTGTCTTGAGTAGTGATGCGCGAGCATGCTCGCCACTACTCGGTACTCGCACGAGTATCACTGTACTCGGGCTACTCAGCGAGGACCGAGTAATCTCGCGATACTCGTGCTGTGCTCGTGGTCATCATCTCTGCATGTTGGCGCTCTTTTGAGAGCCAGCCCACGTGCAGGGATTGGCTGGCTGACCACTGCAATGCCACAGCCCTGTTAGTTGTGGCATAGCAGTGATTGGCCGCCCTGCACAGTGTGACCGAGCCTTTATAACTCCCGTCGCGCTGTGCTTGGCACACAGCCATCCAGACAGTCAGTGTAGGGAGAGTGTCTGCTGCTGCTTATGGACAGATTTGCGGCCCTTATAGGTAGATCCGGAGCAGGGCTGCAAACTGCTGCTGACCACAACAGTCCTTCTCAGGACTAATCTAGGAGGATATAGGCAGGGTGATCCAGATCGGAGTCCAAGCTTTCCAGTGACCAGAACAGTCCTTCTCAGGACTAATCTAGGAGGATATAGGCAGGGTGATACAGATCGGAATCCAAGCTTTTCTGTGACCATTAGAGTCACCAGACTGTTGTAATTACTACCTTCATACAGGTTAGGGACTAAAATCCTAATCTCTTGTGATCTGAACTGTCACCAGACTGGTGTACGTACTACCTAGATACAGGTTAGGGACTAAAATCCTCTCCTGACACCATTACAGTCACCAGACTGTTGTACTTACTACCTTGATACAGTTTAGGGACTAAAATCCTCTCCTGACACCATTACAGTCACCAGACTGTTGTACTTACTACCTTGATACAGATTAGGGACTAAAATCCTAATCTCCTGTGATCTGACCAGTCACCAGACTGGTGTACGTCATACCTTGATACAGGTTAGGGACTAAAATCCTCTCCTGACACCATTACAGTCACCAGACTGTTGTACTTACTACCTTGATACAGGTTAGAGACTAAAATCCTCTCCTGACATCATTACAGTCACCAGACTGTTGTAATTACTACCTTGATACAGGTTAGGGACTAAAATCCTAATCTCCTGTCACCATTACAGTTACCAGACTGGTGTAATTACTACCTTGATACAGGTTAGGGACTAAAATCCTAATCTCTTGTGATCTGAACAGTCACCAGACTGGTGTACGTACTACCTTGATACAGGTTAGGGACTAAAATCCTCTCCTGACACCATTACAGTCACCAGACTGTTGTACTTACTACCTTGATACAGGTTAGGGACTAAAATCCTCTCCTGACACCATTACAGTCACCAGACTGTTGTAATTACCACCTTGATACAGGTTAGGGACTAAAATCCTAATCTCCTGTGATCTGACCAGTCACCAGACTGGTGTACGTCATACCTTGATACAGGTTAGGGCCTAAAATCCTAATCTCCTGTCACCATTACAGTCACCAGACTGGTGTAATTACTACCTTCATACAGGTTAGGGACTAAAATCCTAATCTCTTGTGATCAGAACAGTCACCAGACTGGTGTACGTGATACCTTGATACAGGTTAGGGCCTAAAATCCTAATCTCCTGTCACCATTACAGTCACCAGACTGGTGTAATTACTACCTTCATACAGGTTGGGGACTAAAATCCTAATCTCTTGTGATCTGAACAGTCACCAAACTAGTGATGGGCGAATCCTAAATTACTCGGAATCGCTTGACTCTAGCGAGTCCGAGCACAGGACTCGCTACTCGTTGCGAGTCTAGCGAGTCCAATGTTAATGAATGGGGAAGCGAGTAATAGCGAGTAGTGTGAGATTTACAAATCGCAGATGTGTCTCGGAAGCTTCAGCCTGAAGCAATCCTAGTTTTGTCATTTATTTGCATTGGACTCGTTTACTTTGCAACTGTAATTGCTGGGAAACTCGCACAGATAAGAGTCCTGCTTTCTCCTCTGTGCTGGCTGCCAGCTCCAGGGTCCTAGAGCCCGCCTGCTGCCTGATGTAGCAGTGCTGAGATTGTTCTCAGTCTGCTCATTCCCTGTGTACAGACATGAATGTCTGTGCACAGAGATGATGTAGCAGAGCTGAGATTGTTCTCAGTCTGCTTATTCCCTGTGCATAGACATCTATATTTATGCACAGGGGATGTAGCAGAGAAGACATCGCGTTTTGGACTGCGTCGGACGGAAGAGGATTTTTTTAATTAAAGATGGAGTCCCTAATGGCTTTTTTTTTATTTCTAATAAAAATTTTTCTTTGTGTTGTGTTTTTTTTTAAAACAATTTAATAGAAATTCATGGCGGTCATGTCTAATATTGGCGTGACCGCCATAAATTTCGAGCTTAGGGCCAGCTGATAATACAAAGCTGGCCCTAACCTCTTTATTACCCAGCGTGCCACCTCTACCAGGGCCGCTGGAAGAGCGGGGTTCAGCGCCAGGGGATGGCGCTTCAATGAACGCGCCATCTTCTGGGGCGGCTGCGGGCTGCAATTTGCAGCGGGGGGTGCCCAGAAAGCTTGGGCATCCCTGCGCTGCGGATTCCAGCCCCCAGCTGCTTAGCTGTACCTGGCTAGACATAGAAATTGCGCGGAGCCCCACGCATTTTTTTTAAATTATTTCATGAAATTCTGAGATTCTGACTCTGAGACTCTGACTCTGAGACTCTGACTCTGAGACTCTGACTCTGAGACTCTGACTCTGAAATTCATGAAATAATAAAAAAAAAATGCGTGGGGCTCCGCGCAATTTCTATGTCTAGTCAGGTACAGCTAAGCAGCTGGGGGCTGGAATCCGCAGCGCAGGGATGCCCAAGCTTTCTGGGCACCCCCCGCTGCAAATTGCAGCCCGCAGCCGCCCCAGAAGATGGCGCGTTCATTGAAGCGCCATCCTCTGGCGCTGAACCCCGCTCTTCCAGCGGCCCTGGTGGCGGTAGCACGCTGGGTAATAAAGGGGTTAATACCAGCTTTGTTATACAAGCTGGTATTAAGCCCGAGATTCTTAATGTCAGGCCACGTTTGACCCAGCCACTAAGAATCTCCAATAAAGGGTTAAAAAAACACAACACAGAGAAAATTTTTTATTTGAAATAAAAAAAAAGCCATTAGGGACTCCATCTTTAATTAAAAAAATCCTCTTCCGTCCGACGTAGTCCAAAACGCGATGTCCTCTCTGCTACATCCTCTGTGCATAGATATAGATGTCTATGCACAGGGAATGAGCAGACTGAGAACAATCTCAGCACTGCTACATCATGTCTGTGAGCAGGCGGGCTCTAGGACTCTGGAGCTGGCAGCCTGCACAGAGAAGACAGCTGGACTCGGCTCGCAATGTAACAGCAGTTACTTTGCGAGTTTCCCTGCTATCACTGGCACAGTAGCCGAGTCTAATGCAAACAATGGCAATCCTAGTTTTGTCAGCGTTTTGACAAAACTAGGATTGATATTGATTTGCATTGGACTCGTGCGAGTAATCACTGGGAAACTCGTAGAGTACCGAGTCCTGCGAGTCCCTTACTACTCGCCGAGTAACGAGTCCTAGCGAGTAGATTCGCCCATCCCTACACCAGACTGGTGTACGTACTACCTTCATACAGGTTAGGGACAAAAATCCTAATCTCCTGTGATCTGACCAGTCACCAGACTGGTGTACGTCATACCTTGATACAGGTTAGGGCCTAAAATCCTAATCTCCTGTCACCATTACAGTCACCAGACTGGTGTAATTACTACCTTCATACAGGTTAGGGACTAAAATCCTAATCTCTTGTGATTGTGACGACCATCCCCTGTGAGGCCGAGCTGCTGGTAGGCAGCCCCCCGAGAAACCCCGAGACTCTTAACCCCTATACAGGGATCTGGAATTACAGCGGAGCCCAGGGGGTAGCTGCCTATATGAGCAACAGAGTCGGGGAGGTCGCCAGGGGAAAATCAAGACCCGAAAAACGAAGTCAGAAATCCGAGTCAAAACCGAGAGGGCAGCGAAGGTACAAAATCATCAGGCAGTAGCAGAGTCAAAAATCCAGGCAAAGGTCAAGGGCAAAACCAAGAGGGCAGCTGAGGTACAAAATCAATAGGCAGAGGCAGAGTCAGAAATCCAGGCAAGGTCAGAGACAAAACTAAACATACACTATATCACTGGGGAACCAAAACTATATCTGGCGGCCTGCAAGACAGGCTCCAATGTATTTGAAGGGCGCGGTTACCTCCCATAGGCTGGAGCTCACAGCCTGATGACCTCAACCGGACCGCCCCTAGATCCAGGCCAGATGGAGATGCACGACTGGCTCCACCCACGCCACCTCTGACAGAAGAACGCAGGCTGCGCCTAACGGACACCTCTGCAGTGCCCGCTCCTCTGCGACCAACGCCACCCAGAGGGGAAACACAGCGGCGCTCAGCAACAGAGGCATACGTCGCGGGAGCAGTTCCATATGAGGACAAGGCCCTCCTATCACCGGCGCCACCAGCCGAAGGAATCCGGCTCCTCCCAGCGGCCGAGGCAGGAACACCAGCCACCGAGTCCAATGGCGATGTGACAGTGATCTGAACAGTCACCAAACTGGTGTACGTCATACCTTGATACAGGTTAGGGCCTAAAATCCTAATCTCCTGTCACCATTACAGTCACCAGACTGGAGTAATTACTGCCTTCATACAGGTTACGGCCTAAAATCCTAATCTCCTGTCACCATTACAGTCACCAGACTGGTGTAATTACTGCCTTCATACAGGTTAGGGACTAAAATCCTAATCTCTTGTGATCTGAACAGTCACCAGACTGGTGTACGTCATACCTTGATACAGGTTAGGGCCTAAAATCCTAATCTCCTGTCACCATTACAGTCACCAGACTGTTGTCGCTGTATACAAGCAAAATGCGCAAGGGCGTTGGCAAGGAACAATGAAGTGAACGTGATGGTGGTGCAGGCACAGGCCGAGGTCGTGTGCAAGCACTAATTTCGCTACAACAAAGGGGCACATCTACTCGCTCACACGTCCTGTCCCAAATTCTTGGGGCCCACTCCAGTACACCGCTATTGAACCAACACCTGTGTCAACAGGTTGTTACTTGGATTGCGGATAATGCTTCAAGTCAGATTGGCACCTCCACCAACACCCTGTCTTCCACACGGTCAAGCGTCAGTAGCCGTGATATTGCACCGCACATTTCCCAACCTGATCCCCCTTTCTACCACCAGGCCGAGTACACGTCCACGGATATTACTGATCCCACACTTGGACACTCGGAAGTCCAGAAGTGTGTACCCATGGGTGAGTGGAGGTACATGGCAAATTCCCATAACAAAATTTAAATTAATTTGTCATTTGTTGGTGGTGTGGTGAAGTCTGGCCCAATCCAACCCTTGTTCATCTTGATCAGAGTCAGCCTGTCAGCATTTTCAGTTGACAGGCGGGTGCGTTTATCAGTAATAATTCCACCTGCAGCACTGAAAACACGCTCGGACAAAACGCTAGCGGCAGGGCAGGCCAGGACTTCCAAGGCGTAGAGAGCCAATTCATGCCACGTGTCCAGCTTGGAGACCCAATAATTGTAAGGCACAGAGGAATCTCGCAGCACAGTTTTTCGATCTGCAAGGTACTCCTTCAGCATCTGGCCAAACTTAGCATTTCTTGTGGCAGTACCCCGCACTTCAGGGGCTGTGGTACGTGAGTGGCTGAGAAAACTGTCCCACATCGTAAAGACTGTTCCACTACCTCTGGCGGATTGGACTTGTGCCCCTCTCGGCCGTACGCCTTGGTTCTCCACTGATTCCTGACCTATGCCGCTAGCGTTTTGTGAGGGGAATGATTTGCCTACTTCCGTGACTATGGCCTTCTTGAACTGCTGCATTTTGGCTGACATCTCCTACTCAGGAATAAGAGACATAAAGTTCTCCTTGTAGCGTGGGTCTAAGAGTGTTGCCAACCAGTACTGATTGTCGGCCAAGATGTTCTGAACGCGAGGGTCACGAGCCAGGCAGCTTACCATAAAGTCAGCCATGTGCGCCAGACTCTTAACAGCCATCAATTCAGTATCCAGACCAACACGATGACTGAACATGCTGTCCTCCTCCTCCTCCTCCTCCTCCTCATCTCCCCTGTCCTCTGGCCAGCCACGCTGAATCGAGGGTATGACTGGTGTGCATGTCATATCCTCAATTTGGCCAGAGAGTTGCTCCATGTCTTCATCCTCCTCCTCCTCGTCATAGTCCTCCACTGCACGTTGTGATGAGATGAGGCTGGGCTGTGTGTTTTCACCCACACCCACTACTGTTTCTTGCTCCAAGTCATCGCGCTCGGCCTGCAATGCATCCTCTTTATTTTTCAGCAGAGACCGTTTTAGAAGGCAGAGTAAGGTATGGTGACGCTAATAATGGCGTCATCGCCGCTCACCATCTTGGTGGAGTCCTCAAAGTTTTGGAGGACGGTACATAGGTCGGACATCCATCTCCACTCCTCAGGTGTTATGTCTGGGGTTTGACCCATTTCCTGACGGCTTAGGTGATGCAGGAAGTCAACAACTGCCCTCTTCTGCTCACATATCCTGACCAACATGTGCAGAGTTGAATTCCAACGCGTGGGGACCTCACACACCAGTCTGTGGGCCGGAAGACGCAAACGGCGCTGAAAGCCGGCAAGGCCGGCTGAAGCAGCAGGTGACTTGCGAAAATGTGCAGACAGACGCGAACTTTTACCAGCAGTTCAGACAGCTCTGGGTATGACTTTAGAAACCTCTGAACCACCAGGTTGAGCACATGGCCCACGCATGGAACATGCGTCAGCTGGCCTCGCCTCAAAGCTGCCACCAGGTTCCGGCCATTGTCACACACGACCTTTCCTGGCTTTAGGTTCAGAGGTGTGAGCCAGTGACCTGCCTGCTGTTTCAGAGCTGTCCACACCTCTTCTGCATTGTGGGGTTTGTCACCTATGCAGACTAGCTTCATCACAGCCTGTTGCCGCTTCGCAGAGGCAGTGCTGCAGTGCTTCCAACTTGGGACTGGTGTGGAGGGTACAGTGGATGAGGATGCGCAGGAGGAGGAGGAGGATGCTGAAGAGCATGACATTACGGAGCTGTAGAGTGTCGGTGAAACCCTGACAGAGGTAGGGCCTGCTATCCTTGGTGTGGGAAGGACTGTGTTCCGTCCCTCGCTCAGACTGGGTCCCAGCCTCCACAATATTAACCCAGTGTTTTGTCAAGGAAATGTAGCGGCCTTGCCCACAAGCACTTGTCCACGTGTCTGTGGTTAGGTGGACTTTGGCTGAAACAGCATTGTTCAGGGCACGTGTGATGCTGTTGGACACGTGGTTATGCAATGCGGGAACGGCACATCTGGAGAAATAGTGGCGGCTGGGGACCGAGTAACGTGGGACAGCAGCCGCCATCAGGTCGCGGAATGCTTCCATCTCCACCAGCCGGAAAGGCAACATTTCTAGCGCTAAGAGTCGTGAAATGTGAGAATTCAGGATTGTGGCATGTGGGGCGTTGGCAGCGTATTTGCGCCTGCGTTCAAAGGTTTGCTGAATGGATAATTGAACGCTGCACTGGGACAAGGACGTGCTTGATGGTGGTGTTATTTGTGCGTGGGCAACTTCAGGTGCAGGGCCGGAGGCTTGTTTGCGGCCAGCATGAACAGGGGATTGGCTCGCACGCACAACACGCGAAGACGTAGCAGTGCTTCCCACAAAGTCGGTGTAAGGTTTTCAGTCTTTTTTGCTATATCTGTTTTTATGTTTGCATTTAGTGTAATTTGTCCGCCATCTTGTTTCCTGTCCTGTGCATTGACTTTTTCCTTCAAACAATATGGAGTCCTCAGCTTTGATGTCCCTGACCTGTTTCTTGCCAATTGCCCTTTTAATCAGTTTCAGATGATTTACCTGTGCTCCTGAATCAGGTCTGCAATCTGTCTGCGACTTGCTCTCTGAAGCCTGGATTCACTCTGCCCGGAATCATTTATGGACACAGAATCCTCCTGTTTGCCAGCAACATCTGACAGAGAAGTAATAGACTCTGAATGCTTTCCTTGAGACTTGTACTATGCTTTAATGCTCTGATGTCCTTGGTTGTTTGCGTTGCACTCTGCAACTTACATTTACGTTATCCTGTTGATGCACTAACTTGTATGAAGCAATACAAGAGCTGCTTAAGAAGCGTATGTCTCATATGTCTCATTATACCCATGCATTAGACTCTATATAGACTGTATCATATATGACAGTCGGGTGCTTGGCTGACATGTGCCTGATCATGCTGGTGGTGGTCAGGCTGCTAGTTTTCGTACCCCTGCTGATACTGGCATGGCAGGTGTGGCAAATGGCCTTTTTAGAGTCTTCTGGAGCCAACTTAAAAAACTCCCAGACTCGGGAAGACCGAACATTTGCACAGGCACCTTGTGTCGTGTTGTTTTTCCGGGGAACGGTTCCCTGCCTTCTGGCTGCGGACCCGACCCTGCTTCGTACTGCCTGTTGGGATGCTACGCCTCCCTCCCTCTCTGCACTGCTGTCCTCGCTCTGCATATCCTCCTGCCAGGTTGGGTCAGCTACTGGATCATCCACCACGTCGTCTTCATCTTCCTTGGCTAATCGCTGGACTGCTCCTCCTTCTCCTCATGTGCTACCATGATGACCGTTACAATACTTAGGCTGTTGTTTCAGGTATAACCCCAGTGGTAAATTTTTACGCCAATTCTTTTTGAATGGGCATTACAACGACAGGATACCCGCTCCTTTTCAATGGGAAAAATGTTTTGAAGCCCTCCTGCACGTCTCTATCCAGGGACAATGAGGAGCCTCCCAATTTTTGGCTGCCCTGGCCAAAGGCCTATACTACAATACATGCACTTGAGGGTTACAGGCCCTACTACATGTCTGTATGCATGGGTCAATGAGGAGCCTCCCAATTTTTGGCTGCCCTGGCCAAAGGCCTATACTACAATACACCCACTTGAGGGTTACAGGCCCTACTACATGTCTGTATGCATGGGGCATTGTTGAACCTCCCAATTTTTGGCTGCCCTGACCAAAGGGCTATACTACAATACACCCACTTGAGACTTACAGGCCCTACTACATGTCTGTATGCATGGGTCATTGTTGAACCTCCCAATTTTTGGCTGCCCTGGCCAAAGGCCTTTACTACAATACACCCACTTGAGGGTTACAGGCCCTACTACATGTCTGTATGCATGGGTCACTGTTGAACCTCCCAATTTTTGGCTGCCCTGGCCAAAGGGCTATACTACAATACACACAGTTCTTGTTTACAGGCCCTCCTGCACGTCTCTATCCATGGACAATGAGGAGCCTCCCAATTTTTGGCTGCCCTGGCCAAAGGCCTATACTACAATACACCCACTTGAGGGTTACAGGCCCTAATACATGTCTTTATGCATGGGTCATTGTTGAACCTCCCAATTTTTGGCTGCCCTGGCCAAAGGCCTATACTACAATACACCCACTTGAGGGTTACAGGCCCTACTACATGTCTGTATGAATGGCTCATTGTTGAACCTCCCAATTTTTGGCTGCCCTGGCCAAAGGGCTATACTACAATACACACAGTTCTTGTTTACAGGCCCACCTGCACGTCTTTATCCAGGGACAATGAGGAGCCTTCCAATTTTTGGCTGCCCTGGCCAAAGGCCTATACTACAATACACCCACTTGAGGGTTACAGGCCCTACTACATGTCTGTATGCATGGGTCATTGTTGAACCTCCCAATTTTTGGCTGCCCTGACCAAAGGGCTATACTACAATACACCCACTTGGGGGTTACAGGCCCTACTACATGTCTATATGCATGGGTCATTGTTGAACCTCCCAATTTTTGGCTGCCCTGGCCAAAGGCCTATACTACAATACACCCACTTGAGGGTTACAGGCCCTACTACATGTCTGTATGCATGGGTCATTGTTGAACCTCCCAATTTTTGGCTGCCCTGGCCAAAGGCCTATACTACAATACACCCACTTGAGGTTTACAGGCCCTACTACATGTCTGTATGCATGGGTCATTGTTGAACCTCCAAATTTTTGGCTGCCCTGGCCAAAGGCCTATACTACAATACACCCACTTGAGGGTTACAGGCCCTACTACATGTCTGTATGCATGGGTCATTGTTGAACCTCCCAATTTTTGGCTGTCCTAGCCAAACGGCTATACTACAATACACCCAGTTCTTGTTTACAGGCTCTACTACATGTCTGTATGCATGGGTCATTGTTGAACCTCCCAATTTTGGCTGCCCTGGCCAAAGGGCTATACTACAATACACCCACTTGAGGGTTACAGGCCCTACTACATATCTGTGTGCATGGGTCATTGTTGAACCTCTCAATTTTTGGCTGCCCTGGCCAAAGGGCTATACTACAATACACCCAGTTCTTGTTTACAGGCCCTCCTGCATGTCTGTATCCAGGGGCATTGGTAAACCTCCCAATTTTGGACTGCCCTGGCAAAGGAAGATACTACAATAGACCCAGTTCCTCAAAATGGGCACATTATTTCAAGACAGGGCTTCATGTTCGTCTCTTCTCAGGGTCATCGGAGTGCCGCACAATGTTTTCACGTAAAATCTTTCACGTAATCACAAAAAGTAACATACACCAGCAGTATCTCACTATTGGGTATGTGCCCTTAACATTTTCACGCTAAATATTCATTTTGGTGTCATTTTGGAAGGTTTTCTGGAGACTCCGTAAAATTGGCGTGAAACTCGGACAACATTGTTTACAGCTGTGACTTTTGAGTGAGAAATGCTTACAGGGGTCTTCCCCATGGTGTTGCCATGTCATTTGAGCACTCTTCTGAGACTTTTGTGACATTTTTAGGGTTTTTCCATGCTGCCGGCAGTCATTTCATAAAAATACTCGTGTCTCCCATAGGATAACATTGGGCTCGGTACTCGGGCCGAGTACACGAGTATCTCGGGATGCTCGGCCCGAGCTTCGAGCACCCGAGCATTTTAGTACTCGCTCATCACTAGTCTTGAGTTCAACTGGATCAGAAGTCCTCTTAGAAGTGATTTGTGGGCGGCCCAGATAGTAGTGATTAGGGAGTAGGGAGTTTCAACAAGGTCGTTTTCATTGAAGTAGAATTTTAGATGCTTCTGAACTTCGGATTTATAAAGAGGGTAATGAAAGAGAAAGGAGTTGGCTCTCCAAGCATTTCTACATTTTGGACAAGGTCCCTGTGAAGTTACGAAGATCACTGGTGAATTCTCCGACCATGATCTTGGTAGAATTGTTACTGATTTTATGTTCGAGAGGCAGGATATGTTGGTAAGGACGAGGTCTATACGGGCCAAAGATTTGTGAACATTGGAAAAGTGCGTGTAGTCAACCGATGTAGAGTTGATGCATCGAAATGCGTTAAATAATTCCTCTTTTTGTAGTAGGGGATCTAATTGAGTTTTCTGGTTTCTACTCTTATTCGAGGAGTCTAGGTTGGAGTTTGGAGCCGCATTAAAATCACCGAAGATGTACAGGACTCTTCCTTGATTCTCCTTCAATGTCCGCAACAATTTTTTGAGGAATGAAATTTGTCCATTATTGGGAGCGTAAATGTTCACAAGCGTTTGAGGCGTGGCTTAGGAGCTCATGTAGTGCAGTCGCACTCAACAGAGGCTCCTTCTCACCAGCCAAAACCGACTGGATTCCAGCCTGTTTGGGCTTGGATTTCCTGCCAAATCCACTGGATCTATCTGGAACACCTCTTGGAACCCCTTGAACCCTCTGGACTGCTCTGGGATCCTTAATTGGACCCCTTGATTGGATTTGACTTTATTGACACTGCTGGATTGGACTTTGAAGCCCTGGGACTCTTTCTACCTAATTCCGTCTTTCCCCTCTGTTTGTGAGCCTCTCTGGGGTTTGGAGGACCCGAAATTTACCCTCCAGGTTTTTTTTTTTTTCCCGCCACTGCCACTGCTCTGCAGAGTTCAGAGAGCAGGAGTTGCTATAGCAACACCTCCGGCTTCTCTACTCCGCTGTGCCCGCCTGGAGGATCCATCACAATACTTACCGCTGTTCCTGCTCTCTGCTCCTGGAAGTGGACCGTCTGGATCTGCCTCCTTTCCCTTTCTCCATCGCTTCTGAGGGCTTCTGGACTTGTGTGCGCTCCCTTCTTCTACCCGACGGCTGTCTCAGGCCCCTCTTGCGGTGACCGTATCAGCTGATCTTCCCTGGATAGGACCGGATGGCTCCCAGTATCAGAGGCTTCCTTCTCTAGCCTTGTGAAGACCATTGCACCTCACCTGGGGGGATTGGATCTCCAGGCTTATTGCTGTGAGTATCTTCTTTTCCCTCTGGAACTCCTCTGCCCTGTGGAGACCTGCTTCAGTGACTGGAGGCTTGGAGAAGACCAGCTTCTGCATCGGCAGCTTCATCAGACACTTTCCAAAGGGCTTGATCACAGTTACACCGGCCCTTCAGCAAGTAACAGCGACACACCAGCAGTGGTGACAGCAGCTGCTGGCTCTGACTTCCCAACTCCTTAGGGATATCACGGGTGGTGACCCCCCCCCCCCTTGGACAAATAGGAACACCAGCTGGAACTGTCTACAGGTTGTCTGACCCCTATGGACTTCTGATGTAAACCATGGTCCCTGCAGATTCAACCCAGCTGTATTAATCTATCACCAGCCCGGCTCCAGTGGTATAAACCTTTGTTTATCTGTTTGTTCTTTCTTTATCTTCCTTCCAATCCTCATTATCTCCTTGTTGTCTACTCTGTTGGTCTAACCTCCCCCCTTTCCTCTTCTTGATTATTGACTGCTGATATAGAGCTTTGGATGCTATAACCACGTAGTTTTTTTTTTTGTTTTTTTTTGTAACCTATACTATACTTTCACTTCTACTAGTGGTACCCACAGTAAATACCCTTGTTGCTGTCTCCTAGTTTATCTTATATCCTCCCTCCCTTCTAACTATAACATTTATTGTGCTATCTGAATCCTGACCCTTCTCTTTGGCTACCCTTGTTGAGACTGTGGCTATCAGCGTGTATTGAACAGTACTCCTTCTATTCCCTCTACAAAATTAATGCCTCAAAATCCCAAATACTTTATTTTAATATTGATATCATATTTTTGGAATATTTAAAAGAGGAATTTGAATTCACATGGGTAGAGAAAGAAATCTCCTATTTAGGCATTATCCTAACTAAACCCTTAACAACAACTGTTCAGACAAATTTAACAGCTTTATTTCAAGCCTTTCACCGGAATTACCTGCGTCTTGCTAAGATTGAACTCTCCTGGCTTAGCAGGATAGAGGCCTTTAAGATGTCTCTACTCCCAAAGTTCCTTTATGTAATTAGATCTCTGCCCCTTTTCATACCGAAGAGTTGGTTTAGTAAATTCCAGTCACAACTGCGCTCATTTATATGGAACAACAAAAGGCTGAGGGTTGCCAGAGCATCTTTGGAAAGACACAAGTGTGCGGGTGGCCTGGGGGTTCCCAACCTCTATATGGCTTCCATTTCAAAGCTCTCTCAAAAATGGTTCCAAGATTCAAGGGACTCACCATGGCTAGATATGAAAGAACCACTCGTACACAGCAACCTGAAAGCTCTTGTTCTCGCCCATCTACTGTCCCCTTCCAAGCCTCTTCTCAACCACCCCGTTGCCAAAGCTACTATTTTGGCTTGGAGGCTCTTGACAAACAGGGCAGCTAAATATTTTCCTCTCTCCAGCCTAAAAAATACTCCTTTGGATACTCTGGAAACAATGATTACGAACTTGGATCTTTCTGCTTGGAAGGCGAAGGGGGTTCTCTATGTTGAGGAACTGCTCCTTGGGGACTCTATCCGGCCCTTCCACTCCCTCCAAAGCCAATTTTCCCTCTCCAGGGACGAGCACTCCCAATGGAGGATCATTTCTGATTTTTTCACCCGCTCTAAACCAAAATTTGTTCTTCCACAATTAATAGTGGACCTGATAACATCTCCAGGAGTCACGTCTTTATGGAAGACTAATAGGCTTTATCAAGTTTTTAACGAAGAAATTGAGTTGCCCCGTCTCTCCTTCTTTACCGCCTGGGAAGAGGAACTCAACATCCAAATTGACCTGCAGGATATGATGCGAACCATCCGTACGATTTATGCTAACTCCTCTTGTGCAACCATACATGAATCTTACTTCAAGGTGCTTTCTCGGTGGTACTTCACCCCTGTCAAGCTCCACCGCTTCGATCCTCAAGCCTCACCCTTGTGTTGGAGGGGCTGTGGTCACCAGGGAACTCTAGCACATATTTTTTATGATTGCCCATTATTATCCAAATTTTGGGTGGATATTAGAACCTTAATTTCAGACACCACTGGCCTAACGGTCAACTTTACTCCGGAACTAGCCCTACTCTTAATAGGTGTTGAGAACCTCCCACAAGATCTTAAGTTTTTGATCTCACACATCTTGATCACAGCCAAGGTCCTTATTGCTGCCAGGTGGAACAAACCCGAAACCCCCAAGTTATTGCATCTCATTGATAGAGTAACGCAGCATGGTATCTTTGAGTTTAATTCAGCATTGCGCACTAATACTTTTTCAAAAATTAAGCGTAGATGGGAGCCTTGGTGGATAGCTTTTTCCCCCTCCCTTCTCACTCAGGCCTAATGTCGTGACATAGTGATGAAACTAATAGATTACAAGTTCTTACTCAGTTTACTTTCTGCCTTTATTACGATTTTGATACAAGCTGAGACTGTAAGGAAATATCTCCGTCTCACACATCTTTATGATGTACTCGTTATGTAATCTCTATATTTTTTAATACAACTTGTACCCTGTTACTTGTTTATTTATGTTTGTACCCCCTCCCTTCTTATTTTTGTACCCTTCTCCCTTCCCCCCCCTCCCCTTTAAATTCTAATAAATACCTTTGGATGACAAGGGTGTGAGCAGTGTCGTCTAGGAAGCATTTGAAGATGATGTATCTGCCGTCTGAGTTGCATATGACTTCTTTCTTCTCGAATTTAATTGTGTCTCTGATCAGAATGGCAACACCGGATTTCTTTTTTTTATTAGAGGCTAGGAAAACGTTTGGATATGATTTATTTAGGAATTTCGTCTGGTTTTCTGCACTAAATCTAGTTTCCTGTAGTCCGGCTATGTCTATATTGTGTTTTTTAAGATCTTTCCACACAAAGAAGCGCTTGTGTGGGGAATTGAGACCATTTGTGTTTAAGGACATGAATTTAGAAGTCACTATGAAAGAAAGGGTCCTATCTGGATTATAAAGGATGCGACTCTTGGGTGAGAGGGGAGGGGGAGTGTGAAGTGTGTAAGGTATAACCTTTTCAACGGAAGGGGTTAACTAAAATGGAACAAAAGTGAACTATTGATAATTCAAAAAGTAGTTTGGAGGAAGGGTTCTAGGGAACCAATGTGAGACTTCCTAGGGGCTAACGTTATGGCCTTAGATGCCAATTTTATGACGAGGTGTCAAATTGTCTTGATTGAATCGGATTCATCCTGAGTCGTCGATGCGAAGATTTTTCATGACTTTAAGAGCGTCCTTCGAGTCCTCAATTATGTATGTCTTGTTATGGAATTAAAAGATATGTTTGAGGAGGGGCGGCTCCATCTGTATAGGATGTGTTTAGCTCTAAGTATTTCTGTAATTGATTTGAGAGCACGTCTTTTCATCAGGGTTTCTTTTGATATATCCGTAAAGATTTTAATCTTTTGGTAAGGCGAAGGTAAATTGTTGTTTTTCCTGAGGAACTCAGTTACTTGATCCCTCAGTTGGTAAAAGGAATATTTTGCAATGACGTCCCTGGGAACATCATCGGGCAGTTGTGTAGGTTTGGGCAATCTGTGAGCCCTCTCGATGGAATATTCAAACTCTTGCCTCCCTGAGACCGTCTTTTTGGTCAGGTTCTTGACATAGTCTAGCAGTTCATGGGTTTTAATTGACTTCGGAATGCCTCGGAATTTGAGGTTAGATCTCCTGTCCCTATCTTCCCTGTCAGCTAGTTTATCTTTTAGTATTTTAATCTCGTTTTTCATTTTTATGTGGTCAGATTTAACTGCTCTGTTATCTTTTTCGAGGGCCATTATAGAATGATCATATTCATCCACTCTGGATGTAATCGAAGCTTTGGAGGACTTTATCTCGTCCATATGCATTTTTATATCTTCTTGTATTGAGATTTGGAATGTTGTAAGAAACTTCACAAAAAACTTTTTATCCAGTGGCTGGCCTGGTTTGTAATTAAGAAGAGGTTCTAGTCCGGAGTTTCCCGTCTTTTGTTTTTGCCTTGCTGTGCTTTTATAGAAGCCAAATCAGTTCTCAGGAGCTGAGACCTCCAGGGCTGGTTAGTAATGTAAAACACTGCAGGCTGCTGTTCTTCCAGGAAGCCCGGTTTTTCCTTCTCTTACAGCTCTCAGTCCCAAAATCACTGCTGGAGTCGCTGCTGGGGGTTGTAGTCTAAGTCGCTTGGGAGCGTAGCTGGCTCTCTGCCAGATCTTCCGGGCGTTGCGTCTTCAGGTCGCACGTTGTAAGGGTATTGCCAGCAGATGGCGTCGAGATTCTAGATCCTTCCGCCGCTTGTAGCGCGGGTCCGCAAAGAAATAAGTATCCACGTGGGGCACCGAGACTGGCTTCCAAGTGCCGGTGAAAGCCCTGGGGAGCAGCAGATGGTGTCTTCCTCTTTCACAGCCGTCCCCAGTCGCTGCCGGAACAAGCCTTTCCTCTGCTACCTCCTTCCGGGACCCAGGGGCACCACCAAGCAGCAGGTACAGTGCGGCAGTGGGGGATATCGGGCGGGGATTCAGGGGGATCCAGCTAGTAGCCACTTACCGGTTTGTGGTGTGTCCGGGTGTAGGCTGCCCGGTTTTAGGCTGCGTTGGAGCTGTAGCAACGGGAGAGCAGGGTATCAGCATGAATGTCCCTTACAGGAAAGATGGCGCCCAGACCGGTCAGATCCCAGGCCCGGAGGTCTGCGTTGTGTTTTGCGATGAGGCGGGATATTCAATTCACCCAAATTTTTAACAGGATGTTCCCTGGGTGATAGACTCCTCGTTCCTGTCGCTTAGGTGGAGAGGAATTTGATTTATAGGTTCAAATCCCCGTTGCTTCTTTAGGCTGCACCAGGAGCTCTCTAAGAGACGTTTAGTCCATGGAGCAGCAGGCCACGCCTCCCTAGTTTCTCTCTTCTAATGGTAGGATTTTTAACATATCAATGATGATGTGGTTCATCTTTTCTCAGAGTCCGTTGGTTTGGGGATGATACGGGGTTGTTCTAATTTTCCTGCACCTTTACATCTGGCAAAACTCTCGTAAGATCTCCGCTTCGAAGGCTGATCCTTGATCTGTTAAGATACACTCTGGATATCCCAACGGACTGCAGAAGACTTTCTGGAAAGTTTTTGCAGCTGTTGCAGCTGTCAGGTCTTTTACAGGGGCAACCATCAACAATCTTGAGTAATGTTCAACCATGGTCAACGCGTAAGTATAGCCGAATCTACTTGGAGTCAGTCTTACATGATCGAAAGCAACTATTTCCAAGGGCTGTTTGGTTACAATGGGATGAAGCTGGGCTTTCTGGCTCTGGACGTCCTTTCTTCTCAGGCTGCAGGATTTGCAATTCTTGCACCATTTTTCAATAGATGACCACATGCCGACCAAAAGAAACTATCATTCAGCAGCATCTCAAGCTTCTTCCATCCGAAGTGACCAGTTTGATTGTGATACGCGTTCAGGACCACGGGAACTTCTGATTTTGGCACGATGATCTACCAAGCCATCTCATGAGTTCTTGGATTAATGTATTGCCGGCATAACTTATCTTGGTATTGAAACAGTTTACCTCGTTTGTTCCACAGATATTTGGCATCAGATGGGGGTTTCTCAGGCAGCTTCGCTGACTCTTGGGTTATCAGTTGTTTGATTAGACTGACAGCCGGGTCTTGGTCTTGCGCATCCCTTCAGTCAAAGTGGGATAATGGGTTTACTGCTCTTGTAGAGGGATCTTGACGGGTCTGCTGGCATTGGGTTACTCGTACGTGATGGAAAGCAGGTAACTCCACTTCTTCCAGCTCATCTTCGTCTACACCCTCTTCCGATAAGTGTGGCATCCTGGATAGAGCATCTGCGTTTTCATTCTGGTGTCCAGCCCGGTACTTGATGGTGAATTGATAGTTGGAGAGTCTGGCCATCCATCTATGCTCCATAGCTCCCAACTTCGCAGCTTCCAGGTGGGTGAGAGGATTGTTATCCATGTACGCTGTGAATTAGCTTGAGGCTAAATAATGTTTGAACCTCTCTGTGACGACCCAGACCAAGGTCAGGAATTCCAGCTTGAAGGAACTGTAGTTTTCTGGGTTACTCTCTGTGGGTCACAGCTTTCTGCTGGCGTAGGGGATCACCCTCTCCTTGCCGTCTTGTTTTTGGGAAAGGACGGCTCCGAGTCCCACATTGCTGGCGTTTGGATTCAGCAGGAATGGCAGGTTGTAGTCCAGGTAAGCAAGGATTTCATCTCCTGTCAGTGCTTCTTTCATTTTCTGGAACGCTTCCTCTTGTTCCTTATCCCATCTCCACAGAGAATCCTTCGACTTTTTCCTTCGTGGGTTGGCCTACTAGGAGGTCTTGCAGGGGAGCAGCCTTCTTGGTATACTCCTTGATGAACCTCCGATAGAAGCCCACCAAACCCAGGAATTTACGTACTTCCTTGATGGTCTTGGGTTCTGGCCACTCTTTGATTGCTGTCACCTTGTCTGGATCAGGGCCACGCCTTCGGCACTGACTATGTGTCCCAGGTACTACACTCTCGGCTTTAACAGGTGGTATTTTGATGGCTTTAGCTTCATCCCGTATTTGGACAGAGCTTCAAACACCTCTCCTAGATGAGTGGCATGTTCTGCGTTAGTTTTGGAGTACACGATCACATCATCCAGGTAGATTAGTACCGTCTCAAAGTTCTTATGCTCCAGGCAACTCTCCATTAACCGCTGGAAGGTTCCAGGTGCATTACGTAGTCCGAAGGGCATGCTGTTGAACTCACAAAGGCCCATAGGTGTTGCGAATGCTGTCTTCTCTCTGTCTTCCTCAGCTATGGACACCTGCCAATACCCACTAGTGAGATCTAAGGTAGAGAAGTAGTTGGCAGACTTCAACGCAGCTAAGGATTCCTCTATACGAGGTAATGGGTAAGCATCTTTGTGTGTTATGCGGTTTATTTGCCTATAGTCTACACACATCCTCATACTGCCATCCTTTTTCCTGACTAGGACTAAAGGAGCTGCCCAGGGACTACAGCTATCTCGTATAACCCCTGCGTCCTGTATGTCCTGTAACATTTTCTTGGCTTTTTGATAATGTGCAGGTGGAATAGGCCTGTACGGCTCCTTGATTGGTGGATGTGTACCTGTGGGGATGTGATGTTTTACCCCTTTTATCCTACCAAAATCAAGTGGATGCTTACTAAAGACTTGTTCAAATTCTTGAACTACCCGGTACACACCTTGCTTCTCATACACAGGAGTGGTGTCAGTTCCGACATGGAGCTGCTGGCACCAGTCCTCCAGTGGCCCAATTGTTTGATCAGGTTTTGACCTTTTTTTGTGGGGTTCGGGTTGCACTGTTTGAATCTCGTTGTTGCTGACTGTGTACAATTTAGCAACGGTGGTATACCTGGGTAATTTAACCTCCTCAGTGCCACAATTTAAGATGCGAACAGGTACTCTCCCATTGTGTACGTCAACCACCCCCTTGACTGTCAACAGTGTAGATCTTTGCTCTGTGCTCACGGGCTCCACTAATGCTTGATAGTCTTTCCCTCTCAGACCTATAGCTGCTCGACACCAAATCATCATTTCACTCATTGGGGGTATCACAATAGGCAACGGGTCTGTCACCCGTTCTATACCAATTTCACCCCCTGTAATTGTTACCTGCTGTTGGTGTAGGATGGCTCTGATCTCACGCTGGAGAATCTTCCTCTGACCTGGTCTGGCAGTGTCTGCGATCTGTTGAAGCAAAGACAAAACTTCCTCCAAGCAATTGCTAACAACATTAGTACCCAGTATGATGTAAGGATCATTTGCATTAGTGGCTTCTGCTACTACAAGGACCCCTTGGTTCAGCAATTCCACCCTCCCCACCTTTATGGGCACTTCTCTAACCCCCCTCACAGTGAGTGGTTCACCATTAGATGCATTAAGGGTAAGATCTAGTTCAAGTTGTTTCAGTTCTGCATCAGCCTAATACTTCTTATAAAGGATATAGGGGATGGTGGTCACCTATGACCCTGTGTCCAGTAGAGCAGGTGTCGGGATGCCATCCAGTACAATGGACAGAAACGGCCTCTGTCCGATGAAGATCTTGTACCAGGTGGCTGGGCCCTGTTGATCTAGTCCTGAGGTTTGGCCCCGGCCCCCATGGACTGCCCATTTAAAGGACAGCTCCTGGCGAGGTGTCCGGTGCGGGTACAGCTGCGGCAGATGGGCTCCCCAGTGGAGGTGTAGCGGTCGGTAGTCCTCCCTCGGTACGCTGCAGTTTGCTTCCCTCGCTTCCAAGGTACATCCTCCGGGCTGTCGGCAAGTTGAATCAGCGGCTGAGGCTTTGGTTGGGGTCGTGGTGCTGGCTGTTGTCTTTGCTGTAACTGCATAGCGTCTATTAGTTTGAAGATGTTTTTGTTCATCTGGCGCATCTCAGCACGCATCTCAGCTCTCAGGGCATCATATTTGTCAGGCTGAGCAGATTGTACATTGTGCGTGGCTTCAGACATGGGTAATGGTTTTGGAGTAGCCTGCACCTCACCACTGCATCACCATTTAATTGCAGCTTCATGGGTCTCTACCGGCTTTAACCCTTTGATGGCCATCTCCTTCAGGGTGTTAAAGTCAGCTTCGGGATTGCTCAATGACCACCAACGTACAGTATTACTGTCCTCAGGGGATAGCAGTCCCCGGGTGAATTATTCAATGAGGAGCTTATTTTCATTGGGTACACTGGTGGGACTGACATGTATGAGGGCGCGCAGTGCTCTTTCCAGATGCCAGGCATAAGCTCTTATGTCATCTCCCGGCCTGTGGTAGCAGTGATGGAATCGCATGCGTATGTCAGCTTCATTGCACTCCTCGAAGTTAGCTCTCAGTTTGTTGAATATAGCAGAGGCGGATTTGTGATCCACAACAGACGAAGACACACTTCCTTTCTCTGCTGCACCAGTTAACTGTCCGAGTACGACAGCAGCACGTTGTTGGCCGGTCATCGTATACATATCTAAGACGCTGTTAATCTTTCTTTTAAACTCATCCAACGTTTCGGGGCCTCCGTCATACTGGAGTAACCACTTGGCACCCGGGATGTATGGGAGTGACATTGGCATTATCGGAGCGACTGCGCCCGGGGCGCCGGAGGTGCTGGCATTGTTACCGGTGGCAGCAATAGATCTTTCGGTGTAATCAGCATACGCACAGTCGTCATCGCTGGAGGAGGCCGACATGTTGGAGGCCCCCCTAGTGAATTACAGCCAGTCCATAAAGAGTTAAACAGTTTGGGAGTTTCCGGACTAGGCTGCGGCACTCGGGAATGCTCAGCTGAGCGAGGGGGGGTTTTAGTTTTGCGCTCCACAGGCTGGCATGCCCCCTTTCTTCCCACTCTTCGGCACAGTAATGGCGGCGTAGTTTAAACAGTCACTCAATTCAGTCACTATCACGGCACACAGTACTCGGTAATACCGGGCACGGGATCCTGTTCGTGATGCTAGAAAGAGATGTGTCGCCCCGGGGTGTGGGGTACTCGGGTATCAGGTGGCAGAAGGGGTTAAATGTGTCACGGGGAATGGCGGCCGCGCCTGATTCTGTATCCCGGGGGACGGTTCTCTTGAAAAAGGGGGTTATGTACAGGGGAGTATTTACAAAGTTAGTTTGTCGTGACGCCACCTGCAGTTTCTGGTGAGTAGCACCAGCGCCGCCACAGTCCTCTGGAGGTTGGTGGTATTGCGGCTGAGATGTTGTAGTCCTCCACAGGCAGGACTGGGATCTCTGGGGCAGCGTAGTGAGGAGGGAAAGGTGGTAGTGGAGCTGGGATTGTATAAGGAGAGTTGGAACAGTCTATGAGGGGCACGGTAACTGGAAAAGAAGGATGCACGCACACAGAAGAAGTCTTTTACCTTTTTACTGATATTTTGCAGGTAAATATGTCCAGGGCACCGACGGGTGACAGGGTTGCACAGTGAGTTCCCACAGCAAGTGGGAATAAGGCCTCCTCTGCTCTTTAGTGTTTGTCTGAAGCACAGGGTGCTTGCAGCCTGACTTGCCTCCTCTCTCTTTCTAACTGTAGTGTTTTTCCCTCCTCCTGTTCGGTCTCTGTGATACTTTCTCCTGGTCACTGCAGCTCTGCCCTTCTGTGTCTGGCTCTCTCTCTTGACTGAAAGGGGAACAAACTTGGTAGCCGAGGCCTCCACGGTGCAATGGGGTTTTCTGTGGTTCTATAGTGTCCCACAGGTGTGGATCCCCAATATCTGGTGTTTCTCCTGGACAAACTCCCTCAAATTCTTTTCTTCCTTTTGGTTCTCTGCTCCTAGCCCTCAGTTCCACTTAGGCTGGCGGGACGCTGAAGGGCCACTCTGGGTCACTGGCTCGGGCCTGAACACAGCACCGACCACCAGGACGTCCTTGCAGCTCTTCTAGCGTTTGCACACAATCTGACTAACTCCTCCCCCAGCAGCAGTATTTATAAGGGATCTTGCCTAAGGTCTGCAAGTGGGGCTTCCCGTATTGTGTCGGGGTGGAAGATGTTGCATGAAGTAGGTACCTGCTGTGGAAACCCAGCTGTGCATTAGGGAGATATGTGGTTACCTGCGTGAGCAGGGCACCACATTAGCTGCTCCAGGTGCTGAGTGCTGATTGAAAGCACTGACGCCCAGGTGTGCGGGTGATTAGGAGATGATATGAGCTGCCCTGGGCTGAGGGGAGGGAGAGAAGTGTCAGAACAGCAGGAGCTGCTGGGGAAGGGCTGTGTGAAGCTAACACAGCCTTTGAGCTCTGTCAGAGTGGACGTTCATAAAGCTAATGAGCAGACTGTGAGGAGAGAAAGATTGTGTGGCTGACATAACAGAGCCTAGCTGTGAGGTTTTGGCCCTTGCCTGGGACAATCAGGATAGTCCCTGAGGTAGGAGCAGAGACTGCTCCGAAACGCGTCACTTTACAGAACACCTTCTAGACCAGACACCCCAGCTCTCTGGTCTTTCTTTCTACAGCAGCGCAGATCAGATGACACTTTGTCCTACTGCATCCTTTTATTTAATGACTGCCAAACAAAATTTCTGGGTCCCATGACCTGCTGTGATGTCAGTGAGACACATGACCTCCCGTAATGTGATACTTCGTGGGAGAAGCCCTCATAGTTAAAGGGACTGTGTCACTAGGTTTTTGCCATCTCATGTGACAGCAGCATAATTTACAGACAGAGACCCTGAATCCAGTGTTGTGTCACTTACTGGGCTGCTCAGTGTAGTTTTGATAAAATCACTGTTTAATCAGATGGAGATTATCATTATACGACTACACAAGTAGTCCAGCATATTCATTTACTGCTAAATCTAAAGCAGAGAAAACAATAATTTTATCAAAATGACAGGAAACTGCTCAGTAAGGCTGGGTTCACATTGCGGCGTCATCCGGTCCAGGGCTGTCAGGGGTGACAGGCCGGACCGGAGTTTTGCTCCATAGGAGACTATCGGGCTGAACGGAGCTGGATGGAGCCGGGTGGCAGTTATCTCGCCGGATGTATCCTGGAGAAGTGGGATTTTTCTGCCGAATCCAAAAATGTTGCATGCAACGTTTTTGGATTTGGCAGAAAAATCCCACTTCTCCAGGATACATCCGGCGTGATACCAGCCGGATGGCAGATAACAGCCACCCGGCTCCATCCAGCTCCGTTCAGCCCGATAGTCTCCTATGGAGCAAAACTCCGGTCCGGCCTGTCACCCCTGACAGCCCCGGACCGGATGACGCCGCAATGTGAACCCAGCCTAAGTGAAACATCGCTGGAATTAGGGTCTCTGTCTCTACATTATGCTACTTTCAAATGGGATGACAAAAACCTGCTGACAGATTCCCTTTAAATTTATATTGACCAGTATTATATAACTCAGCATGACACTTACTTGTAACACCTGCTCCTCAAAGAAGCAAAGGCGAAATATGCATCAGACATGGAGGAGTCGGGTTCTTGGTCCTTACTCTCCTTCTGTTATTTTTTGGGTGCTATGTTCTTATATATTGAGAGTATTTGATCCTCATTATAGAAGATAACTTTTGCCTCCATTTGATATTCTGCACTTTATTAGGTGCTGCTATTAGACAGGAGATTTTCTTGTTTAACTCTTCTATTGAAATTACTAGAGTATGGCCCGATGCTATCACATCGGGAGGCGGGTGTGTGTGGCGGCGGTGAAGGGTCAGATGTTCCCCCTCTCTTTCTTCTGATCTCCCCTCTCCCTCCTCTTCCCCTGTTCTCCCCTCTCCTCCCTGATCTCCCCTCTCCCCCCTGATCTTCCCTCTCTCCTTCCCCCTCATCTCCCCTCTCCCTCCCATGATCTCCCCCCTCCTCTCTCCACTGATCTCCACTCTCCTCTCTCCTACGTCCCCCTGCTCTCCTCTCTGTCCCATGATCGCCACCCTCGGGCTGTCGACATTCAAGATGGCGGCCGGGAAGTCTCGCGAGGCGAGACTTTCCGGCTGCCATCTTGCATGTCACCGCTCCGGACAGGGCGAAACCAAGATGGCGGGCGGGAAGTCTCGTGAGATTTTCCACCCGCCATCTTGGTTTTGCCCTGTCCGGAGCGGCGACATGCAAGATGACGGGCAGGATGTCGAAGGCGTCGCGGAGAAGAGGACGGGTGTGATCGGATGGCCGGCGGGGGTGTGCGGAGGGGTGGCGAGTATGATGTGAGCGTGGGAAGCAGAGCACAGGAGCGTGGTGGGAAGAGCTCCGGGTTCAGATCGGTAGTGGGCAGTGGCGTAGCAACTGTTTGTGGCGCCCGGGGCGGTCGAAAAATTTGCCGCAATGGGCACTCACCTCCTGAACTCTCCATCCTTCTGCACTCTCCATCCTCTTGCACTCCCCATCCTCCATCCTCATGAACTCCCCATCCTCCTGCACTCCCTATCCTCCTGCACTCCCCATCCTCCTGCACTCTCCATCCTCCTGCACTCTCCATCCTCCTGCACTCTCCATCCTTCTGCACTCTCCATCCTCCTGCACTCTCCATCCTCCTGCATTCCCCGTCCTCCTGCATTTCCCCGTCCTCCTGCGCTCCCCATCCTCCTGCGCTCCCCATCCTCCATCCTCCTGCACTCTCCATCCTCCTGCACACTCCATCCTCCTGCGCTCTCCATCCTCCTGCACTCCCCATCCACCATCCTTCAGCACCCTCCATCCTCCTGCATTCTCCATCCTCCTGCATGCTCCATCCTCCTGCACACTCATCCTCTTGCACTCTCCATCCTCCTGCACTCTCCATCCTCCTGCACTCTCTATCCTCCTGCACCCTCTATCCTCCTGCACTCCCCATCTTCCTGCATTCCCCATCCTCCTTCCTCCTGCACTCCCCATCCTCCTGCACTCCCCATCCTCCTGCGCTCTCCATCTTCCTGTGCTCTCCATCCTCCTGCGCTCTCCATCCTCCATCCTCCTGCACGCTCCATCCTCCATCCTCCTGCACGCTCCATCCTCCTGCACTGCCCATCCACCATCCTCCAGCACCCTCTATCCTCCAGCACCCTTCATCCTCCTGCATGCTCCATCCTCCTGTGCTCTCCATCCTCCTGCGCTCTCAATCCTACATCCTCCTGCGCTCTCCATCCTCCAGCGCTCTCCATCCTCTATCCTCCTGCACTCCCCATCCTTCTGCACTCTCCATTCTCTATCCCCTGCAGTTTCCATCCTCTATCCCCTGCAGTTTCGATCCTCTATCCCCTGCAGTTTCCATGCTCTCTCCCATGCCGTTTCAATTCTCCACCCTTCCTGTATCCTTCATCCCTGTGCACAGCCTGCTGCCCTCTGCACCCCTCTCTCACACGCCTCTTGTACACTTGTTTATTTGGTCCCATCTTTGCTCCAGCTTCTTGTATGATATTTTGCTCCTTCACGCTGGGTATATTGCATGGCTCCTCCCATCCTAGTCACATGCCTGTGACATCATCGCAGGTCCTGCTGCTCCATATTGTCTCTTCTGCTGGGCAGGCTAATATGGCCCTGACGTTGAGGTGAGTCACCTGCAGGCTGCTGCCGCCTCCCCCCCGCCCTCCCCACTCCACGCCACTGGTAGTGGGTCAGCCCCCACTACCGGCAAAGGGCGGCGGCCATGTTGGTTAGGGTGGAAGCCAGCTTCTGTCGGATGTGACATCATAAACGTTACATAGTGGCGAAAGCTGATTTAGGGAAATTATTATATAGGATATCATGAAATTACACAACATGTGGTAAACTTTTGGAATGGTAAAAGATAATATACAAGATATTTTAATTAACAAATAATTATGTTAATGGTTCGTATTGTTCGTCCACTTCTATATTCATTCAACAGGATAGGGTAAAGACGAGGGAAGCAAGGGGGGGGGGAAGGGGTTAGGAAGGGAGGTGGAAGGGGGGGATGATTAGAATAGCTTAACCGGTTCTTCGAGCTTGAAGGTGAACGTCTGGGTATTTGATGTTTAATTGGCTAATATTGGATCAACTTGATGGAAAAAGAAGTGGTTCCAAGAAGACCATTTCTTTTTATATTTCCTTTGGAGGTTGTTCCTCAAGGAGAACATATGTTCGTAAGAGTTGTGTGCTGCAATAGTTCCGATTAAAGCTTCGAGAGCGGGTGGGTTGGAGTCTTTCCATCGAGTTACAATGCAGTTTTTGGAGGTGAGCAATATGTGCACGATGAGGGCTCTAAAGTCTGGTGGGATGTTGTTGATTCCGATTAAGAGCAATGCTAGTTCTGGTGTAAGGTCTACATTGAAGCCTGTGATGTCATTAATCAAGAGGTGCACTTCTCCCCAAAAAGAGCGGAGGATGGGGCATTCCCAGAAGATCTGAGTCATTGTGCCTGGGTTTCCACAATTCCTCCAACACAATGGAGAGATTGCGCTCGAAAATTTGTTGAGCCTTGTGGGGTGAAGTACCACCTAGTAAGGGATTTATAATATGATTCAATTAAGACTGAGCATGAGAGACTTTTGAAGACTGTTTTGATTGCGTCCTCAATTAGGTTAGTGATACAAAACAGGGTAGGGGAACAAGAGGCGCAATAGTGCGCTATCACTAGTGACACTCAGATGGGAGTGGTATCATAGTAACATAGTAACATAGTTTTTAAGGTTGAAGGAAGACTTTAAGTCCATCTAGTTCAACCCATAGCCTAACATGTTGATCCAGAGGAAGGCAAAAAAAAAAACCCATGTGGCAACACTAAGCTCCACATTGAGTGAAAAAATTCCTTCCTGACTCCAGGTACGGCAATCAGACTAGTTCCCTGGATCAACGCCCTATCAAAGAATCTAGTATGTATAACTGGTAATATTATAGTTTTCAAGAAGGCATCCAGGCCCTTCTTAAATGTTAGTAGTGACTCCCTCATTACAACAGCATGTGGCAGAGAGTTCCATAGTCTCACTGCTCTTACAGTAAAGAATCTGCGTCTGTGATTATGATTAAACCTTCTTTCCTCCAGACGTAGAGGATGCCCCCTTGTCCCCGTCTCTGTAAAGGATGCCCCCTTGTCCCAGTCTCAGGCCTAAGAGTAAAGAGATCATTAGAAAGGTCTCTGTACTGTCCCCTCATATATTTATACATTATTATAAGATCACCCCTAAGCCTTCGTTTTTCCAAGCTAAATAACCCCAAGTTTAATAACCTGTCTTGGTATTGCAGACCCCTTTGTCCTCTAATGACTTTTGTTGCTCTTCTCTGGACCCGCTCTAGTTCAGCTATGTCTTTCTTATACACCGGAGACCAGAATTGTACACAGTATTCTAAGTGTGGTCGCACTAGTGACTTGTATAGAGGTAAAATTATGATCTCCTCATGAGCATCTATGCCTCTTTTAATGCATCCCATTATTTTATTTGCCTTTGCAGCAGCTGCCTGACACTGGCCACTAAATGTGAGTTTGTCATCTACCCATACACCCAGGTCTTTTTCAGTGACGGTTTTGCCCAGTGTTTTACAATTAAGGACATAATTATACCTTTTGTTTCCTCTGCCCAAGTGCATGACTTTACATTTATCCCCATTAAAGCTCATTTGCCATTTAGCAGCCCAAGCTTCTAGTTTACATAAATCCTCCTGTAATATAAAATTGTCCTCCTCTGTATTGATTACCCTGCAGAGTTTAGTGTCATCCGCAAATATTGAGATTCTACTCTGTATGCCCCCTACAAGGTCATTAATAAATATATTAAATAGAAGCGGGCCCAACACTGACCCCTGTGGTACCCCACTGTTAACTGTGACCCATTCTGAGTGTGTTCCATTAATAACCACCCTTTGTTTCCTATCACTAAGCCAGTTCTTAACCCACTTACACATATTTTCCCCTATCCCCATTGCCCTCATTTTATGTATCAACCTTTTGTGTGGCACCGTATCAAAAGCTTTTGAAAAGTCCATATACACCACATCCACTGCATTTCCTTGGTCCAGTCCAGAACTTACTTCTTCATAGAAGCGTATTAGATTAGTTTGTCAGGAACGGTCCCTTGTAAAACCATGTTGATAATGGGTCATGAGGTTATTTTTCTTCAGATACTCCAGTATTGCATCTCTTAGAAAACCCTCTAGGATTTTACCCACAGTAGAGGTTAAGCTTACTGGCCTATAATTTCCAAGTTCAGTTTTTGTCCCCTTTTTGAATAATGGCACCACATTTGCTATACGCCAGTCCTGTGGTACAGACCCTGTTATTATGCAGTTCCACTCACCTCTTCCAGTTGTGTAACCCACAACTGGTTTGAAAGCATAACACAGTCACAGCTGCTGCAGGACCTCCACCGACCACTCCAACGTGGAAAAACTGCCAGAAAATATGGGAAGTAAGGTGTGTCACAGTCCGCACCGCTGAATCCACAAAATCACCTGGGATGCAAGATGTTGTAGCAGTATACTTCTTTATTCCTTCCTACGCGTTTCGGCGCCCTTCCTGGCACCTTTCTCAGGCGTTATCCCTGAGGAAGGTGCCAGGAAGGGCACCGAAACGCGTAGGAAGGAATAAAGAAGTATACTGCTACAACATCTTGCATCCCAGGTGATTTTGTGGATTCAGCGGCGCGGACTGTGACACACCTTGCTTCCCATATTTTCTGGCAATTCGGTTAGTGGGAAGTGGAATCTGGAGTTCTTTGCTCCAGGACTGCAATCCTGTAGAATACAGTAGCGTTGAGTCAAGGTTGAAGTTTTTGTATATGGCTTTGAGTGACCAGAAATGCTCGACTGGTTAAAGTGCAAGAGTTGAGTAACATTCATCGGTAAGCGTAAATTCAAGTTTTAGTATAAGGGAAGGGAAAGGGGATATTACTCACCACGGCTTCCAGAGGCTGTTAGTGCTCGAAGGAATGGCTGGTTCCCATTCACTTGAACAAATATTGAATGAACTCCAGCACCAGACTTGTTGCAGTTAAAATTCCAGATCTTTATTCAGACATCCTTAAAGCATTAGTGGGGTACGCAGCCCCCTTCCTCCACGCGTACCCCACTAATGCTTTTAAGAATGTCTGAATAAAGATCTGGAATTTTAACTGCAACAAGTCTGGTGCCAGAGTTCCTTCAATATTTGTAAATTCAAGCTGCTTCTGTTGAGTGTGCGTTTGAGCTCTCCATCAGGTAAGCCAAACTTAGTTTTGAGTGATGAGAAGGACAGTAGTTGGTGTTCTTCATTAAGTATGTCTGAGAAGTTTTTGACTCCATGATTAGTCCAAATCGTGACATCAATGTCGGTCAATAGGTTCGGGAGAAGGTCTATTGAGATCCAATCTGGAGAAGATGTATGGTGTGCGGTAGATGATTTCGCAACTAAAGACCTCCAAGATTGTATAGTAGCTTTAAGAGTGGGTTCCTTTGGAAGTTTTTTGGTTTTATCACACAAGTAGGAAAGTAAGATCCATTTGAGTTATTTTGTGGGGTTTGTAGTGCTTTCTTTTTCTGTCCATCTCGGTTTATGTTCAGTTTCCCACCATTTTTGGCTGTGTTTAATTAACGTTGAGTTGAAGTATGCAGATATGTTGGGTAAAGCTAGACCACCGTTGAGTTTACTTTTTTGGAGGGTGGTGAGAGAAATTCAGTTTTTTTCCCTCCCCAAATAAAGGTAGTTAGTGGGGTTTGGATTTTTTTACATCAGGTTTGGTTAGCATGGAGGGAATAGAGCGAAATATGTAAAGAATCTTGGGCAGAATGAAGAGTTTATATGCCTCTATTTTACCTAGCCATGATAACTCTGTTTTGGAAATATGGTTTAGATTCAAGATTCAAAGAAGCTTTATTGGCAGGACCAAATACATCTCAGTTTTGCCAAAGCAATTGTATAAAGGGAATAGAGATAGGGACTGTGGGGATGTTGGGTAGGAGCTGTAGGGAAGGTGGATGGGATGGATCCAGGATGGGGGGGCTATAGTCCATGGCATAGGGAAGGTGGATGGGGCAAGTCCAGGGTGGGGGCTATAGTCCATGGCTTAAGTAAGGTGAATGGGGGCAGATCCAATGTGGAGGCTATAGTCCATGGCATCATAGCTCTTTTTCTCGCAGTCTATGGCATTCACTCACATACCGCACTGCTATCTCCACTGCTCTCTCTTCTTCTCCCAGCAGGATAGATGTTTTTTCTTCCTCCTTCATGGTGATGAAATCCGGGAAGAGATGCGAGAGTCTCCTGAAGTGGGTGTCCCTCACTGCTGAATATTTGGAACAGTGTAGCAGGAAGTGGGTTTCGTCCTCCAGGGCCTCCTGATCACAGTGTTGGCACAGTCTTTCCTCCCTGGGCTTGTATCTCTGCCTGTGTCGGCCGGACTCGATGGCCAGACTGTGGGCACTGAGTCTATATCGGCTCAGGATCTTGCGGTCTCTGGGATCCGGGAGTTTCTCCAGATATGGGGCCAGTTTGTAGTCTCTCTGTAGGCTCCGGTACATGGTCAGTTTCTGTGAGCTGAAGATATCGTTCTTCAAGTCACTGACATACCTCTCTTGGCCTTCGTCTACCATCTTCCTGATTCCGGCTTTTGTCAGGCTGTGATTGGTGTTCTGGTTGTGTTGGGCTTGGCTGGGCTGTTCCGAGGGTCCTGGTTTTTCTGTTTCACCTATATGTATCTGGGCTTTATGGTGATGGGAGCTTGGATTGCTCCTATGTAGGTGAACCAGGAATGACAGTGCCCTCTTTAGAACCGTTAGGTGTAGAGGGACTCTGCCCAGCTCTGCCCGACAGGCACTGTTGGAGGTGCTCCGGTGGACCTGGAGAAGATGCTTACAGAATTCCAGGTGGAATATTTCTGTTGGGCTGGAGTCCCACCTTGACCAGTCTGGGTAGGTGTGAAGACCCCAGACTTCGCTGCCATACAGGAGGATTGGGGCGATGATGGAGTCAAAGATTTTTAGCCAGACCCTCACTGGTGGCTTCAGATGGTAGAGTTTCCTTCGGATGGCATAGAAGGTTTTGCAAGCCTTGTCTTTCAGGGTCTCTATGGCTTGTTTGAAGCTCCCTGACCGGTGAATCTCTAGGCCCAGGTACGTATATTTATCTGTTCCTGTGAGGTCGCAGTTGTTGAGGACAAATGATGGGTGCTGGTCTGATCTTCTCCCTCTCCTCTGGAACACCATGATGTTGGTTTTCTTTAGATTGACCGGTAGGGCCCAGGTGGAGCTGAATTTCTCTAGGATTTTCAGGTTGTCTTGGAGGCCTTTCTCGGTTGGTGACAGCAGCAGCAGGTCATCTGCGTACAGCAAGAATTTCACCTGAACGTCATGGAGGGTGAGACCTGGTGCGGTGGAGGATTCCAGGGCGGTAGCCAGCTCATTGATATAGATATTAAAGAGCGTTGGACTTAGGCTGCAGCCTTGTCTGACTCCACAGCTCTGTTGGAAATAATCCATTCTTTTGCCGTTCACACTCACACTGCAGAGGTTCTCGGTGTAGGAGCTTTTGATGACATCGTAGGTCTTTCCTCCTATTCTGCTCTCCAGCAGTTTCAGGAATAAGCCCGGGTGCCACACCGAATCAAAGGCCTTTTTAACGTCCACAAAGCAGGCGTATATCTTCCCATTCTTTGTATTGTGGACGTGTCTCTGAATGAGGCTGTGCAGGGTGTAGATGTGGTCAGTGGTGCGGTGGTTCGGCATGAACACCTTCTTGGCTCTTGCTGAGGACGTTGTGCTCGGTGAGGAAGGTGAGGTTCCTCTTGTTCAGAATGCTGTTGAACAGTTTTCCCAGGTTGCTGCTGACACATATTCCCCGGTAGTTGGCTGGGTCATACCTGTCCCCACTCTTGTGGATGGGTGTAATGAGGCTTTGGTTCCAGGTACGGGGGAAGTAGCCGGCCCTCAGCACAATATTGAACAGTTTGACCATTGGAGCCTGTATTTCTGGTGGGCTGTGCTTCAGCATTTCTGGTAAAATCCCATCCAGGCCACCGGCTTTTCTACACCTTATGGAAGAGATCCCCTCGGCTACTTCCTGTAGTGTTATAGGTGTATCCACCGGGTTTTGGAAGTTTTTGATTTTTTCCTCCATTGCTTTTAGTTTTGCCGTTATGTTTTCCTGTTCTTGGCTTAGTTCTTCCTTTGGGATGTCTTTATAGAGGTCTCTGAAGTACTGGAGCCAGATGTTGCCATTTTGGATATAGGTGTTGTTTTTCTTTTTTGTGCCCATGTGGTTCCATAGTTCCCAGAAGGAGTTGTCTTGGAGGGCGTCTTGGAGTTGGTTGAGCTTGGTAGAGATGTAACTCTGCTTCTTCCTCCTGAGGATGGTTTTGTATTGCCTTTGTATGGAGTCATAGGCTTCCCTCAGGCCAGGGTGGTTGGGGTCTCTGTGTTTGTTGTTGGAGGCTGTTCTCAGGGTCTTCCGTACGGCTTTACATTCTCTGTCAAACCAACCATTGACCTGTGTTTCTTTTGGTCTCTTGTAGGTGACTTTTTTAAGGTCGGACAGTCTGGCCATTGCATGGAATATATTGTGGAGGTCCTTTGCTTGCAGCTTGACTCACTCCCTCTGGGTTCGGCTTGTACTCGTAGTTGTAGAAGTGGTGGAGCATCCGCTGTATTTCAGGGCTGCTGGAAGCTTTTTTATACTTTAGTGCCGACATTTTGGACCATTTATAGGATTGAGGCCGGCTGAAGAGACCGCTCTGCTGTGGCTTCTGAGTGGATGGTTTCTCTGTAGATTTCATGTACAGAAGAAGTTGGCTGTGGTCTGACAGGTGCGTTTGTGGGGTGACTATGAAGGCGCTGACATCTGCCAGGTTCATGTGTGTAATGGCATAATCTACTACACTCCTCCCTACATGGGAGTTTAGTGTATACCTTCCTAGGGAGTCACCCTTGCTTCGTCCATTAAGGATATGAAGTCCTAAACTTCTACATACGTTCAGGAGCTTTCTGCCACTTTTGTTGACTGTACTATCATAGCTGTTTCTCTCCGTGTGTACAGAGTCCTGGCGGTCATTCTCTGCTCCAAGTATGTAGATGTTTCCATCCGTGGTCAGGAAGTCTCTCTCTCTCCCAGTTCTTGCATTGAGGTCTCCAAAGATGAGAACTTTGCCCAGTGCTTGATAATGGGCGGCTTCTCCTTGTAAAATCTCGAAACAGTCTGGATTGAAGTAGGGGGACTCTAACGGTGGTATATAGGAGGCGCAGAGGTAGACATCAGACTGACAGGTGAGGATGGAGCTGCTGATTCTGATCCATATGTGGCTGCCTCCTCTCTTCACCGGTTTGATGTACTGGTGGAGCTCCTCTTTATACCAGATCAGTACTCCTCCTGAGCCCCGGCCCTGTTTGATGTTTTCATTTTTCTGGGCATGGACCGAGAATTCCTTGTATCCAATGGGCACCAGGGATTCGTTTTCGGCTCTGGTCCATGTTTCCAGGAGGATCTGAATGTCTATATTTTTCAGTCTTTGTATAAAATCAGGGTCCTTTGTTTTACATCCAAAGGTCGAGGCGTTGAGACCCTGAATATTCCAGCTGCTGATTGTAATTGAAGACATTGTTCTGTGTATCTTGTGTGTATATACCTTGTAAGGAGTATGACTGTGTGGGACGCACTGGAGTTCTTTCTGATTTGTAGAGGTGCCTGGTTCCATCCAGTCACATTAGTCTTTCACGCAGTGCGCTGAGCAGGGTGTTTATCTCATCCCTATCTCTGCTCTGCATGTAACTGTATGGGCTTGGTGGTCCCCTCTGTGGAGGTCTCCACCTCTGATGGTCTGATATTGGCTGCATGTGTCTGTGTGGGCTCGGTGGACCCCACTGTGGAGGTCTCCTTCTCTGATGGCCTGATATTGGCTGCATGTGTCTGTGTGGGCTCGGTGGTCCCCACTGTGGAGGTCTCCACCTCTGATGGTCTAATATTGGCTGCATGTGTCTTTGTGGGCTCGGTGGTCCCCACTGTGGAGGTCTCCACCTCTGATGGTCTGATATTGGCTGCATGTGTCTGTGTGGGCTCGGTGGTTCCCTCCGTGGTGGTCTCCTCCTCTGATGGTCTGATACTGGGTGAGGAGCTTTGTTTCCAGCATCCGGAGGTAGGATTGGGGTTTTCTGCTCTTTCATTCTCAGGAATCTTTCAGTGTGGTCATGGTCACTGTTGGATCCAGGCCTGGGGTCTCTGTTTAGCACGATGTCTTTCAGCTCTTTGGCCAGGAGGGTGACCCCTTGTTTGTTGAGGTGTTTATTATCGTGCAGGTGACTGATGTTTATGGAGAGGTGTTGTGCCAGGGTCACGTTTGGCACAGCCTTGATCCTTTCAGTCAGTTCCATGTTGATGGTTTGGGTGGTTTCCCTGGATATATTCCTTCTTGGGAGCAGCGATGACAGAATGATTTTGGTGTCTGGGAATTGTAGTTTTGTTGTCTTTGCCAGTTTAGTCAGTTGTTCTGCGATCTGCTGGTACTGGTCTGGCAGATTGTTTGTACCCGTGTGTATAATAATATGCTTTGGGTTGGTAAACCATGGATTGCTGATGACCTTTGTTGCCTTTTCAACGTTTGTACAGCTGATTGTACGGACATGTTTTTCTGGGAATAGCTGCTGTGCATCTAGGTACATCCCATTTGAGTCCATTATTAGGACAATATCAGGACTTTGTGGTGTCTTGGGGGGGTTATGGTGCTGCTGATGGGGGGCTGTGTTGCTGGCTTTGCTGGTGGCTGGTTCTCTTCTTTCTTCCATCTCTCTAGTTTCAGGATCAGTCATATTGTTGGTTATTGTCTCTACATTCTGCTTAGTGGTGGCCATGTTGTCTGCTCTCTGGCTTGTTTCCATTGCCCCCTGCTGGTTCAGATGTCCAGGGCAATTGGCTTTTAATTCTGTAATTTCCTTTCTAAGTGTCTCATTGTCTTTTTTCAGTTCATACATTTCCTGTAGAGCTGCCTTGTGCTGAGATTTTAGGTCACACATGTCTGCCTTTATTTTCTGTAGATCTGTGTGGTATTCGCTGTATTTCAGCTTATTGATCTCTTCTGTTGCTTGGTGATTTGCATTTCTTTGTGAGTTTCTTTCACATTCTAATTTCAGTTGGGCCAAGTCTCTTTCTAATTCAGATAAGAGGTCTCTGATGTTATCAGGCGAGAGGTGTGAAGAGCGGTCTTTGATGTTGTCAGGAGAGAGGTGTGAAGTGTTGGGGGTTAGGCGGCTCTTTCTGGGAATAGAGATTTCAGCATTAGGAATGTCCGCTGGGGCTTGTAGTTCTTTGTAGATTTGTGCCTATCCTTTGATTTGGGGAAAACAATTTTCAAATTGTTGCAGATTTCCCTCAGTCCCTTGAACCATAATGGTGCCAGTGTGATATAGGCTTATGGTGAGTCCATTGGTGTCATCATCTGTTTGGCTGTTAATTTTAATCCGCTGGACATTATTAGCCTTGGACTTAGATACGTGTTTATATTCTGCGCACAGGGCAGCGTGCCAGGCTGAGGGTTGGTCTGTATAGAATAATACATTGGTTTTTCGTGTAGGATTTTCTTTTGTGTAATCTGCATATAGTATCTCTGGATTCTCTCTCAGAGTGTCAAGCTTTTTAGTTTTATTGCTCCACTGCCCCTCTGTTATCTTCAGATCTGACCCCCAGCATTCCTGTGTCTCTGGCTCTCCGCTTTGTTCATTTATTTCTTTCAAATTTGTATTTTCCATTTTGTAATTATATGTTAATTGTAATCCTTATTTCTAAGAAGATTAATTTGTAACAAGTCTATAGGTAGTGTTGTAGTTGGAGAATTTCTCCTACCTTTTTATAGGTCCAGGTATCAGGATGTCAGATGTGTGATGCCAGCTGTTTCCAGTCTGTCCTCCAGGAGATTCTTGTTTTGTCCTTAAAATCCTCTAATTCTTCCTTTTTTCATAAAAATTTAAAGTCCAGTTCAGTCCAGGTCACTTTTATGTTCCACGGGGTTGAGTTTTTCCAGGTTTTGTCTTACAGTCTTCTCATTACAAGGTATAAAGTGATGGAAATTCAGGAGCTCATGTTTAGTCCTTCTTACTCCTAGGATGGTGGGCGGGATCTATCTATGTTATGGTTTAAGTCAGATTTTATTGTATTATAGATTTTTTCTAGATTTATATCATAAATATTAGCAATGGGTTTTGTCATTATAATTCCTAGGTAGTTTAGGGTTTCTTTCTCCCATGCTAAGTAATTTTCTTGTTGAAGGGTGTTGAGTGTTTGTTGTGACAGGTTGAAACAGAGTAGTTGGGTTTTGGCGATGTTGATTTTATAGTGAGAGACTTCTGCAAATTCACTCATAAGTGAAAGTAGGTTACGCATCGACGACACTGGATCTTCGAGGGTTAGTATT
Source organism: Allobates femoralis (assembly GCA_033576535.1). NCBI lineage: Eukaryota > Metazoa > Chordata > Amphibia > Anura > Aromobatidae > Allobates > Allobates femoralis. The sequence goes on from JARQOC010000003.1 coordinate 17,058,198, forward strand.
ATATCATTTGCAAAAAGACTTATTTTGTAGGTTTTTTGGTTAAGAGTAATACTTGCAATTAAAGAGGTGGTTCGGATTTTTTCCGCTAGTGGCTCTATGAATAAGTTAAATAACGAGGGCGAGAGGGGGCAACCCTGTCTCGTGCCATTGGTTAGTATAAGGGGTTAGACAAATGATTATTTGTAAGGATCCTTGCTGAGGGGACGGTGTAAAGGGCCTGAATAGTGTTAAGAATAGGTCCCTTGATTCCAAATTTTTGTAGAACTTCAAATAGGTATCCCAAGTGGACCTTGTCGAACGCCTTTTCGGCATCGACAGAGACCACTATCATGGGGCACCCGAGATCTCGACGTGGGCTGTCAGGTTCAGGAGTCTTCTTGTTGCATCAGTTGAGTTCCTTTTTTGTGTGAATCCCACCTGGTCTTGATGGATTAAATTCGGGATAATTTTTTGTAATCTGGAATTAATGGCTTTAGAAATAATTTTTATATCTGCATTGAGAAGGGAGATGGGTCTATAATTTGACACGACATCTTTGTCTCCTTTATTTTTTGGAATCACTGATATGATTGCTTGAAGTGAATCCTGTGGGATTGTTTGGTCTTTATCAGAAAGGGAGTTGATTAGTTTGATGATGAAGGGCGTGAGGATATTTACGTATGTCATGTAGTATTCGTTTTGAAGACCATCGGGGCCTGGGGATTTGCTTTTTTTTAAGTGTATTGATGGTGTTTTTGATTTCCTGTTCAGTATAAGATTGGTTGATTTTAGATAAGTCATTTTCCGATAGAGTCGGGAGTTTTATGGTGTCTAGAAAAGTTTTGATTTTTCTTTTATAAGGTTCGGGGTTCTAAGTGGTCATCTTTCAGGTTATAAAGGTTCTTGTAGAAGTCTACAAACACGTTAGAGATTTCTGGGGGAGTTTTCTTAAGGTGGTTGTCCTTATCTTTGATTTGATGGATATTGGTTTTTGATCTTCTGATTTTGATTATGTTCGCAAAAATTTTAGATGGTTTATTCATATTAGAGTAAAAGTTTGATTTGGAAATGCGTGCAATTCTGTCGAAATCAGATGCTAGAAGGGATTTTAGTTGGACCTGAAGTTTAAGGAGTTCTTTATGTTTACTTTCCGAGGGGTTAGAGATAATATCCTTCTCCATTGTGGCAATTTGTTGAATTAGGTTTTTAATACTAGCTTGTTGGGCTTTTTTGTGTTTTGAATTTAAGTGCATTAAAGTTCCTCTTAGAGCCGCCTTATAGGCGGACCATAGCGTAGAAATGGAAATGTCAGGGGTATCGTTTTCTTTGAAGTACAGCTGTACCGTTTCTTGTATTTCTAATTTGTATTGAGGGTGTGTGAACAGATATGATTTGGCTCTCCATGGGGAGTGGTTGTTAAAGGGGAGACTGTTAGATATCTCAAATAAAACAGGAGAGTGATCCGACCACGTTCTTGGGAGAATATTGATGGATTTGAGTTTTGATAGTGAGTGGATGTCTGTTAGAACAAGGTCAATTCTGGAAAACGACTTGTGGACATGAGAATAGTGGGTAAATTCAATGGAAGAGGTGTTTAAGCACCTGAATGCATCAAAGAACTCTTCCTTTTGTAAGAGGGGGTCCATTTGTTTGTTAATGTTCCTTGTTTTGTTTGAAGAGTCTAGGAGTGGGTTGGGAACGGTGTTGAAGTCGCCAAACACCAGAAGTATCCCTTTTTGATTGTCGCGTATTAAATTAAGAACACATTTGAGATAGGTAATTTGGCCGTTGTTGGGGATATATACGTTTGCGAATGTGTATGTGACTTCATTAATTTTGCAAATCAAAATTATGTATCTATCATCATCTTTGATTAGTTTGGTTTCTTCAAATGTAATGGATTCTTTAATAATTATTGCTACTCCTGCCTTCTTCTTGCTGTTAGAAGAGAGGTACAGTCATGGCCAAAAGTTTTGAGAATGATACAAATATTAATTTTTACAAAGTCTACTGCTTCAGTTTGTCTAATGGCAATTTGCATATACTCCAGCATGTCATAAAGAGTGATCAGCTTAACAGCAATTACTTGCAAAGTCAATATTTCCTTAGAAAATGAAGTTTAACCCCCAAAACACATTTCAACATCATTGCAGTCCTGCCTTAAAAGGAGCAGCTAACATCGTTTTAGTGATTGTTCCATTAATACAGGTGTGGGTGTTGATGAGGACAGGGCTGGCGATCAATCAATCATGATTAAGTAAGAATGACACCACTGGACACTTTAAAAGGAGGCTGGTGCTTGGTATCATTGTTTCTCTTCAGTTAAGCATGGTTATCTCTAAAGAAACACGTGCAGCCATCATTGCACTGCACAAAAATGGCCTAACAGGGAAGAGTATTGCAGCTAGAAAGATTGCACCTCAGTCAACAATCTATCGCATCAACAAGAACTTCAAGGAGAGAGCTTCCATTGTTGTCAAAAAGGCTCCAGGGCGCCCAAGAAAGACCAGCAAGCGCCAGGACCGTATCTTAAAACGGTTTCAGCTGCGGGATCGGACTACCAGCAGTGCCGGGCTTGCTCAGGAATGGCAGCAGGCTGGCGTGAGTGCTTCTGCACGCACTGTGAGGCGGAGACTCTTTGAGCAAGGCCTGGTTTCAAGGAGGGCAGCAAAGAAGCCACTTCTCTCCAGAAAAAACATCAGGGACCGACTGATATTCTGCAAAAGGTACAGGGAGTGGACTGCTGAGGACTGGGGTAAAGTTATTTTCTCTGATGAATCCTCTTTTCGATTGTTTGGGACATCTGGAAAACAGCTTATTCGGAGAAGAAGAGGTGAGCGCTACCACCAGTCTTGTCTCATGCCAACTGTTAAGCATCCTGAAACCATTCATGTGTGGGGTTGCTTCTCAGCCAAGGGAATCGGCTCACTCACAGTCTTGCCTAAAAACACAGCCATGAATAAAGAATGGTACCAGAATGTCCTCCAAGAGCAACTTCTCCCAACCGTCCAAGAGCAGTTTGGCGCCAAACAATGCCTTTTCCAGCATGATGGAGCACCTTGCCATAATGCAAAGGTGATAACTAAATGGCTCAGGGAACAAAACATAGAGATTTTGGGTCCATGGCCTGGAAACTCCCCAGATCTTAATTCCATTGAGAACTTGTGGTCAATCATCAAGAGACGGGTGGACAAACAAAAACCAACAAATACTGCCAAAATGCAAGCATTGATTATACAAGAATGGACTGCTATCAGTCAGGATTTCGTCTATAAGTTGATTGAGAGCATGCCAGGGAGAATTGCAGAGGTTCTGAAGAAGAAGGGTCAACACTGCAAATATTGACTTGCTGCATTAACTCATTCTAATTGTCAATATAACCTTTTGGTACTCATAATATGATTGCAATTATATTTCTGTATGTGATATAAACATCAGACAAACACAAATAAAAACCAGAGGACAGCAGATCATGGGAAAATATCATTTTGGTGTCATTCTCAAAACTTTTGGCCATGACTGTAGATGTTGGGAAATTTCTTGTTGCTGAACTTGGGTGGGTTCGTCGATGCAAATCTGGTCTCCTGAATTCTGGCTATGTCTACTTGATTACTTTTGATCTCTTTCCATACATTGAAGCGTTTCTGGGGTGAGTTCAAGCCATTAGCATTAAGAGACATGAATTTAAGCGCCATGTTACTAGGTTAAGCAATTGATGTGAGTATGCAATTTGGGGGGGAGGATCTCAGAACCAGGGGGTAACTGAAAACTTAACTGCGAGTTTATTAACTACTTATGAACTAAGTGCAACCTAGGGTCTTGCACGTGGAGGAAGAGTTCAAGGGAACTATTGTAACTCTTCCTCTTAGGCTAACGTTAGGGCCTTTGGTGCATGTTTTGTTTTTGAGCCTGTCGAAGAGTTAAATGGGAGAGTTACTCACTAATTTGTAGGTGTTTAAGAAGTTTAAAGCCTTCCGTGACATCTTCTATTGAGATTTGTTTCTGTTTGTAGGAGAAGGTGTCGGCGGTGGTCGGCCGACCCCATCTGTATGTGATCTGCTGTTTTCTCAGGATCTCCGTAATTGGCTTGAGGAACCTCCTTTTCATAGCATTATCCTTTGATATATGTGAGAATATCTTTAGTTTTTCGTATGGCGTTGGCAGGGTACCATTTTACCTAGTGAAGTTGTTGATTTTGTTTTTCGTCTGAAAGACAGTGAATTTAACAATGACATCACAAGGAGTATCTTCAGGGATGTGTGGTGGTTTAGGGAGTCTATGAGCCCTTTCTATAGTGTTCTATTTCTGGCAGAGAGGGGATCACTTTTTTTGTTAGGTTTTTGATGTAAGGGATTAGCTCGGGGGATTTTATTTGTTCTGAAATTCCCCGAATTTTTAGATTAGATCTGCGGTCACGGTCTTGTCTGTCTATAATTCTATCTGTGAGATGTTTGATTTCCCCTTTAGCTTTGGTCAGTTCCGAGCTGTAGATTTTTAATTCCTTTCTTAGGCTCTCTACATCTTTTTCATTTGTGTCTAGTCGCGTATTAATAGTATTAATTGTGGACTCAATGTCTGTAAATTGTTCTTTCATCTCTTCTTTCAGGAATGAGAATAATTGGAGGAAGAACTTTTTATCAGGGAGTAGGTTTCAATCAGGGTCATGGTTGGGATCACTTTCATCTCTTTTGATATTAATTTTCTGCCTCGCTGGGCTTCTGAACTGCATTTGTACCTCGTCTCTAGGCGGTAGACTAATGTTAGGGCGGGAGGGTGAATCCATCTCCTTTCTTTTGGAGCTGGGGTGGGTGACTTTGAATACCATTATGTCTTCATGTGCATCTAATCTATTTAATAGAGGAAGAGTTTTAGAGTTGTTATCTCTGTCCTTTTTGGGTTTACATGGGCTATGTGTCAGGGTTGGTATTTTACTTTTGAAGTTTAATTGTTGAGCCTCCATAGTTGAGTCAATGTTGTTCGAATTCGAGTTGGATCTGGGTTTAGTAGGCATTAGTCTTTGAACAATTAGGTTAATAATACTAGAGGTTGGTTGTGGTTAGTTAACTATGAAATTTGTTGGATGGTTATGTCATATGATATCCACCGGTATTCTTGGTGTAAGAGGCGGATTTCACCCTGACTGGAGAACTTTGTGCCAAATAAGTAAAAGATCCCCCTGTAAAGTTTAAGAGTCACTTGTTGACAGATTCTTAATTTCTCAGATTTGGGGTATTTGCTGTGAATTGGAAATGCTGTGGTTCTGAGTGTTGTCAGAGATGGGTATAGTTTGTTAAGTAGTGCATATACTTATCTGAATTGAGTTCAGTTTGGTATTCCTTCTTGAAGTGGTGTGTGTGAAAAATCTGGAAGTCCTGAGTCTGCGTAGCTGGCTGGTGTTAGGGGCCCGATAACCCCACTTGCTTGTAGGATTCCTCTTGTTTGTATCTTTACCTGAACAGTTGTTTTGCAGTAACTGCAGGTGATCATATGGTAGCTAGGGACGGGCCTCCCTGCGCTGCGGATTCCAGCCCCCAGCTGCTTAGCTGTACCTGGCTAGACATAGAAATTGCGCGGAGCCCCACGCATTTTTTTTTTATTATTTCATGAAATTCATGAAATAATTAAAAAAAAAGGGCTCCCCTATATGCTTGTGTCCGGCCAGGTACAAATAGGCACCTGGGGGTTGGGGGCAGCCCGTCGCTGCCTGCTGGATCCGGCTGGTTCCAGAAATATGGCGAAGCCCACGTGAAATTTTTTTCTAACAAATCCATAAAACAATGTAAATAAAAGGGACTGCATCTTTATTAACCCCTGGACCATGGGCGAGGGGTTAATAAAGATGCAGTCCCTTTTTTAGGATTGTTTTATTGATTTTTCAGAAAAAAAATTACATGGGCTTCGCCGTATTTCTGGAACCAGCCGGATCCAGCAGGCAGCGACGGGCTGCCCCCAATCCCCAGGTGCCTATTTGTACCTGGCCAGACACAAGAATATAGGGGAGCCCTTTTTTTTTAATTATTTCATGAATTTCATGAAATAATAAAAAAAAAATGCGTGGGGCTCCGCGCAATTTCTATGTCTAGCCAGGTAGAGCTAAGCAGCTGGGGGCTGGAATCCGCAGCACAGGGAGGCCCAAGCTTTCTGAGCACCCCCCGCTGCAAATTGCAGCTCGCAGCCGCCCCAGAAGATGGCGCGTTTATTGAAGCGCCATTCTCTGGCGCTGAACCCCGCTCTTCCAACGGCCCTGGTGGCGATGGCACGCTGGGTAATAAAGAGGTTAGGGCCAGCTTTGTATTATCAGCTGGCCCTAAGCCCGAAATTTATGGCGGTCACGCCAATATTAGACATGACCGCCATGAATTTCTACACACAGGAAGAGCAGGCGGGCTCTAGGACCCTGGAGCTGCGGCAGCCCACAGGACCGAGCCCAGCACAGAGCAGACAGCCGGATTCCTTACTGTGCGAGTTTCCCAGCGATTACTTGCACAGTAAACGAGTCCAATGCAAGTCAATGCCAATCCTAGTTTTGTCAGAGTCTCTGACAAAACTAGGATTGCTTCAGGCTGAAGCATCCGAGACACATCTGCGATTTGTAAATCGCACACTACTCGCTATTACTCGCTTCCCCATTCATTAACATTGGACTCGCTAGACTCACAACGAGTAGCGAGTCCTGGGCTCGGACTCGCTAGAGTCAAGCGATTCCGAGTAATTTAGGACTCGCCCATCACTAATGGTAGCTTGAAACTGCTGTGTTCCTCTTTTAACAGAGTGATGTCTTTAGAGGTACGTGACGGCTGGGCCGTTTGTTCCTTTTCCCTGCAAGGATTGTTCTGCCTATTGTGTTCGGCCAAGACAGAACAAAGAAAATCCCCTTGAAGAATAGGGTTTATGGCGCTGTGAACTAGGCGGCGTCACCTGCTTGATATATACTGTGCTTTAGAACAAAAGTGGCAGCAGTCAGCAACTGGTTCGCTCTGATTCTGCCAGTCCACCTCTGGGAGACAGTGACTATTAGGTATATAGCGTGTGTTCCAGTAGTAAAAGGGTTAATAGAGCGATGTTAGTTGTGTTTTGGGAGAGTTTACTGCGCAGCCGCAGCCTGTGACTGCTTCTGCTCCCTCCTTCACCAAGCTATGTCACAGTGTGGGGCGTCACCACAGTGGTGTGGACCTCTTTCTTCTAAGGGGATCACTCCGCCAGTCATTTGTTTCGGCAGTAAAGTAGTTCCCTGGCTTTTCAGAGGACCCGGCAGACTGTGAATCTTGCCGGCACCACCACGTCGAGGGGCGATGCAGCGGAAGACCGAGGACAAGTCAGCCCCCCACCTCTCTGCCTGAGTTCTGAAGCTGGACGCAACTATGCAGAGCAGAGCGGAGCAGTCTCTCAAGTGAATCGCAGCGCTCCTGCAGTACACCACAGCACCGGGGACGCAGCACCTCCAAGCGACAGCCGCCACCGGTCCTCGTCCCACCGCTCACTACCACTCCAGAGCAGCAGAGGTAATGTCCAAAATGGCGCCGGTCCTCAGCTACTATGAGGGAGACAGGGACCTCTCGGATTGGAGTGAACTTATGGGTATTAAGTTAACAAACTTGCCTTATTTGTTCTCTAGTCGATTTTGAGTAGATTCTCTGTTTTGGATGGATGGAATGTCTTTGGAAAGCATTCAATCTGTCGCTTTAAGGGTAACCACCAGGAGCTCCTAGGAAATGTGCCTTCACATGGAGCTGCAGGCCACGCCTCTCTCCCTAGACAGGAGATTTTGTAAACACTGAGCTGATTGGGATTACAAACACCTCTGCAGTTGCAGATTGGCTAGGGTCACATTGGCGTTTTTTGTTTTAAATCCTGATCCGGTTTTGAGCTTTAAAAAAGCTCAAAACCGGACCAGGAAAGGCTCCTGATGGAAGCCTATGCAAAACACCGGATGGCTTCACAAGCCATCCGGTGGCCGGATCCGGCACTGCTGCCTACGTTTAAAATCATGCAGGCAGCAGTTTTCGCAGCGTTTCTGGGAACCGCACTGCGGTCACCGGATGGCTCAGGATGTGTAATCCTGAGCCATCCGGTAACTGCATAGTTTGCGGATCCCGGCTATTGCCGGGATCAGCAAACTGTCCTCTGCCTATTCAAGAGTTAAATTTAGTAAGTAAAGTACTGTTTGAGGTCTGTAGGGGGGGCTAAGACCCCCCTACAGACCAGCCGCCCACTCCGGTGGGCTTCTACTACAATTTCCTATGGCTCGGGGCTCGGATGAGCCCCGTGCATGTCTCCAAACCTCCCGCCCCCCCGTATCACTATACAGGGGTGCCTGCACCCCTCTTGTATAGCGATTCCTGCATGTGGCCCTAAAGTTAGAATACAGAACACATGTAAGCTCATACTTACATGTCATCGTCGGCAGTGTAGTGTGAAATCCCTGGGCGGGGCTGTTTGCTGCAGCCTCCGCCCCCTCATTCCTTATGGCCGCCCCCTCTGTGCCTCATCCAGTGATGTGAGGGCGGCCACGTCATGAAAGGGGCGGGGCTAAATATGTGCCGTGTTTAGCCCCGCCCCTTTCATGACGTGGCCGCCCTCACATCACTGGATGAGGCACAGAGGGGCGGCCATAAGGAATGAGGGGGCGGAGGCTGCAGCAAACAGCCCCGCCCAGGGATTTCACACTACACTGCCGACGATGACATGTAAGTATGAGCTTACATGTGTTCTGTATTCTAACTTTAGGGCCACATGCAGGAATCGCTATACAAGAGGGGTGCAGGCACCCCTGTATAGTGATACGGGGGGGCGGGAGGTTTGGAGACATGCACGGGGCTCATCCGAGCCCCGAGCCATAGGAAATTGTAGTAGAAGCCCACCGGAGTGGGCGGCTGGTCTGTAGGGGGGTCTTAGCCCCCCCTACAGACCTCAAACAGTACTTTACTTACTAAATTTAACTCTTGAATAGGCAGAGGACAGTTTGCTGATCCCGGCAATAGCCGGGATCCGCAAACTATGCAGTTACCGGATGGCTCAGGATTACACATCCTGAGCCATCCGGTGACCGCAGTGCGGTATTCACCACACATTTTTGACAAAAAATGTGTGTGACCGGAATTGCATTCACCGCATCCGGATCCGGATGCGGTGAATGCAATTTAGCTTAGCAATGTGACCCTACCCATTTTCTCTTTCAGGATTATCAGCACAGCTGTATCTCCCTCCCCTCACTCACTGCTGGGATAGGAAAGCTGACGGTGTTTATAATCACACTCAGCTGTGCTCTATAATACTTAATAGGTATAAAGATCAAGATTCAGAGCTGAGGTCTATCATTACATTTCACAGGAGAAAGCATCTTCTTCTGACCTCCAGTTCTGGGCACTACATTAAAAAATAAATCAACAAACTGGAGCACGTTTAGATAAGAGTGTCAAAAATGGTGACCAGTCTGCAAAGCATGTCCTATGAGGAACGGATACAGGAATTGGGAATTTTTTGCATTCAAAAAAAGACTGAGAGGAGACTAAATAGCTGTCTACAAATATCTTCACAGCTGTCACACTGTAGAGGGATCAGTCTTATTCTCATTTGCAAAAGTAAAGACTGGAAACAATGGGATGAAACTGAATGGAAGGAGACACAGATTAGATATTAGAAAAAAAACCTTTTAACAGTGAGGATGATCAACAAGTGGAACAGGCGGCCATGAGAGGTGGTGAGTTCTCCTTCAATGGAAGTCTTCCAACAGAGGCTGGAAAGACATCTGTCTGGGATGATTTTAAGATTCCTACTTTGAGCAGGGGGTCTGACCAGATGATCCAGTAGGTCCCTTTACGCAATGATCCAGGTCCCTCCACACGATGACACAGTTGTTCCCTTCACACAATGACCCAGGAGGTCCGTTCCTAGTCTACATTTCTATGATTCTATGATTCTGGAGACTTTTTTTGCACTGTTTTTCCCCTGCATGCCTCAAGAAAAAAATCTTTGGTAATGTCCAGTTAGGCTTATGATAAATTATGTCATAAATGTAAAAGCAAATCTCAACACAATAGAGATGAGAAATGAAAAAAATTAAAACCTACATTGTGTTAAGCTCTATAACGACTATTCCATGATGTGACCAGATCAGATGGATTATGACCTATCTGTACATACCTTGGCCAAGAAACTGAAAAAACACTCGTGCATGTGCCATTATCTCCCAGCTTGACTACTGCAAACTCCTGCTCCTTGGCTGACCCTCTGACACTCTTGTACCCCTCCAATGTATCCTAAACTCTACAGCCTGACTAATCCACCTGTCTCCCAGTTACTCCCCGGTCTCTCTTCTCTGATAAACCCTTCACTGGCTCCCCATTTCTCAGAGACCCCATTTCAAAACCCTAACTATGACATACAAAGCCATACACAATCTGTCTCCTCCATACATCTGTGATATGGTCTCCTGGTACTTACCTTTATACAACCTGCAATCCTCTCAATACCTCCTTCTCTACTTCCCTCTTATCTCTTCTTTCCACAACTAAATGACTTACCACGGCCGAGATTCCGAGGAACAGGCGTTTTCTTCTTCCCTCTTGTCACGGAAACCGCGCCTGCCGGTAGTGGGGCCCAGTGGTCCAGATCAATAAAGACGTCGTCGGTTGAACAATTTAGGGGTTAAATTGCTTCGTGACGCCACCTATGAGCATTCCGGTAACTGTACCAGTGCTGCGGGGCCTCCGGGGGATGGAATGCAGCAAGATGGAACGCTCCCCACAGGCTGAGCGATGATCCCCGAAGCCAGGAGCTGCGCAAGATGTTCTGAGGCAGCTGCGGTTACATTAATGTGCGGAGATGGACAATTCTTAAAAAGGCACGGACACTGAAAGTCTCTGTAACGGGTACTTTACTGTAACCAGCAGATGATACATGGCATACAGTGACGGGTAATGGACCGGGTGGACTCAGCAATGACCAGTGTTTCTCAGAGCTCCGCTGTGTTCCTCCATTCTAACTAACTTGTGTTGCCATTGTCGCCCAGGAATGCCAGATCTGGTACAAGGAGGCTGCTTCAATGCCCTACCCGGGGTATACGTCCCAGGTGTTTTGGGGAGCCTTGGGTCCTTTTGGTGGGTACTCCGCTGGCTAGACGACTGTGTTTGGCGGTGGTGGGGTGCTCCTGTAAAGCAGTCCCTTCCACTCCTGGTTCGCATAGCAGTGCTGAACAACTCCTAGCTTCGGTACCAGTAGACCTGTTGTAGAAGGGCAAGGGATGTTTTTGACCTGTATGTAGTTGCCCACGGTCCGGTTTTAGGGTGCCAAGCGTTGACACCGACCGGAGGTGGCCCGGGGGCCGCACAGAACTGTGTAGGGCCCCTGCTCCTACGTTGCAGTTCTTGTTGTCTCTCTCTCCTTCACACACTAACTACACACTACCACTACACTCCGCCCACCAGGACCTGATTGGCCCTCTATTCTGATGAGCATGCAGGGTATGGAGCTCTGAGTTTTAACCATGTCACTGCTTAGTCAGAGCATATCACAGCTTCAGTCTGGGCTGCAATACACTCTTGTGACGCACTCGTTGCAGGGCGCCACATACATACAATATTTCTCCCGTGCTTCCCCCTTTCTCTGGAACTCTCTGCCCTAACACATCAGGCTCTCGCCTACGATGGAAACCTTCAAAGGGAATCAGAAGACTTATCTTTTCTGACAAACTACAATCTGCAGTGATCCTCAGTCCACCAAACCGCCACACGAACAGCTCTACCCTCCCCTACTGTATCCTCACCTATCCCCTGTATACTGTGAGCCTTCGCCAGCAGAGGCCTCTCACCTCCTGTACCTGTCTGTGCCTTGTATTGTTCATGAATATTGCATTTTTCCATGTATGCCCATATCACATATAAAGTGCCATGGAGTAAATGGTGCAATAATAATAATAATAATAATAATAATAATAATAATAATAACATGTGAAAACTAGTAAAAGATCCTTTAAGGAGAAGAAGATAATTTACTGACAGCACAGAGAGATTCTACATGTCACAATCTGTAATATAAATATGTGATGTCCTGATAAATGCCCAATTACTGGAGATAATGAAGAGGAATCCTAGATTTATATGTTTCTTTCATACAAGCTGATAGAGACGCTTCTATCTTACTGTAACATGGGGTGTAATGTACAGAATCAGTTATTATTGTCACAGGCGGCTATTATATCTCACACTCATTCCTTTCTTTTTCCGAGCAGCTCAGTTTTTCTATTCATTTCAGATTGAAACAAAATAATAAAACATTTTGGGAAAAACACACAAGCTAAGAGTCCAGCACTGGAAGCCATCACTGCAAATATCTCCACGGCCACCATGTTCTTCCCTCTGGTGCTCAGATAAGCCGGGATCATGGAGATCCAGACACTGATGAACACCAGCATGCTGAAGGTGATGTACTTGGCCTCATTAAAGCTGTCCGGTAATGTCCTCACCATGAAAGCCAGAACAAAGCTCACAGCGGCCAGGAGCCCCAGATAACCCAACATGGAGTAGAACCAGAGGTCTGAGCCTTCATTACACTGAATAATGATCTTCCCAGGATAAGACTCAGTGTCCAGGTCCTGGAATGGGGGAGAAATAGACAACCAGATAACACAGAGAAGAACTTGGAGGGAAGAACACACCAACACAATGGTATAGGGCAGCTTCACACTCAGCCATTTTCTCCAGGGACTTCCAGGCTTGGTGGACTTAAAAGCTACACAAACCATGACTGTCTTGGCGAGAAGTGAAGAGACGGCGACTGAGAAGAAAATCCCAAAACTGGTTTCACGTAATCTACAAGTTATGTCATTGGGACGACCAAGAAACAAGAAGACCGAGAGGAAGCTGAGGAGGATGGAGACCAGGAGGAGGTAACTCAGGTTCCGGTTATTGGCTCTAACAATAGGAGTGTCCCGGTAGAAAATAAATATTCCAAATACGAAGCCGGTGACAAGACATCCGAAGACCGAGACAGAAGACAACACAGAAGCAATGGTGTCATTCTGGTAAGAGATGAATTCCATCACTTTGGGCAGACATCGGTCCTTCTTCTCATTTGGCCATTCATCACTTGGACATTTCATGCAGCTCTCACTGTCTGTAGGAAGATTTCATATCATATTACATTTATTATTTATCTAATATTTATCTATTAATATTGTCTATTATTTATCGATCTACAGTGTCTGTCTGTCTATCTTAACCTCTTAACGATGGCCTTACATCTACAGACGTCGGAAAAAATGGGTACTTATGCCTAGCCAACGTCTGTAGATGTAAGTCAGAAATAAGCCCTGGTGCGCCACCCCTGGTGCTAAAATCCCTAGGATTTTAGCTACTGGGGGTAGCTGAAGACCCTAGAGATTAGGAATCGGCTGCTTTTCTACCGGCACCAGTAATGTGATGACTGGTAAGCACCGTTTACCGGTCATGACATTACAAAAAATGGCACCGCCGGTAAAAAATGCTTTCACTTTGATCCGACATGAAAACACATGTCAGATCCAAGTGGTCCATTAACCTCTTAGCCCTCCAAGTCCCCCGGTACCAGAGATCACCCCTCCGGTCCATAAAAAAATGGCGGCGGCGTGCTGTCTCCCCTGCATCTCCACGCGTTCTTACATGTCACAAATGTCAGACCTCTTGGAAATGACCTCCCCCGGTGCTCCGTAGTCCCCTCCAGGGTCTCACCAGCCTCCGGACACCCCCCGTCCCTCCCCCGATGTCCGGTGTCTGGTACCCCTTCCCCAAGGCCCGCATGCCGGCCCCGCTGCCTCTGAACTCCATTCGATGTGACCAAACATCACATCGGATGGAGTTTGCAAGTCCCCCGTCCCCCAGTACAGTCCCCTCCTGCCTCCCTCTCACCACTGTTACCTACCAACGATCCTGATTCCGGTCCCGAGGTCCTGCGGTACTGGGGGCCTCAGTCTCCTCCCGTCTGCCGGCTGCTGCTGTCTTCTGCAGCGCGCCTCTTCTGTGCGCGCACTCCGGTGTGCGCGCACGCGTGCGCCGTTGTTAACTCCCTCTGTGTGGCCCAGGAAATGACAGGTCATGAACTCAGTGAGTTCATGAGCTATCAGAATCCTCGGGTCACAAGGAGTTCACTGTGCTGTGGGGTTCATGGTGTGGTTCACAAGGGGTTCACAGTGCTGTGGGGTTCATGGTGTGGGTCACCCCACAGAGGTTTACTGTGCTGTGGGGTTCATGTTCACTGTGGGGTTCATGGTGGTCTCCACATCAGATCATCATCAGTGGTGATCCCAGGATCCCTATGTGATCCCAGAATCCAGATAGGTCATGAACTCACTAAGTTCATGACCCATCAAGATCCTGCGATCACATAGGGATCCTGGGATCACCACTGATGGTGATCTGATGCGGAGACCACCATGAAGAGCACAGTTAACCCCTTGTCACCATTCACCACCATTCATCTAGAGATCACACCACCCCTCACACCCTGAAAAGTGGCCTACAATACCAAAGACATAAAAATGAAAAAGTTTGTCAATTAATTTAATATGCAAATGTCTTTTCAGAGAGGAAATTGCCATGAACTCTAGGCCACGTATTGGATATAGCAAGTACACAAGGCTCGTTAAAGGGTCGCTTTTGATTTTTATGACTGCTACTTCCAAAAGGTAGCACTAGAGATCAAGTCTACATCCTCACTAATGAGAAATTTGGATATTTAGTTTCCCTCCTCATTATTGGCTTGTTAGAATCCTCCATAAGGATAAAAATGTAACCCTTGGTCTCTATTAATTAAAAAAATGATTGTGCAGCAGCGATAAACCAGAAATAACACAACTTCTGAGCACATGACCGCTGCAGCCAAATCACTGAGCTCAGAGGATTGTGCCATCTCCATTGTCAGCGCTGCTGAGCTCAGTGATTGGCTGCAGGGTGATGTGCGCTGTAGATGTGAGGTCTCCACTGTAGACAGAACACAGAGCAGTGGTGGAGAGCCGGCGCTGGACCCGGGGAGGGAGAACCTGCTCTGGTTGTGATTTTACAGGTCTACAAACATTTGGGGACAACTTTTCTTATAGAATAAAATCACTTTACATCAATAACTGCAGATTCCTGTAATTGTCTGTTAAGAAATGTAGAGATATCAGTCATGAGGTCGGAGGTTCAGAGTTCCATAGGCTCTTTTCACATCTAATGCTGGGTTGCGTTTGCCTGCATTTGCGTTTCTATGCATTTTTACCGCTAAAAACTCATTCAAACTCATGCGTTTTTGGCCCCATTGATTTCAATGGCAACACATGCATTTTCAAAAACGCAAAACGCATGTGTTTTTGCAAACGCAGCCCTAGATGCAAAAGCCCACATTTTTGGCTGCATTTGCAAAAACACATGCGTTTTGCGTTTTTGAAAATGCATGTGTTGCCATTGAAATCAATGGGGCCAAAAACGCATGAGTTTGGATGAGTTTTTAGCGGTAAAAATGCATAGAAACGCAAATGCAACCCAGCATTAGATGTAAACTAGGCCATAGTCTTTAAAGTTTAAAGCCTTTAAGGCTGGTTTCACACTAGCGTTTGTGTCTGCACACGTCTGGCAATCAGACACAAACGCAGTGCAAAAACCACAAGAAACAGATTTTGACATAGAGTCTGGGAGCACACCCAAATCAAACAGTGAAAATATGATAAAAATATAACAACTTTATTTACAAATATTAATGGACACACACGTTAAAAACACTTACAAATTCAATATAGGGGAACTCAGGATGTACAAAGTGCCTGAAATTGAAGAAGTCATAGGACTAATGGTGGGTTTACACGTCGCGATATCGGCGTCCAACTCCGACCAAAAGTCACGTGGGTCGTGCGTTGTCCCCGATATCGTTCGTGCGTTGTATGGTATAAATGTCCAATACGATGCACAAACGATGCCAAAACGATATCGGGTGCTCCTCCTCTCCTTCCTTACAAACGCAGTGCAAACGCTGCCATACTGATGCGAACACAGCGGAGATTATCTGCATGTGGTCACACAGTATCGTGCCCGGCCAGCCAATCAGCTCTCTTGCAGGCCGGGAGGAAGAGATCAGCGGCGGAGATCTCCCGACGGTGTCGGTGCGGGAGATTTGAAGGAACAGCTCATCTGACAGCTGTTTAAATCTTCCGCGCCGACATCACCTCTTCGGTGTCGCTGTCACCCGCGCCGACACCACCGGGAGATTAGCGGCGCCCGTCTCCGGGAGATCAGCGGCTGCTCCAGCTGATCTCCCGGTGGCTGCCGCTAATCTCCCGGGGGTCGGCGCTGATCTCCTGGTAGATCACCGGCAGCCACTGGGGAGAGATTTCAATGTGATCCGCAGCGTTCTTCTGCGCTGTCATGCGGAGGACACTGCGGATCCATTGAGATCCATGTATTTTTTGTTCACTTGCGGTCGCTTGCTGATAAAACAAGCGCCCGTGAACACACATAGAATGCAACTTGGTGCATTCGGAGGGCGGAGGAGGCCGCTTAAACTAGGCACATCCAAACGCAACCGAACACAGCCAAATGCACCTTCTATGCGTTCCCATGTTAAACATAGGAACGCAGTGTGCATGCGCTTGACTGTGCTTGGTACGCTGCGTTCAAATACGCAAATGTGAAACCAGCCTAAGTCCCTCCAGCTCCCCTGAGCCTGACATGTTATACAGAGCTCAGGAATGTGTAGAAGGAAATAGCCGCAGTCACTCGTCCTCTATCCAGAATCCTCTGCTGCACAGCGTTATTCTGTGACCTCTACAGGAGCCACCCTGTAAGTGACACATCGCTGGAATCACCACATCCCCGAAAAGGGTTTTATTTTTTTCTTCTCTGTTTTATTTGTTAGCACAATTCCTTTCTTCCAGAAAAGCACTTTACCCAGATTCATCATGAATGCAGGGGGCTCCTATCTGTCTCCATCACTTAAATCTGTGTCTGTCCCTTTTCCTCACACACAATCTCCTCCTGTGCTGTCTCACACTATCTGGACAGTTTCTTCAGTGTTCTATCACTTTCTCTCCCTATCTTAATTGATAAACTGGGAGCTGTGACATCTTCTGACTATCCAGAGTCACCAATCATGGCTGCTGCATTCCCTGCTTCTGGTTTTATACTGGATATAATTCTCCTTCTGCAAAAAGTAAGGAGCGAAATACATTATCAATTTATTGAAATTATTGCTTGATTGGTTTAATCCTATCATGTGTGATACTGTGCTTCTGAGCTGTGTACCTAATGAATGATACTGTAGGCAGATCTGTGTATCTAATGCTATCATGTGTGATACTGTGCTTCTGATCTGTGTACCTAGTGAATCATAATGTAGGCAGATCTGTGTATCTAATGTAATCATGTGTGATACTGTGCTTCTGATCTGTGAATCTAATGTGTAACACTGTATGGTGATCTGTGTACCTGAGCCTATCATGTGTTATACTGTGCTTCTAAACCATGTATCTAATCCTATCATGTGTGATACTGTGCTTCTGAGCCGTGAATTTGTATCACCCCAGGGTATGGGAACTCGGATATCTGGGCCTCTTTCTCTCCAAACGGGGAATGTCGCCGGTGGCCTGCCCAGATCGTAGACACAGGGTACAGCCTACAAGAAAGGTTTTTTTAGTATTTACAAGGGATTAAAGTTTTGGTCTCGTGACGCCACCTGTAGTACCTGGTGACTACACACCTGCGCCTCCAGAGTCCTCCGGAGGGTGGTGGTATTGCGGCTAGGTGGAGCAGCTCCCTACAGGTAGAGCTAAGCCTCCGGGGCAGTGTTACCTGTTGCCAGGATGGTGCAAACCATTGAGAAAAGTCGATAAAAGCAGGACAGAAGCACAGATGCAATTCACTCTTCCGATTACTTTACTTGTGAAAGAAAACTGATCAAGATGGTGATACAGCTCACAGTACTTCCCGCAGGACGGCCGGCCGGGTAGTTGCAGCAGAATGCAGAATCCATGGAAGTCTCTTGCGGTACCTTCTTGGATCTACCCTTGTCCTGTCCCTTCTTTCTCTTCTCGATGCCTGCTTCTTGAGCAGTAATATGTGCCAGGGAACAAACACCCTTAGAACGTCTTCGAAGCCGAGATGAGTACGGTCAGAGGGTGAACACTCCAGGCCGCGTTGTCAAACCTGTACACTCCGGGTGAACAAGTCAGGACCTTTCTGTCTGGGCTACTTCTCTCTCTAGACCTCTTTTGAAGCTCCCTTTTCTCTCTTGGGTAAGCTTCCGTTCTCCGTCTTTCCTCGGGGAAGTTACTCCTGAAGACTCCCCGTGCGTTCTACCTGCTCCTCACACACTTCCCACTCTCCAACTCTCTTTTTGGGACCTCCCCCAGTTGCATTGGTGGGTGGGTGTTGGGATTAAATCCTTCTACAGTGTTCTGCATTCTACTTGTGACAGGGATAACCGCACGCTCATCATTTGAGTGCAGTACCCCACTTGTGACGCCTGACCAGTGAGGCGCCACGTATCTAATACTATCATGTGTGATACTGTGCTTCTGATCTGTGTATCTAATTCTATCATGTGTGATACTGTGCTTCTACACTGTGTATCTAATCCTATCATGTGTGATACATTCTTGCTGAACCCTGTACTCTGGGAATAAATGCTCCTGCCCTTCCTCCATGATGATTCTGCAGATTCTCTGTATATCCGCGTCTGTGTAACAGAAGGGAGAATGTGACGTTGTCTCCTCGGTGTAAGCGCTCAGCAGTGCCGGCAGCAGTCACCGCTCCACACAGCGCTAGTGCTGAAATCACCGATCCCGGAGTGACGTCCTGCTCTGCAGCCGGTGAATGTGGCTGATGCCGGGTCTGAGGCAGTGTTTTATTACAGGGTGACGGAGGCCATTTACAATCCTCTTTCTGTACATACCGGTTACATTAGAGATCTCTCCTTCTGAACATGGGACGCAGTCATAGCAGCAGGTGTGAATTGTCTCTCTCGCCTTTTTCCGGCTTCCAGGTGAGCATTGATCTGAGCATCGGGATACCGGGATCTGAAAATAAGATCAGAAACTTTATTGAGATGAAGAAAATTACAGATCAGGGGGAAGACGAGCAATTTGTGATTTGAACTATTTAAAATCACAAAAAAAATGCCCACCATCACTTTAGAAATTGTTAGAGATTGTATTGGCCACAGAAGGCTCATATGACTTCAGAGACAACTGTGTGAGTTTCACTGTAATGCCCTGCAGCTATCACATCACATGGGGATCAGGAGGGACTATCATAGCCAGTGCAGCCAGTATAAAAGCTGAGGCCGGGAGGGCAGCTGATTTAGATAAGTGATGTAGAATAGTGAGAGAACAGCAGTGCTCACAGCTCAGCAATAAAGACTGGAAGAGAAAGTCCTAAACATTGCATTACTACTCAGGAACATGTTACACAACTGCAGCAATGAAGGAAGAAGATGATAGTTGTCTGGAAAATAAATAGATTCAAATGATAAGTGGGAGAGATAAGAGATGTGACAGCTGAAGCAGGGCCAGGGACTCAGTGGGATTAATCAATGAGAGGGTTTAATTTAAAGTTATTATTTATAATCATTATTAATGTATTAGAAAGCCGCTGTGTGGCACCCCAGAGTCATAGTGCCACAGTGTCACCATTGTTAGGTGTCACCAGAGAGCAGTAAGAGGTATTCCACTCAGGCAACACACAAACAACACCAACACCTCCCAGACAGAAGGGGGAGACCAAGCCCGGCTTCAGGGTGAGCTCCCCTATATATTCTGGTTTGAGGAGCAACAAGTTTAGTGCACTACCTAGGAGGACTGCGAAGAGCACAGTTGAATTCAGTTCCTAAGAGGACTGTGAAGACATCCTGGTGGACTAGAAGCTGCCTATCTCGTCCCAGGATTGCTAACTTGTTCCAGGCCTAAGGCTAGGGTCTGAGGAAGGAGGAGAGACAGAAACCTACCAGGAGGCTGCACCACTCGTGCTTCCCATCCCTGAAAGGAAAAACGCCAGAATGGACACTGTACAGATTCACACACCGACAGTCAACACCGGGAGAGTGGGGGATTCTCCAGCTACACGGTACAAGGCTCACAGCAACATATAGAATCCAGAAACACTGACATCCCGGAGTGGGGTAGAGTAATGAAGGACACTTCACCTGGGAACCAGACTACATGGAGTTATTGTATCTTCATGGGGGCTATTACAGCCTGAAGTGATTCCTTCTCTGGTCATCTAGCTCCCAATTGACACTGCAATCCTACGTATCACCATGGCTTTTGCAGCACCAAGTGTCTGAGATCTGAACACAAGGGCTGGACGTCAACCATTGTGTATCCTTTATCCAGGGGTCTGTGAATGCACCCCAGTGATCCCCATTTTGGGACGTTTCTTTATATGAGATACTATCCTTTATATCACGTTGTGTCTTTATGAGAAATTGACAGGCAAATTGTGTGAACACTCCAATAAGATCTCTGATGAGCCTCACGATACTTGTATGAGGTGAAACGCGTAAGATAAGGACAATGGATACTTCTCACTGTTTTTAAATCACATCTGGAGGATGAATTCTTGCACACTAGACTACTGTTTAATCAGAGGACTCCCATACTCAGCCTGAGTTAAGTCATCCCTGATCCAGAACTATGTCCTAAATTGTTTATCTCTAAATACCATAATATCCCTCTGTGTACACATATAGACACCATCATATGTATGATAACCCAGATATTTAGGCTATCATAGGGCAAGCCACCGAGGAGTGGGGGCACCCGAAACCTTAAGGTGTTATTACCTCCACTGATAGGTAGTGTTGCACATATAGGGATAGAAAGGGATATTCACACTAAGTGTGCTCTCCTTCAGTGAATTGTATATATACTGTCTCACCTTTATATACTCTGCTGGCTACACCAGTCATTTTTTTAAACGAGAATTAATAAAGAAATTATCTTAAAACTATTCCTTAAACTGCAGTAAACAGACTGAGAAACGGCTATCAGGATTCTGTGTGTGTTAATTATGTCTATTGTCCTGTGCCCAGCAACTGAATCTCACCTGCAGAGCTGGAGACTGCTTTTCCCCTCACGCTGGCTGGAGAGACTATACTTAGCACCAGGACAATCAGCACTGACTGTGGAGAGCTGCAGCAAAGTAAGTAACTGTGTGAATCTCCATCCCCTGCAAAGCCCCACCATAGACTATTACTCTATTACTCATGAAAATCATGTTTTTCTTGAACAATACCGACTTCTTCCTGTACCACTGCTTGAAGAAGTTGTCTCCAGAAACTGGCAGTAGGTCCGGGAGTTGAGCTTGACTCCTTCCTCAACCCGAAAAGGTCCCACAAGTTCATCTTTGATGATCCCAGCCCATACCAGTACCCCACCTCCACCTTGCTGGTGTCTGAGTCGGAGTGGAGCTCTCTGCCCTTTACTGATCCAGCCTCTGGCCCATCTATCTGGCCCATCAAGAGTCACTCTCATTTCATCAGTCCATAAAACCTTTGAACAATCAGTCTTAAGATATTTCTTGGCCCAGTCTTGACGTTTTATCTTATGTTTCTTGTTCAGCCTTCTTTACCTTGGCCATGTCTCTGAGTATGGCACACCTTGTGCTTTTTGATACTCCAGTAACGTTGCAGCTCTGAAATATGGCAAAATTGGTGGCGAATGGCATCTTGCAGCTTCACGTTTGATTTTCCTCAATTCATGGGCAGTTATTTTGTCCCTTTTTTGCCCAAAACGCTTCTTGCGACCCTGTTGGCTATTTGCCATGAAACGCTTGATTGTTCGGTGATCACGCTTCAAAAGTTGGACAATTTCAAGACTGCTGCATCCCTCTGCAAGATATCTCACAATTTTGGGCTTTTCAGAGCCCGTCAAATCTCTCTTCTGACCCATTTTGCTAAAGGAAAGGAAGTTGTCTAATAATTATGCACACCTTATATAGGGTGTTTATGTCATTAGACCACATCCTTCCTCATTACAGAGATGCACATCACCTGATTTACTTAATTGGTAGTTAGCTCTCAAGCCTATACAGCTTGGAGCAAGACAACATGTATAAAAAGTATCATGTGATCAAAATACTCATTTGCCTAATAATTCTGCACACAGTGTATATATATATATATATATTTGTTGAACTAGTCAACACATTGCTGCAGTGCACTGCCCATGATAGAGTGTGCTGCAGGCAGGTTGTCATGGAGGATGCTCCAGTAGGATTAGCCCTCGTGACCCCTCGAGACCATCCGGCAGTGGAATATCATCACCAACGCTGACCTTCAGCCTGCGCAACATTGAAAATGCTGGAAAACCATTTTACGCCATGTACAGTGGAGTTTCCTAAAAAATAAGTTCAATGAGCCATCCATTATTTGCCATTTTGGCTAGACAAGGTTTTTTTTTTCAGTTCTTCCTTGACCAAGGTTTGTGTTTTCGTTAATGTTATATTTCCCCTTTCAACATCTTGCGCTGGTTGTACTTTTCCCTACTGGATAAGTGGGCATGTATGCAGCCTTTGGGGTCAAACTGAAAGACCTTAATGGACTCTGCCCTTCATGGACTCTGCACCACTTTAACAGTCTGTGTGCTGCTAATGGCTGTGAGACTGCCTGTTTTTGCATGCAGGTGTACTGATACTGCCCTATAGAGACTGGTAAGCAGGCCGTAAACCTCTTAGAAATGCAAGACACTACATACACTCCGGTAGAACAGGGCTGGCCAAGTGCAATTCTCAAAGGCCGCAAACAGTGCATGTTTTCAGGATTTCCTAAGTATTGCACAAGGTGCTGGAATTATCACCTCTGCAGGTGATAAAATTAGCACCGGTGCTATGCCAAGGAAATCCTAAAAACTTGCACTGTTTTCAGACTGTGAGGACTGTAGTTTTCCACCCCTGCCATAAAAGTCTCTGTGGAAGTAACCAGGGGGCGAGAGGAGTCCTCGAGCTCCTTCACAACTGTGACTTTCCCTGGAGCCTCTTAGGCCCTGTGCCCACGGTGCATGGTTTGATGCTTTCTTCGACGCAAATTTTTAGAATCTCATTCAAAATTTTTTACCGCATGTGTTTTTACATGCGTTTTTACATGCGCTTGCATTGAAATCAATGGGGGCAAAAACGCTAGCTTTTTGCATGCATTTTTAGCGGTAAAACGCCTAGAAATGAAAATTAAGCAAAATGGACAACATCCTTAGATGTGGAACAGGCCTCAGACTTTGCTGGTTTCAGGATAGACATGCAAATTTTGCTAGAGATTCTCAAAATCTGCTTTGAAAGAAGCATCAAACAACATACCATGAGCAAAGAGCCTTACAATAATATGGTGGTGTTAAGTTCACAGAAAGCATCCTCCTTATGCTGTCAGACCAGACATGCATGGGAGTGTGACAAGCAGTGTCATCACAAACATTACTGCACTTCAGACTTGAGCGGCACACAGGGGCTAGTTTGCAAGTTTGATCTGTGTGCCACTCCACAAAGTCACTGCCCCTTACATGCTCTGTCTCACAATACCAGCAAGATGTTTCCAATATGTGTTGCATGATATCCTGGCTCTTACAAGATAGCAAGTGTTACAAGCGCTGACGGCACTGAGGTTGTCTCAGGTCACACAGCAGGATTCCCTACTGCATGGTACCTGCTGTGTAACCTGAGACAACTTCTGGGAAGTCTGAGGTCTACGAGCGTGCTTGCAAGCATGGCGAGTGTGACAATGGCACTAAAGCTTGACTTGTAATAGTGTAGGATGCTAATATCTCACTGGCCTCCCATCCAACTCCCTCATACCTCTCCAATCTATCCTCAATTCCGCTGCCCGACTAATCCATCTGTCCTCCCGCTACTCCCCTGTCTCCCCCCCTCTGCCAAGCCCTTCACTGGCTCCCCGTCTCCAAGAGATCCCAATTCAAAACACTAACCATGGCGTACAAAGCCATACACAACCTGGCTCCACCATACATCTCCGACCTGGTCTCCCGATACCTACCCTCACGCAACCTCCGCTCCTCCCAAGAACTCCTCCTCTGCTCCCCCCTCATCACCTCTTCGCACAACCGAGTCCAGGACTTCTCCCGGGCATCTGCCTAACTCTGGAACTCCCTACCCGAACACGTCAGACACTCTCCTACCCTGAGTAGCTTCAAGTGTCACCTGAAGACTCACTTGTTCCGTCAAGCCTACAACCTGCCATGAGACCCAGGCGAACGCCCCATACCTGACATTCCCCCATCCTACTGTATCCTAACCCACCCCTCATAGACTGTGAGCCCTCGTGGACAGGGTCCCTGCCCCTCCTGTACCTGTACGTCCTGATCGCCTAGATTTAGTGTACTTGTTCTTGTCTCCCTCATCCTCATGTAAAGCGCCATGGAACCCAATGGCGCTATATAAATAAATAATAATAATAGTAATAAAGCGCCATGGAACCTAATGGCGCTATATAAATAATAATAATAATAAAAAAATAATAATAATAACTGAACCCCATCTGTGTCAGGTGCACGTCAATGGTCATAGAGTGGAGGCTCTCTTAGACTCTGGGAGCTTAGTGACTCTCATTTATGGGTCATTGATTCCTGGGTTGGAACCTTCTGGGGGGAGGGTCGGGGTCATAAGTATTCATGGCAAACTCATGCGAGTATCCGACAGCAGAGGTGGCCTTTAACATTCTGTGTGGAGAGGTAAAACATGTGGTCAGAGTGGTAAAATCTCTACGTTATTTGACTGTGCTGGGAAGAGACCATTATTTTGGCATTTGGAACAGCTCAGCTACAGGATCCCACCCTGACCCGGGAACTGGAAAGGGTAATAGATGTATATGGGGTGACTTAGCAACTGGGGGAAGAGACTGTCTTTCCACGCATGGTGGTCAACCATGAGTTACTATATAGGGTTAACAAGATCCAGGATGAGGTCGTGGAACAGCTAGTAGTGCCACAGTCACATCGTCGGGCTGTGCTCGAGATGGCCCACACCCATCTGCTGGGGGGGCATCTAGGGTTAAAAAACACGCAAGAGTGCATATTGCGGTGGTTCTTTTAGCCTAGGATTTATGCAGAGGTCCAGAGGTACTGTGTATCCTGCCCAGAATGTCAGCTGACCACACCCATTACAAGCTTCCGTAGCTCATTGGTACCTCTGCCGGTTAAAGAGGAGCCTTTTGAACAGATTGCTATGGATTTGGAGGGGCCCATTGTAAAGTCCATGTGTGGCCACCAACACATACTTGTGGTCATCGATTATGCCACCTGATACCCAGAGGCTATTCTGCTTCGCCACACCTCGGCTAAGCTTATTGCACGGGAGCTGTTTGCCATGTTCTGTCACCTTGGGCTGTCTAAGTAGATCCCCACAGATTAGGGGACTCCTTTTATGTTCAAATTGACAAAGGAACTGTGTAAGCTGCTGAAAATAAAACAGGTGCCCACATCGGTGTACCGTTCACAGACCAACGGATTAGTCGAGCGGTTTAATAAAACCCTTAAGTCCATGCTTAAAAAGGTGGTTTCCAAGGATGGGAAGGATTGGGACAAGTTACTGCTCTATTTCATGTGTGCCATCCGTGAGGTACCACAGACATCTACGGGGTTTTCACCCTTTGAGCTTTTGTACAGCAGGCATCCTAGGGGGTTGCTGGATGTAGCCAAAGAGATGTGGGAACAGGAACCAACTCCACATAAAATTATAATTGAGAGAGTGGCTAAAATGCAGGATCAGATCACAGTGGTTATGCCTATAGTAAAAGAGCATCTAATGGATGTTTAGGGAGCACAAAGTCGCACGTATAATAAAAGGGCCACCATCAGGTCCTTTAAAGTATGGGATCGAGTATTGGTCTTAGTGCCCACTGCAGAGAATAAACTCTTGGCCAAATGGCAGGGGCCATATGAAGTCTGGGAAAAGGTGGGGAAGGTAAATTACAAAGTATACCAGCCCGGGAAGAGAAAACCCGAACAACTGTATCATGTCAATTTGCTTAAAGCCTGGGAGGAATGGGAATGAATGATTATGGAGGTAACCCTGGACGTGTTGTCTGGGAACCCTCCGACCTCGGCCCAGAAGGGGGCCGAAGTAGAGATAAAGATAAGTGACGCTCTCACTAAACCTCAGCTGTGGGAGGCTCGGAAATTAGTGCAGCAGAATACGGATGTATTCTCATAACTGCCCGGCCGTACTTCTGTCATACAACATGACATTGTCACTGAGCCTACACCGTGTACCAGAGGCCCAAAGGCAAGTAATTGCGGCAGAAGTGAAACAAATGCTCAAACTAGGAGTAATTGAGGAATCAAGGAGTGAATGGGCTAGCCCAATTGTGCTGATTGCAAAGCTAGACGGATCGCTACGATTCTGTAAAGACTTCCATAAATTGAATGAGGTATCAAAATTTGACCTTTATCCAATGCCCCGGGTGGACGAGCTAATTGAGAGACTGGGGCAGGCCCAGTACTTCACGATGCTTGATCTAACCAAGGGTTACTAGCAGGTGCCTCTGACAGATTCGGTCAAGGAGAGGACAGCCTTTAAAACATCAGAGAGCCTCTACCACTATGTTGTCTTGTCTTTTGGGTTACATGGGGTCTCGGCTATATTCCAGAGGCTAATAGACATAGTTTTGGAGCCCCATCAGAAGTATGCATCCGCTTATTTGGATGATATTATCATCTTTAGTACTGATTGGCAGACCCACTTGTCCCAGGTACAGGCAGTAGTTCATTCACTCAGAGCAGCGGGACTAACAGCTAACCCAAAAAAATGTGCGATAGGTGTAAAGCAAGCCCGGTACTTCGGGTACGTGATTGGCCATTGGGTTATTAAACCCAAAATAAACAAGATCGAGGCCATTCAAAATTGACCCAGGCCAAAGTTTAACTAAACAGGTTAGAGCATTCCTCAACATCGTTGGGTACTACCAATGATTTGTATCTAACTTTGCTAGGAGAACGGTGGCCCAGACCGATCTGTTGAAGGGTAAGAAGTTATGGTATGTTGGAATCCTCAAGCTGAAGAAGCGTTTCAGTCCATGAAGTTGGAAATTGTGCAGACAGCTGGTCCTCATCAGCCCCAACTTCAAGAAGACCTTCTTTGTGCAAACAGTTGCCCCAGAGGTAGGTCTGGCTGCCATATTATCACAAGAGGTGAACAGAGATGAACATCCGGTCACCTACTTAAGCAGAAACTTACCCCGGCAGAGAAAAATTATAGCATAGTAGATAAGAAGTACTTGGCTAATAAATGGGCCTTGGAGTCCCTACGCTACTATTTGCTCGTGTGACAGTTTTGTTTGGTAATGGACCACTCTTACCTTGTCTGGATGAGGAAAGCAAAAGAAAGGAATGCTCGGGTCACACGATGGTTCCTGTCCCTCCAAAATTTTAGTTTTTTCGGTGGAACTTCGGGATGGGAAATAGCAGGATAATATGGATGCCCTGTCAGGGGCACCCTGTATGGTGTCAGGTGTTCAACCGCACAAGTTTGAACAGGGGAGGATTTGTGAGGCAGTGAGGGGAATCATATGCGATGGACGATATGTATCCCCCAGAATGCACACCGAAACATATTGAATCCACTGGAGTGCATTACAATCACAAGCAAGCCTGTGAGTGCAGGACAGGGGAATGGTCCACTCCCTCCAGCCCAGATATTCCATGTTGCTCATGACCATAGATTCCATTTAAAACCCTCAGCAAAGGTTTGGGTGAGTCAGTGGTTTGTTTGCAAGCTGCAGACCTGGAAGCTCTGTGCAGGACAGGTTTATGTGAAGTCACAACACAGGCATGTAAAGATAAAGTATCTGGCGCACCCCAGAGTGAAATGGCATGGCCGTCTCCCATGGCAACAGGTTATATACGGACTGTGTGGCTGCAACCCAGAGGACGTTTTGGCATTTGAGTTTTGAGTTATACCAATAAAGCCGTTTAAGTTGAGCTTTCCTTTGGTCACTGCCTCCACTGCCTCATTACCGCACAGTGTGAACACCGCTGCACTACAGTTCGCTCGTCTCTAGCTATTACTTCATTAACAATGCTGTACCTGCACTACATCAGCATGACAACATTACCCATTCCTTTAAAAACTCTGTGTCTAACACGGTGCATTTTACCACTGACACCAGGACAAGCAAACATGGCCAGGGGAATTAAATTTCGTTGACTGGTCATTGGGTGACTCTGGTGGCTGCAGGGACAGGTGTAGAAGGGTCTATGCAACCTTGAAATCTCAAAAGCTTGCAGAACAAACCTATGCATGTACCACTTCATCCAGTGCTTCTGCCTCCACCTCCTCTAGGGCCTCCAGCTGTGCCCTCAACCTCTCCCTTAATGTTCCAAAAGTGCAAAGAGAATCCCCCCACTTCTGTACTGCACAACCAGGGCTCATCACAATCAGGCAGGCTCAAAATTAAAACGCCTTGGAGACTACATTTACACAGATGAAAAGTTGAGGACTACTATCCGGGCCGAGTTTGTAAACCTGGTAGCAGCCAAATGCAGTGGCAGATTCATACATGCACTTTGCATGGCTCACGTCCTCAGCCTGCTTGTACAGCAGTTTCTATGCCACTAATTCTGCCTGGGGTAACTGCTGCAGGGGGCTCGTGATGTGCGAAACGGTGGAATTTCACTTTACACATGCTGCAGTGAATTTGGCAGCAGCATCGGGCATTGGCAAAGTATGTTATCACACGTATAGAGAGGCAAGGCGAGCCGAAGGTAGTGACAATGATTCTTGTGGAGTTGGCACAGATCTAGGACCTCTGCACCTTTCTGCATAGTTATGAAATAGATACAAAGATGGTTAGTGCTGAAGATTCTACCATCAGCAGTAATCATTAGTGATGAGCAAGCATGCTCGGCGCTACTCGTTACTTGCAGAAGTATCCAGGTACTCGGGATGCTCGGCGAGTACCGCCAAGATGCTCGGACTCTTCACTAATAATTATCGATCTGATACAAATACACAGCTCCCTTCGGTGCACACAGTGAGCTGGCACCTCACAGAGAGCAGATTGATTGTTAGGATCCCTCTTGGGGCCACAGCAAAGTGTTGTATGCTGCAACGATTTGAAACATCCCCCCTCCCGCCCTTTCCCGGAAACACTTGTTTTATAGCCGGAAGTCAGTGGGCGGAGCCTGTCACTAATTAACTTACATTGGGTCGGTGCTCTGTCGAGCATCGAGCACACGAGCATTTTAGTACTCGCTACTCACTAGTAATCATCACTATTGCAGTAATCTACATGCGGAGATTGAGAAGGAAGAGGTGATAGGCGAGCAACAGTCAGCAGATGAAAAAGAGATTGATACCCTCTATGTTGTCTATAGTTGGTATGAGGGGATGAAGGAAGCACGCTCAAGTGTTAACCTGCCACCAACACAACAAGGACTTGGACCTCATGGAAGGGCCCGAAATATGAGTGCCTTCTTGCTGCACCTTCTGCAATATAATGCCAGTATTGTTTGGATTGGAAAGAGTGCTGACACTGGGTAGATGCTTCCCTTCCTGCAAAGGGGCATGCACATGCTGGAGTATCGAAACACATTTGTAGACAATCTTAGGAGTGGTTTTCCCCAAGACAGCAGTGAGGAACAGAGTGTGCATTACATTACTAGGTTTCCAAACTCAGGAACTTCAAGTCATTATGGCAGAAACATTACCATTACCAGTAGCAGCCTAACTCTCAGAAGCAATTCCTGGTAGTCTTTGACTAATATTTTAGACTAGCCCATGCACCAGCAGAACAGAGTACAAGTCTGACATATAGTGAATGACTGAAGAGGATGGTGAAGGAGCATCGTGAGCTCAATATCAATACAATTGGAGGGGTTTGGAGCATTTTCTATTTTGGCCTTTAAAAATGGAGCAGCGACCTGAGCTTACCACTCAAGCCTTGGAGATTTTGTCGTGCCCAGCAGCCAGTATTCTCTCAGAATGTGTATCCGGTGCCGCTGGTGTTGTCCTGATAAATGCACCTGGCTGTCCCCTGAAAGTGTAAACTGCCTAACATTCATTAGGATGAGGAAGTCATAGATCTCCGAGGTCTGTTCCACCCCAATCTCAGACTGGGCAGACTAGGCAATGTTGTTCTTTTCAGTGTGCTGCATTGATCTCGCCATATACAATTTCGACCCTGGGCCAACTGATGCCACTTATGTGGTATCCGGCCCTAATTTTTTGAAATGTGGAGATTCTTATTGGAGTCTTCTTGTGTGTTTCCTGAATTTACCAGGGCATTCTGAGCACCATGTGTACCCCTGTCACTCATCCCCCTGTTCCTGATTAATGTTGAAGATTGAAATGCTGAGCCATTGTGTGATATGTTAAAAATTTTATCTCCATGGAATAGATGCCACTTTTCCTTGGGTCTGCCCTAATTTGAGATGTGTTTGAAGCTTTTTGACCCCCCTAAAGGTGTTTTGAATGCCTTTGATTTTGCCTGTCATTAAATTGAATGGCGTTCTGGAGGTTTGTTGTGCCGTTTGCCAAACAAGCCCTCTCACAATGGCACCATCCAGGGCAGGATGGAGCTAGTGGGGCAGGATGGAGCCGGAGGGGCAGGATGGAGCCGGAGGAGCAGGATGGTGGCGAGTGGGGCAGGATGGTGGCGGGGGGCAGGATGGAGCGAGCGGGGCAGGATGGTGGTGAACGGGGCAGGATGGAGTGAGCGGGGCAGGATGGAGAGAGCGGGGCAGGATGGAGCCGGTGGGGCAGGATGGTGGGGGGGGCAGGATGGTTGGGGGGGCAGGATGGAGCCGGCGGGGGGCAGGATAGAGCCGATGGGGGAAGGATGGTGCTGGGGGATAGGATGATGGTGGGGGTGCAGGATGGTGGTGGGGGTGCAGGATGGAGCCGGCGGGGCAGGATGGAGCCGGCGGGGCACGATGGGCGGGGCAGGATGGTGGTGAGTAAGGCAGGATGGAGCGAGTGGGGCAGGATGGATGCGGGCGGGGGCAGAATGGAGCCGGAGGGGCAGGATGGAGCCAGAGAGGCGGATGGAGCCGGAGGGGCAGGATGGTGGCGAGCGGGGCAGGATGGTGGCGAGCGGGGCAGGATGGAGTGAGCGGGGCAGGATTGATGCGGGGGGGCATGATGGAGCCGGTGGGGAAGGACGGTGGTGGGGGGGAAAGGATAGAGCCAGTGGGGCAGGATGGTGGTGGGGGGCAGGATCGAGCTAGCGGAGCAGGATGGTGGTGGGGGTGCAGGATGGAGCCGGCGGGGCAGGATGGTGGCAGGGCTGGATGGATGCAGGGGGGCAGGATGGAGCCGGTGAGGCAGGATGGAGCCGACGAGGCAGGATGGTGGGGCAGGATGGAGCCGGAGGGGCAGGATGGTGGTGGGGGTGCAGGATGGAGCCGGCGGGGCAGGATGGAGCCGGCGGGGCAGGATGGCGGTGAGGGTGCAGGATGGAGCTGGCGGGGTAGAATGGATACGGGGGGCAGGATGGAGGCGCTCCTACTGCCCCCTCTGCTCCCCGCGGCCCCCCGCTACCTCCCCTGCTCCTCCACGGTGATAATAATAAAAAAAAAACCTCAGTGACGATACTTACACTCCGCCGGCGTGCTCGACCTTTCTTCTAGCTCCCAGGACAGGAACTGTCATTGCCTGATCAGTTTCCTAGGCAACGACAGATCCTCAAGCCCTCGTAAAGCTAGAAGACAGAGGTGAAGCGAGTCGGCGGAGGGTAAGTATCCTCTCTGAGGGTTTTTTTTTTATTATCACCGTGGAGGAGCGGGGGGGGGGATGAGGGGCAGGAGCAGCGAGGGGGACAGGAAAAGTGAGGGGGGGCAGGAAGAGCGGGGGGGCCACGGGGAGCGGAGGAGGGGCAGGAGCAGCAGAGGGGGGCAGGAAGAGTAAGGGGGGCCGTGGGGAGCGGAGGAGGGGTAGGAACAGCGGAGGGGGACAGGAGGAGAGGAGGGGGGCAGGAGGAGCGGGGGGACTGCAGGGAGTGCGGGCTATAGGAATGGGGGGCTGTGAGGAGAGACAGTGTATCCCGGCTACAAATTGGCGCGGATTTCGAACTTTGAATTCTCGTGCCTATTTGCATAGTGTGTGCTCATTGGCGCCCGCCTACATTCCTGTTGGGAATATGAGATGGGATGTGTTATATATTGGGTCAAGTTGTTAGTTTTAGTTTCCTTTAGAAACCTCTCCATCTTCTCTCCTTACTATTTCTCCCATATCAGTCATGTATGTACTATAGTATATTGTAATAACATAAAAAGAAGGAAAAATTTATATTTTATGTCCGAGAAGCAAATTTTACGGGTCACATTTTGATTGACAAAGGTTTTAAAATAGATCTTTACAAGATCAAACTCTTCTTATCACCATTGTGCGCTGAAACCAAGAGCCTCATCCTGGGGGCGATGTTGTGACATCAACACGTGAGCCGATACCATTCAATGGGCCTTTTTGGCCTAAACTGAGGACCATATGGGGGCAAAAGTGAGCAGCAGAAGTGAGTGGTCAGGAGAGCATCAGTATTTCTACATTTGACAATCTTTATGCTCTGGGATCTCTTAAGACATAATAAGGGATATTGCCCGGTAATAGTGGAAGCCGCCCATCAGGGAAGGAGGATCAGAGCCCGAGGTTGGAGCCAGAACACATGTGTAACACTGAGAAGGATCATCATCCTAATAAAGGGGCTTTCTACATCTGTCCTCTTGTTCTGGATAATATAGGATTAGAAGAAAAATATTTATATTTATATCGGACAGCATCGGATTTAAAAAAATCGTAGTGTGTAACCAGCCTAGGTATCCTCACTGAGGGTTTTTTTATTTTTATTATCACCATGGGAGAGCGGGGGTGCTGCGGGGAGCGGAGGGGCAGAAGGAGGGGGGCAGGAGGAGCGCCTCCATCCTGCCCCTCGTATCCATCCTGTCCCCCCACCACCATCCTGCTCTGCCGACTCCATCCTGCCCCCCACCACCATCCTGCCCCCCACCATCATCCTGATCCCCCCCGCCACCATCCTGCCCCACTGGCTCCATCCTGCACCCCCACAACCATTCTGTTCCCCCTCGCCACCATCCTGCCCCGCCGGCTTCATCCTGCACCCCCACTACCATCCTGTTCCCCCCCGCCGGCTCCATCCTGCACACCCGCGACCATCCTGCCCTGCTCGCCACCATCCTGCCCTGTTCACCACCATCCTGCCCTGCTCGCCACCATCCTGCCGCACTCGCTACCATCCTGCCCCGCCGGCTCCATCCTGCCCCGCTTGCTCCATCCTGCCCCGCTCGCTCCATCTTGCATCCCCCACCATCCTGATCCCCAACGCCACAATCCAGCCCCGCCAGCTCCATCCGGCCCACCCTGCATCCATCCTGCCCTGCCGGCTCCGTCCTGCCCCACCAGCTCCATCCTGCACCCCCATCACCATCCTGCTCCCCCCAGTCACCATCCTGCCCGCCGGCTCCATCCTGCCCCCCCGCCACCATCCTGCCCCGCCGGCTCTATCCGGCCCCCCACCACCATCCTGCCCCGCCGGCTCCATCCTGCCCCCCCCGCCACCATCCTGCCCCCCCCACCATCCTGATCCCCACCCCCGCCACCATCCTGCCCCACCGGCTCCATCCTGCCCCCTCGCATCCATCATGCCCCGCTGGCTCCATCCTGCCCCGCCAGCTCCATCCTGCACACCCACCACCATCCTGCCCCCCCTGCCACCATCCGGACCCCCACCACCATCCTGCCCCGCCGACTCCGTCCTGCATCGCTTGCTCTGTCCTGCCCCGCACGCCACCATCCTGCCCCGCTGGCTCCATCCTGCC
The DNA here is from genome assembly GCA_033576535.1 of Allobates femoralis. NCBI lineage: Eukaryota > Metazoa > Chordata > Amphibia > Anura > Aromobatidae > Allobates > Allobates femoralis. The sequence goes on from JARQOC010000003.1 coordinate 17,091,946, forward strand.
CTGCTGGTTCTATCCTGCCCTGCCGTCTCCATCCTGCCCCGCCGGCTCCATCCTGCCCCCCCCCTGCCACCATCCTGCTCCGCCGGCTCCATCCTGCCCTGCCAGCTCCATCCTGCCTCCCACCACCATCCTGATCCCCCCCGCATCCATCTTGCCTCCTCCGCATCAATCCTGCCCCACTGGCTCCATCCTGCACCCCCAAAACCATCCTGCCCTCCCCCGCCACCATCCTGCCCCCCCGCCACCATCCTGCCTCGCCGGCTCCATCCTGCCCCGCGGGCTCCATCCTGCCTTGCTCGCCACCATCCTGCCCCACCAGCTTCATCCTGCCCTGCCCGCTCCATCCTGCCCCACCAGCTCCATCCTGGCCCCCCACCCCCATACTGCTTCCCCACCACCATCCTTCCCCCCACCACCATCCTGAACCCCCCCTGCCACCATCCTGATCCCCCCTCCCGCCACCATCCTGCCCCGCCGGCTCCATCCTGCCCCGCCGGCACCATCCTGCCCCCCGCATCCATCCTGCCCCACTTGCTCCATCCTGCCCCCGCCGACACAATCCTTTCCCCCCCTCCCCTCCTCAGCTGATCGGTTTCCCAGGCAACGACAGGTCTTAAAGGCCTGTAGGACCTAGAAGACGGAGGTGGAGCGAGCCGGCGGACAGGTGAGTATCATCACTGAGAATTTTTTTATTTTTACTTTTACTGTGGAGTACCGGGAGCCAGGAGGAGAGGGGGGTCGCGGGGAGTGGAGTATCGCTATTTACCATAGCGCTGCTATACATGTACTATAATGTATCGCGATGTACCATAGCGCTGCTATACATGTACTGTAATGTACTGCCCTATACTATAGTGCTGCTATACACGTACTGTAATGTACCGCCATATACCATAGTGCTGCTATACATGTACTGTAATGTACCGCCATATACTATATTGCTGCTACACATGAGCTGTATTGTACCCCCATATACCATAGCGCTGATATATATATATATATATGTAGTTCACTCACGTTAACTGAACAAGTTCTGTCAGTCACAGTATGTCTACTACATACACATTCTAGAATACTCGATGCGTTAGAATCGGGCCACCATGTAGTGTATATATAACTCTTCTTACCTCCCCGGGGGGTTTCCATGTTATAGACTGGGTATTCATGTAAAGCTCCTGACCACTGGCAGTCCATAGTGTAAAATGTCCTACTTCAACCTCACGTATGACCTTATCATTAAATATCCAGTTTGTTATCTTATATGAATGTATGGATTCCCCTTGCTCATTAAAGTAATATGTCGGCTTCATTGGATCCGGTGGATTCCTCATCATTTGTATGTAGCGCTGTAACTTCCGTGTGTATTGTAGAAATCCGGTTGTGGAATTTTCTTGATATTTTTCTTTTATAAATAAGAACATTTCATGTAGAGCTTTGGCCAGGACTTCTACTGCGTAATACAGTCTCGGAGAGACCCCTGATGAGAGGTAATTCCTCATACTTGGGATTGTAAGCTCACTTGTATCTTTTAAACCATCAATTGTCCAATTGAATGAAATGAAGGAATCTTTATCTGCATTTTCTGATATGAAATCTAATGCTATCCAGAAATCCTTATTTCGGGCATAATGAGAAGTTTCCTGTAGTTTTTCACAAGGTCTTCTACACCTGGAAAAGGTTCTGATGAAATCTCCACTATTAGACTTCCATTCAATAATGGAAAATCTTCATTACTAATGATGAAACTGGAGACCCAGGATGGAGGAAAGATGAAAGTTTTGTCAATAAGTAGAGATTTTAGTTTGTTTTTTCATCTAAATCGATAAGAGTAGATCCCACACACTATAAGGAGTATTGACTTTTGGATGCTTAAAAATTGATAAAATATTGTCAAAAGTAACATGCTTCTCTAAGTTTATGATGAAGGCGACACAGATCCCGTGTTCTCTCATGTACTTTGTTAGTATCTGTAGTTCATTCTCTCCAGTCTCATCATCTGATACAAAATCCCAACCCAGGTCCAGCCGAAATGCTCCAACAGTTTGGTGATTACCATATTGTGGATGTGGTGACTTTGGACTGTTCGGAAAACATGTGGATAGAGGCGTCTATCAGACAATGAGTGGTCGGTGGCTCCATAACTGATCTGTAAAACATAAGAAAAACCAGCGCTAAACTAAGGATCTGAAGAAACACCTTAATGATTTGCAATATTTTTGCACTAATATAAGCAAAACCATGGGTGGAACATTGTCAGCTCAGGGCATGGTCATGCCGCTCATCAAATTCATCATAACTTTCCTCACTAAAGAGCATAACTTACTCCAGAAATGTACACCAGGAGCCAGCTTCTGTCCATTTCTGGTGATGGTGCACACTGGGTATCATTAAGCCTCCTTTAATTAGTAATGAGTGAGCATGCTCATGGTATTCGGTACTCGCCCAATCATCACAATACTCAGGATGCTTGTCGAGCACCGAGTACGCGAGATGATTGGGCACATGCTCGAGTCCCCCCTCCCTGCATGTTGGCGCTCTTTACAGAGCCAGCCCACATGCAGGATTGGCTACCACACACTGTAATGCCACAGCCATGTGGTTGTGGCATTAGAGTGATTGGCTGGCCTGCACTGTGTATCAGGTCATTATAAGACCTGACGGCGCTGTGCTCGTCACTCTGCTGCATAGTGTCAGTGAGTGTAGGGAGAGATGCTGCTGAGTGAGGGACAGATTTTGGACCTTTTAGGTAGTGTAGATGCTGGGCTGAAAATCCATCTAAATAACAGTCCTTTTGAGTATTAATCTACCTGTATATAGTCAGACAGGGAGGTATATAGGAAACCGGTGTACCAGTATACCAGTATACCAGTCAGCAGCACATCTGGGGCTGGTTTACAGGCTTGAAATATCATCTATCCATCAAAAACAGTCCTTCTAAGGATCAATTTAGCTCTCTAAAAGCAGGAGGAGTATATAAGCGCAGTACGTGTATCAGAAGCTGTATACCACTCACATCTTGGGCTGGTGTCCAAGCTATTAATATCATCTCATCTATAGTATCCATCCAAAATCATTCCTTCTACGCTTAATTTAGCTCTGTGTAGGCAGTAGGCGTATATAGCGCAGACGGTGTATCATAAGTTATACTATTCACATCTGGGGCTGGTGTCCAAGCCTTTAATATCATCTCATCTATAGTATCCACCCAAAACCGTTCCTTCTACAGCTTAATTTAGCTCTCTATAGGCAGGAGGGGTATATAGTGCAGTACAGTGTATCAGAAGCTGTATACCACTCACATCTGGGGCTGGTGTCCAAGCATATAATATCATCTCATCTATAGTATCCATCTAAAAATCATTCCTTCTACAGGTTAATTTAGCTGTATACAAGCAGGGCATATAGCACACTTTTAAAAATCAAATTTCACATCGTTTAAAATGCGCAAGGCCGGTGGCAGGGACAAGTGACTGGACCTGATGGTGATGGTGCATGCAGAGGCCGAGGCCGTGGGCAAGCTAGATTTTTGCCACAACAAAAACCCACATCTTCTCACCCGACCTTCCTGTCCCAAGTATTTAGTTGGATAGCGGATAATGCTTCCAGTCAGTTTGCCACCACCACAACCACTCAGTCTTTCACATGATCAAGTCTCAGTAGCCGTGAGTCAGGACTGCATATTCCACACCCTGATCCTCCTTCCTCCCACTATGCCGAGTGGGATTCCTCACTTGGAAACTCTGAAGAGCTGTTCAGTTTGCCATTGATAGATTCGGGCCTCTCGCCCGCTCCTCTTGTAGTGTGCATGAAGGAGATCGCATGTAGCGATACCCAAATATTTTAGCAGCCACGGTCGCACGAAGGCGACGGTGGGAATGTGTCACAAGAGGTGGATGATAATGAGATGCAATTGCAAGAAAGTCAGGAGGAGGACCAGGGTGCGAATGTGGAAGACAACATGGTGAATGATCCAGTAACTAACCCAACCTGGCAGGAGGACATGCAGAGCGAGGACAGCAGTGCACAGGGGGAGGGAGGTGTAGCATCACAACAGGCAGGAAGAAGCAGTGTGGTGGCCACAGACAGAAGGCAGGCAACTGTTCCCTGTAACACCATCACGAAGAAGTTTCCAGTACAACTCTTCGGTCTTCTAGAGTTGGCTGTTTTTTAAGGAGTCTGCTGATTGTTCCAAAAAGGCCATTTGCCTCACCTGCCATGCCAGCATCAGCAGGAGTAGCAAGACTACCAGCCTGACCACCACCAGCATGATTCAGGCACATGGCAGCAATCACCAATTTTGTGGGCTGATCCCCAGGGTCCAGGAGCAGTGTCTGTGGGTGACACCACTGCTTCTTCCACTGTTGTGCGTGCAAGCCAATCCCCTGTCCACAGGACATGCGAAGATGCCTCCTGTTCTGAACCTTCATTGACAATTATACATACCACCATCAGGAAACACATCCACATCCTTGTCCCAGCGCAGCGTTCAGTTATCCATACCTCAGTCCATGGAATGCAAACGAAATTTGCAGTTAACCATCCACAGGCCACACTTCTCAATATGCACATTTCGCGACTGCTTGCCGCAGAAATGTTGCCTTTTAGGCTACACAACAGTGGAGAGTAGGAAGTTTAACCCCTTGCAAACAGCTGTTACTTATTCAAATCTGTGAAAATTGGTCTCTGCCCACTTTGATGCCAGTTTTGATGCCCAGAACCCATTTGGGCCAGGCTGGAGTGACATGAATTTGATGTGGGGCATCACTGGGTATGTAAATCAGGTGTTAGATCAGTGGCCCAAAGCCATTTAACCCCTCAAAAACAGCTGTTACTTATTCAAATCTGTGAAAATGGGCGATTTGCCCAATTGATGCCAGTTTTTGCTGCCCTGAACCCATTTGGGCCAGGCTGGAGTGACATTAATTTGTTGTGGGGCACCACTAGATATGTAAATCAGGTGTTAAATCAGTGGCCCAAAGCCATTTAACCCCTTCAATACCATACCTCAGTGCCCACTTTGATGCCCATTTTTGTGCCAGTCTTCTAATTGTTTTTATCCGTTTTTATGTGTATTCACAACAGGGCACATGACTGGATAGTATTATATACTTTGAATATTTTCTTTTTATTGAAAAACCTGTAAAAATCAGAAAATAAAAAATTGCCGAATAAGAAACTGACGAATAAGTAACCATCTTCAGCCCGAATAAGAAACTGGACGAATAAGAAACCAACTTCAGCATCGTCAGCCTCAATCTGCTTGGAGCTGGTCATGTGACAGGGCAGGCTGATGTGATGTCACAAGGGCCTGTCACATGACCGGCTCCAAACAGATTGGGGCTGGAGGAAGACAGGCTGCAATGTTAACGCCGGTGGAAGATGAGAACAAAGCGGCAAGGGGGGAGGACAGAGCGGCCGTGGGGAGGAGGAGGATCAACGAGCAGCAGGGAGAGCGGGCGGCGTGACCGCTACTGATCGCCATATGGGAATACCCATAACTTGGGTGTTCCAATATGGTGGGCAGCGTATTTCCGGTTGCGCAGCCTACTATTGGGAAATCAGCAGCTGATCTCCCGGCGGTAGCGGTGGCGTCTTTGTCACTTAGACTTCTGTGTCGCTATCCCACAATCGCACCGCAATGCATTGTGGGATATCGACATAAGCCCCGGAAGTCTGTGACAACCTTATTGGTGATTATATAGTAGATGTTACAGACATTTATTAGAAAACAATTCTTCCATCATATAACAAGACTTGTCTACAGTGTCCAGTACCTGAGGATATCCATACAATCCAAGGATCTGTGCAGCTGGAATAGTGGAAGATGAGTACTGATCTCCAATGAGGCCAACCACCTGGCCATGACCCTCACAAGAGTAATTAGGTATCACCTTCCCCGGGCCAGACAGGAAATGTAAAACATGTCTTACCGCCAACCGTCCATCTGAACATGCGTCAAAAAGATGATATCCCAGGGTGATATTGGGTAAAATGTCAGGATCCTTGTTTATATTATCAATGGCAAAAAGAAAGAGAAGATAACGTAGTATACACTGAAAGTATTGCCTATAGAAAAAGATAAAAGATAAAAAAAATATATAAAAATGCTTAAATGCCTTTACACATAGAGAGGGTAAAATAAGTATTTAACGTGTCACCAATTTTCTAAGTACCGTATATACTCGCTTATAAGCCGAGTTTCTCAGCCCAAAATTTGGGCTGAAAAGTCCCCCCTCGGCTTATACGCGAGTATATAAATTTTACAGCAGCAGCCCCGGAGGTATACAGGCCCCCCCATCAAGCTCCAGGGCCCCCCCCTTGCGCGACAGCCTGTAAAGTAAAATCATACTTACCAGAGTCCTGTCACGCCATCCGCAGCTTGCCGACACACGATCCCCGGCTTCATTCCGCGTCTTCCGCATTCCTGTAATCGCGGCAATGACGTCATTGCCCGCGACTACAGGAAGTCGGAAGCCGGAAGACGCTGAATGAAGCCCGGGATCGTCATGTCGGCAAGCTGCGGACGGCGCGACAGGACTCTGGTAAGTATGATTTTACTTTACAGGCTGCCGCGCAAGGGGGGGCCCTGGAGCTTGATGGGGGGGCCTGTATACCTCCGGGGCTGCGGCTGTATACAGCCCTGGGGCTGCAGCTGTATACAGCCCTGGGGCTGCTGCTGTATACAGCCCTGGGCTGCTGCTCTATACAGCCCTGGGGCTGCTGCTGTATACAGCCCTGGGGCTGCTGTATACACCACTGGGGCTGCTGTATACTACATAAGGGCTGCTGTATATACCTTTGGGGCTGCTGTATACAACACTAGGGCTGCTGTATATACCTCTGGGGCTGCATATACCTCTGGGGCTGCATATGGGGCTGCATATACCTCTGGGGCTGCATATGGGGCTGCATATACCTCTGGGGCTGCATATACCTCTGGGGCTGCATATGGGGCTGCATATACCTCTGGGGCTGCATATGGGGCTGCATATACCTCTGGGGCTGCATATACCTCTGGGGCTGCATATACCTCTGGGGCTGCGTATACCTCTGGGGCTGCGTATACCTCTGGGGCTGCATATACCTCTGGGGCTGCATATGTGCGCATATACCTGGGCTGCATATACCCCTGGGGCTGCATATACCCTGGGGCTGCATAACCTTGGGGCTGCATATACTTGGGGCTGCATATACCTCTGGGGCTGCATATACCTCTGGGTGCTATACTCTGGGCTGCTGTATACTACCACTGGGGCTGCTGCTGTATACTACCACTGGGGAGGCTGCTGTATACCTCACTGCTGGGGGTTGTATACCTGTGCTGGGGTCCACCCTCGGCTTATACGCGAGTCAATACGTTTTCCCAGTTTTTGGAGGCAAAAGTAGGGGGGTCGGCTTATACACGGGTCGGCTTATACACGAGTACATACGGTAAATACTTTTCTAAAGGATATATCGAGATGAAATTCACATCAGATGTCGAAAATGGCGACACAACCAACGAGTGATGAGTGAGTGTAATCGTTACTATTCGCTATTCGCATGGATAGTACAGTATTCAGAGTACTCATTGCATTGTATTACTGTACTTGTCTCGCCATACTTGAGTGTCCCACCCAGCATTTTTGTCTCCTGATTTGCAGCCACTAAACATGCTGGGCGTCTTAACCAATCACAGTAATGCCACATCCATCTTGGATGTGGCATTACTATTATGGTGCAAGTGCATTAGCCAAATCTAAAGCAGTACTAATAGCATTTTGTGCTGCCTGATACAAAGCATGTACTCATTCTTTTTCCCTGCTGTTTTTGGGGTCACAATTTGGCTTGTGCCGCAAAAAGCTCACCAATTAATACAGTCCTATAGTGCTTGCAAAATACTAAGCAGTACTCCTACCATTTAATAGTGCCTGCCAGAAAGCCCACACTATTCATTCTTTCCTCTGCCATTTTTGGGGTCACGTTATGATTAGCCTATGCTATGAAATATTAATTGGGTACTTGTGAGCTATTGAAATTTTGTCAAATACAGTCTCTAGTAGCTGATAATAGTGCAGGGACAGACATTTTTTTGAGCAGGGATAGAGAAAACAGCATAGCCTTCCAGTACCTGCATATTCGATTAATAACTCTTTTAGAGCTACATTTTTAGGACACATGGTGTACTGTATAATAGAGCAGTTTCATTTGCTGATGTCCTTTAAAAAGCACTGGTCCTTGTGCCCCTAGTCATTTTGGGGGTTACATTTTACTTGTTACCAGACATATATATGATTTACATTCACTGTCCAATGCTAAATGTTTGTTAAGTATGTGCAACTACAGGTTGTGTGCAGGGGGCATCAGCGCCTGCTTCCTGGACAACATATTGGGAAGCAGGTAAAATAGGGGAAGTGCCAGTGGTTTTGCACTCATAGTTTTCTTTCTAGGCGTACCAACTACCTATTGGGGTGCTGCAAATGTCAGCAGTATTTTGAGAATGTTAAGAGAGGTAATATGTTGAATTTCACCTTTTATTCTGGGTCAATTTTTGCCACTTTGGTGGTATATGGGCATATTTTTTTAAATGGGGAGACTCTCTTTTTGGTGACTTTGATGTGTGTTTTGTGCATTTAGCTGGGCTCCCTGAGAACCATGCCTACACGTGTCACTCATCAGGTGTCATTGACAGAGTTTCATTCTGTTCTGCCAATTTTTCCAGTAGGATGCTTGTGTTGTCTGCTGGAGCTTTCCTGCAGTTTTTATACTTGAAAATTACCAACTTGGGGAACTTGGTGTTGCTATCCCGGTCTGTGAGTGGAGGTGAGGGTAATTAGCCCAGGGCTAGTTGAGAAGCAGGGAATGGGTGATGGACCACACCTCCTTACCTTCAGAGTTACCTCTGGTTGCAGGGTCATCTAGTGATCCCAGTCTACAGGGACAGACTAGCTACCCAGGTACCCTGCCCATTATTTTCATCCTGCTTATCATTCCCTCATCCGCTAAAGCACTATTGTGACACCTTTGATTTAAACGGGGTTGGTATTTTGAGGACCTTTTTGCCGATATAGTGGGCGAATATGTGGCCTTTTGGCAAACCTAACATGAACTTTAAAAGATTTTGTCATTAGTAGTTTAGATCAGTTTGAAAAATGACAATTTTTGTTGAATTTAGGTTGGATTGTGGTTATGACGGATTACAAACTGTGGAGAAATCCATTTCTTGTTGAATTTAATCAGAGTAAGTCTGTCTGCATTTTCTGTGGAGAGGCATGTGTGTCTATCAGTAACGATTGATTGATCCAGCATAACTGAAAACATGCTCTGACATCACACTAGCAGACTGGCAGGCCAGCACCTCAAAGGCTTATAAGAAAAGGTCAGGCCTAGTGTTCAGCTAAGACATCCAATAATTAAAGGGAACTGAAGCATGAGGAAGGATGCAGGTATGGTCATTTAAGTACCCCTTGAGCATGTTGTTCAACTTCTCCCTCCTTAGCATTGTTACAGGCACAAATAGCCCTTTTGCAGATGTGCTGGTTTATTGAAAATGGTCCAGTTTGTAACCATTTTCACCCACTTCTCCTGTGCCAGTTGTGCATGTCTCTCCCCATTAATAATTGCTGTTTAAAAGAGCCAGTAGGTCTGCTGTCAGCCTTGACAGAGCGTGATGGTTTTATCAACTGATCTACAAAGGCTCTCTTGAAGGATTCCATTGTGCCACCCTTTGGTGATTCAAAAAGGAGAGAAGGAAATTACTCCTTGCTATGTGGGTCAAAAAAAGGAGCCAACCATTATACGTTGTTGGTGAAAATGTGTGTCAAGTGAGGGTCTTAAAACAAACACTTATACATGAACTGTGCCATATGGGTCAAGCTGCAAACAGACAAAAGTTCTGTCCCATCCACTCCTCACGCTGACTTGTCTCCTCCTCCACCTCTTCCTCTCCAGCCCATTCATGCTGCACAGAAATGAAGCTGAGGTTGTGACTACCCTCGGGAGCACAGTAAAACAAATCCTCTCCCTCCTCATCCTCCACATCTTCCATATAATTACTGTGACGACCATCCGCTGAAAGCTGAGCTGCTGGTAAGGCAGCACCCCGAGAAACCCCGAGACCCTTAACCCCTATACAGGGATCTGGAATTACAGCGGAGCCCAGGGGGTAGCTGCCTATATGAGCAACCAAGTGGGTAGGTTGCCAGGGGGAAAAAATCAAGACCCGAAAAACGAAGTCAGAAGTCAGGGTCAAAACCGAGAGGGCAGCGAAGGTACAAAATTGTCAGGCAGTAGCAGAGTCGAAAATCCAGGCAAGGGTCAAGGGCAACACCAAGAGGGCAGCTGAGGTACAAATTCGACAGGAAGAAGCAGAGTCAGAAATCCAGGCCAAGGTCAGAGACAAAACTACACACACACTATATCACTGGGAAACCAAAACTATATCTGGCAGCCTGCAAGACAGGCTCCAATGTATTTGAAGGGCACGATTACCTCCCATAGGCTGGAGCTCACAGCCTGATGACCTCATCCGGACCGCCCCTAGAACAAGGCCAGATGGAGATGCACGACTGGCTCCACCCACCCCACCTCTGACAGAAGAACGCAGGCTGCGCCTAACGGGCACCTCTGCAGGGCCCGCTCCTCTGCGACCAACACCACCCAGAGGGGAAACACAGCGGCGCTCAGCGACAGAGACAGACGTCGCGGAAGCAGTTCCATATGAGGACAAGGCCCTCCTATCACCGGCGCCAACAGCCGAAGGAATCCGGCTCCTCCCAGCAGCTGAGGCAGGAACACCGGCCCACCGAGTCCAATGGCGATGTGACAGTACCCCCCCCTCTACGAGGGGCCTCCGGACCCACAAAACCCGGTTTATTGGGATGAAGAAGATGAAACTTCCTGATCAAACCCTTAGCATGGATATTACTGGCAGGCACCCAGGACCTCTCCTCAGGACCATAGCCCTTCCAATGTACCAGATACTGCACAGATCCTCTCACTAAACGGGAATCAAGGATCCATTGAACTTCGTATTCCACGGCACCCCCGACCAGGACCGGAGGAGGAGGGGACCGGACAGGACGAATCGGAGATCGGTACAATTTGAGAAGGGATTTATGGAATACATTGGGCAGTTTGAATGATTGAGGGAGCCTCAGACGAAAGGCTACAGGGTTAATCACGTCAATTATTTCATATGGACCAATAAACCTGGGACCTAGTTTGGCAGACGGCACTTTGAGCTTGATATTTTTCGTAGACAACCAAACTTTGTCCCCAACTCCCAGGTCCGGACCCTTGGAGCGCCGTTTATTAGCAGAAGACGCCTGCCTAGTCTGACCCCCCTTCAAGTTTTTGTTCACTTCCGACCAGATAGTCTTTAACTGATCTACGGACCCTTCTACCCCAGGGACGTCAGAAAGCCTAGAAGAAAACGAACAAAAGCGCGGGTGCAGCCCATGATTACAGTAGAAAGGGGTGGTCTTGATGGACTCCTGGTACTGGTTATTCATGGCAAATTCCGCTAGTGGCAGATGTTCCACCCAATCAGATTGATGCTCAGAGACATAACAACGTAGATACTGCTCGAGAGCTTGATTAGCGCGCTCGGTTTGACCATTGGTTTCAGGGTGCTAGGCAGAAAAAAAGGAATAGTCAATTCCAATCCGATTACAAAATGCCCTCCAAAACTTAGAAACGAACTGGGTGCCCCTGTCAGAAACAATATTCACAGGAACACCATGCAATCACACAACATGATTAATAAATAATTTGCTCAGGGTCTCGGAATTAGGTAACCCAGACAGCGGAACAAAATGCAACTGCTTGCTGAATCTGTCTACCACTACCCAGATACAAGTCTTCCCTTCTGAGAGTGGCAGGTCAGTAATAAAATCCATGGAGATATGAGTCCAAGGACCCTCAGGGGTAGGCAAAGAGTGGAGCAACCCGGCAGGGCGGTTGCGGAGAGACTTAGCGCGAGCACAGGTTTCACAAGCCAGTACATATTCCTTACAGTCCTTTACTATGGTTGGCCACCGCAAACTCCTAGTTACAAGTCTGATGGTGTTATTGATACCAGGATGCCCTGCGAGGACGGAATCATGAGATTCCTTAAGGACTTGGAGGCGGAATTTGGCAGGGAGGAATAGTTTCTGGGCAGGAGTAGTGTCAGGGGCCTGTTCTGGAGATCTACGAATCTCTTCCAGAAGGTCCAAAGACACAGCCGAGACAACAATCCCCTTGGCTAAAATGGGAGTCGGTTCCACGTCCTCAACTTGTAAGGGGCAAAAACTTCGAGACAGGGCATCAGCCCTCACATTTTTAGTACCCGGCCGGAAAGTGATAACGAAATCAAATCTGGAGAAGAACAAAGCCCACCTAGCCTGTCTAGGATTCAGTCTTTTCGCTGACTCCAAGTAGGTCAGGTTTTTGTGGTCAGTAATTACTGTAATCTTATGTTTGGCGCCTTCGAGGAAGTTGCGCCATTCCTCGAAGGCCCATTTGATTGCCAACAACTCCCGATTACCTATGTCATAATTCATCTCGGTAGATGAAAATTTTCGGGAAAAGAAGGCACACGGACGAAGCTGAGTGAGGGATGCAGTGCCTTGTGATAGCACTGCTCCCACTCCAACTTCAGAGGCATCTACCTCTACAATGAAGGGGCGATCCAGATCAGGCTGAACCAATATAGGGTCAGAGGAGAAACATTCCTTTAATTTAGAAAACGCAAAAATTGCTTGAGGCTTCCAATTAACCACATCCGCCCCTTTACATGTCAAATCAGTGAGTGGTTTGGCTATCTCTGAAAACCCTTTAATAAATTTGCGATAATAATTAGCGAAACCCAAGAATTGCTGCAGTGCCTTTAGAGACTTGGGTTGTACCCATTCCTTAATGGGTTTAATTTTGGCAGGATCCATGCGAAAACCTTTAGCAGATATAATATCCCCCAAAAAATGTATCTCCTCCTCCATGAAGACACATTTCTCTAATTTGTCGAATAAATAATGCTCTCTGAGTCTCTGGAGTACAGTACGGACATGTCGGACGTGCGACCAAAGACCGGGAGAAAAAAAACAGAATGTCGTCCAAATACACGACCACATATACACCACTGATATCTCTGAAAATATCATTGACAAAACTCTGAAACACTGCTGGTGCGTTACTTAACCCGAACGGCATTACAAGATACTCAAAATGGCCGAGAGGCGTGTTAAACGCGGTCTTCCACTCATCGCCTTCCTTTATACGGTTATATGCTCCCCTGAGGTCCAGTTTGGTGAAATATTTGGCTCCCAACAGCTGATTATAAAGATCAGGGATGAGTGGAAGAGGATACTGGTTTTTCACAGTGATCGCGTTTAATTCGCGGTAATCAATGCAAGGTCTGAGGCCGCCATCTTTCTTTCCCACAAAAAAGAAACCAGCCCCTACTGGTGAGGTGGACGGTCTAATATACCCCTTTCTCAGACTGTCTGCTATGTAATCATTCATGGCCTGACGTTCCGGACCAGAGAGATTAAATATTTTCCCCTTTGGGAGACGAGAATCAGGTATCAAATCTATGGCGCAATCATACTTTCTGTGAGGGGGTAATTTCTCTGATTCCTGAATGAAAACACATCCTCAACGTCTCTAAAGGTGTATGGTACAAAGGGAGGAGTCTTGACCTTCACTTGATTTATAGATAGCGAGATACAGTTATCCTGACACTTTGGGCTCCAGCGCACAATGTCACCCAAGTGCCAGTCTATGACAGGGTTATGTTTGCGTAACCATGGCATGCCCAGGATTACTGCCGATGATAAATTACTGATAGCAAAAAATGACACATTTTCAGCATGCAAAGACCCCACCAGCATTGACACTTCCTCAGTGACAAATTCCATTCCACCCTGGATGAGGGGAGTGCCATTAACTGCAGTGGTTCTAACGGGGGCATTAAGCCTTAGTAGTGGTACACCTAGAATTCTTGCTACCAGGAGATCTATGAAATTCCCCTCTGAGCCACTGTCTACATAAGCCTCTAAACACACAGATTTCTTAAGGTAAGTCAAAGAAATAGGTAACAGGACTTTGGCCGCCTCTGCGGGCAATACCTTAGCACCCAGGCAGGCAGAGCAAGAGCCCCCCAGGTGCTGACATCCAGGGAACGAGGCCTTCTGATCTCCAGCATTATTGCAGAGGACTCCAGATTGTGGCTTGTACCACATGTTGGTATGAGATGATGGGAGTGTTCCTCCACAGGACTGAGAAGCTGGACACAGGTGCTTTCAGGGAGCAATCAGCAGACACAGCTCAGAGAAAAGAAAAAAAAAAAAACAGGTAGAACCATTGGAAAAAGGAGAGAAAAAAAAAAAAAGGTAAGGGAATGCTTTTATATATAGTATCTACATATATAAAAATGTTATGGCCAGATATAATGTGACGACCATCCGCTGTGAGGCTGAGCTGCTGGTAAGGCAGCACCCCGAGAAACCCCGAGACCCTTAACCCCTATACAGGGATCTGGAATTACAGCGGAGCCCAGGGGGTAGTTGCCTATATGAGCAACCGAGCGGGGAGGTCGCCAGGGGAAAAAATCAAGACCCGAAAAACGAAGTCAGAAGTCCGAGTCAAAACCGAGAGGGCAGCGAAGGTACAAAATAGACAGGCAGTAGCAGAGTCGAAAATCCAGGAAAGGGTCAAGGGCAACACCAAGAGGGCAGCTGAGGTACAAAATCGACAGGAAGAAGCAGAGTCAGAAATCCAGGCCAAGGTCAGAGACAAAACTACACACACACTATATCACTGGGAAACCAAAACTATATCTGGCAGCCTGCAAGACAGGCTCCAATGTATTTGAAGGGCACGATTACCTCCCATAGGCTGGAGCTCACAGCCTGATGACCTCATCCGGACCGCCCCTAGAACCAGGCCAGATGGAGATGCACGACTGGCTCCACCCATCCCACCTCTGACAGAAGAACACAGGCTGCGACTAACGGGCACCTCTGCAGGGCCCGCTCCTCTGCGACCAACACCACCCAGAGGGGAAACACAGCGGCGCTCAGCGACAGAGGCAGACGTCGCGGAAGCAGTTCCATATGAGGACAAGGCCCTCCTATCACCGGCGCCACCAGCCGAAAGAATCCGGCTCCTCCCAACAGCTGAGGCAGGAACACCGGCCACCGAGTCCAATGGCGATGTGACAATTACCTAATGTTGCCTTAGAATATTGCCTGGGCTGGGTAGTATGACACATTGGGAAATATTCCTCTATAGCCACATGCTGGACACTCAAAGCTTCCTTTTTGAGATTATGCAGTGATTGTTTCTACAGACAGAGTAGAAGGATGGTTACGCTAATAATAACCTGATCACCGCACACGAGCTTGGTGCAGCACTTAAAGTTCTCAAGAACCTCACTAATGTCAGTGATCCACACCCAATCGACAGTTGTTCTGTTTGGTTGCTGAGTCTCAGTCTAAGATCAGCAAAAGAGGTAGAAGACTGTTGGAAATGAGCACTAATACAGCATACCTTCTGAAGTATGTATGGTAAGTCAGGGTATGTATTGATTAATTTCTGAACAACTAGGATAGCATGCGAGCTATGCATGCACTTGTGCCTGTCTACCTTTAGAGCCACCACCAGGTTACTACCATTATCGCACATGATCAGGCCTAGAGAGGAGGAACCTACCAAATGAATAAAGGACGGCCCTCCCAAATGTATAGAGGGGGACCCTCACACATGAGTACAGGATGTCCCTTTTAAATATTACAGGAGGACCCACCCCAAATGAATACAGGAGGGCCCTCCCGAATTAATACAGCAGGGCCCTCCCTAATGTATAGATGACCTTCAGTGACATCAGCCATGACTTTGTTTATGCCATTATTCTTAAAGCAGTAGTTTCATCCCCAAATTTATAGAGGAGGACCCTCCCAAAGGAATACAGAAGGGTCCTCCCTAATTTATAGATGACCTTTGATGACCAGTGTTTTGACCCACAGACACAGATTTGGAACTCTGGTGGTATACTCATGAGTCGCCCGCCAGGGCCGTGGGGTACTCGAGACCAGTCACCTTTCAGTCGCTATTGCCTGGGGGATGTCACGGTAGTGGCCGCGGACCAGTTCCATGGACCTGGGCGACGTCAATAAAAGAGGGAAAAAATAAATTAAAATAGGGAAACAGTTTGTCATGGATGTGACACCACCCGTGGTTTGTGGCCAATATAAGCCAGGGATGATGGCAATGGGCAGCTAGGTGATAAGCCCTCCACGGGCAGGGCTGGTTATCCCCTGGGCCAGTACAGTTGTGGCCATTGACACCCCTGCAATTCTGTCAAATAATACTCAGCTTCTTCCTGAAAATGATTGCAATCACAAATTCTTTGGTATTATTATTCTCATTTAAATTGTCTTCAATGAAAAAACACAAAAAGAATTGTCCTAAAGCCAAATTGGATCTAATTCCACATCAAACATAAAAAAAGGGGTGGACAAAAGTATTGGCACTGTTAGAAAAATCATGTGATGCTTCTCTAATTTGTGTAATTAACAGCACCTGTAACTTACCTGTGGCACCTAACAGGTGTTGGCAATAACTAAATCACACTTGCAGCCAGTTGACATGGATTAAAGGTGACTCAACCTCTGTCCTGTGTCCTTGTGTGTACCACATTGAGCATGGAGAAAAGAAAGAAGACCAAAGAACTGTCTGAGGACTTGAGAAACCAAATTGTGAGGAAGCATGAGCAATCTCAAGGCTACAAGTCCATCTCCAAAGACCTGAATGTTCCTGTGTCTACCATGCGCAGTGTCATCAAGAAGTTTAAAGCCCATGCTACTGTGGCTAACCTCCCTAGATGTGGACGGAAAAGAAAAATTGACGAGAGATTTCAACGCAAGATTGTGCGGATGGTGGATAAAGAACCTCGACTAACATCCAAGCAAGTTCAAGCTGCCCTGCAGTATGAGGGTACAACAGTGTCAACCCGTACTATCCGTCGGCGTCTGAATGAAAGAGACTGTATGGTAGGAGACTCATGAAGACCCCACTTCTTACCCTGAGACATAAAAAAACCATGCAGGAGTTTGCCAAAACTTACCTGAGAAAGCCTAAAACGTTTTGGAAGAATGTTCTCTGGTCAGATGAGACAAAAGTAGAGCTTTTTAGGCAAATGCATCAACATAGAATTTACAGGAAAAAAAGAGGCATTCAAAGAAAAGAACACGGTCCCTACAGTCAAACATGGCGGAGGTTCCCTGATGTTTTGGGGTTGCTTTGCTGCCTCTGGCACTGGACTGCTTGACCGTGTGCATGGCATTATGAAGTCTGAAGACTACCAACACATTCTGCAGCATAATGTAGGGCCCAGTGTGAGAAAGCTGGGTCTCCCTCAGAGGTCATGGGTCTTCCAGCAGGACAATGACCCAAAACACACTTCAAAAAGCACTAGAAAATGGTTTGAGAGAAAGCACTGGAGACTTCTAAGGTGGCAGCAATGAGTCCAGACCTGAATCCCATAGAACACCTGTGGAGAGATCTAACAATGGCAGTTTGGAGAAGGCACCCTTCACATATCAGGGACCTGGAGCAGTTTGCCAAATAAGAATGGTGTAAAATTCCAGCAGAGCATTGTAAGAAACTCATTGATTACTGGAAGCGGGTAATCACAGTTATTTTGGCTAAAGATTGTGCAACCAAGTATTAGGCTGAGGGTGCCAATACTTTTGTCCGGCCCATTTTTGGTGTTTTGTGTGAAATCATCAATGTTTTGCTTTTTGCTTCATTCTCATTTGTGTTTTTTCATTGAAGACAAATTAAATGAAGATAATAATACCAAAGAATTTGTGATTGCAATCATTGTCAGGAAGAAACTGAGGATTATCTGACAAAATTGCAGGGGTGTCAATACTTTTGGCCACAACTGTATTATACAAAAAACAGGTGGCGATAGTAAGGCAAAATCTATATATAATTATGTACCAATGTGAACCACTGCGCATACATATTGTAATGTAGAATAAAATTGTACACCTCATGTCTGCAACCTGGAAGTGTGAATGGGCAAATGCCCTAATGCAGTTAAAATCATGGTCTTAAAGGGAATGGCCTTTAAAGGGAGTGTATGTCTCACATTAGTCACTGGGCGGGGTGCTACTCCAAATATAAATAACTATATAAATCAGTTACTGGGCTTATGATTTCATGGCTATGATATCAACTAATGCTTTCACATTTATTCTTTAGATCAGGGCACAGCTTTCAGTAGCTTTATAAATATTTCCTTGATTCTTATTATACGATGCAATAAATTCACACAGCCATTCTGGTATTTCCTTTAAGGATATAGTGTGGTGTGCAGCTGATCTATTGGTAAGTGTAAATTTTGAAGCTTGCACCCACCAAAAAAAGAGGTGTGCGCCCATACTGATTTATATAGTTATTTATATTTGGAGTAGCACCCCGCCCAGTGACTAATGTGAGACATACACTCCCTTTAAAGGCCATTCCCTTTAAGACCATGATTTTAACTGCATTAAGGCATTTACCCATGCACACTTCCAGGTTGCAGACATGAGGGTAAGATTAGGACCCAGTATAGTGAAAGAACTCTGTAAACAGTTACTGGGCTTATGATTTCATGGCTATGATATCAACTAATGCTTTTACATTTAATCTTTAGACCAGGGCACAGCTTTAAGTAGCTTTATAAATATTTCCTTGATTCTTATTATATGATGCAATAAATTTACACAGCCATTCTGGCATTTCCTTTAAGGATATAGTGTGGTGTGCAGCTGATCTATTGGTAAGTGTAAATTTTGAAGCTTGCACCCACCAAAAAAAGAGGTGTGCGCCCATACTGATTTATATAGTTATTTATATTTGGAGTAGCACCCCGCCCAGTGACTAATGTGAGACATACACTCCCTTTAAAGGCCATTCCCTTTAAGACCATGATTTTAACTGCATTAAGGCATTTACCCATGCACACTTCCAGGTTGCAGACATGAGGGTAAGATTAGGACCCAGTATAGTGAAAGAACTCTGTAAACAGTTACTGGGCTTATGATTTCATGGCTATGATATCAACTAATGCTTTTACATTTAATCTTTAGACCAGGGCACAGCTTTAAGTAGCTTTATAAATATTTCCTTGATTCTTATTATATGATGCAATAAATTCACACAGCCATTCTGGCATTTCCTTTAAGGATACAGTGTGGTGTGCAGCTGATCTATTGGTAAGTGTTCATCTGGAGAAATAGTGGCGGCTGGGGACCGAGTGACGTGGGACAGCAGCCCCCATCAGGTCGTGGAATGTTTCCGTCTCCATCAGCCGGAAAGGCAACATTTCTAGCGCTATGAGTCGCGAAATGTGAGAATTGAGGACAGTGGCATGTGGGGCGTTGGCAGCGTATTTGCGCCTGCATTCATAGGTTTGCTGAATGGATAATTGAACGCTGCGCTGAGACAAGGACGTGCTTGATGGTGGTGTTATTTGTGCGTGGCCAACTTCTGGTGCAGGGACGGAGGCCAGCATGGACAGGGGATTGGCTCGCACGCACAACACGCGAAGACGTAGCAGTGACATCAGCAAGCACCGCTCCTCAACTCTGTTGTACTTCCCACAAAGTCGGGTGCTTGGCTGACATGTGCCTGATCATGCTGGTGGTGGTCTGGCTGCTAGTTTTCGTACCCCTGCTGATACTGGCATGGCAGGTGTTGCAAATGGCCTTTTTAGAGTCATCTGGAGCCAACTTAAAAAACTCCCAGACTCGGGAAGACCTAACATTTGCACAGGCACCTTGAGTCGTGTTGTTGTTCCGGGGAACGGTTGCCTGCCTTCTGCCTGCGGACACGACCCCTGTGCACTGCTGTCCTCGCTCTGCATATCCTCCTGCCAGGTTGGGTCAGCTACTGGATCATCCACCACATCGTCTTCCTCTTCCGCACCCTGATCCTCCTCCTGACTTCCTGGCAATTGTGTCTCATCATCGTCCACCCCTTGTTAAGACACGTTGCCAACGTTCCGTTCGTGAGAACGTGGCTGCTCAAATATTTGGGCATCTGTACATACCATCTCCTCATCACCCACTTCAACAGGAGCTGGCGAGAGGCCAGATTCTGCGAATGGATACGTGAACAGCTCTTCCGAGTGTCCAACTGTGGGATCAGTAATGTCCGTGGACGTGTACTCGGCCTGGTGGTAAGAAGGAGGATCAGGTTGGGAAATGTGCGGTGCAGTATCACGGCTACTGACACTTGACCGTGTGGAAGACAGGGTGTTTGTGGAAGTGCTCATCTGACTTGAAGCATTATCCGCTATCCAAGTAACAACCTGTTGACACTGGTCTTGGTTCAAGAGCGGTGTACTACTGCGGCCCCAAGAATTTGGGACAGGATGTGCGAGCGAGTAGATGTGCCACTTTGTTGTAGCGAAATTAGTGCTTGCACACGACCTCGGCCTCTGCCTGCACTACCATCACCTCCACTTCCTTGTTCCTTGCCAACGCCCTTGCCAACGCCTTTTTGCCTGTATACTGCGACAACAGTCAGTTGACTGTTCAGGTCACAGGAGAGTAGGATTTAAGTCCGTAACCTGTATCAAGGTAGTAGGTACACCAGTCTGGTAACTGTTCAGCTCACAGGAGAGTAGGATTTTAGTCCCTAACCTGTATCAAGGTAGTAAGTACAACAGTCTGGTGACTGTAATGGTCACAGGAGAGAAGGATTTTAGTCCCTAACATGTATCAAGGTAGTAAGTCACCAGTTCTGGGACTGTAATGGTCACAGGAGAGTAGGACTTTAGTCCCTAACCTGTATCAAGGTAGTAGTACAACAGTCTGGTGACTGTAATCGTCACAGTGAGAAGGATTGTAGTCCCTAACTGTATCAAGGTAGTAAGTACAACAGTCTGTGACTGTAATGGTCACAGGAGAGTAGGATTTTAGTCCCTAACCTGTATCAAGGTAGTAAGTACAACAGTCTGGTGACTGTTTAATGTCACAGGAGAGAGGATTTTAGTCCCTAACATGTATCAAGGTAGTAAGTACACAGTCTGGTGACTGTAATGGTCACAGGAGAGTAGGACTTTAGTCCCTAACCTGTATCAAGGTAGTAAGTACAACAGTCTGGTGACTGTAATGGTCACAGGAGAGTAGGATTTTAGTCCCTAACCTGTATCAAGGTAGTAAGTACAACAGTCTGGTGACTGTAATGGTCACAGGAGAGAAGGATTTTAGTCCCTAACCTGTATCAAAGTAGTAAGTACAACAGTCTGATGACTGTAATGGTCACAGGAGAGTAGGATTTTAGTCCCTAACCTGTATCAAGGTAGTAAGTACACCAGTCTGGTAACTGTTCAGCTCACAGGAGAGTAGGATTTTAGTCCCTAACCTGTATCAAGGTAGTAAGTACACCAATCTGGTGACTGTAATGGTCACAGGAGAGTATGATTTTAGTCCCTAACCTGTATCAAGGTAGTAAGTACAACAGTCTGGTGACTGTAATGGTCACAGGAGAGAAGGATTTTAGTCCCTAACCTGTATCAAGGTAGTAAGTACACCAGTCTGGTAACTGTTCAGCTCACAGGAGAGTAGGATTTTAGTCCCTAACCTGTATCAAAGTAGTAAGTACAACAGTCTGGTGACTGTAATGGTCACAGGAGAGAAGGATTTTAGTCCCTAACCTGTATCAAGGTAGTAAGTACACCAGTCTGGTGACTGTAATGGTCACAGGAGAGTAGGATTTTAGTCCCTAACCTGTATCAAGGTAGTAAGTACACCAGTCTGTTAACTGTTTAATATATTTAATATATTTATTAATGACCTTGTAGGGGGCATACAGAGTAGAATCTCAATATTTGCAGATGACACTAAACTCTGCAGGGTAATCAATACAGAGGAGGACAATTTTATATTACAGGAGGTTTTATGTAAACTAGAAGCTTGGGCTGCTAAATGGCAAATGCACTTTAATGGGGATAAATGTAAAGTCATGCACTTGGGCAGAGGAAACAAAAGGTATAATTATATGCTTAATTGTAAAACAATGGGCAAAACTGTCACTGAAAAAGACCTGTGTGTATGGGTAGATGACAAACTTACATTTAGTGGCCAGTGTCAGGCAGCTGCTGCAAAGGCAAATAAAATAATGGGATGCATTAAAAGAGGCATAGATGCTCATGAGGAGAACATAATTTTACCTCTATACAAGTCACTAGTGCGACCACACTTAGAATACTGTGTACAATTCTGGTCTCCGGTGTATAAGAAAGACATAGCTGAACTAGAGCGGGTCCAGAGAAGAGCGACAAAAGTCATTAGAGGACTAAGGGGTCTGCAATACCAAGACAGGTTATTAAACTTGGGGTTATTTAGCTTGGAAAAACGAAGGCTTAGGGGTGATCTTATAATAATGTATAAATATATGAGGGGACAGTACAGAGACCTTTCTAATGATCTCTTTACTCTTAGTCCTGAGACTGGGACAAGGGGGCATCCTCTACGTCTGGAGGAAAGAAGGTTTAATCATAATCACAGACGCAGATTCTTTACTGTAAGAGCAGTGAGACTATGGAACTCTCTGCCACATGCTGTTGTAATGAGTGAGTCACTACTAACATTTAAGAAGGGCCTGGATGCCTTTCTTGAAAACTATAATATTACCAGTTATATATACTAGATCCTTTGATAGGGCGTTGATCCAGGGAATTAGTCTGATTGCCGTCTCTGGAGTCAGGAAGGAATTTTTTCACCCAATGTGGAGCTTAGTGTTGCCACATGGGTTTTTTTTTGCCTTCCTCTGGATCAACATGTTAGGCTATGGGTTGAACTAGATGGACTTAAAGTCTTCCTTCAACCTTAAAAACTATGTTACTATGTTACTATGTTACTATGTTAACTGTTTAGCTCACAGGAGAGTAGGATTTTAGTCCCTAACCTGTATCAAGGTAGTAAGTACACGAATCTGGTGACTGTAATGGTCACAGGAGAGTAGGATTTTAGTCCCTAACCTGTATCAAGGTAGTAAGTACACCAGTCTGGTAACTGTTCAGCTCACAGGAGAGTAGGATTTTAGTCCCTAACCTGTATCAAGATAGTAAGTACACCAGTCTGGTAACTGTTCAGCTCACAGGAGAGTAGAATTTGAGTCCCTAACCTGTATCAAGGTAGTACGTACACCAGTCTGGTGACTGTAATGGTCACAGGAGAGTAGGATTTTAGTCCCTAACCTGCATCAAGGTGGTAAGTACAACAGTCTGGTGACTGTAATGGTCACAGGAGAGAAGGATTTTAGTCCCTAACCTGTATCAAGGTAGTAAGTACAACAGTCTGGTGACTGTAATGGTCACAGGAGAGAAGGATTTTAGTCAATAACCTGTATCAAGGCAGTAAGTACACCAGCCTGGTAACTGTTCAGCTCACAGGAGAGTAGGATTTTAGTCCCTAACCTGTATCAAGGTATTAAGTACACCAGTCTGGTAACTGTTCAGCTCACAGGAGAGTAGGATTTTAGTCACTAACCTGTATCAAGGTAGTAGGTACACTAGTCTGGTAACTGTTCAGCTCACAGGAGAGTAGGATTTTAGTCCCTAACCTGTATCAAGGTAGTAAGTACACCAGTCTGGTAACTGCTCAGATCACAGGAGAGTAGGATTTTAGTCCCTAACCTGTATCAAGGTAGTAAGTACACCAGTCTGGTAACTGTTCAGATCACAGGAGAGTAGGATTTCAGTCCCTAACCTGTATCAAGGTAGTAAGTACAACAGTCTGGTGACTCTAATGGTCACAGGAGAGAAGGATTTTAGTCCCTAACCTGTATCAAGGTAGTAAGTACAACAGTCTGGTGACTGTAATGTTCACAGGAGAGTAGGATTTTAGTCCTTAACCTGTATCAAGGTAGTAAGTACACCAGTCTGGTAACTGTTCAGCTCACAGGAGAGTAGGATTTTAGTCCCTAACCTGTATCAAGGTAGTAAGTACACCAGTCTGGTGACTGTTCAGCTCACAGGAGAGTAGGATTTTAGTCCCTAAACTGTATCAAGCTAGTAAGTACTGTTATGGTCACAGAAAAGCTTGGATCCCGATCTGGATCACCCTGCCTATATCCTCCTAGATTAGTCCTGAGAAGGACTGTTGTATGAGCAGCAGTTTGCAGCCCTGCTCCGGATCTACCTATGAGGGCCGCAAATCTGTCCCTAAGCAGCAGCAGACACTGTCCCTACACTCACTGTCTGGATGGCTGTGTGCAGAGCACAGCGCGGCCGGATCTTATAAAGGCTCGGTCACGCTGTGCAGGCCGGCCAATCACTGCAATGCCACAACTAACAGGGCTGTGGCATTGCAGTGGTCTGCCAGCCAATCCCTGCATGTGGGCTGGCTCTCTAAAGAGCGCCAACATGCAGGGATGAGGACCACGAGCACAGCACGATTATCGCGAGATTACTCGGTGCTTGCCAAGTAACCCGAGTACAGTGATACTCGTGTGATTACCGAGCAGCACAGAGCATACTCGCTCATCACTACTAGCAAGCTCCCAGACCTTGTCTTAGCCCACTCACTCAGCCAGATTAGAATATCCCACACACTACACTGATGATGGGAAGGTACCCCGAAATGCAGCGTCTGTAGTTTGGGGTTCTGATCTGGCACAAATCCCTTAGTTATATTAAAAGCTTGTTGGAAAGCGATTATGACTTTGAGGAAACTGCATAAATGTGGCACTGGAGTTTCTCTACTTCCTTAGTGAAGTACATATTTGCATATATCTGAGAGGAGGAAAGTGGCTTACAATCTCCTCACCTACTTCGCTGTCTCCATAAGGTTGCTAGCAAGCTCCCAGACCTTGTCTTAGCCCACGCACTCAGCCAGATCAGAATATTCCACACACTACACTGATGAGGGGCAGGTACCCCAAAACGCAGCGTCTGTAGTTTGGGGTTCTGATCTGGCACAAATCCCTTAGTTATATTAAAAGCTTGTTGGAAAGCGATTATGACTTTGAGGAAACTGCATAAATGTGGCACTGGAGTTTCTCTACTTCCTTAGTGAAGTGCAAATTTGCATATTTGCATATATCTGAGAGGAGGGAAGTGGCTTACAATCTTCTCACCTACTTCGCTGTCTCCATAAGGTTGCTAGCAAGCTCCCAGACCTTGTCTTAGCCCACTCACTCAGCCAGATCAGAATATCCCACACACTACACTGATGAGGGGCAGGTACCCCGAAATGCAGCGTCTGTAGTTTGGAGTTCTGATCTGGCACAAATCCCTTAGTTATATTTAAAGCTTGTTGGAAAGCGATTATGACTTTGAGGAAGCTGCTTAAATGTGGCACTGGAGTTTCTCTACTTCATTAATTAAGACATATCCTTTATTAAAACTACACATACTCAATACCTTGCACCCAATATCTATTGTAATATATAACATCATCATCATCATAAAATATATAATTACATATTCCAACACCTCAGGTGTAACTTTAATTGCTCAGAGGCAAATTAACTAAAAGGAAACAATGTACCAACTCATTACTGCCTACTACCGAAAAAGAAGTGGCACACTGCTTATCAACGTAACACATCATATGAAAAACGCAAAGCCGGGAAAACATAGTGAGAACTCCCCCGAAAAAAAACTATAACTAAGAAACACTGACTCAAGTAGCTATTCCATGCCAAGCATTAATCAACAAGTACACCAGACCAAATATTTATTAACTAAAGGAATGAGCTCACACCTCTGGAATAACCCACCTATGGCTAACCACACACCAGATCCTCTGCTAGCAAGTCAGACTGGTGGGTCTGCGACAAATGGAACCACACTTTTACAGCTCCTGCTCTTGGCACCTCAAAGAAGTACCAACTACCAAGTCAGATCTGTGGGTCTGCTCAGTAGTGATATCGTCAACATCTAACAGCATCAATACACAAGCTTTCGACCTTCAAGAAAGTCAGATTGGTAGGTGTGCGACTTAACTCTTTTTCTGTATGATCTACCACTCTAAACTGTGTAATACTCAACTCTCCAATCCAAACTCCAAAACTACTGAAATAAATCATCCATGGCCTCATAAACATTCAAGAACAACACTTTAATTACGCCTACAGTGGGCAAGTTACACCCCAGTTCAACTAACATCCTATTTATCGTAAAAAAGGCAGCCCAAACCAACAAACAATCAGACTCTAAATCCACTCTTTTTTTTTTTTTGAACCAATAGTTTTTATTAAGATTTCCAAACAAATCACAAAAACATTAAACATATCCACAGACATGAGAATAATCATATAATCCACCAATTAGCAAATTAGGTAAAAGGGGGGGGGGGGGGGTTAAGGAAAATAGGGTGGTAAGCCAAGGGTCGAGGGAAAAGGGGGAAAGGGAGGGAGGGGTAGGTTGCAAGAGAATGATTACACATGAACAGTATTATGCACAGAAGAGATCCAGGGATCCCACCAAGTGATAACTCTGTTTCTTTTAGGTAATGAGTGAGCCAGTATCAATTCATACTGGAAATGTGTGTTAAGCCCAATCACCAGGTCTGTCAGGGAAGGAGCCACAGTTGATCTCCACTTCGCTGCGAGACATCGTCTTGCTGCAATGATAATATTAGTGGCAATAGGACGTATTGGAGTAGGAAAATGTTCCAGACCTATGCCTAGTATCGCCAATTGAGGGGAAAGAGGGACGGGAAATCCAGCCAGTTCCACCAATAAGCGTTCCACCACTTTCCAAAATTGCGAGATCACCGGACAATCCCACCACATGTGGAGCGTGTCTCCAAGTATCTGACAGCCTTTCCAACAATAGGGAGTGGTCCCAGGGGAACCCCGGGCAAAGCGTGCCAGACGCTCAGGAGTATGATACCATTGCATTTGGGTTTTTTTGGACTGTTCCAAATGCGTCACACAGGAAGAGTAGCGAGACGCATGTGATGCAGCCATTTGCCATTCCTCACATGAGACAGAGAAGGACAACAGTGCCTCCCACTTCAACATGTAAGGTAGTTTAAGGTTCCCCTCAGAGCACAGCAAAGCTCTATACATGATAGAGACTCCATGACTAGCAGAACTTCCAGCCTTCATGAAAGTCTGGAGTCCTGGGTCCATGGCTGTAAGATCTGGAGTTGGCCACAACAGTGAGGTCAGAAAGTGTCGGATCTGCAAATACCGGTAAAAAGTGGTTTTCGGCAAGGCAAATAAAAGAGACAAGGCGGAGAATTGTTGGAGGCATCCAGATGAGTCCAACAATTCCGATATATACCTGATCCCTCCTCTCCTCCACTCCAGAAGAGACAGATCTGGGACCAATTTCTCCACCGCAACCAGAGAGACGTATCGGTAGAGGAAGGAAAAATTAGATCTACCAATCTTTGCCCAGACTCCCAGCAAGGTGGTCATGACTCTAAGAGAGTCGGGGGGAGGCTGATACTTAAGTAAGTTGATCTCCAATAATAGACGGGTAGAGCCCCCTGGAGAAAAGTGGGATTCCATCTGCATCCATCTAGAGGAGGAAGCATCAGACCACCAATTTCCGGCTGCTTGAAGGACTGCAGCCCTTGCATATGACGCAATACAAGGTAGCCCCATTCCTCCCCTAGAATAAGGGAGGAAGAGGACCCGCCTAGCGACTCGGGGGGTCTACCATTCCACACAAAACGACCCAAGGAGGCTTGCAGGGCTCGTATTGAATCGCCTGGGAAGTTCAGAGGTATGCACCGAAGGAGGTAAAGAATTTTCGGAAGCATGGACATTTTGATAATCTGAATCCTGGCAATCCAAGAAAGCTGCAGTCCCGAGAGTCTCTCAGTTTCCCTTTTGATATCACCATGTAAGATTTCCCAATTACGTTTAACAATTGCAGAGATTTTGGTGATATATATATCCCCAAATATTTGAATCCCTTCCTGGCCCAGGTGAACGGAAACAAACGTTGGAAAAACGCTTGGTCAGCAGCAGGAAGGTGTAGAGGGAAAATAGTAGACTTAGCAAAGTTCAGTTTGTAGTAGGAGGCAAGAGAGAATTCCTCCAGGACTGAAAGAATGGCAGGCAGAGAGGTGCGCAGGTCAGTGCAAAAGAAAATCACATCGTCCGCGTATAGCCCTATTTTGTGTTCAAGGGAGCCAACTTTAACCCCTCGTATGTCCGTAGAATCTCGGACAATGGAGGCAAGTGGCTCCATTATAAGGGCAAACACTAAAGGAGAAAGAGGACAGCCCTGACGAGTGCCATTGGTGATGTTAAAGCGCGGAGAGTGAAAACCTGAAACACCGACCGCCGCACAGGGATTAGAGTACAAGGCATTAATTGCATCTCGGATCGGTCCCCGTAGTCCAAACTTCAAGAGGACCTCGTCCAGGTATCCCCAGTGTACCCTATCAAAGGCCTTCTCCGCATCCAGAGATAGGAGTGCACTGGGGATTTTCCAACGTTCAAGCAGCTCCAGCACATTCAGGAGTCTGCGTGTACCATCAGAAGTCTGGCGTTGAGGGACAAAGCCCACCTGATCCAGTTGAACCAAGGAGGGGAGGACCACCGAGAGGCGGGCAGCGAGGAGTTTCGCATAAATCTTGAGATCACAGTTGAGTAGGGATATGGGCCTAAAGTCTCCAGGGGAGGTGAGTGGTTTCCCCTCCTTAGGAATAGTGGATATAAGTGCCTCCAGTCCCTCCTTACGTACCGAGCCACTCTGCTGCCAGAAAGTGAAAAGTTTCAAAAGGTAGGGGGTGAGGAGCGTAGAAAAGGAAGAATAGTATGCGTAAGAGAATCCGTCTGGCCAGGGGAGGTACGTTTCTTAATTGACCGTATGATCATTGTTATTTCCCCCTCAGTGATCGGGGCATTCAGAAATCCCAGTTGCTCTTGAGAGAGGCAGGGGAGAGAAGCTTTGGAAAGGAAAGCCTGTATGGTCTCACTAGAGGGCTGAGGGATGTCTTTCGAGTCCTTTAAGTTATATAAGGATTGGTAAAATTTACCAAACTCTTCCGCAATTTTAATTGGGTTGCGTACAGTCTCTCCTGATGGGGTCAGCAAGGTAGAGACTCTGGACTGGATTTCCCTCTTTTTAATTCTCCTAGCCAACAGGGCTCCTGCTCTATCCCCCATGGCGTAGAACCTGGATTTGGTTTTTCTTAGATGTTTTTCAGCATTTTCTAGTAGACATGCTCTCAGGTCCCGTCTCGCCTCTATTAGTTCTTGCATAACAGGGCTTACGGGGAGGTCCTATGTCTGGTTTCCAAGAGTTTAATCTTAGAAAGTAGAGCAGCAACTGTAGCTTCACGTTCCCTTTTGGCTCTAGACGCTAGCTGGAGAAGAACGCCCCGTAGTACCGCCTTATGGGCGTACCAAAGGATTTCCGGATCAGTCCCAGTTACATCGTTAGAGATAAAGTACTGTTCCAACTGCTCGTGTACATGTTGAGCGTGTGATGGAAAGGATAGGAGATACTCGTTCAGCCTCCAGCGAGCTGGTGGTCTGATCGAGGTAGGGTCGGTTACCTCCAAGGAAATCTGCGCATGATCCGACCAGGTTATAGAGGCAATACTGGCAGTGACACAGTGTGGGAGGATGGAATCATCCACCAGAAAGTAATCGAGCCTACTCAAGGTTCCATGTCGGGGAGACATGAACGTATAGTCTCGTTCTGAAGGATGTAAGTACCGCCAGATGTCATGCAACTGAGACTGAGCGAAAATAAGGCCTAGATCGCCCCGATATGTCGAGGGATTCGAGCAATCAAGATGCTTCTCCATAGGAGCATTAAAGTCTCCAGCTATTATCCTGCAGCCTTTGGCATGTGATGTCAGAAGTTTTAGAAAACCCTTCAGAAAGGCGCGTTGTCCTGTGTTTGGACCGTATACGGAAGCTAACGTATACAGGACTCCACCTAGTTGAGCAACAACCACAATATAGCGTCCCTTAGGGTCCGCAATTACTTCAACAGGAGAAAAGTCAACATTTTTATGGACAAAAATCGCCACACCTGCCCGTTTGGAGTCTGCGGAAGCAAAAAATTGAGAGGGATAGTACTGGGAGGCCATCCTGTGACAGTCTCCACTCAGGAGATGGGTCTCCTGTATAAACAAAATGTCGCCACCCGTTTTCTTGAGTTTTCGCCAAACCACACTCCTTTTGCCAGCAGAATTCAAGCCATTAACATTAACAGAGGCTAACGACAGGGTCATGATAATTCAGAATACTCAAAAACAGCTAGAGGTGTACAGAGAATAAAAGCAAAATCTGATTCTGGAAAGGGGGTGCAGTTCACAGTATAGTCCCTTCCAATAATACAACCAAGGGGGGGGAGGGGAGAAGGGTGAGGAGGGATCAGGGGCGATTTATCACAGTGCAAAACCAATGCAGTATTAAATGACAACACGTATCAGCGCAACGGCGCTATCCCTAGACTATCAATAATAGTCAGAACAGAGTGCAAGGAAAGCCAAGCACCCAACAGGGGCGGCTGAGACCCCAAAGGTCCAGGAGAAGGAGGTCAGAGCCAGCGAAAGTTGCAGGGATAGAGAAGAATAGATGACAGAAAAGGTCAGAAAGTCAGTGGAGTAATAGTCAGAGAATTCAGAGTCAGAGCGAGAAAGAAGGGGGCTCAAGAGGGAGTGAGATAAAGTCAGGGATGCAGAGGGAGAGGGGGGGGGGAGAGGGGCAGCAGGAGAGAAGGAGAAGGAGGAGAAAAGGATGATAGGGGGAATGGGAGGTTACAGCAACAGGGGATAAGGAGAGAACAATTAGAAGTGAAAATACAAGAGTGCAAGTATGGATTAGAGGGAAACAAGGAGGCAGGTGAGAGCACCACAACAGGGAAATAGAAGGTAGAAAAGGGAATAGAAGCAAGAAGAAAGAGCAGTGAAGATCAGCCATCAGCACTTATATGCAGTGAGCTAAAGAAACCTGTGCGTGCATCTGATGCATCAGTCCTTAGACCATTCTGGAGTGACGCTGTCCCCAGGGTCAGGCCGCGGAGATACCACAGGAGGTTGTTTCCCCGACACAGGGACCGGGGGCCACATTCCCCATCGAGCAAGATGCCTCTCAGCCTGTGGAGGAATGAAGCACACAGTCACTTTACCATCACGACGAATCAGGAGTTTAGTGGGAAATCCCCAGCGGTATGGGATGCCCTTGTTCCTTAAGTTCAGTGTAGGGTCTGAATGCCCGTCGCAGGGCCAGCGTCCCGGGAGAGAGGTCCGGAAATACCTCCAAAGTTGCAAAGGAGTCCAGCAATTTCGGACCCTGCCGCAGGGCTCGTAGAAAGTTCTCCTTCACTTCATAATAGTGCAGGCGGGCGAGCACATCTCTAGGGCGATCCTCCGGTACCGATGGTGGCTTCGGGACTCTATGTATGCGATCCACGGTAAGAAGCATCCTGGGGGTGTCAGGAAGGACCTGGAGAACAAAATCCTGTAGCATAGAGCGCAGGTCCTGGGGTGCAATCTGCTCCGGTATGCCGCGGATCCTCACGTTATTACGGCGAGAGCGATCCTCCAGGTCAAGCGTCTTAGCCGATATCCTATCTGTCCTGGCCTGGTGCCGCTCATGTGTGTCCATCAGCTCATTGTGGGCCTCCACTAGTTCAGCCATTTTTTCCTCCAGTTTGTCCACTCTGGTACTGAGCTGTGTGACCTCCCCTCTCACCTCAGCGATCATTGCACGCATATCCTGTTGCAGGGTGAGTCTGAACCCCGCCAGCAGCTCCTCCATTGCACCCCTGGTGAGTGGGGCCTCCAGAGGATCAAGGGTCAGCACACCCGGCTCTCCTGTTTGTGCATTCCCGCGTTTAGCCGCGCGCTGTGCACGGGGTGAAGAAGGAGGCGCCATGTTGGATGAGGCGAGGGGCTTCCCGCCCGGGAGAAAGAAATCTGAAACCCTCCTCGGTGAGCGCAGAGCGGGGGGTTTCTGTTTGCCCATAAGGTTCCCTGTGGAGCCGGGAGTATAAGGGAGAGTTTGAGGCTGCACAGGCTTCTTAGTTCTCTGGGTGTAGCCGCGTTTGTGCTGGGGCTGATCAGAGCTCACTTACTATGCGACCGGAGCCATTGCTGCCAGCCTAAATCCACTCTTCACAAGACAGAAGGCAAGTGGTCACAGAAGTGGGAACCTACCCATGACGACTCCATGCTCTGTGACACAAATAAAGCTCGCCAAAAACAAAAGGAGATGGAAACTGGGAAATCCTCCTCAACTAAGACGAACCCCAGAGAAGATAATCTCAGTACAGAAAGTGACTCCTTTACCAACTTTACCCCCCAATATCAATGATCAAGATTATAACCAGAAGTCCATACCAACTCTTCAGATACTTAGTTTCTCTAAGCCTATTCAAAACCTTTAAAACCTATACAACAAGACATCGAAAAGAAATTTGATGACCTCAAGTCATCTATTGAGTCAATGAATTGGAGGGCAGAATGCACTGAGGCAGAAGTGGCGGAACTCGCCAACCTCACCATGAAACTAGATAAAGAACAACTCAAACTTAAAGATGAATTCAGAGCAATGAGATCAAAGCTCGCTGACCTGAAAGATCATAATAGATGCAAGAATATTAAGATTAGAGGGATACCAGAAAACATAAGAAATGAAGAACTGCAACCATACATTAAAGATATCATGAGGAAGGTCTTACCCTACCTTATGGACCTGGACGTAACAATAGATAGGGAGCAACATCTATCCAAACCAAACCACCTCCTTGCTGCTGTACCTAGAGACACCATACTCAAGATACATTTCTACCACACTAAAGAGGCCCTGATCAATACATGTGGAAAAACAAAAACTCTCCCAGCTCCCTATGAGAATCTCAAAATCTTCATAGACCTTTCTAAAGAAACTCTGAAGCAGAGGATAAAACTTAGAAAAATCACGGACGCCCTACACAATACAAGCATCCAGTATAGATGGGGAATCCCAACTAGTGTTAACTTCCATTACCAGGAAAAGCAATACTCCCTCTCCCAGGTGGAAGAAGGCCTTAAAACTCTCAAGAGCCTTGGTATTATCTGAAAATATGGCTCCATCAATGGTTTACTCTTTTTTCCCTTTCAACAGGATCCAACATAACCTCTAGTAATCCTAATACCTAGTTAGTAACTGCCCAGGAGGGTCATGAACATTTGCCCAAACTAGGAACCTACTTGCACTTGCCTAATTCAGAATCCTTTAAACCATTTCTTGCTTGACTTGTTTTATTTACTTGTAAGTATTTTATATTGACTGCATTTTGTATTACTTCTTTTGAGGTTGTTAACTGTTTAATCTAACCAATCTCCCACCAACACCCCATCCTCCCTTACAAATCATTACTAAGTGTTAATAGTACTTAGATCGAATCACTTTCTCTCCTAACTCTTTAAGTCAACACGTTCACCCTTACTCCTAAACGAATTATTAAAATTAAAACTAACAATGTCCTAACTCACTTGAAAATTAATGAAGCAAGCCACAGATTTAATGTCCATTAAAATCACAACCTTTAACGTGAATGGTCTGAACAGCTCACAAATAATATATATGCTATTCAAACAGCTGAAAACTCTCAGTCCGGATGTAATTGGTATACAAAAGACTAAATTCACAAATCAAAACTCACCCAAATTCAGGCATTTCACACACTTAATAAAGTCCTGGGGTGAAAGGAAAGAAAGGTGGAGAAGCAATTCTAATAAAAGATTCTGTTACCTTTGAAATATTTTTAAAAAATCTCAGATGAAAACAATGGGAGATTTCTGATCCTGATCTGTAAGCTGAACAAAGTGGTATTTACTATCATCAACATACAGCTCTGGCAAAATTTAAGAGACCACTGCAAAACCTTCAGTTTCTCTGATTGTTCTCTTTATAGGTATATTTTTGAGTAAAATGCACATTATTCTTTTATCCTATATATTACTGACAACATGTCTCTGAAATTCAAAGCTAAAAAATTTGTATTTATTTGCAGCAAATGAGAAATCATCAAAATAATAAAAAAAGGAACAGTGCTTTCAGAGCAAAAATAATGCAAAGAAAACAAGTTCATATTCATTTAGAAACAACAATACTAATGTTTTAACTCAGGAAGAGTTCAGAAATCAATATTTGGTGGAATAACCAAATCTTGGCATGCTTTCCCCAGTCTTTCACACTGCTTTTGGGTGACCTTATGCCACTCCTGGCACAAAAATTTAAGCAATTCTTCTTTGGAATGTAATCATGAGAAAGATAGTTACAAGCCATCAAACAGAGGTTTTCAATGGGATTCAGGTCTGGAGATTGGGCTGGCCATGAAATGGGTCTTGATGTGGTGTTCCTTCATCCACACATTGATTGACCTAACTGTGTGGCATGGGGCATTGTCCTGCTGGAGAAAAACAGTCCTCAGAGTTGGGGAACATTGCCTGAGCAGAAAGAAGCAAGAGTTTTTCAAGGATAACCTTGTATGCGGCTTAATTCATATGTCCTTCGCAAATATTAACCTGCCCAATTCCAGCCTTGCTGAAGCATCTCCAGATCAATCCTACACCAAATTTTAAAGTGGGTGCAAGAAACTGTGGCTTGTACGCCTCTCCGGGTCTCCATCTAACCATTAGACGACTAGGTGATGGACAAAGCTGAAAATTGGATTCATCAGAAAAGGTTACTCTAATCTAGTCCTCTATGGTCCAATCCATGTGGTCTTTGCCAGACTTCAGCCTGGCTCTCCTTTGCTTCTCATTGATGAAATGCTTTTTTCTAGCTTTACATAACTTGAAACCTGCCTCTAGGTAGCCTGTAACGAACGGTTCTTGCCATGCACTTCACCCCAGCTGCCATTTGCCATTCCTTTTGGTGGTCACTTGATGTCATCCTTCGGTTGAAATTACGTTTGGGCTATTCCTAGCACTTGTTTTCCCATTCAGCTTGTCCTCTTGCAAGAGGATAGTGAAGACCATAGCCGTATTTTTTATACTTTCCCTCATTAAATAAGATTTGGTTGAGGTGATCACCTAATCAGAAGCACATTAAGTAGAATGGGGTGTACTTTGGTTGGAATTCAACTGACACTGGAATGGAATGGCTGACAGATGTGTAGAGATGGTGTTTTTCAGAAATCTGTGCAGTGGTCTCTTAATTTTTGAGAGGGCTCTATATGCCCTAAACAGAGGTCAAGTCAATTTCTTAAACAACATTATTAAATTAATTGATTCCAGCAGAAAGGGCAATTTAATTATCATGGGTGACTTTAACCTAGTACTATACTATTTCCTAAACTCCTCATTCAAACTCAGAACAGCCCACCACCTTGAACCCTGGATTACAAAAGAGGAACTGTTTGATATGGTCAGATGCCTTCATATTTCCTCAGTTGAATTCACATATTATTAGACAGACACCATTCATTGCTCGCATAGGCCTTATTCTAACCAACATGCACACTCTACCTCAGATTTAAAAGGTCCAAGAACTTGGTTTGACCATTCTTCAGTTACTTATGAGAAAAACCTACGATATCCAGCTAAAGATTTCCAAACATGAAGGTGTAACATGTACTAATTTCTAAGTATAGAAAGGAACAAGGTAAAACACTGAAAGAATATTTCCTCCATAATGACTCAAAGGAAATTTCCATCCTCACCCTGTGAGCTGCCAAAAAAGCCATTATTAAAGGGAAAATGGTTCAATTCAATGCAAAATTAAAAAAAAAAAATGACCAAAGAATCAAAGAAATCACTAAGAATATTAGTAAAATTGAAACCTCCCTAATAAACACCCCCAATCGAATTCACACCAAGAAATTCTTAAACTAAGAGTAAAGCGCAAATCCCACCTAACAGAAGAATACGACAGGGTGATCAGAGCAGCTAGAATAAACCTCTATCACTCATCCAATAAACCAACAGCATTTTTTGCAAAAAAGCTCAAGCATCAGAGATTAAAAACTAGAATCCCAAAAATCAAAAACTCATCTAACCAGGCTTGTATTAACCCTGGGGATATTTCTGAGGCATTTGCTGATTATTATTCAAGCCTGTACAAAACTCTCCAAAGAGACCCATCAACCGCAACAACAAGCGATTAAAAAATTCTTAGATTCCCTTGACTTGCCACAGTACCCCCAACACGAATTAGAAAAACTGAACTTTCCCTATATAGAAACAGAAGTCAGGAGTACAATAAATTAATTAAAAATAGGAAAATCCCCAGGCCCCGACAGGATTCAAAATGAATACTATGAAACATTTTCCACATCTTAGTCCCCTTCATAACTAAACTTGCAAACTAAATTGCACAGGAGGGTTACATAAACAAAGCAATGTTGCATGCAACAATCGTTGTCATACCCAAGAAAAAAGGAGACCCTGAAAATCTAACTAAATACCGCCCAAATACTCTCATTTATTCAGACTCAAAAAATGTAGCCTAGATGATAGCCTCTGAATCCAAACCCTCATCCCCCAAATGATCAACCAGATCAAGTTGGCTTGTTAATAATAGGAACACCACCGATGTTAGCAGAAAGACCATACACATTATGCAGCATATGGAAAAATCTAAAACACCATCAATTTTACTGGCATTGGATGCTGAGAAAGCCTTCAACAGGGTGCAGTGGGGCTTTCTATTTACAACCCTAAGGAAACTTGGATTTTCTGGAGGCATCTTTAAAGAAGACCTGTCACCCCCCTGGTGCTATGCTAACTGAATGCATCACTAAATGCGGCATGTCTGCTGCATTCAGGGAAGGGGTCCCCCATGTTTCTAGCCCCAATGTAAGATGTTAAAAAGACTTAATAAAGTGTACAGATAAGGAGCTTGGAGGGACTTACTCAGTAATGAGTCATCAATGTTGCTGGTGTCCTCCCCGCCGCAGCCCTCTTTGTGCCACCTCCATCCCACTGTTGTTTAGCCTCCTGTATGTGTATTACCAATATAACCCTGAATCTATCTTCACAGCCAACCACCCTACTCATTGGTCTGGAGGACATATCCCACATGCAAAGGCATATAATATTCACATTCTCCTTACAGCAACCTTTTCATTGCATCCAATTGAAAAAATACCCTACCGACGACAATACTTAATGTCATAATCAGCGCCCTCAACTCATACGAATTCACCTTTGCTTTAAAGAATGGAAAAATGGACAAATATAACTTAAATTGGGACCTATGGAATATAAAATATTCACCCACTCTTCAACTACCAGACCATCAAGTTGCTAACGCAAATCAAACACCCTACATGTAATTACTTTTCAGATGTAAGACCAAGAAGAAGGAACCTTCCACTCACCAAACTAAACGTACCTGACCTCAAAGTGAACGAGACCGTATTTCCCAAATCCTCTCAAGTCCCCCTTCTCCCACCACTCCTTCCTCCCAGTCGCCTACCTGTCCCTGTCAATTATAGTTACACTCCTAAAAGATAAGAAAATTAATGGGTTTACAGAACTTAAACTGTTACAATCCCAAGGATGGAAAAATTACTGCTCTGTAAAACCAAATTATCTACAATTAAATTTCTTAACAGTACGATATAACCTTAAAATCAATAAAAATAATTGAATAAAAAAAAAATGGGAGCCAGAATCCCCCCCCTTCCCTGTATTGCTGGCTCCAGTCCTCCAGCCAGTAGACCAACCATAAGATGACTACAATCGGCCCCTTTGTCTCCAGTGTATTAGTGGGGAAACAGTGAAGGCCATTGTAGAGGAGAAGGAGATCACCCATCTCACCACAGCAGGACGTTACCTCTAATAGAGAACCATCATTCCAGGGAGTGCTCTGAACAGACCCGTATGTCTGATCACAATAAAAGGAAGACTTTTTGGGCTCCTTATTAATGAAAAACAAAGCTTGAAAAATCTTTTAGTGATGTGCACTATTAAGTAGACTGTTGGTTACTATCTGGTTTATGGGAAAGGGTCCTCAGAGCTGTATGATTTCAGCCATGTGTGTTTTACTCTGAAGCTGAACAGCATTCACAGTAATACATAATTTAAAAACGTCTGGTAAATATACAACATGTCAGGAAACTGGATCTTCTGATGACCTTTTGTGCATTCTCGCCCTTTTCCAAGATGGCATCTTCTACTTCGTTCCTCTCCATATTTTTTTTTTGTCTCCCTGCCTTTATAAGGTCTAATCCCTCTATTTTTTCTTTTCTTGAGTATTCTGACAGGATACCATCTCCTTGCTCCTTCTCATGCAAATCAATTTCAGTTTCCAATGACTGATATTCAGAGGTTCAGCCTTCCACAACAGCTGCCAGCTCGACCTTAGTCTCCTAGCTGCTTCATACTGTTACTCTGCTTCAGTTCCTGCCTGGCATCCAAGTTCCATGTCAGCTTCCTGGTTTACAATCTTTCTGTAGCTCCTTCATTTGTTTATAGATGTAATAGTGTTCAGGACTTTGTGGGACTTTTGGGTAAACTGCACTGCATTTGGTTTAGGTTTGTTTCTCATAAACTACCATTCCCAGGTCTCCTGAGTGAGAACTGAATTCAGGGGCCTCTTTCTCATTATTCCTCAGAGTCAACTCACCTGAAGACTTTTCTGCTCACATCATTTCCAAGAGTGTGTACAGAGCTCTAAGACTGTTCTGCTTCTCTGCAACAATATATCATTATTTCACAGACTGACCATTTAAGGTTCTCTTGAACTTATTATTATAATTGTGTGCTCAGTTTGCTTATGAACTTTGATGTCCTGTTGCACCTTTGTTTGCTAATACCACGTGTGTCTAATACAAGACTTTTCAAACGTTAAACTTTGTTTCAGTTGTATCATTGTCTCACGCCAAGAGATTCCTGAGTTTCTCATTATAGATATTACACCGAATAGGAGACTAAGGGAAGAGGCTGTTCACTGGTGTCTTCTTGCCCATTACCCTTGAGTTATAGGTCTCTCCCAACATGTATCTAAACAGATTAAAATGCTCAAAAAGACAAAAAGGTGCAGATATGGTCTTATCAATGTGAGATTGGATGAGTGTGTAAACAAGAAATTGCTCACCTGGAGCAGTTGTAAAAAGTCACAACTACTGTGGAGGGTATGTTGTGGTAATGGCTGCCACAGTCCCCAGAGACAAGAGTTAGTTGAGATGAGGGAAAAATGGGTTAATATTACTGCACTACCATTTAGGAATTGCTGAAGGTATTGAACGAACAGTGATTTTAGTTCTTCACCTTTCGGAGTCTTCGCTCCTTCTTCAGGATAAAGTCACATATGTACATCAACAGGCGAATACAATGAGGGTTCATGTAGGAAAGATATTTTAAAAGAAAGGCATGGAGGTCACCTGATCTGTCATGGCGTGTGGGAAAAAAAACTAAATAAAGTCGTAACATATAACATTGTATGATCATCATGAAGTATGAAAAAAGAAGAAAAAGAAAGAAGGGTTATGTAGAAAAATAAAGAAAAAGAGCAAAGGAAAAACTAACAAAAAGAGAAAGCGGTGGTTCAATCTTGGGTCTCTAATTGTAATCTGTTTTTCTTTTTTTTTCTTTTTTATACTTATTTATTTTTGTATATAAACCTTATTTTCTTCTTCTTTTTTCATTCTTCATGATGATCACACAATGTTATATGTTATTACCTTGTTTTGTTTTTTTTCCAACACACCGTGACAGATCAGGTGACGGCCCGTTACCGGCGCCTCTTGTTTCCTGGATATACTCCACCGTGTATTCACATGTTGGTTTAACATTTGTGGTTTTTTCTGAAGAAAAAGCGAAAACTCTGAATCGCGTAGAAATAAATTCACTGTTCATTCAATCCCCCCAGCTGTCATTCCTATAAGGAAGCCTGCATG
Organism: Allobates femoralis; assembly: GCA_033576535.1. NCBI lineage: Eukaryota > Metazoa > Chordata > Amphibia > Anura > Aromobatidae > Allobates > Allobates femoralis. The sequence goes on from JARQOC010000003.1 coordinate 17,131,730, forward strand.
TATCGGGAGAGACCTGACAGTCATATGTTAGTGGATAGGAGACAGCCTAGGACACCACAGAGTATTACACACATATTTACAGGGAAACCAGAGGACCTGACATTAATGACAAATTATTTTACTGAAAATCACATTTTTGGGAAAGAAATTTCGAACCAGAAGAAATCAAATTTCAAAAGATACAAAATGTGTAATATAAAGAGATGATGATCAGATTGATAAGAGCTCAGCACATTAGGAGCAATCACTGTGACCTGGAACATGATGAAAGTCACAATCACAATAACCGGCACAAGCTCCTCCGACTCCACAATAATCAGGGACTAATCACATATTATATGAACATTAGTAAGAAGTCCCCGATATGTACAGACCGACCAGGAGCTCACAGCCAGTTGGTGACTGAGGACCATAAACCTCATTTTGTGTTACTGGAAATGTCATACATAGAAGCTCGTACTGATAGATGGTGACGCCATGTCTGCGACAGTCACACGATTCTCACCACTTATGGACACTACAGACATGAAATGGGGACTTACTCTGTACATGATATTCCTAAAGTAAAGTGATCTGGATATCCTAAATCCTCTGCTTGTTGATTGATCGTTAACAGCCCACCAATGACGAGATCTCCATCCTGGTAATAATTACCTAATGAATTATAAACCTCTTTTATCTTGAGATCACAGACTAGTTGTGGTAAAGGAAGCAGCAATAAGATGAGGAGACTGATCATCTCCCTGTAAGAATGGTGAATAATCGAATAAGAAGTAGATTTTCTTCTGTGATACATGATGAAGAAGCAGGAACAGCGGAGACACAAAGCACACGGCCCATAGGATCAATGACATGAAGACGACGGTCATCTCCCTCTTTTTATTCACAATGATGGGATATATTTTACATTGTCTGATCTCATCACACATTATTCTCGATCTGCTCCCCGATGGTTGTGATCGAAACCGTCTTTACTCCGGATAATTGCAGAATAAGTTGTAAGAATATAAATAAGAAATAAGTTCTTTTTAGTCGCTCTTCTGATACAACTTATTTTCTGTTGCTTTACAAATACAACCCATTACTCAACCCTACTGAACCATTGCTGACACTTACTCTACATTAACCCTTGTTGCCAACACGAATTGTGACACTTTCTGAGACAGCTTAGGTTAACTCAGTGTAGACAGGTGCAATGGAAGTGGACATGCCCGATGGTTACTCTTATTTTGGACACTAGAAGATAGGCCCGATGCTATTGCATCGGATGGGTGAAATGACATCTGTGTATCCTTAGTGGTGCTAGAGAGCAGTGGACATGTGTCACACAGTTTGCGCTTCCAACATACCCATTCTATGTCATCGCACAGTATATGAATGTTTCAGTGGTTAGCATGTATATGGTGTGTCCTCAGTGGTTAGCACTGCCTATGTGGCTCAGAGGTATGCACTGTATAGTTGCTCAGTGGTAGCACTGTTATACGGTGCTCGTGGTTAGCACTGTATGGTGGCTCAGTGGTTAGCTATGTATACGGTGGCTAAGTGGTTAGCACTGTATGGTGGCTCGTGGTTAGCACTGTATATGGTGGCTCAGTGGTTAGCACTGTATGGTGGCTCAGTGGTTAGCTATGTATACGGTGGCTAAGTGATTAGCACTGTATGGTGGCTCAGTGGTTAGCACTGTATATGGTGGCTCAGTGGTTAGCACTGTATGGTGGCTCAGTGGTTAGCACTGTATGGTGGCTCAGTGGTTAGCTATGTATACGGTGGCTAAGTGGTTAGCACTGTATGGTGGCTCAGTGGTTAGCACTGTATATGGTGGCTCAGTGGTTAGCACTGTATAATGGCTCAGTGGTTAGCACTGTATATGATGGTTCAATAATTAGCACTGTATACAATGGTTCAGTGATTAGCACTGTATACGGTGGCTCAGTGGTTAGCACTGTAGATAGTGGCTCAGTGGTTAGCACTGTAGATGGTAGCTCAGTGGTTAGCCCTGTAGATGGTGGCTCAGTGGTTAGCACTGTATACTGGGGCTTAGTGGTTAGGACAGTATACTGTGACTCAGTGGTTAGGACAGTATATGGTGGCTCGGTGATAAGCACTATATGGGGATTTGAATTCCGCGCCACTCATTGGCCGCTGGCTGAGCCAATGAGCAGCGTGAGATTCAAATCCTCTGACCCAACTCTACCCAACTCTTCCAGGGCCCTGGTGCGGTGGCTCACTGGGTAATAAAGGGGTTAGGGCCAGCTTTTTGTTATCAGCTGGCCCCAAGCCCGAAATTCATGGCAGTCATGCCAATATTAGACATTACCGCCATGAATTTCCAGTGAATTTTTTTTAAAAAACACAACACATAGAAAAAATATTTTTATTTGAAAAAACAAAACAAAAAGACACTTAGGGACTCCAACTTTATTTAAAAAAATCCTCTTCCGTCCGACGTAGTCCAATCCAGGGTTCTTCTTTAGCTCTGCTACATCTCTGGTAGAGAACCTCCACCAGAGATGTAGCAGAGCTGTGCACCCTGGGAAAGTTCATGTGAGTTCATACAGGCAAGCATGAACTCACATGAACCCTGCCAGCACTGTTACTTCAAATTAACAGCTGACCTGAGTCAAATGTTCATTTGAAAATCCAGGCGGGAAGGTCAAAAATAGAAAACCGGTTTAAAAACCTGAATGTACCGGTCTGGTGCAATCCGGCGCCCCTATAACATAGGCTCTATGGTCCTGGATTGCACCGGACCGGGGCAATCCGGGAGAATCCGATTTTCAGAGATAGCTGCAGTGCTTTGCGGCCGCCACCTCTCTATATGGCTGCAGTCGCAAAGACACAGGGAAGAAGAAAGACGGCAGGTGGGCCACGCACAGGACGGTGAGTGAACACCGGCGACCCCTCCCCCCGAACAATAGTGACAGCCTCTGCTGACAGCGGGATCTTCCGCCCCTCCCCCTCCCAATCCTAAGTTAGGATAGGGTGGGGAGGCGGTGGGGGGAGCGGAGGATCCTGCTGTCAGGCAGCAGGGAAGCTATCAGCAGCTGTGAGCTTTGTTTAAAAGCCGGCGGCTTTTTACTGCTGGCTTTTAAACAATGAAATGGGAAATTGCAGGTTTTTCCTCTGCTGCCAGACCTTATAGGATCCTGCAGCAGAGGAATTACTCGCAATTACTCGCATCCCCATTAACTTACATTGTATTCGCTAGACTCGTTATGAGTAACAAGTATTAGGACCTACTTGTTACGAGTTTAGAGAGTCCGAGTATTTTAGTACTCATTCATCCCTAAGTGCCGCTCATTGGCTGAGCGCCAGGGGTGACAGCGCCTAGCGGGGGTGACAGCGCAGAGCGGGGTGACAGCGCAGAGCAGGGTGACAGTGCAGCGCAGAGCGGGTTGACAGCGCAGCTCAGAGTGACAGCACAGCGCAGAGCGGGGTGACAATGCAGCGCTGGGTGACAGCGCAGAGCGGGGTGACAGCACATAGCGGGGTGACAGCACAGAGCGGGGTGACAGCAAGAAGAACAGTAAGGGGTGAGTGGGGCAGAGCAGGGAGACAGTTACAGTAGATCGGGGGGACAATTTAGAGCGGGGGAGGCGCAGCAGAGAGGGGCAGAGCAGGGGAGAGTGGAGAAGAGCAGGGGAGAGCAGAGCGGGGGACATCTGCAGTAGAGTGAGGGGACAATGGGGCAGAGTGAGGGAGAGCAGAGCAGAGGTGAGCAAGGGGACAGTGAAGCAGAGAGGGGGGACAGCGCAGCAGAGAGAGGGGACAGCGCAGCAGAGCAAGAAAAGCAGAGCAGGGAAGAGTGGAGAAGATCAGGGGTTAGCGGGGCAGAGCGGGGAAACAATGGAACAGAGCAGGGGTGAGTGGAGCAGAGGGGGGGGCAGGGGAGCAGACCGGGGGAAAGCAAGGAAGAGCGGGGGTGAGTTGAAGGACAGTACAGCAGAGCGGGAGAGATAGGGGCAGAGCAGCGGAGAGAGGGGCAGAGCATCGGAGAGAGGGGCAGAGTGGGTGGACAGTGGAGTGGAGCAGAGCAGGAGTGAGTGAAGTGGTTGGGCAGTGGAGCAGACCGGTGAAGAGCGAGTAAGAGCAGGGGTAAGCAGGGCAGAGGGGCAGAGGGAGGAGGAACAGTGGAGCAGAGTGGGGGGGCAGCAGAGCGGGGTGGAGAGAGGGGCAGAGCAGGGGTGAGGCAGGACAGAGCGGGAGACAGTGGAGTAGGAGAGTGGAGAAGAGCAGGGGTAAGCGGGACAGAGGGGGAGGGACAGTGGAGCCGAGTGGAGGGGCAGTGAAGCAGGGCAGAGGGGCAGTGGAGCAGAGTTGGGTGCAGTGCAGCAGAGAGGGGGCAGCGCAGGGGGCAGAGAGTGGGGGCAGGGGAGCAGAGCAGTGGGGCAGTGCAGCAGAGCAGAGAGACAGTGGAGCAGAGCAAAGAGAGAGTGGAGCATTGTGGGGGGCAGGGCAGGGGGTCAGTGGAGCATTGTGGTGGGGCAGCGCAGCTGCGCAGGGGGCAGTGGAACATTGTGGGGGTCAGCGCAGCTGGGCAGGGGGGCAGTGGAGCAGCAATGGAGCATGGTGGGGGGGCAGCGCAGCAGGGCAGGGTGACAGTGGAGCAGCAATGGAGCATGTTGGGGGGGCAGCGCAGCAGGGCAGGGGGACAGTGGAGCCTTGTGAGGGCTCAGCGCAGCAGGGCAGGGGGGCAGTGGCGCATTGTGGGGGGGCAGAGCAGCAGGGCATGGGGAAGTGGAGCATTGGGGGGGGCAGCGCATCAAAGAGGACAGTGGAGCGGCAGTGGAGCATTGTGGGTGGGGCAGCGCAGCAGGACAGGGGAACAGTGGAGCAGCAGTGGAGCATTGTGGGGGCAGCGCAGCAGGGCAGGGGGACAGTGGAGTAGCAGTGGAGCATTGTGGGTGGGGCAGTGCAGCAGGACAGGGGAACAGTGGAGCAGCAGTGGAGCATTGTGGGGGCAGTGCAGCAGGTAGAGGGACAGTGGAGCGGGAGTGGAGTATTGTGGTGGGGCAGCGCAGCAGGCAGGGGGACAGTGGGGTGGCAGTTGAACATTGTGGGGGGGCAGCACAGCAGGGCAGAGGGGCAGTGGAGCAGCAATGGAGCATTGTAGGGGCAGCACAGTAGGGCAAGGGGGCAGTGGAGCAGCAATGGAGCATTGTGGGGGGGGCAGCGCAGCAGGGCAGGGGGCAGTGGAGCAGCAATGGAGCATTGTGGGGGGGCAGCGCAGCAGGTCAGGGGGGCAGTGGAGCATTGTGGGGGGGCAGCACAGCAGGCAGGGGGACAGTGGAGCGGCAGTGGAGCATTGTGGGGAGGGCAGCGCAGCAGGCAGGGGGGCAGTAGAGCAGCAATGGAGTATTGTGGTGGGGCAGCGCAGCAGGCAGGGGGACAGTGGGGTGGCAGTTGAACATTGTGGGGGGGCAGCACAGCAGGGCAGAGGGGCAGTGGAGCAGCAATGGAGCATTGTAGGGGCAGCACAGTAGGGCAAGGGGCATGTGGAGCAGCAATGGAGCATTGTGGGGGGGCAGCGCAGCAGGGCAGGGGCAGTGGAGCAGCAATGGAGCATTGTGGGGGGGCAGCGCAGCAGGTCAGGGGGGCAGTGGAGCATTGTGGGGGGGCAGCACAGCAGGCAGGGGGACAGTGGAGCGGCAGTGGAGCATTGTGGGGAGGGCAGCGCAGCAGGCAGGGGGGCAGTAGAGCAGCAATGGAGTATTGTGGTGGGGCAGCGCAGCAGGCAGGGGGACAGTGGGGTGGCAGTTGAACATTGTGGGGGGGCAGCACAGCAGGGCAGAGGGGCAGTGGAGCAGCAATGGAGCATTGTAGGGGCAGCACAGTAGGGCAAGGGGGCAGTGGAGCAGCAATGGAGCATTGTGGGGGGGGCAGCGCAGCAGGGCAGGGGGCAGTGGAGCAGCAATGGAGCATTGTGGGGGGGCAGCGCAGCAGGGCAGGGGGGCAGTGGGGCATTATGAGGGTGCAGCACAGCAGGGGGGACAGTGGAGTGGCAGTGGAGCATTGTGAGGGGCAGCGCAGCAGGGTGACAGTGGAGCATTGGGGGGTAGCGCAGCAGGGCAGGGGGGCAGTAGAGTGGGGGGATGTGCAAAGCGGGGGGTGAGCAGCGGATACTGGGACAGCAGGGGGTGCTGCTGTCTGTACCTGTTCTCTGCTCTCCACTCTGTGTGTGCAGTGCTAAAGGGCCTTTGGTGATGTCACAGTCATGTGATCTGTGACTCTGCCCACAACTGTCACATCACCACAGGTCCTCCGGCTTTTGCAACGGATCTGTGGGGGTGAGGGGTTGCAGGGACCTGGCAGGGATGATCGGGTGGCGTGTGAGTGAGGGTCACCTGGTGGACTGTTGGGAGCGGGTGGCGGGTATGTGGAGGAGGGAATGCAGGGACCTGGTGGGGATGATCGGGTGGTGTGTGAGTGGGGGTGTGTGAGCCTGCGCCATATTAGCATACCTATCACTTGGGTGTGCTAATATGGCGCTGCTTCCGGGGCGGCACAGTGCATTCTAGAATATCGACATAAGCCCCGGAAGCGTGTGACACATATCATGTGACCTTAGCTGATTATATAGTTTATAGATTAGGACCATTGAGGGACTGGGTTGAAAGAACCCGTATAGGGATGGTAAGGAGATCACATCAAAGCCACAGGTAAATGCAGGAGGTCACCTCTTCACCATTCACTATGAACAGGGCTCTCCACTGTATTTATCCCCCCAGTGTCTCCCCGTCTGTTGTTTTGTGCAGTACGTCGGACATCATTGGTCCATGCGTCCACTGTCACGCACAATAACTGGACACCCCTTTATTAAAGTATGACATAATCACCAGACCATGTGAAAGACAAAAAGAAAAAGGGGGCGCAATAGTGCAATATCGCCTGTGAAATAGATTTCCTTAATTGTGGAACTGTGCCTACTTACCTTATAGTGTTGTGCGGTCCATGCACAACACTGGTGAGAAATGAGAAAGGTTTTAGGGGTCCTCCCCTTTATAGTGGCTCACACCGTTATCCTCTCCTTATGGTGGGCTCGGAGTCTCCTACCCCGCGACCTCCAAAGCTCCAGTGTTTGGCGGTTTCCTAGGTGACAGAAGGTCCTGCACTTTGCGACCGAGCTGCTCCTGCCGTGCACTCTTGGAGATAGTAGAATGAATTAATATACAGCACGGTCTCTCGTGGGCGCTCAAATCAGCACGGACTCCGGTCCAGTTGAAAATCCTTTATTGGCAAAACCTCCTTCCCCACAACATGTTTCAACGGTCACACACCGTCTTCCTCAGGTGAAATGGAGGCTAAGTAAACATTAAAACTTTATATAGGGCGGCCCAGAATCCCATTGGGCCAATAAGATTAGTATACACCTCTTTATTAACTCATTAATCCCTAAAACCAGAGGTAACTGTGTAAACTAACCAAGATTCTAGTTCATATCTCAACACATCAACATATATCATAAAATATACATATGCACCAGTAGTTAAAAACACAGATTATAAACCAATTAAAATTGTATAAAAAGTAATAATAGATGATAAAAAAAATAAAAAAAAATCTTTTTTCTCCTATGTTAGTATAAAATTGTTCTAAAAATGACATAATCAAACAATCATTGTCTATACGGAATTAACCCTTCATATATTAAAACACATTAAAAATTCCTTATACTAAAATTGAAATCTTCATTATCCCTGACAGCCCTCCACCACAATCCATCTAAATAATAAAAAAAAAAAAAAAAATGGAGCTCATGGACAGGTTACCCACACCTTTTTTTTAGGAATGACCAAGGACAAGGATTATCCAGTTAGGGCCCTTTCACATCAGCGTTTTTTGAAATTCGCGGCAGATGCGATGAAAAAACCGCATCTGCCGCGTTTGCCGCATAACCGTTACACTTGCGGCGCGGTTGCGGTAATCCCCATAGAAAGTATAGGGGGACTTGCGGCAGGTGCGGCAAGTGCGGTTTTGCACTTGCGGCAGGTGCGGCAGCGAAAAAAAACCGCGGCTGACTGCGGTTTTTTTGTGGCCGCACTTGCCGCAAGTGCAAAACCGCACTTGCCGCACCTGCCGCAAGTCCCCCTATACTTTCTATGGGGATTACCGCAACCGCACCGCAAGTGTAACGGTTATGCGGCAAACGCGGCAGATGCGGTTTTTTCACCGCATCTGCCGCGAATTTCAAAAAACGCTGATGTGAAAGGGCCCTTAGTTTGTCACAGCAATCACGCGATGCCAAGCAAGCAGCAAGCTTATTCAGAATCTTCTACCAATCCTTCTGAGGATAAGCCACCTACACAGACTTCATCATTCTCCTCAGAGCCTACGATAGTGAGTACGCCTAATCAGATTGTGGACATTAAATGGGGGGAGATAGATCGTAATGAGTTTAGGGAAGCCCAACTCACGGACTCCACTTTAGAGCTTGTCCGCAGTGCGGTTGCCCGACCTGGAGAAGGAAATCAGTGGGAGGTGTATAGATGGGAGAATAGACTCTTATATTGTGAAAAGCCTGCATCCTGCCCAGAGAAACCCTGGACCCGTGTACATGAGCTTGTGGTAAATCAGCAGTACACACCCCAACTGTTGCGCTTGACTCATGATGTTCCTGCAGCTGAGCACATGAGGGTCGGAAATACCCGGAACCACATTTGCATAGTTTTTTTGACCAAGGGTCACTCAAGAAGTGCAGAAGTGCCAAGCTTCTTGTCCCATGTGTCAATGTATGGCGGGAGCCGCCTGTTGTGCCCAAATCCAACCCATGCCTTTGAGAGGATAATCTTTCCAGATAGTTGCTATTGAGTTAGTAGGCCCCTTAGCCATCCCCAGCTGCAGCCGAAAAAGGTTTATCCTAACCCTGGTAGACTTTGCCGCCCGCTACCCAGAGGCTGTTGCTTTGTCATCCATTGATGTGGAAGAACGGTTGTCAAGTTTTAGGGCAGGGTCACACATACCAATCCGCTTTTTTAAGTCCTTAGAAAAATTAATCCGTTTTTGTTAGGGTGCCAATATCCCAAAAATCGATCTAAGATAAAAACAGATGTTATATGTGACCCTGGCCTTACTTGATATCTTTAGTCAAGTAGGGATTCTGGAGGAAGTATTGACTGACCATAGGGCCTAGTTCCAATGCAAGCTTATTCAAACTCTTTGAGATAAACATGAATTCTGGCCCATGCGCACCACCCTGTACCATCCTGAAACAAATGGATTGTGTGAACGCTTCAACAAGATGCTTAAACAGCTCAATAGCCCACTGGAATGTAGAAGTAGCTCAGGAATGGTAACAATGATGTAACAACCGCACTGTCTGATTCCGAGAATTTGCCTGTGGACAGAAGGTCCCAGTACTGGTGCTATTATGCAAAAACAAGCTGCAAACCATGTGGGCAGGACCGTTGACTATTACCAGGAAATTTGGGAATACTGACTACACCGTGGCCCTGGATTGAGCAGGTGTTTGAGAACATACCTACCATGTTAACAGGCAAATAGCTTATGAGAAATGAGAGGTCACCAACTTAGCAGTTTGTTGTCCAGATTTAGATGACCCAGAGAATGACCAGCTCCTTGACTTATAAGTGAACTAAAAAGGAAATGGGGGTAAAGGATGTCTCACTGGGAGAAGGGCTTTGTCCATCACAGAAGTGACAGTTATCAGATCTGCTTGGAACATACGGACCTCTGCTTATGAGTCGGGCTGAACCTGCAAAAGTAGAAGCTATTACCCAGTGGCCCCACCCTGTCAACCAAAAACAGGTCCATGCATTGTTAGGAACCGAAAATTATTATCGAAAGTTTATCCCCATTTACAGTACAGTAGCAAAACAACTCACTGACCTCACAACAAAAAAGTATGCCCGTAACCTCATCTGGACTCCAGAATGTGAAACTGTGTTCCTCCAGTTGAAAGCTCAACTGGCTCAGAGCCCAGTCCTGACTGCTCCTGACTTTCACCACTAGTTCATCATCCAAACAGATGCATCGGACACTGGACTACAAGCTGTACTTAGCCAAGGGGGGCCGACGGTCAGAAACATTCAATAGCTTATCTTTCCCGGAAACTGTTGGATCGAGAAAGGGCCTATCGAAAAATCCCTGGTCATAGTCTGGGTCCTGAAAAAATTTCAGCCCTACCTCTATGGCAAGCAGTTCACAGTAGGGATGGGCGAATCTACTCGCTAGGACTCGTTACTCGGCGAAAAGTAAGGACTCGCAGGACTCGGTACTCTGCGAGTTTCCCAGCGTTTACTCGTACGAGTCCAATGCAAATCAATGGCAAACGCTGACAAAACTGCTGTTACATTGCGAGCAGAGTCCAGCTGTCTTCTCTGTGTGCTGGCTGCCGCAGCTCCAGGGTCCTAGAGCCTGCCTGCTCACAGAGATGATGTAGCAGTGCTGAGATTGTTCTCAGTCTGCTCATTCCCTGTGCATAGACATCTATATCTATGCACAGGGGATGTAGCAGAGAGGACATCGCGTTTTGGACTGCGTCGGACAGAAGAGGATTTTTTTAATTAAAGATGGAGTCCCTAATGGCTTTTTTTTTTATTTCAAATAAAAATATTTCTCTGTGTTGTGTTTTTTTAAACCCTTTATTGGAGATTCTTAGTGGCTGGGTCAAATGTGGCCTGACATTAAGAATCTCGGGCTTAATACCAGCTTGTATAACAAAGCTGGTATTAACCCCTTTATTACCCAGCGTGCCACCGCCACCAGGGCCGCTGGAAGAGCGGGGTTCAGCGCCAGAGGATGGCGCTTCAATGAACGCGCCATCTTCTGGGGCGGCTGCGGGCTGCAATTTGCAGCGGGGGGTGCCCAGAAAGCTTGGGCATCCCTGCGCTGCGGATTCCAGCCCCCAGCTGCTTAGCTGTACCTGGCTAGACATAGAAATTGCACGGAGCCCCACGCATTTTTTTTTTATTATTTCATGAAATTCATGAAATAATAAAAAAAAAGGGCTCCCCTATATTATTGTGTCCGGCTAGGTAAAAATAGGCACCTGGGGGTTGGGGGCAGTCCGTCGCTGCCTGCTGGATCCGGCTGGTTCCAGAAATACGGCGAAGCCCATGTAATTTTTTTTCTAGAGCAGGCGGGCTCTAGGACCCTGGAGCTGCGGCAGCCTGCACACAGAGCAGACAGGACTCTTATCTGTGCGAGTTTCCCAGCGATTACTTGAAAAGTAAATCAATGGCAAAACTAGGATTGCTTCAGGCTGAAGCTTCCGAGACACATCTGTGATTTGTAAATCGCACACTACTCGCTATTACTCGCTTCCCCATTCATTAACATTGGACTCGCTAGACTCGCAACGAGTAGCGAGTCCCGGGCTCGGACTCGCTAGAGTCAAGCGATTCCGAGTAATTTAGGATTCGCCCATCACTAGTTCACAGTTCTCAATGAAAACAATCCATTAAGTTGGCTGAATTGAACTGCCAGTAAAACAGTGAAAATGGATACTTGTTGAGGTTTAGTCTGGCCTTACAATCTTACAATTTTTTCCATCTCACATCAACAGTGCAAGACCCATGGAAATGCTGATGGGCTGTCCTATCACATCTGGCAGCCCCGTCAACAGCAACCATCGTCAAGATTCAGCAGTTTCCCTGGCTATTTAAGGAGGGGGAGGAATGTGACAACATGGACTTTGTCAATGTATGGCAAGGATTAAGCTTCTTAAAATGGCTAGTAGTTTCCTTCTGCTTGCTATGTTATGTTTGCTAATCCACTGTTCTTGCTGGTTGGCTTGGAGCCCCATTCTCCAAAGTTGCATATTGCTAATTTAATGGAATTTACATAACCCTCTCACCTCCTCTGTCAGAGAGTGATGACTCATATGGTACCTTTACACGCCGCTACCGAAGGTAAGAAACCACCGGGCGTCGCACGTGCACGCGCGCGTTCCAACAGTTCCTAACGGTACCTGATACCGCAATTACACGCAGCTACAAGGTGCTCCACAGTAGGTTTTTGCGATCCCCGGAAGTACCGACGGGTGCCGCAGGTTACCTTCTGTGGAGCACCTTCCCTCATTTACACGCCGCTACCACAAGGGAATATGGGAGGACCTGGGGCAGCAGGGACAACACATAGGCGTGCCAGAGTTGTGGATTACGAGAAGCTCGTACGGTGATTGGACAAAGCAATAGCATCATGATTGGCCAGCCAGCGCAGGGAGGCTGGCTAATACATGACGAGAAAGCAAATGTGTAGTGACTGGTCATCTCGTTAAATATGCCGCCCTGTACAGGGACAGCCAATGGGTACACACTACTCCCCACCAATGATAGCTGATGGGGCGTGGTATACATGACGCTCAAGCACGCCCCAGGTAACTCAAATACCGTTTCTGTGCCCCGATTACACGCCGCTACCGTAGGGTTTACACCTGCTTGTTTTTGAGCACGGCTGAAAGACAGGTTTCCAAAGTGACCGGTGGCAACAACCTGAATTACACGCCGCTACCGCGCGGTGTTTTGAAGGTACAAGGTACAATTGTCTCCTACACCCGGTGGTTTCTAACCTTAGGTAGCGGCGTGTAAAGGTACCAATAGGGATATTATGTATACGGCTTGAAATCTAGCCAATGAGAGCACTGTATTATTCCACCAATCGGGAAGTCCCCAGTATCCTGCAATGAGTGCTCAGGGGTGTTGAAGTAGGTCTGTTCATTAACTGGGCGTTCATATGTTTGTAGCCTCGGTCTGGAGATTTAGCCCTGACTAGAGGTGCACCAGAGACTACTTAACCCTGCTGTTGTCTTCGGTCAAAAATGACCAATTTTGAACTTTTAAATATTCAAGATGCGGTTCTGAAACTTGTGGTTGATTGACTTTTCCTCATTTGAGGGGTTCTTACTATGCATATTTTTATATATATTTTTTTATGTTTACTTTTTGCTCCACAATTTTTTATACACTTGTAGTCTTCGGTCAAAAATGACCGATAGCCTTTTATAGTGATCTCCAGCCATTTTATGAGTAAAATAAAGGAGCTATAATCTCATTTTGGACTATATATTACATCTACTACTGTTTATCAATTTATTTAGGTCCTTTTGGTCGATGCAGATTTACACATACATACATTTTCTCATTACAATACTGCTGATGGATTACCTTCCAGTATAGTTATGTGCCAAATATTTTACCCTGCTGTTCCTGTAAAATAGTTAAATTCAGTTCTGCATTCGTGCTATGGAAGGAAATAGACCCAAATTGGAACAAAAATAAACTATATAAGAGAAGACTTTTTGTAGAGGAGTTGGGAAAATCACTGGTTAGCCCATATATTGAAGAACGAAAGGTAACACCCAGAGCTGATGGAGCTGCAGCCATTGTCCACAGGATCCAACAGCAAGATAAAGAAAGTGAACCAACAGCTTACACCAGCACTGCTACAATACCCACGGACGCCACCAGCAACGCAACAACGCAACCAGCCTACAACGGAAACGATGTGACTTCTGTCCAACATCAAGCAAATCACAAATCAAATGGGATATGTTACAGATGTGAAAAATATTTATGCAAAAAGACGTGTCAATTGTACCTGTGAAAATTGCAAACAGTAAATTTTGCACCGTGTGACTTATTTATCATTTTACATAAAAAAAAACTGAACTGTTAATTTATTATTTTTTATTTTTTTGGGTTTGAAAATAATATAATTACATTTAGTTTATTGTTATTAGTTATAGTTCACAGTTGGATGAATAATTATTTTTGTATGTGCAAATATGCAATATGCATAAATATTCCAATAAAGCCATGTTAAATGTTTTGACACAAAAAAAAATAAAAAATTTTTCTTTCCATTTTTCATTTGTTTATACTCAGTAAGTAGCTTGATTTAAAAAATCAATATTGATATTCTGCGTATCAGCCAGTTTTGTGTTTGCCCATCAACCACGTCAAGGTGGCCCTACGTCTCATGGGTCCCTACTCTAACTAATTCCTATTTATGAAGACTAAAAGCTGTTTTAGAGCAGCATTTTTCAGCTATTTGTAGAAGGTGGGGATATAATAAATACAATTTCCGCACTTGAGGGCTTACTTGAAACAGTAGAGGGCTTACTACCAGTAGAGTAGGTAGGATTTTTATGTACATTTTAGCAAGTGTTTTGAACTATTTTCTTGTTCTATTATGTTATTTGTGTAAAATTCAGCCAAAATTGTTGGCCCCTCCCCCAGTGATGACATCATATGTAAACAGAACACACCCATAATTGCTAATGTAAGGGGCTATAAATTCCCTGCTCCTATGGCTGATGTAATATCCTTGAGGAAGGTGCCAGGAAGGGCGCCGAAACGCGTAGGAAGGAATAAAGAAGTATACTGCTACAACATCTTGCATCCCAGGTGATTTTGTGGACTCAGCGGTGCGGACTGTGACACACCTTGCTTCCCATATTTTCTGGCTGTTTTTCCACGTTGGAGTGGTCGGTGGAGGTCTTGCAGCAGCTGAAACTGTGATATGATGTCAAACCAGTTGTGGGTCTCACAACTGGAATAGGTGAGTGTAACTGCATTACACCACTCACATCTGAGTGTCACTAGTGATAGGGCACTATTGCCCTCTTGTTCCCCACCTTTTTTGTAATGACGTTAGAATTGACTTTCTCAAGTCTTCATTTTTTGGACATAAAATAGCATGAGAAGCAGCATATTTATGCTCTGCTGTGTGTCATTCACATCAATAGAAAGTTTATCTCCAAAAATATCAGTGATTAAACAGCCAGTGCACACCATGTCTGGAGGAATTTCAAAGACATCGTCTCCAAGGTTATCTTCATTTGACAGCTGTCCATTTCCCAGTGAAGCAACAACTGCTGTATTCAGGATCAATGGAGGCATGTTGTTGATAAGCGGCAGTCGAGGAAAAATTGCCATGTTTGTAATATTTAATACAGCTCTCTACAATATCTGTTCTTGATCCGTGAGCAATAACAGGAAGACATTGTCTAAAGTCTCCTCCAAGAACAATAACTTTTCCTCCAAAAGGTGTTTTCTCTTTCTTAGCCACATTCGTTGTTATGATGTCTCGTAAAAGTCTATCGATGACATTCAAGGCATGTTTAGATAGCATTGTGCACTCATCAAATAATAAAAAGTTTCGTATTATGCAAATCCTTAGCCGCATCGGTATCATTTTTAATCCTGGAAACAGATGTTTCATTCACAGGTATTGGAATGCCATAGAGAGAATGTATTGTTCGTCCCCCTTGTAGTAAATTAGCCACAATTCCTGTAGTGGCAGCAGGTGATACGATGTTTCCTTGTCCCCTTAGAAGATGTAGGAGGAGATGATATAGATAGGTTTTTCCACTACCCAGGATCGTCAAGGGAAAAGCACTTGGATGTTACATTATTGTCTTCTAAAGCCTGATTAATGGTATTAATCTTGATTGTATTGGTTGTATTGTATTGGTTATTTACATACTTATATTAAGGATCAAGCTATTCACTTTCTGGACATTGTACATATAGGGGTGCGGTCCCTCTCTGAGCTCGGCATTTCATCTGTATATCTTCCCAGGACAGGGGGTGCAGCTGGGCCCCGTCATTCTCTGTCCTTATTCACATTGATGTCACTGACACAAGTTAAGGTATTAATACTAGAGACAGGATAGAACCATCCAGACTGAGGACACCTTGTCATGGTGAGTTGGCTTTTACACATTTTTATCAAGAAATGTTAACAAAGGACTCTATGTTACTTACATGGACTTTTATCATGTACTTATTTATTACTATAGGGTATGTGCTGATTTTTTGTTTCTCTCTTGGGTTTCATCTTTCGGCTGAGCCGTGCTGCGTTCCACCCGGCATCCCATCCTGGCCGGAAGTTGTCACCATGTTATACCTCACTTCTCACCTCCGCATTCACCTACAGTTCTCTGTAGTGACTTCACTAGGACACGTGACCTTCCATCATGTGGTTTTTGGGTAGAAGTAGTCTAACACAGTTGGAGAGTCCTTTTATTTAATCTAAAAATATGAGACAAAATGCACAATAGGGTCTTATCTCTTTAGCAGAGGGGGCAAACCAATCAGGAAACTGCTCACCTGGACAGGTTGTGAGCACCCACAACCAGTGTGTAACGCTCAGAACTCACTGCTGCAGGATCCACCTTTCCACGGAAAATGTGGTAGAAACAGTATGCAGTAGGACAAAGTGTTGTCTGATCTGCGATGCTGTAGAAAGAAAGACCAAAGAGCCGGGGTGTCTGGACTAGAAGGTGTTCTTTAATCCGACGTGTTTCGGAGCAGTCTCTGATCCTTCCTCAGTGACAATCAGGATTGTCCCTGAGGTATAGCAGAGACTGCTGCGAAACGCATCAGTTAAAGAACACCTTCTAGTCCAGACACCCCGGCTCTCTGGTCTTTCTTTCTACAGCAGCGCTGATCAGACAACACTTTGTCCTACTGAATCATTTTACTTAATGTCTGCCAAACTAAATTTCTGGGTCCTGCTGTGATGTCAGTGAGACACATGACCTCCCGTAATGTGATTCTTGGTGGGAGAAGTCCTCATAGTTAAAGGGACTGTGTCACTAGGTTTTTGCCATCTCATGTGACAGCAGCATAATTTAGAGACAGAGACCCTGATTCCAGTGATGTGTCACTCACTGGGCTGCTCAGTGTAGTTTTGATAAAATTACTGTTTAATCAGATGGAGATTATCATTATACGACTACTCAAGTAGTCCAGCATATTCATTTACTGCTAAATCTAAAGCAAAGAAAACAATAATTTTATCAAAATGACAGGAAACAGCTCAGTAAGTGACACATCGCTGGAATTAGGGTCTCTGTCTCTACATTATGCTGCTCTCAAATGGGATGACAAAAACCTGCTGACAGATTCCCTTTAAATTTATATTGACCAGTATTATATAAATCAGCATGACGCTTACTTGTAACACCTGCTCCTTTTGAAGAAGCAATGGCGAAATATGCATCAGACATGGAGGAGTCGGGTTCTTGGTCCTTACTCTCCTTTAGGGATGGGCGAATCTACTCGCTATGACTCGTTACTCAGCGAGTAGTAAGGGACTCGCAGGACTCGGTACTCTGCGAGTTTCCCAGCGATTACTTGCACAGCAACGAGTCCAATGCAAATCAATGACAATCCTAGTTTTGTCAGAGACTCTGACAAAACTAGGATTGCCATTGACTTGCATTGGTCTGATTACTGTGCAAGTAATCGCAGGGAAACTCGCAAAGTAACTGCTGTTACTTTGCGAGCTGAGTCCGGCTGTCTGCTCTGTGCAGGCTGCCGCAGCTCCAGGATCCTAGAGCCCGCCTGCTCACAGAGATGATGTAGCAGAGCTGCGATTGTTCTCAGTCTGCTCATTCCCTGTGCATAGACATCTATATCTATGCACAGGGGATGTAGTAGAGAGGACATCGCGTTTTGGACTACGTCGGACGGAAGAGGATTTTTTAATTAAAGATGGAGTCCCTAATGGCTTTTTTTTTTTTTTTTCTAATAAAAAATTTTCTCTGTGTTGTGTTTTTTTTAACCCTTTATTGGAGATTCTTAGTGGCCGGGTCAAACATGGCCTGACATTAAGAATCTCGGGCTTAATACCAGCTTGTATAACAAAGCTGGTATTAACCCCTTTATTACCCAGCGTGCCACCGCCACCAGGGCTGCTGGAAGAGCGGGGATCAGCGCCAGAGGATGGCGCTTCAATGAACGCGCCATCTTTTGGGGTGGCTGCGGGCTGCAATTTGCAGCGGGGGGTGCCCAGAAAGCTTGGGCATCCCTGCGCTGCGGATTCCAGCCCCCAGCTGCTTAGCTGTACCTGGCTAGACATAGAAATTGCGCGGAGCCCCACGCATTTTTTTTTTCATTATTTCATGAAATCATTAAATAATTTAAAAAAAGGGCTCCCCTATATTCTTGTGTCCGGCCAGGTACAAATAGCCACCTGGGGGTTGGGGGCATCCCGTCGCTGCCTGCTGGATCTGGCTGGTTCCAGAAATACGGCAAAGCCCACATGAAATTTTTTTCTGACAAATCCATAAAACAATGTAAATAAAAGGGACTGCATCTTTATTAACCCCTGGACCATGGGCGAGGGGTTAATAAAGAAGCAGTCCCTTTTTTAGGATTGTTTTATTGATTTTTCAGAAAAAAAATTACCGTATATACTCGTGTATAAGCCGACCCGTGTATAAGCCGACCCCCCTACTTTTGCCCCCAAAATCTGGGAAAACCTATTGACTCGTGTATAAGCCGAGGGTGGACCCCAGCACAGGTATACAGCCCCCAGCAGTGTGGTATACAGGCCCCCGCAGTGGTGTATAGGCCTCCCCAGTGGTAGTATACAGCCCCCAGAAGTGTGGTATACAGCAGCCTCCCAAGTGATACATACAGGCCCCAGCAGTGTTACAGCAGCCTCCCCAGTGGTATATACAGCAGCAGCCCCAGTGGTAGTATACAGCAGCCCCAGAGATATATACAGCAGCCCCAGAGGTATATACAGCAGCCCCAGAGGTAGTATACAGAAGCCCCAGAGGTAGTATACAGCAGCAGCCCCAGTAGTAGTAAAAGACAGCAGCAGCCCCAGTAGTAGTATACAGAAGCCCCAGTGGTAGTATACAGCACAGCCCCAGAGTGGTATACAGCAGCAGCCCCAGGGGGTATACAGAGCAGCAGCCCCAGGGGGTATACAGAGCAGCAGCCCCAGGGGGTATACACAGCAGCAGCCCCAGGGGGTATACACAGCATCAGCCCCAGGGGGTATACACAGCAGCAGCCCCAGGGGGTATACACAGCAGCAGCCCCAGGGGGTATACACAGCAGCAGCCCCAGGGGGTATACACAGCAGCACCCCAGGGGGTATACACAGCAGCAGCCCCAGGGGGTATACAGAGCAGCAGCCCCAGGGGGTATACAGAGCAGCAGCCCCAGGGGGTATACAGAGCAGCAGCCCCAGGGGGTATACAGAGCAGCAGCCCCAGGGGGTATACACAGCAGCAGCCCCAGGGGGTAATACACAGCAGCAGCCCCAGGGGGTATACACCGCAGCAGCCCCAGAGGTATTATACAGGGGCTCCAGCTGTATACAGCAGCCCCAGCTGTATACAGCCCCCCCGTGGTATCCAGGGCCCCCTTGCTGCAACCTATAAAGGAAGATGTCAGTATACTTATCGCTGCCGCCGCCGCTCCGCTGCTCGGTCACCGCGATGCTCCGGGTCTTCATGCTTCCTGTTCCTTCGTCGGCGCTCGAACAATGACGTAATTTCCTGAGCGCCGGAGAAGGAACAGGAACTGCATGAAGACCCGGAACATCGCGGTAACCGAGCAGCGGAGGCGGCGGCGGCAGCGATAAGTATAAGGACATCTTCCTTTACAGGTTGCAGCAAGGGGGGCCCTGGATACCACGGGGGGGCTGTATACAGCTGGGGGCTGCTGTATACAGCTGGGGCTACCGTATATACCCCGTGTATAAGCCGAGTGGGGACTTTTCAGCACATTTTTTGTGCTGAAAAACTCGGCTTATACACGAGTATATACGGTACATGGGTTTCGCCGTATTTCTGGAACCAGCCGGATTCAGCAGGCAGCGACGGCCTGCGCCCAACCCCCAGGTGCCTATTTGTACCTGGCCGGACACAAGAATATAGGGGAGCCCTTTTTTTTTATTATTTCATGAATTTCATGAAATAATAAAAAAAAAATGCGTGGGGCTCAGCGCAATTTCTATGTCTAGCCAGGTACAGCTAAGCAGCTGGGGGCTGGAATCCGCAGCGCAGGGAGGCCCAAGCTTTCTTGGCACCCCCCGCTGCAAATTGCAGCCCGCAGCCGCCCCAGAAGATGGCGCGTTCATTGAAGCGCCATCCTCTGGCGCTGAACCCCGCTCTTCCAGCGGCCCTGGTGGCAGTGGCACGCTGGGTAATAAAGAGGTTAGGGCCAGCTTTGTATTATCAGCTGGCCCTAAGCCCGAAATTTATGGCGGTCACGCCAATATTAGACATGACCGCCATGAATTTCTATTAAATTGTTTTAAAAAAAACACAACAAGAGAAAATTTTTTATTAGAAATTTAAAAAAAAGCCATTAGGGACTCCATCTTTAATTAAAAAAATCCTCTTCCGTCCGACGTAGTCCAAAACGCGATGTCCTCTCTGCTCATCTCTGTGCATAGATATAGATGTCTATGCACAGGAATGAGCAGACTGAGAACAATCTCAGCTCTGCTACACACAGGAAGAGCAGGCGGGCTCTAGGACCCTGGAGCTGCGGCAGCCTGTACAGAGCAGACAGCCTGACTCCTTACTGTGCGAGTTTACCAGCGATTACTTGCGCAGTAAACGAGTCCAATGCAAGTCAATGGCAATCCTAGTTTTGTCAGAGTCTCTGACAAAACTAGGATTGCTTCAGGCTGAAGCTTCCGAGACACATCTGTGATTTGTAAATCGCACACTACTCGCTATTACTCGCTTCCCCATTCATTAACATTGGACTCGCTAGACTCGCAACGAGTAGCGAGTCCCGGGCTCGGACTCACTAGAGTGAAGCGATTCCGAGTAATTTAGGACTCGCCCATCACTACTCTCCTTCTGTTACTTTTTGAGTACTGGGTTCTTATATATTGAGTGTATTTGAGCCACCTTCTAAAAGATAACTTTTGCCTCCATTTGATATTCTGCACTTTATTAGGTGCTGCTATTAGACAGGAGATTTTCTTTTATTGAAATTACAAGAGTATGGCCGATGCTATCACATCGGGAGGCGGGTGTGTGTGGCGGCGGTGAAGGCTCAGATGTTCCCCCTTTCTTTCTTCTGATCTCCCCTCTCCCTCCTCCTCCCCTGTTCTCCCCTCTCCCCCTGATCTTCCCTCTCTCCTTCCCCCTCATCTTCCCTCTCCCTCCCATGATCTCCCCCTCCTCTCTCCCCTGATCTCCACTTCCTCTCTCCTATGTCCCCTGCTCTCCTCTCTGTCCCATGATCTCCACCCTCGGGCTGTCGACATTCAAGATGGCTGCCGGTAAGTCTCGCGATGCGAGACTTTCCGGCTGCCATCTTGCATGTCACCACTCGGACAGGGCGAAACCAAGATGGCGGGTGGGAAGTCTCGCGAGATTTTCCTCTCGCCATCTTGGTTTTGCCCTGTCTGGAGCGGCGACATGCAAGATGATGGGCAGGAAGTCGAAGGCGTCGTGGAGAAGAGGACGAGTGCGATCAGATGGCCGGCGGGGGTGTGCGGAGGGGTGGCGAGTATGATGTGAGCGTGGGAAGCAGAGCACAGGAGCATGGTGGGCAGAGCTCCGGGTTCAGATCGGTAGTGGGCAGCGGCGTAGCAACTGTTTGTGGCGCCCAGGGCGGTCGAAAAATTTGCCGCAGCTGCGCCCCTAAGAGTTAGGCCAAATCGCCACTCACCTCCTGAACTCTCCATCCTTCTGCACTCGCCATCCTCCTGCACTCCCCATCCTCATGAACTCTCCATCCTCCTGCACTCTCCATCCTCCATCCTCCTGCACTCTCCATCCTCCTGCACTCCCCATTCTCCTGCACTCTCTATCCTCCATATTCCTGCACTCCCCATTCTCCTGCACTCCCCATCCTCCATCCTCTTGCACTCCCTATCCTCTTGCACTCCCCATCCTCCTGCACTCTCCATCCTCCTGCATTCTCCATCCTCCTGCACTCTCCATCCTCCTGCACTCTCCATCCTCCTGCACTCCCCATCCTCCTGCACTCCCCATCCTCCATCCTCTTGCACTCTCCACCCTCCTGCACTCTCCATCGTCCTTCATTCCCCGTCCTCCTGCGCTCCCTGTCCTCCTGCGCTCCCCATCCTCCTGCACTCCCCATCCTCCTGCACTCCCCATCCTCCTGTGCTCTGCATCCTCCATCCTTCTGCGCTCTCCATCCTCCTGCGCTCTCCATCCTCCATCCTCCTGCACTCCCCATCCTCCTGCACTCTCCATCCTCCTGCACTCTCCATTCTCCTGCACTCTCCATCCTTCTGCACTCTCCATCCTCCTGCACTCTCCATCCTCCTATGCTCCCCGTCCTCCTGCGCTCCCCATCCTCCTGCGCTCCCATCCACCATCCTCCTGCACTTTCCATCCTCCTGCACTCCCCATCCTCCTGCACTCTCTATCCTCCATATTCCTGCACTCCCCATTCTCCTGCACTCCCCATCCTCCATCCTCTTGCACTCCCTATCCTCCTGCACTCCCCATCCTCCTGCATTCTCCATCCTCCTGCACTCTCCATCCTCCTGCACTCCCCATCCTCCTTCACTCCCCATCCTCCATCCTCCTGCACTCTCCATCCTCCTTCATTCTCCGTCCTCCTGCGCTCCCGTCCTCCTGCGCTCCCCATCCTCCTGCACTCCCCATCCTCCTTCATTCCCCGTCCTCCTGCGCTCCCGTCCTCCTGTGCTCCCCATCCTCCTGCACTCCCCATCCTCCTGCACTCCCCATCCTCTTGTGCTCTGCATCCTCCATCCTCCTGTGCTCTCCATCCTCCTGCACTCTCCATCCTCCTGCACTCTCCATCCTCCTGCACTCTCCATCCTTCTGCACTTCCATCCTCCTGCACTCTCCATCCTCCTGCGCTCCCCGTCCTCCTGCGCTCCCCATCCTCCTGCGCTTCCCATCCTCCTTCATTCCCCGTCCTCCTGCGCTCCCCGTCCTCCTGCGCTCCCATCCTCCTGCACTCCCCATCCTCCTGCACTCCCCATCCTCTTGTGCTCTGCATCCTCCATCCTCCTGTGCTCTCCATCCTCCTGCACTCTCCATCCTCCTGCACTCTCCATCCTCCTGCACTCTCCATCCTTCTGCACTCTCCATCCTCCTGCACTCTCCATCCTCCTGCGCTCCCCGTCCTCCTGCGCTCCCCATCCTCCTGCGCTTCCCATCCACCATCCTCCAGCACCCTCCATCCTCCAGCACCCTCCATCCTCCTGCACGCTCCATCCTCCTGCACACTCCATCCTCCTGCGCTCTCCATCCTCCATCCTCCTACACTCTTCATCCTCTTGCACTCTCCATCCTCTTGCACTCTCCATCCTCCTGCACTCTCCATCCTCCTGCACTCCCCATCCTTCATTGACTTGCAATCCCCATCCTCCTGCACTCTCGATCCTCCTGCAATCTCTATCCTCCTGCACTCCCCATCCTCCTGCATTCCCCATCCTCCATCCTCCAGCACTCCCCATCCTCCTACACTCCCCATCCTCCTGTGCTCTCCATCCTCCTGTGCTCTCCATCCTCCTGGTTTCTCCATCCTCCATCCTCCTGCACGCTCCATCCTCCTGCGCTCTCCATCCTCCTGCACTCCCCATCCACCATCCTCCAGCACCCTCTATCCTCCAGCACCATTCATCCTCCTGCATGCTCCATCCTCCTGTGCTCACCATCCTCCTGCGCTCTCCATCCTACATCCTCCTGCGCTCTACATCCTCCAGGGCTCTCCATCCTCTATCCTCCTGCACTCTACATCCTTCTGCACTCTCCATCCTCTATCCCCTGCAGTTTCAATCCTCTATCCCCTGCAGTTTCCATCCTCTATCTCCTGCAGTTTCCATCCTCTATCCCCTGCAGTTTGCATCCTCTGTCCCCTGCAGTTTCCATCCTCTATCCTCTGCAGTTTCCATCCTCTATCCCCTGCAGTTACCATCCTCTATCCCCTGCAGTTTCCATCCTCTATCCCCTGCCGTTTCCATCCTCTATCCCCTGCCGTTTCCATCCTCCACCCTCCCTGTAGCCTTCATCCCCGTGCACAGCCTGCTGCACTCTGCACCCCTCTCTCACACGCCTCTTGTACACTTGTTTATTTGGTCCCACCTTCGCTCCAGCTTCTTTTATGATATTTTGCTCCTTCACGCTGGGTATACTCCATGGCTCCGCCCATCCTAGTCACATGCCTGTGACATCATCGCAGGTCCTGCTGCTCCATATTGTCTCTTCTACTGGGCAGGCTAATACGGCCCTGACGCTGAGGTGAGTCACCTGGTTAGGGTCTAAGCCAGCTTCTGTCGGATGTGACATCATAAACGTTACATAGTGGCGGAAGCTGGTTTAGGGATATTATTATATAGGATATCATGAAATTACATAACATGTGGGAAACCTTTGGAATGGTGAAAGATAATACACAAGATATTTTAATTGACAAATAATTATGTTAATGGTTCGTATTGTTCGTCCATTTCTAAATTGATTCAACAGGATAAGGTAAAGATGAGGGAAACAAGGGGGAAGGGCGAGAAAGGGGTTAGGAAGGGAGGTGGAAGGGGGGGATGATTAGAATAGCTTAACCGGTTCTTCGAGTTTGAAGGTTAACGTCTGGGTATTTGACGTTTAATTGGCCAATATTGGATCAACTTGATGGAAAAAGAAGCGGTTCCAAGAAGACCATTTCTTTTTATATTTCCTTTGGAGGTTGTTCCTCATGGAGAACATATGTTCGTAAGAGTTGTGCACTGCAATAGTTCCGATTAAAGCTTCGAGCGTGGGTGGGTTGGAGTCTTTACATTGAGTTACAATGCAGTTTTTGGAGGTGAGCAATATGTGCACGATGATGGCTCTAAAGTCTGGTGGGGTGTCGTTGATTCTGATTAAGAGCAATGCTAGTTCTGGTGTAAGGTCTACATTGAGGCCTGTGATGCCATTAATCAAGAGGTGCACTTCTCCCCAAAAAGAGGATGGAGATTTCCCAGAAGATATGAGTCATTGTGCCTGGGTTTCCACAATTCCTGCAACACAATGGAGAGATTGCACTCAAAAATTTGTTGAGCCTTGTGGAGGTGAAGTATCACCTAGTAAGGGATTTATAATATGCTTCAATTAACACTGAGCAGGAGAGACTTTTGTAGACTGTTTTGATTGTATCCTCAATTAGGTTAGTGGGAAGTGGAATCTGGAGTTCTTTGCTTCAGGACTCCAATCCTGTAGAATACAGTAGCGTTGAGTCAAGGTTGAAGTTTTTGTATATGGCTTTGAGTGACCAGAAATGCTCAACTGGTTAAAGCGCAAGAGTTGAGTAACTTTCATCGGTAAGTGTGAATTCAAGTTTTAGTATAAGGGAAGGGAAAGGGGATATTACTCACCACGGCTTCCAGAGGCTGTTAGTGCTTGAAGTAATGGCTGGTTCCCATTCACTTGAACAAATATTGAAGGAACTCCGGCACCAGACTTGTTGCAGTTAAAATTCCAGATCTTTATTCAGACATCCTTAAAAGCATTAGTGGGGTACGCAGCCCCCTTCCTCCACGCGTACCCCACTAATGCTTTTAAGGATGTCTGAACAAAGATCTGGAATTTTAACTGCAACAAGTCTGGTGCCGGAGTTCCTTCAATATTTGTAAATTCAAGCTGCTTCTGTTGAGTCTGCATTTGATTTTGTTCCAACTTCCCAGCTCTCCATCAGGAAAGCCGAAACTTAGTTTTGAGTGATGAGAAGGACAGTAGTTGGTGTTCTTCATTAAGTATGTCTGAGAAGTTTTTGACTCCATGGTTTTTCCAAACCGTGACATTAATGTCGGTCGATAGTTGCGGGAGAAGGTCTATTGAGATCCAATCTGGAGAAGACGTATGGTGTGTGGTAGATGATTTCGCAACTAAAGACCTCCAAGATCTATAGTAGCTTTAAGAGTGGGTTCCTTTGGCAGTTTTTTGGTTTTATCACACAAGTAGGAAAGTAAGATCCATTTGAGTTCTTTTGTGGGGTTTGTAGTGCTTTCTTTTTCTGTCCATCTCGGTTTATGTTCGGTTTCCCACCATTTTTGGCTGTGTTTAATTAACTTTGAGTGGAAGTATGCAGATATGTTGGGTAAAGCTAGACCACCGTTGAGTTTACTTTTTTGGAGGGTGGTGAGAGAAATTCTGTTTTTTTTCCCTCCCCAAATAAAGGTAGTTAGTTGGGTTTGGATTTTTTTACACCAGGTTTTGTTAGCATGGAGGGGAATAGAGCGAAATATGTAAAGAATCTTGGGCAGAATGAAGAATTTATATGCCTCTATTCTACCTAGCCATGATAACTCTGTTTTGGAAATATGGTTTAAGTCAGATTTTATTGTATTATATATTTTTTCTAGATTTATATCATAAATTTTAGCAATGGGTTTTGTTTTTATAATTACTAGGTAGTTTAGGGTTTCTTTGTCCCATGCTAGGTCATTTTCTTGTTGAAGGGTGTTGAGTGTTTGTTGTGACAGGTTGAAACAGAGTACTTGGGTTTTGGCGATGTTTATTTTATAGTGAGAGACTTCTGCAAATTCACTCATAAGTGAAAGTAGGTTACGCATAGACGACACTGGATCTTCGAGGGTTAGTATTATATCATTTGTAAAAAGACTTATTTTGTAGGTTTTTTGGTTTAGAGTAATACCTGCAATTAAAGAGGTGGTTCGGATTTTTTCCGCTAGTGTTTCTATGAATAAGTTAAATAACGAGGGCGAGAGGGGGCAACCGTGTCTCATGCCATTGGTTAGTATAAAGGGGTTAGACAAATGATTATTTGTGAAGATTCTTGCTGAGGGATGGTGTAAAGGGCTTGAATAGTGTTAAGAATAGGTCCCTTGATTCCAAATTTTTGTAGAACTTCAAATAGGTATCCCAAGTGGACCCTGTCGAACGCCTTTTCGGCAACGACAGAGACCATTATCATGGGGGCACCCGAGATCTCGGCGTGGGCTCTCAGGTTCAGGAGTCTTCTTGTTGCATCAGTTGAGTTCCTTTTTTGTGTGAATCCCACCTGGTCTTGATGGATTAAATTCGAGGTAATTTTTTGTAATCTGGAATTAATGGCTTTAGAAATAATTTTTATATCTGCATTGAGAAGGGCGATGGGTCTATAATTTGACACGAGATCTTTGTCTCCTTTATTTTTTGGAATCACTGATATGATTGCTTGAAGTAAATCCTGTGGGATTGTTTGGTCTTTATCAGAAAGGGAGTTGATTAGTTTGGTGATGAAGGGCGTGAGGATATTTACGTATGTCATGTAGTATTCGTTTTGAAGACCATCGGGGCCTGGGAATTTGCTTTTTTTTAAGTGTATTGATGGTGTTTTTAATTTCCTGTTCAGTATAACGTTGGTTGACTTTAGATAAGTCATTTTCCGTTAGAGTCGGGAGTTTTATGGTGTCTAGAAAAGTTTTGATTTTTCTTGGAGAAGGTTGGGGTTCTAAGTGGTCATCTTTCAGGTTATAAAGGTTCTGTAGAAGTCTACAAACACGTTAGAGATTTCAGGGAGAGTTTTCTTAAGGTGGTTGTCCTTATCTTTGATTTGATGGATACTGGTTTTTGATCTTCGGATTTTGATTATGTTCACAAAAATTTTGGATGGTTTACTCATATTAGAGTAAAAGTTTGATTTGGAAATGCGTGCAATTCTGTCGAAATCAGATGCTAGAAGGGATTTGAGTTGGACCCGAAGTTTAAGGAGGTCTTTATGTTTACTTTTGAGGGGTTAGAGATAATATCATTCTCCATTGTGGTAATTTGTTGAATTAGGTTTTTAGTACTAGCCTGTTGGGCTTCTTTGTGTTTTGAATTTAAGTGCATTAAAGTTCCTTTTAGAACTGCCTTGTGGGCGGACCATAGCGTGGAAATGGAAATGTCAGGGGTATTGTTTTCTTTTAAGTACAGCTGGAGCGTTTCTTGTATTTCTAATTTGTATTGAGGGTGTGTGAACAGATATGATTTGGCTCTCCATGGGGAGTGGTTATTAAAGGGGGGACTGTTAGATATCTCAAATAAAACAGGGGAGTAATCCGACCACGTTCTTGGGAGAACACTGATGGATTTGATTTTTGATAGTGAGTGGATGTCTGTTAGAACAAGGTCAATTCTGGAAAACGACTTGTGGACGTGAGAATAATGGGTAAATTCAATGGAAGAGGAGTTTAAGCACCTGAATGCATCAAAGAACTCTTCCTTTTGTAAGAGGGGGTTGATTTGTGTATTAATGTTCCTTGTTTTGTTTGAAGAGTCTAGGAGTGGGTTGGGAACAATGTTGTAGTCACCAAACACCAGAAGTATCCCTTTTTGATTGTCCTGTATTAAATTAAGAACACGTTTGAGATAGGTAATTTGGCCGTTGTTGGGGATATATATGTTTGCGAGTGTGTATGTGACTTCATTAATTTTGCAAATCAAAATTATGTATCTACCATCATCATCTTTGATTCATTTGGCTTCTTCAAATGTAATGGATTCTTTAATAATAATTTCTACTCCTGCCTTCTTCTTGCTGTTAGAAGAGAGGTAGATTTGGGTAAATTTCTTGTTGCTGAACTTGGGTGGGTTCGTCAATGTGAATCTGGTCTCCTGAATTCCGGCTATGTCTACTTGATTACCGTAGTTTTGATCTCTTTCCATACATTGAAGCGTTTCTGGGGTGAGTTCAAGCCATTAGCATTAAGGGACATGAATTTAAGCGCCATGTTACTAGGTTAAGCAATTAATGTGAGTATGCAATTTGAAGGGGGGGGATTGGGTAGAAAAGGAAAGTAGGGAGGATCTCAGAACCGGGGGGTAACTGAAAACTTAACTGCGAGTTTATTAACTACTTATGAACTAAGTGCAACCTAGGGTCTTGCACGTGGAGGAAGAGTTCAAGGAAACTGTTGTAAGTCTTCCTCTTAGGCTAACGTTAGGGCCTTTGGTGCATGTTTTGTTTTTGAGCCTGTCAAAGAGTTAAATGGGAGAGTTACTCACTAATTTGTAGGTGTTTAAAGTTTAAGGCCTTCAGTGACATCTTCTATTGAGATTTGTTTCTGTTTGTAGGAGAAGGTGACGGCGGTGGTCGGCCGACCCCATCTGTATGTGATCTGCTGTTTTCTCAGGATCTCCGTAATTGGCATGAGGGACCTCCTTTTCATAGCAGTATCCTTTGATATATCTGAGAATATCTTTAGTTTTCGTATGGCGTTGGCAGGTACCATTTTGCCTAGTGAAGTTGTTGATTTTGTCTTTCGTCTGAAAGAAAGTGAATTTAACAATGACATCACGAGGAGTATCTTCAGGGATGTGTGGTGGTTTAGGGAGTCTATGAGCCCTTTCTATAGAGTGTTCTATTTCTGGCAGAGAGGGGATCACTTTTTTTGTTAGGTTTTTGATGTGAGGGATTAGCTCATGGGGTTTTATTTGTTCTGAAATTCCCCGAATTTTTAGATTAGATCTGCGGTCACGGTCTTCTCTGTCTATAATTCTATCCGTGAGATGTTTGATTTCCCCTTTAGCTTTGGTCAATTCCGAGCTGTAGATTTTTAATTCCTTTCTTAGGCTCTCTACATCTTTTTCATTTGTGTATAATCGCGTATTAATAGTATTAATTGTGGACTTAATGTCTGTACATTGTTCTTTCATCTCTTCTTTCAGGGATGAGAATAATTGGAGGAAGAACTTTTTATCAGGGAGTTGGTTTCGATCAGGGTCATGGTTGGGATCACTTTCGTCTTGGTTGATCTTAATTTTCTGCCTCGCTGGGCTTCTGAACTGCATTTGTGCCTCGTCTCTAGTAGGTAGACTAATGTTAGGGTGGGAGGGTGAATCCATCTCCTTTCTTTTGGAGCTGGCGTGGGTGACTTCGAATACCATTATTTCTTCAGGTACATTTGATCTATCTAATAGAGGAAGAGTTTTAGAGTTGTTATCTCTGTCCTTTTTGGGTTTACCTGGGCTATGTGTCAGGGTTGGTATTTTACTTTTGGAGTTTAGTTGTTGAGCCTCCATAGTTGAGTCAATGTTGTTCGAATTCGAGTTGGATCTGGGTTTAGTAGGCATTAGTTCTTTGAACAATTAGGTTAATAATACTAGAGGTTGGTTGAGGTTAGTTAAATATGAAATTTGTTGAATGGTTATGTAATATTATATCCTTTGGTATTCTTGGTGTAAGAGGCGGATTTCACCCTGACTGGAGAACTTCGTGCCAAATAAGTAAAAGATCCCCCTGTATAGTTTAAGAGTCAGTTGTTGACAGATTCTTAATTTCTCAGATTTGGGGTATTTGCTGTGAATCAGAAATGCTGTGGTT
This sequence comes from Allobates femoralis, assembly GCA_033576535.1. Taxonomy (NCBI): domain Eukaryota; kingdom Metazoa; phylum Chordata; class Amphibia; order Anura; family Aromobatidae; genus Allobates; species Allobates femoralis. The sequence goes on from JARQOC010000003.1 coordinate 17,161,744, forward strand.
CTGAGTGTTGTCAGAATTGGGTATAGTTTGTTAAGTAGTGCATATACTTATCTGAATTGAGTTCAGTTTGGTATTCCTCCTTGAAGTGGTGTGTGTGAGAGTTCTGGAAGTCCTGAGTCTGCGTAGCTGGCTGGCGTTGGGGGCCCAATAACCCCACTTACTTGTAAGATTCCTCTTGTTTGTATCTTTACCTGAACAGTTGATTTACGGTCACTGCAGGTGATCTTATGGTAACTGGAAACTGCTGTGTTCCTCTTTTAACAGAGTGGTGTCTTTAGAGGTATGTGATGGCTGGGCCGTTTGTTCCTTTTCCCTGCAAGGATTGTTCTGCCTATTGTGTTCGGCCAAGACAGAACAAAGAAAATCCCCTTGAAGAATTGCGTTTATGGCGCTGTGAACTAGGCGGCGTCACCTGCTTGATATATACTGTGCTTTAGCTGGAGAGGCAGCAGTCAGAAACTGGTCTGCTCTGATTCTGCCAGTCCACCTCTGGGAGACAGTGACTATTAGGTATATAGCGGTGTTCCAGTAGTAAAAGGGTTAATAGAGCAATGTTATTTGTGTCTTGGGAGAGTTTACTGCGCAGCCGCAGCCTCTGACTGCTTCTGCTCCCTCCTTCACCAAGCTACGTCACAGTGCAGGGCATCACCACAGTGGCGTGGACCTCTTTCTGCTAAGGGGATCACTCCGCCAGCCGTTTCTGCCAGCAGTAAAGTAGTTCCCGGGCTTTTCAGAGGACCCGGCAGACTGCAAATCTTGCCGGCACCACCATGCCGAGGGGCGATGCAGCGGAAGACCGAGGACAAGTCAGCCCCCCACCTCTCTGCCTGAGTACTGGACGCAAGTATGCCGAGCAGAGCGGAGCAGTCTCTCCCGTGAATCGCAGCGCTCCTGCAGTACACCACAACACCGGGGACACAGTAGAGCAGCACCTCCAAGCGACAGCCACCGCCGGTCCTCTTCCCACCGATCACCACCACTCCAGAGTGGCAGAGCTATTGTCCGAGATGGCGCCGCTCTTCAGGTACTGTGAGGGAGACAGGGCCCTCTCGGATAGGAGTGAACCTATGGGTATTAAGTTGACAAACTTGCCTTATTTGTTCTCTAGTCGATTTTGAGTAGACTCTCTGTTTTGGGTGGATGGAATGTCTTTGGAAGGCATTCAATCCTTCGCTTTAAGGGTAAGCACCAGGAGCTCCTAGGAAATGTGCCTTCACATGGAGCTGCAGGCCACGCCTCTCTTCCTAGACAGGAGATTTTGTAAACACTGAGCTGATTGGGATTACAAACACTTCTGCAGTTGCAGATCTTCTCTTTCATGATTATCAGCATAGCTGTATCTCCCTCCCCTCACTCACTGCTGGGATATGAAAGCTGATGGTGTTTATAATCACACTCAGCTGTGCTCTATAATACTTAATAGGTATAAAGATCAAGATTCAGAGCTGAGCTCTATCATTACATTTCACAGGAGAAAGCATCTTCTTCTGACCTCCAGTTCTGGGCACTACATTAAAAAAAAAATCAACAAACTGGAGCACGTTTAGATAAGAGTGTCAAAAATGGTGACCAGTCTGCAGAGCATGTCCTATGAGCTAACTGATACAGGAATTGGGAATTTTTTTCATGCAAAAAATAGACTGAGAGGAGACTTAATAGCTGTCTACAAATATCTTCAGAGCTGTCACATTGTAGAGGTATCAGTCTTATTCTCATTTGCACAAGGAAAGACTGGAAACAATGGGATGAAACTGAATGGAAGGAGACACAGATTAGATATTAGAAAAAAAACATTTTGACAGTAAGGCCCCGTCACACGGTGCGACGGGTCTGGGGATGTTGGCGGCGAATGGCGGGGGGGCGCACGCTTTGCCACCCCTGCCAGCGTCGCCGTCCCCCGTTTAGACGGTGCGACTCCTCCAGCCCCACGCTGGTGACCTGTCGGGCGGCATCGCCGCCGGGGTGTCTGAGAACCCCGGCGGTGATGCATGACAATGGGAGCCTATGGCTCCCATCGCCTGACAGGTCGCCGGCGCCCGGATACATGGGGCGATGTGTGCACATCGCCCCATGATGGTCGCCAGGTTTCACAGCACTGCTGTGAAACCAGGCGACTGGCTGGGACCGGTGACATCGCCCCTTTGCATGGGGCGACGTAGGGGCAATGACGCTGGCGATAGGGGGCCTTAGGGTGATCAACAAGTGGAACAGGCAGCCATGAGAGGTGGTGAGTTCTCCTTCAATGGAAGTCTTCCAACAGAGGCTGGAAAGACATCTGTTTGGGATGATTTTAAGATTCCTACTTTGAGCAGGGGGTCTGACCAGATGATCCAGTAGGTCCCTTTACACAATGATCCAGGTCCCTCCACACGATGACACAGTTGTTCCCTTCACACAATGACCCAGGAGGTCCGTTCCTAGTCTACATTTCTATGATTCTATGATTCTGGAGACTTTATTTGCACTTTTTTCCCCTGCATGCCTCAAGAAAAAATCTTTGGTAATGTCCAGTTAGGCTTATGATAAATTATATCATAAATGTAAAAGCAAATCTCAACACAATAGAGATGAGAAATGAAAAAAATGAAAACCTACATTGTGTTAAGCTCTATAACGACTATTCCATGATGTGACCAGATCAGATGGATTATGACGGATCTGTACATACCTTGGCCAAGAAACTGCAAAAACACTCATGCATGTGCCATTATCTCCCAGCTTGACTACTGCAAACTCCTGCTCCTTGGCTGACCCTCTGACACTCTTGTACCCCTCCAATGTATCCTAAACTCTGCGGCCTGACTAATCCACCTGTCTCCCCGCTACTCCCCGGTCTCTCTTCTCTGATAAACCATTCACTGGCTCCCCATTTCTCAGAGGCCCCATTTCAAAACCCTAACTATGACATACAAAGCCATAGACAATCTGTCTCCTCCATACATCTGTGATATGGTCTCCTGGTACTTACCTTTATACAACCTGCAATCCTCACAATATCTCCTTCTCTACTCCCCTCTTATCTCTTCTTTCCACAACTACATAAAATATTTCTCCCGTGCTTCCCCCATTCTCTGGAACTCTCTGCCCCAAAACATCAGGCTCTCGCCTACCATGGAAACCTTCAATGGGAATCAGAAGACTTATCTTTTCTGACAAACTACAATCTGCAGTGATCCTCAGTCCACCAAACCGCCACACGACCAGATCTACCCTCTCCTACTGTATCCTCACCCATCCCCTGTATACTGTGAGCCCTCGCCAGCAGAGGCCTCTCACATCCTGTACCTGTCTGTGCCTTGTATTGTTCATGAATATTGCATTTGTCCATGTATGCCCATCTATTATATAATCGCGAATCGGAAAAGCGCCCTCCGCGCGCACTTTCCGATGTCGTCATGTGGATACGAATTTAACATTGGGCGCGAAGCGCCCAATGCTGCGCGAGCAATGGCCGCGAGGCCATTGCGAGTCGCTGGCCCAGGGCGAGCAATGGCCGCGAAGCGGCCATTGCGAGCCGCTGGCCCAAAATCGATCCACAGGCTCGGCCATAACCTTAGCGATTTACCGCTCAGGTAGCGTGAGCAATGGCCGCGAGGCCATTGCGAGTCGCTGCCTGAGCCGCAACTCGCTCCCCGGGGACCATGGAGCGGAGGCGGCACAGCCGCCTCCGCTCCCCGCAACTCGCCACCCCAATGTCCGCACAGCCTCCCCCAGGTCCAAACAGGCCCCCCATGTCCGCACAGGCCCCCCCCCATGTCCGCACAGGCCCCCCCCCCATGTCCGCACAGGCCCCCCCCCCCCATGTCCGCACAGGCCCCCCCCCCATGTCCGCACAGGCCCCCCCCCAATGTCCGCACAGCCCCCCATGTCCGCACACCCACCCCCAACCAAGCCACAGAAGCCCATAATACTGTAGTGTACACCGCTATAGTATACTACAGTCCCATGCCCATAAGCGCCATGGGACTGTAGTATACCATCGCGCTGTACACTACAGCCCCCTGCCGCCTGCCGCTCTAAGCCACTACGCGCTTAGTGTACACCGCTATAGTATACTACAGTCCCATGCCCATAAGCGCCATGGGACTGTAGTATACCATCGCGCTGTACCCTACAGCCCCCTGCCGCCGCACCCCTACACGCTAAGCCCCGACCGCCCATACTACTGTAGTGTACACCGCTATAGTATACTACAGTCCCATGCCCATAAGCGCCATGGGACTGTAGTACACCATCGCGCTGTACACTACAGCCCCCTGCCGCCGCACCCCTACACGCTAAGCCCCGACCACCTAACCCCCGACCCGCAGCATACTAAGCCCCCGCCGATACCTCCTAAGCCCCGCCGTCTACCCCCTAAGCCACCGCCGCCCTTAAGCTCCTACCCCCTAAGCCCCGCAGCAGCCCCTAAGCCCCTACCCCCTAAGCCCCGTAGCATCCTAGGCCCCCGCCGATACCCCCTAAGCCATGCCGCCTACCCCCTAAGCCCCTACCCCCTAACCCCCGTAGCATCCTAGGCCCCCGCCGATACCCCCTAAGTCCGCCGCACCCATACACGCTAAGCCCCGACAACCTAACCCCCGACCCGCAGCATCCTAAGCCCCCGCCGATACCCCCTAAGCCCCGCCGTCTACCCCCTGCCCCTATCGCTAAAGCCCTACACCCTAAGCCCCCAAAGTCCCCTAACCTAACGCCGCTCTCACCTAAGGCCCTACACCCGAAGCCCCCGCCGTCCCCTAACCTAACGTCCCCGTGTTTCACTTACATGCCTTCAAGTCATCTGATCGTCCGTCCGGCCAGGCGTCCTCTTCCTCCGGCCCCGGGGGTCTTCTCTCTTCCTTCCGCCATCTCCGCCTCTTCGTCCGGCCCCGGGGATCTTCTGTCTTCTTTTCGCAAACTTCCATCTCCGACGTCCTCTTCCTTCTCATTAACATAGAATGGACGAAAAATCCGCCATTCTACCTTAATGAGATCTGAGGCCCTCTTCTGATTGGTCGCTGTATACTGCCCTCAGCCAATCAGAAGAGCCCCTCATTTATTTATTATTTTTTAATTATTTTTAAATTATTTTTTTTATTATTTAATTTATTTATTTTTTTTAAGTCAGACTGAGACACAGTTCTCATTCAGGTCCGCCTTTTTTTTTTTTTTTAATTATTATTTTTATTTAATTATTTATTATTTTTTATTTATTTATTTTATTCTTTTTTAATTATTTTTAAATCATTTTTTTTATTATTTAATTTATTTATTTTTTTAAAGTCAGACTGAGACACAGTTCTCATTCCGGTCCGCCTTTTTTTTTTTTTAAATTATTATTTTAATTTAATTATTTATTATTTTTTATTTATTTTTTTTATTATTTTTAAATTATTTTTAAATCATTATTTTTATTATTTAATTAATTTATTTTTTTACTTGCGACAGTGAGACACAGTTCTCATTCCGGTCCGCCTTTTTTTTTCCCATTGACGTACATTAGCGGTGTGTCGGCGATTTTATGGCCGTCCACCTGGTTCTATTTGTCGGCCCTAAAATCGCGGACACACCGCTAATGCATCTCTATGGGCAGTCAGCCCGATTTCGGATTAAACGCCGACCAATCAGATTTCGAGCTGTGACTGCCCATAGAGATGCATTAGCGGTGTGTCCGCGATTTTAGGGCCGACACATAGAACCAGGTGGCCGGCCCTAAAATCGCGGACACACCGCTAATGCATCTCTATGGGCAGTCAGCCCGATTTCGGATTAAACGCCGACCAATCAGATTTCGAGCTGTGACTGCCCATAGAGATGCATTAGCGTGTGTCCGCGATTTTAGGGCCGACACATAGAACCAGGTGGCCGGCCATAAAATCGCCGACACACCGCTAATGTATGTCAATGGGAAAAAAAAAGGCGGACCGGAATGAGAACTGTGTCTCACTGTCGCAAGTAAAAAAATAAATAAATTAAATAATAAAAATAATGATTTAAAAATAATTAAAAAATTAATAAAAAAAATTAATAAAAAATAATAAATAATTAAATAAAAATAATAATAAAAAAAAAAAAAAGACGGACCGGAATGAGAACTGCGTCTCAGTCTGACTTAAAAAAATAAATAAATTAAATAATAAAAATAATGATTTAAAAATAATTAAAAATTAATAAAAAAATAAATAAAAAATAATAAATAATTAAATAAAAATAATTTTTTTAAAGTCAGACTGAGACACAGTTCTCATTCCGGTCCGCCTTTTTTTTTTTTTAATTATTATTTTAATTTAATTATTTATTATTTTTTATTTATTTTTTTTATTATTTTTAAATTATTTTTAAATCATTATTTTTATTATTTAATTTATTTATTTTTTTAAAGTCAGACTGAGACACAGTTCTCATTCCGGTCCGCCTTTTTTTTTTTTTTTAATTATTATTTTTATTTAATTATTTATTATTTTTTATTAATTTTTTTTATTGTTTTTTAATTATTTTTAAATCATTATTTTTATTATTTAATTTATTTATTTTTTTACTTGCGACAGTGAGACACAGTTCTCATTCCGGTCCGCCTTTTTTTTTCCCATTGACATACATTAGCGGTGTGTCGGCGATTTTATGGCCGTCCACCTGGTTCTATTTATCGGCCCTAAAATCGCGGACACACCGCTAATGCATCTCTATGGGCAGTCAGCTCGATTTCGGATTGAACGCCGACCAATCAGAATTTGAGCTGTGACTGCCCATAGAGATGCATTAGCGGTGTGTCCGCGATTTTAGGGCCGACACATAGAACCCGGTGGCCGGCCATAAAATCGCCGACACACCGCTAATGTATGTCAATGGGAAAAAAAAAGGCGGACCGGAATGAGAACTGTGTCTCACTGTCGCAAGTAAAAAAATAAATAAATTAAATAATAAAAATAATGATTTAAAAATATTTAAAAAATAATAAAAAAAATTAATAAAAAATAATAAATAATTAAATAAAAATAATAATTAAAAAAAAAAAAAGGCGGACCGGAATGAGAACTGTGTCTCAGTCTGACTTAAAAAAAATAAATAAATTAAATAATAAAAATAATGATTTAAAAATAATTAAAAATTAATTAAAAAAATAAATAAAAAATAATAAATAATTAAATAAAAATAATAATAAAAAAAACATAAAAAGGCGGACCACAATGAGAACTGTCTCTCAGTCTGACTTAAAAAAAAAAAAAAAATTAAATAATAAAAAAAATTATTTAAAAATAATAAAAAATAATAAAAAAAAAATTAAAAAATAATAAATAATTAAATAAAAATAATAATTAAACAAAAATAAAAAGGTGGACCAGAATGAGAACTGTGTCTCAGTCTGACTTAAAAAAAATAAATAAATTAAATAATAAAAAAATTATTTAAAAATAATTAAAAAATAATAAACAACAAAAAAAAAAAATAAATAAATAATTAAATAAAAATAATAATTAAAAAAAAAAAAAAAAGGCGGACCTGAATGGAGACTCTTTGGAAAGAGTGTCCATTCAACGCCCAATCAGCACTCACGTTACGCCCCCCCGCCATTTTGTGCTTTCAAACGCCCAATCAGCACTCACTTTACGCCCCCCCCGCCATTTTGTGGTTTCAAATTTCACAGCCCAGTTTATAAGGCGCGAAATTTGAAATCACAAATCATTTCGCCTACCCGCTACCTCGAAGACGGACTGCCGGATTCCGAGGCCGCAAGAAGACTCGCTTCTGGATTTACCGAAGCAAGCTTCAAAACGACCGCTACTACCCTACAGCTAAGATATCCTTTCTGAGCTTAAAACCTTTCTTTTATTTTACCTTTTTTTACCGCTCCCCAGCCCACACACTACCACTACCGCCGCCGCTCCCCAGCCCTCACAGCACCGCTCCCGCCGCCGCCGCTGCTGCTCCCCAGCCCCGATTATGTCCTCACAGCCCCACCCCCCCGCCAATAGCTACCCCGGGACCATGGAGCGAGTCGCTGCCTGAGCCGCAACTCGCTCCCCCATGTCCGACACCCCGCCGCCGCCGCCATGTCCGCACACCCGCCGCCATGTCCGCACACCCGCCGCCATGTCCGCACACCCCCGCCATGTCCGCACACCCGCCGCCATGTCCGCACACCCGCCGCCATGTCCGCACACCCCGCCGCCATGTCCGCACACCCGCCGCCGCCGCCGCCATGTCCGCACACCCGCCGCCGCCATGTCCGCATACCCGCCGCCATGTCCGCACACCCGCCGCCATGTCCGCACACCCGCCGCCATGTCCGCACACCCGCCGCCGCCGCCATGTCCGCACACCCGCCGCCCACCGCCATGTCCGCACACCGCCGCCGCCGCCATGTCCGCACACCCGCCGCCATGTCCGCACACCCGCCGCCATGTCCGCACACCCGCCGCCATGTCCGCACACCCGCCGCCATGTCCGCACACCCGCCGCCATGTCCGCACACCCGCCGCCATGTCCGCACACCCCCGCCGCCCCGCATGTCCGCACACCCGCCGCCGCCATGTCCGCATACCCGCCGCCATGTCCGCACACCCGCCGCCATGTCCGCCACACCCTCCGCCATGTCCGCACACCGCCGCCGCCGCCATGTCCGCACACCCGCCGCCCGCCATGTCCGCACACCCGCCGCCGCCATGTCCGCACACCTGCCGCCGCCATGTCCCACACCCCCCGCCGCCATGTCCGCACACCCCGCCGCCGCCATGTCCGCACACCCGCCGCCATGTCCGCACACCGCCCGCCGCCATGTCCGCACACCCGCCGCCGCCGCCATGTCCGCACACCCGCCGCCGCCGCCATGTCCGCACACCCGCCGCCGCCGCCATGTCCGCACACCCGCTCCCGCCGCCATGTCCGCCCCCGCTCCTCGCTATCCATGCCCTCCCTAAAGCCCTAACCCAACCCCCCGCCGTCCCCTAACCTAACGCCGCTGTCACCTAAGGCCCTACACCCGAAGCCCCCGCCGTCCCCTAACCTAATGCCGCTGTCACCTAAGGCCCTACACCCGAAGCCCCCGCTGTCCCCTAACCTAACGCCGCTGTCACCTAAGGCCCTACACCCGAAGCCCCCGCCGTCCCCTAACCTAACGCCGCTGTCACCTAAGGCCCTACACCCGAAGCCCCCGCCGTCCCCTAACCTAACGTCCCCGTCGATCACTTACATGCCTTCAAGTCATCTGATCGTCCGTCCGATCCACAAGTCCTCCGTCCGGCCAGGCGTCCTCTTCCTCCGGCCCCGGGGCTCTTCTCTCTTCTTTCCGCCATCTTCGCCTCTTCGTCCGGCCCCGGGGATCTTCTGTCTTCTTTTCGCTAACTTCCACCTCCGACGTCCTCTTCCTTTCTGATTGGTCGCTGTATACTGCCCTCAGCCAATCAGAAGAGCCCCTCTTTTTTTATTATTTTTAAATTATTTTTAAATCATTTTTTTTATTATTTAATTTATTTATTTTTTTAAAGTCAGACTGAGACACAGTTCTCATTCCGGTCCGCCTTTTTTTTTTTTTTTTAATTATTATTTTTATTTAATTATTTATTATTTTTTATTAATTTTTTTTATTATTTTTTAATTATTTTTAAATCATTATTTTTATTATTTAATTTATTTATTTTTTTACTTGCGACAGTGAGACACAGTTCTCATTCCGGTCCGCCTTTTTTTTTCCCATTGACATACATTAGCGTGTGTCGGCGATTTTATGGCCGCCCACCTGGTTCTATTTCTCGGCCTTAACATCGCGGACACACCGCTAATGCATCTCTATGGGCAGTCAGCCCGATTTCGGATTGAACGCCGACCAATCAGAATTCGAGTTGACTGCCCATAGAGATGCATTAGCGGTGTGTCCGCGATTTTAGGGCCGACGAATAGAACCAGGTGGCCGGCCATAAAATCGCCGACACACCGGTAATGTATGTCAATGGGAAAAAAAAAGCGGACCGAATGAGAACTGGTCTCACTCGCAAGTAAAAAAATAAATAAATTTAATAATAAAAAAAATAATTTAAAAATAATTAAAAAATAATAAAAAAAATAAATAAAAAATAATAAATAATTAAATAAAAATAATAATTAAAAAAAAAAATTTTTAAATAAAAAAATAATTTAATAATACAAAAAAATTTTAAAAATTAAAAAAAAAAAATTACAAAAATAATTAAAAAAAAAAAATAATACTAATATACTGTAATAATAATGCTATAATCCTAATATTATGCTATTAATGCTAATATTTATGCTATTAATGCTAATATTTATGCTATTAATGGTAATAATTATGCTATTAATGGTAATAATTATGCTATTAATGCTAATTATGTTATTAATGGTAATAATTATGCTATTAATGGTAATAATTATGCTATTAATGGTAATAATTATGGTATTAATGGTAATAGTTATGCTATTAATGGTAATAATTATGCTATTAATGCTAATAATTATTCTATTAATGGTAATAATTATTCTATTAATGGTAATATTTATGCTATTAATGCTAATAATTATGCTATTAATGGTAATAATTATGCCATTAATGCTAATAATTATGGTATTAATGCTAATATTATGGTATTAATGCTAATTATGCTATTAATGCTAATTATGGTATTAATGGTAATATTTATGCTATTAATGGTAATAATTATGCTATTAATGCTACTATTATTGTTATTGATGATGCTATTGATGATGGTTTTGATGATGGTTTTGATGATGCTATTGATGATGCTATTGATGATGGTTTTGATGATGGTTTTGATGATGGTTTTGATGATGATTTTGATATTTTATGGTATTGGTATTATGCATGCACATAATAATTATGCATAATGTAATTAGTATTAATGCTAATAATTATGCTATTAATGGTAATTAATGCTATTAATGCTAATAATTATGGTATTAATGCTAATAATTATGGTATTAATGCTAATAATTATGCTATTAATGGTAATATTTATGCTATTAATGGTAATAATTATGCTATTAATGGTAATAATTATGTATTAATGCTAATAATTATGTTTAATGCCAATAATTATGGTATTAATGCTAATAATTATGGTATTAATGCTAATAATTATGGTATTAATGCTAATATATGCTATTAATGGTAATAATTATGGTATTAATGGTAATAATTATGTATTAATGCTAATAATTATGCTATTAATGCTAATAATTATGGTATTAATGCTAATAATTATGCTATTAATGCTAATAATATGTATGATATTATATTATGATAATATATGATGCTATTATATGCTATTATGAGTTTAATGTTTTGATATTTTATGATGTATTGATATGTATTGATATTGATGATATAATATGGCTATTAATGGTTATATTTATGTATTGGTATTATGTATGCTAATAATTATGCTATTAATGTAATAATTATGCTATTAATGCTAATAATTATGCTATTAATGTAATTATGCTATTAATGCTAATAATATGGTATTAATGCTAATAATTATGGTATTAATGCTAATAATTATGCTATTAATGGTAATAATTATGCTATTAATGCTAATAATTATGGTATTAATGCTAATAATTATGCTATTAATGGCTAATAATTATGCTATTAATGCAATAATTATGGTATTAATGCTAATAATTATGCTATTAATGCTAATAATTATGCTATTAATGCTAATAATTATGGTATTAATGCATAATTATGCTATTAATGGTAATATTATGGTATTTATGAGTAATAATATATGGTATTAATGCTAATAATTATGCTATTAATGCTAATAATTATGCTATTAATGCTAATTATGCTATTAATGCTATTATGTATATGGTAATATTATGATTAATGGTAATAATTATGCTATTAATGATATTTTGTTATTGATGATGTATTGATGATGGTTTTAATGATGGTTTGATGATGCTATTGATAGTATTGATATGGTTTTGATGATGTTTGATGATGGTTTGATGAGTTTATATTTATGGTATTGTATATGTATGACATAATAATTATGCTATTAATTTTAATAATTATGCTATTAATGCTAATAATTATGCTATTAATGGTAATAATTATGTATTAATGCATAATTATGGTATTAATGCTAATAATTATGCTATTAATGCTAATAATTATGTATTAATGCAAATAATTATACTATTAATGGTAATAATTATGCTATTAATGCTAATAATTATGTTATTAATGCTAATAATTATGGTATTAATGCTAATAATTATGCTATTAATGGTAATATTTATGCTATTAATGCCAATAATTATGCTATTAATGCTAATAATTATGCTATTAATGGTAATATTTATGCTATTAATGGTAATATTTATGCTATTAATGCTTATAATTATGCTATTAATGCTAATAATAATGCTATTGCTAATATTATTGTTATTGATGATGCTATTGATGATGCTATTGATGATGCTATTGATGATGGTTTTGATGATGGTTTTGATATTTATGGTATTGGTATTATGTATGCACATTCAATGTCCTTAAGTATTCAGTGACCTCTTACTATTATTGATATGAATGAGAAACATGTTTATATATTTGTAATACGTTGTAGGGTAAATTAAAGGACATACAAAACATGATATTTAAATATGTTCATTGTCTATCTGGAACTTATTATTTTCCTTAATAATTATTCTATACTTTTCAAGAATTCTTTTCTCCCAAAAAGCTTTTGTAAAAGCTCTTGCGTACCTATACATCTCCAAGCATAGTATTACCTTTGTATGTTCTAACATGACTTCAAAGGATACTAGCAAGGATGTTGGCGGGTACAAAGCCCATGGATGCGTAAGACACGTGCTAAAGAAACTGAAGAAGAGCGACAATGTCGTTTGGATAAGTCTAAAGCTGAGTATAAGCAACGCATTGCAACGGAGTCGCTGGAACAAAAACAACTACGGTTGGCCAAAAATGCTCAGAAGCTACATCAACGGCGTCAAAAAAAAAAAGCGACACCACCAGTACATCACTCTGCTGATCAGACAGTAACCTCCTCAGTACAACAGTCTGCTGATCAAACTACAAGCTCACCTGTACAATACTCTGCTGATGTAACTCAGTGTGCTGATCAGACAGTAACCTCATCAGTACTACAGTCTGCTGATCCAACTGTAAGCTCACCAGTACTACAGTTTGCTCTAGCTCTTTCTAGCAGTTCACCGGATGAAAGGAGCACAATTCCTCAAGTTTCATCACCGCGCAAAGCAACAGCAAAGCGTAAACATTGTGCTGAGGAGACGTCACGCACAAAACGTTTTCGCCTTGAACAACAACAAACTCCTTTGGAGGCACAAATTGCTCAGGAGTCTTCACTATCCAAACAGAGCCGCTTACGTAAAAGTGGTGCCTCCCGTCGTCAACACCGCAAAAACACGTCTTCTACTGTTACACAAGTGGATCCTGACTCTTTTTCTGCTTTATTAGTTCAACGTCTCATTTATGTCGGTTTGCAGAAAGAAAATCGTATTTACCTACCTACACCTCCCTCTTCATATCCACCTGGATTTACAGATAGTGATTTTGGCATTGTGGAACATACCTGTGGCTGTATGATATTCATATGTAACCATTGTGAAGCTCGACATTTCATGGATGAGATGCCATCGGATAAACAGTATACTCTCTGTTGTCACAAGGGGAAGGTCAAGGTTCGTTACCTCAGTATCCAGAGATGTTGGAATGTATTCTTAAAGGTCAGAGTCCATACAGTCGGAATATGATGGATAACATCAGAAGTATTAATAGTTCATTTGGTTTTGCTTCTATGGGTGCAAGTATTGCTCCCCCACCTGGACATGGCCCTTATTGCTTCCGGATTCATGGCCAAATTTATCACCGTACTGGAACACTACATCCTGCTCCAGATCAAGCTCCTGCTTATGCCCAACTCTACATTTTAGATACTGCCACTGCTAATGACCAACGTTTACAGTGTGATGAAAATAAGAAATGTCATCCTAAATTGATGCGGCTCATTGCTAACTTATTAGATCGCATTAATCCTTTTGTTTCCGCATACAAAATGTTACGTTTTGTTGAACAAGAGGAACAGGAGAAGGCAATTGAAAATGGTACTGTCATGCCTAATATCATCATGGCTCTTAAACAGGATCGAGAACAAGACCCAAGACGTTATAATAAGCCAATTGTTAATGAAGTTGCTGTGGTCTTTGAAAATGCTGATGGAGAGCCGCCTTTCAATAGAGACATTTTAATTCATCTGAAACCTGACCCAAACAATCCTTTAGCTCCAAAAACACAGCAAGTTAGTATTCTCCACAGTAATTTAGATGCTTTACTGTATCAGTTATTTTTTCCGCATGGTGAACAAGGCTGGCATGAGGGACTGAAGCATCAAGGTGAAAATCCACGGAGAATTACACAATTGCAGTATTACTGTTATTTGCTATCTGTACGTCCTGGGTTCAATCCTATTTTAAATGGTGGAAAACTAACGCAACAGTATTTAGTAGATGCGTATATAAAAATTGAGGCTAATCGCTTAAATTTTATACGTCAACATCAAAAAGACTTAAAAGTGGAAGACTATTGCGTACTACAGGAACATCTGCAAAGAAAATCTTTTGAAAAAGGAATTCCTATTGGCAAGACGGTCATTTTACCATCGTCATTTGAAGGCAGTCCCAGAAACATGCAGCAGAGGTATCAAGATGCCATGGCTATTGTTACAAAATTTGGACGGCCAGATCTTTTTATAACAATGACCTGTAATCCCAAATGGAGCGAGATTATCCACAATTTAGAACCATGGCAGAGGGTGGAACACAGACCGGATTTAGTCGCCCGTGTCTTCAAAATAAAATTAGAAGCCCTATTAAAAGATATAAACAGTGGATTATTTGGCAAGATTTGTGCAATGATTCATGTAATAGAATTCCAAAAGCGAGGACTACCACATGCTCACATTTTGGTTATTCTGGATAGCAATTCCAAATTACGCACTGAGGTAGATGTCGATCGTACTGTTTGGGCAGAAATTCCTGACCCATCCGACTATCCTGTGCTCCATCAAATTGTGATGCAACATATGATTCATGGACCCTGTGGACAATTGAACCCCAATTCTCCATGTATGGATATTGGAAAGTGTAAAAAAGGATTCCCAAAAGATTTCCAACCAAAAACTGTAATAGCACACGATGCCTACCCAACTTATCAACGCAATGCAGGACCTTCATTTACACAACGTTCTCACATGGTTGATAATTCTTGGGTTGTTCCCTATAACCCTTTCTTACTATTAAAGTATAAGTGTCATATAAAATGTGGAAATCTGTGCATCCATTCAAAGTGTCAAGTATCTATTCAAATATGTTTACAAGGGGCATGATAAAGCCAATCTGGAAATTTCTCAAACAAACATACAACATGATGAACCTCACCAATTTATGGACTCAAGATACGTCAGTGCACCGGAGGCAGCTTGGAGAATTTTTGCCTATCCAATGCATAAACAATCACACAGCATTGTTCGCCTTGCCGTACATCTGCCACAGTCACAACCCCTTTATTTTCATGAAGATGCTTCTGTTGAGAACATTGCTGCCATGACACATAAAAAATCAACTCTTATGGCCTACTTTGAACTGAATGAGAATGACCCACGTGCTCATGAATACTTCTACCGCCAAATTCCTGAGCACTATGTCTGGAAAGCTGGTGCATGGGAAATTAGGCAGAAACGTGGAACAACAGTCATTGGAAGAATGTATACGGTCAGTATGAAAGATGAAGAACGCTACTATTTACGGTTGTTGTTACTACATGTAAAAGGAGCAACAAGTTTTGAGCACATTAAGACCGTTAATGAAGTCGAGTACCCAACTTTTAAACAGGCAGCAATAGCCCTTGGATTACTTTTGGATGACAGTGTTTGGCGAAATACCTTACTGGATGGCTGTGTTCTAAACATGCCTGCACAGCTTCGGGATATGTTTGCTTACATATGTATCTTTGGTCCTCCTGCTCATCCATTGGAGTTGTGGCAAGAATTTAAAAAAGATTTTATTGAAGACTACTGCCGTGCATATCACCCTAACAATGAGAACTGTGAGCATTGTGAAGGCTATGCAATGACAGATGTTCAAAATGTGTTAAAATTTCATGGCAAAAGCTTTACGGATTTTAATCTACCACGCCCCAAAAGAAAACAACAACTACAACCACAATACGACAAAGAGGAGGAGTTTAGAAGAGCCCAAGAAATGAAAGAAACTTTAAATCAACAACAACTTTTGGCCTATAATGCCATAAATGAAGCATTACAGGATACAAGTCAGCAAGCTAAGTGCTTTTTCATTGATGGCCCAGGTGGCAGTGGGAAAACATATTTGTATGATTTGTTAATTCGTCAAATAAGAGGAGAAGGAGAAACTGTGTCACCTGCTGCCAGTACTGGGATTGCAGCCAACTTATTGGAAGGAGGAAGAACCATCCATTCACTTTACGGGATACCTATTCCAATCAATGAAACGTCTGTGTCAAGAATCAAAAATGATACTGATGCTGCACACCATTTGAAGAGTACTAAACTTTTCATTATTGATGAATCCACTATGCTATCCAAATTCGCACTGCATGTCATTGACCAACTATTAAAGGATGTTATGACCAAAGATATCTCGAAGAAAAATAAAACACCCTTTGGAGGGAAAGTCATTGTTCTGGGAGGAGACTTTCGTCAGTGTCTTCCTATTATTCCTCATGGAACACGAACTGATATCGTAGAGAGCTGCATTAAATATTCCAGACAATGGCAGATTTTCACTCAATTGCCACTACTTGACAACATGCGCTCTGTTGATCCAGAATACAGCAATTGGATACTTAAGCTGGGAAATGGACAATTGACCAATTCTTATAACCTTGGAGATGATGTTATAGAAATCCCTGAAGATATGATTTGCACAGGTTCACTAATATTTGACATTTTTGGTGAAAACATTGTAATTGATGTCAATGACAATGAAAGCATTCATACAGCAGCATCACATGCCATTCTTTGCCCCAAAAATGATGATGTGGATCAGGTCAACTCTAAGATCATGGATTGCATTGCTGGAGAGTATACAGAATACATTAGTGATGATTCCATTGATCCGGATGAGACAGAGGACCCAGAGCAATACCCTGTTGAGTTTTTAAATTCACTTACACCCACGGGGATGCCATCTCATCGTCTGAAATTAAAAATCGGCACCATTGTAATGCTTTTGAGGAACTTCAACAGCAGAAAAGGTCTTTGCAATGGGACTCGCTTAATTGTCACCGGTTTGTTTGCCAACATGATTCGAGCAAGAGTCATTACTGGGTCTGCTGGAGGAAATGTGGTTTTCATTCCCAGGATTGATTTGTGCCCATCAGAAACCGGCTTGCCTTTTAAGTTAAGACGTCGCCAATTTCCTCTGAAGCCAGCTTTTGCCATGACAATAAACAAATCCCAAGGACAAACACTTGAGAAAGTAGGGATTTTTTTGCCAGAACCTGTTTTTGGACATGGACAATTGTATGTGGCTTTTTCAAGAGTGAGAAGACGATCCAATGTAAAAGTGAAAGTGGTGGACACTCCAATCCAAGGAAAATTGCTGCCTAACAGTGACAAAGTTTTTACCAAAAATATTGTCTACAAGAATATTTTGCACTGAACTCTTCCCTATGACTATTCTTCTGTTTATTTATCTTTTGAAAAAAAAAAAAAAAAAAAAAAAATTTACTGTTTTACATTTTATTCTTTTATATACTGATTTCTACTATATTTTTGTGAACACACATTTAAAATAATATGAGAGATGTGTATCATCCACATTTCTACAGTGGGTGATAGAAACCACTATTTCAAGCTCCAGCACTATATGTGCTGAGAGATTTCATTGTCACTCTTTACAGGGAGAGGTTTTTGTGAACAGCTAAGAGACGGGTGGGATGGCTGTTCACACACATCTCATTAGCAAGGTGTGTTCCACATGTTTAGATAGATAGGGACAAACATAAATTATTAATTAGATTCTACCACACCATTTTTCTTAGATTTTTTCACTTTGTTGAGGAATATACTAAATGATAATAATTGATCATGAAGGACTCACCAACAACATACTTGCTGTAATTTTCATAATTGCATATATGTAATTTGTACTTAACTTGCGGTTTGTGCAGACAACATAGTTGCGGCAGTGTCATCCACATCAACTGCAGTCACCTGTGGTTAGTTAGTCGATGCATCTTATGCACCTGCTGGAGCTATGTTAACTCCATTTACCGTAGGTTAACTACAAGTTTTTTTGTTATTGCATGGATATTGCTGCAAGTCTGTAGCTGGTAACTCCTTCTGTATCAATTTACAAAATTTTATTATTTACATCACAATCCTCAAAAAATCTAAGAAAAATTCAGGTATAAAAAATATTTAAATTATATCAATTCGGATTTAGTTAGATTAGGACTCACAAGGCGTAAGGGCATCTTGACGCGATTGGTGGGCTGACACAAACTGGCTGATACACCTATTACTGTTATTAATTCATCAATTTTAATGATTGATGCATTAAGAAGTATTGCTACTTTGTGTTCTAAGACCCTTACAACATAATTATTCAATTTTCCTTATATGATATCAACAATACAAATATATGTAGTTGCTGTAAAGATGTCATTGGAATAATTGGATTATTTAAAAATCTTTAAAAAAACAATAAACATATTCTAGACAACCAATGCATTTGCATTAGTCTAACAGCTATAACTACTATAATCAAATTAACGTACGTTCTAGAATCCCGATGCATTTGCATCGGGCTCACAGCTAGTATCACATATAAAGTGCCATGGAGTAAATGGCGCAATAATAATAATAATAATAATAATTAATAATAATAGATAATAACATGTGAAAACTGGTGAAAGATCCTCTAAGGAGGAAAAAGATAATTTACTGACAGCACAGAGAGATTCTACATGTCACAAACTGTAATATAAATATGTGATGTCCTGATAAATGCTCCAATTACTGGAGATAATGAAGAGGAATCCTAGATTTATATGTTTCTTCCATACAAGCTGATAGAGACGCTTCTATCTCACTGTAACATGGGGTGTAATGTACAGAATCAGTTATTATTGTCACAGGCGGCTATTATATCTCACACTCATTCCTTTCTTTTTCCGAGCAGCTCAGTTTTTCTATTCATTTCAGATTGAAACAAAATAATAAAACATTTTGGGAGAAACACAGAAGCTAAGAGTCCAGCACTGGAAGCCATCACTGCAAATATCTCCACGGCCACCATGTTTTTCCCTCTGGTGCTCAGATAAGCCGGGATCATGGAGATCCAGACACTGATGAACACCAGCATGCTGAAGGTGATGTACTTGGCCTCATTAAAGCTGTCCGGTAATGTCCTCACCATGAAAGCCAGAACAAAGCTCACAGCGGCCAGGAGCCCCAGATAACCCAACATGGAGTAGAACCAGAGATCTGAGCCTTCATTACACTGAATGATGATCTTCCCAGGATAAGACTCAGTGTCCATATCTTGGAATGGGGGAGAAATAGACAACCAGATAACACAGAGAAGAACTTGGAGGGAAGAACACAACAACACGATGGTATAGGGCAGCTTCACACTCAGCCATTTTCTCCAGGGACTTCCAGGCTTGGAGGACTTAAAAGCTACACAAACCATGACCGTCTTGGCGAGAAGTGAAGAGACGGCGACTGAGAAGAAAATCCCAAAACTGGTTTCACGTAATCTACAAGTTATGTCATTGGGACGACCAAGAAACAAGAAGACCGAGAGGAAGCTGAGGAGGATGGAGACCAGGAGGAGGTAACTCAGGTTCCGGTTATTGGCTCTAACAATAGGAGTGTCCCGGTAGAAAATAAATATTCCAAATATGAAGCCGGTGACAAGACATCTGAAGACCGAGACAGAAGAAAACACAGAAGCAATGGTGTCATTCTGGTAAGAGATGAAGTCCATCACTTTGGGCAGACATCGGTCCTTCTTCTCATTTGGCCATTCATAACTTTGGCATTTCATGCAGCTCTCACTGTCTGTAGGAAGATTTCATATGATATTACATTTATTATTTATCTATTATTTATCTATTATTATTGTCTATTATCTATCGATCTACAGTGTCTATCTGTCTGTCTTAAATACCAATAAGCTTTATTGGAATGAATAAATCCACACAGCGTCATGTCCCTCTCAGTATAAGGCTAGAGTCACATTTACGTTTTGACCCTAGCCTACCGGATTGCGCTTTTAACTTAGTAATTTTCCCAGCACCGCATAGTGTTTCCGCTATGCGGTGCTGGATAAAGCTGCCCCTAGTTACCCGATATTTACCTTCCCAACCAGTCACACAGGAAGCTGCTGGGAGTGCGCTTTACAACAACGCACAGGAAACACTGCAGACAGGGCCAAAACGTAAATGTGACTCTAGCCTAATCCTGTACTCTGATCATTTATTCTTTGTACAGCATGGCCTAAAATCATGGACTGTCAATGAATATATGTACATACACCATTCCCCTATCTAGAGACCACACCACCCCTCACACCCTGAAAAGTGGCACCATTTCCCTATCTAGAGACCACACCACCCCTCACACCCTGAAAAGTGGCACCATTCCCCTATCTAGAGATCACACCACCCCTCACACCCTGAAAAGTGGCCTACAATACCAAAGACAGAAAAATGAAAAAGATTGTCAATTAATTTAATATGCAAACGTCTTTTCAGAGACTGCTGCTTCCAATAGGTAGCACTAGAGATCAAGTCTACATCCTCACTAATGAGAAATTTGGATACTTAGTTTCCCTCCACATTATTGGCATGTCAGAATCCTCCATAAGGATAAAAACTTAACCCTTAGTCTCTATTAATTATATAAATGATTGTGCAGCAGCGATAAACCACAAATAACACAACTTCAGAGCACATGACCGCTGCAGCCAATCACTGAGCTCAGAGGATTGTGCCATCTCCATTGTCAGCGCTGCTGAGCTCAGTGATTGGCTGGAGGGTGATGTGCACTATAGATGTGAGGTCTCCACTGTAGACAGAACACAGAGCAGTGGTGGAGAGCCGGCGCTGGACCCGGGGAGGGAGAACCTGCTCTGGTTGTGATTTTACAGGTCTACAAACATTTGGGGACAACTTTTCTTATAGAATAAAATCACTTTACATCAATAACTGCAGATTCCTGTAATTGTCTGTTTAAAAATGTAGAGATATCAGTCATGAGGTCGGAGGTTCAGAGTTCCATAGGCTCTTTTCACATCTAATGCTGGGTTGTGTTTGCCTGCATTTGCGTCTCTATGCGTTTTTACAGCTAAAAACACATCCAAACTCATGCGTTTTTGGCCCCATTGATTTCAATGAAAACGCATGCAAAAACGTATGCGTAAAATAATTTGGCATTTTCAAAAATGCAAAACACATGTGTTTTTGCAAACGCAGCCCTAGATGCAAAAGTCCACACTTTTGGCTGCATTTGTAAAAACATGTGTTTTGTTTTTTGAAAATTTTTGCATGCGTTTCCATTGAAATCAATGGAGCCAAAAACGCATGTGTTTGGATGAGTTTTTAGTGGTAAAAATGCATAGCAACGCAAATGTAGGCAAACGCAACCCAGCATTAGATGTGAACTAGGCCATAGTCTTTAAGGTTAAAGGAGTTTGTATGTTCTTCCCATGTTTGCGTGGATTTCTTCTGGGCACTCCGGTTTCCTCCCACATTGTAAAGACATACTGATAGGATGTATAGATTGTGAGCTCCAAGAGAGACAGCATTACTGATGTATGCAAAGTGCTATGGAATTAATAGCGCTATATAAATGAATAAATATTATTATTACTAGATGGCGGCCCGATTCTAAAGAATCGGGTATTCTAGCCTATGGTTATTAGGGTATACGGGGGCTCAGTGGTTAGCAGACTATACAGCGGCTGAGTGGTTAGCAGAGTATACGGAGGCTCAGTGGCTAATAGTCTGCTTTAGGGCAGAGTGCAGTGGTCAGGGGCAGAGTGCAGTGGTCAGGGGCAGAGTGCAGTGGTCAGGGGTCCGATGCAATTGCATCGGGAGCGCGGTGAAATGAATTGTGTGTATAGAGGCGGGTCAGTGGGTAGCAGAGTATACAGGGGGCTCTGAGGGTAGCAGATTATACAGGCAGCTCTGTGGGTAGCAGAGTATACAGGCGGCTCTGTAGATAGCAGAGTATAATGTGGCGGGAGGCTGGAGGGGTGAGGAGAGGTGGCACTGGAGGGGTGAGGAGAGGTGAGGCAGGAGGGGTGAGGAGAGATGCGGATGGAGGGGTGAGGAGAGAGGAGGCTGGAGCGGCGACATGAGTGTTCGGCACACTCTGCTCCTGTAGGCTGCACACATCACGGCGGTTGTCTCCCGCCCATGATGTGTGTTTTAGGCAGTGTATAGGCGGCCATAAGCGTGGCAGGGTTGCCTGAGTCCCACTTTGCTTAGGGTCGGCATGTTGGTCCACTGTGGACAGGTGTAGCGCTGTGGTGACGTCACTTTGGCGATGACAAAGTGACGGAAGTGCTGGCTAAAATGACAGAAGTGAGCCTTCGGGTTTTATATATTAGATATAGCAGTACTATGGTATATGGCGGTACAGTATAGCAGATGTATAGCAGCACTATAGTATATGGCAATATATTACAGTATATGTACAGGTGGACTATAGTATATGGGGGTATTTTATAGCACATGTATAGCAGCGCTATGGTATATGGCAGTACATTACAGTATATGTATAGCAGCGCTATGGTATATGGTGGTACATTACATTACATGTATAGCAGCGCTATAGTATATGGCGGTACATTACAGTACATGTATAGCAGCGCTATGGTATATGGTGGTACATTACAGTACATGTATAGCAGCGCTATAGTATATGGCGATACATTACAGTACATGTATAGCAGCACTATAGTATATGACAGTATATTACAGTATATGTAGAGTTTTACTATAGTATATGGTGGAATTTTATAGCACATGTATAGCAGCACTATAGTATATGGCCATACTCTGCTTCCCCCGCTCCTCCCTTCAAAAAATAAAAAAATCCCCAGTGAGGATACTCACGTGTCCGCCGGCTCGCTCCACCTTCGTCTTCTAGGTCCTACAGGGGTTTAGGACCCATCGTTGCCTGGGAAAGCGTTTAGCTGATTGGTCACATGACCGCTAACTGGCAGGGGGGCAGGATGGATTAGGGGGCAGGATGGTGACGAGGGGTGGAGTGGTGGCAGGATGGAGCGAGCGGGGCAGGATGGAGGCGGCGGGGCAGGATGTTAGCGGGGGGGGCAGGATGGAGCGAGCGGGGCAGGATGGAGCTGGCGGGGGGGCAGGATGGAGGCGGCGGGGGGGGCAGGATGCAGCCGGGGGGCAGGATGCAGCTGAGGGGGGAGGGCAGGATGGAGGCGGCGGGGGGGCAGGATGGAAGCGGCGGGGGGGGGGCAGGATGCAGCCGAGGGGGGGGGGGTAGGGCAGGATGGAGGTGACGGGGGGGCAGGATGGAGGCTGGGGGCCAGGATGGTGCTGGGGGGGCAGGATGGAGGCGGCGGGGGGGGCAGGATGGAGGCGGTGGGGGGGCAGGATGGAGCTGGTGTGTGTGGGGGAGCAGGATGGAGCGGGCGGGGGGTAGGATGGAGGGGGGGCAGG
Source organism: Allobates femoralis (assembly GCA_033576535.1). Classification (NCBI taxonomy): domain Eukaryota; kingdom Metazoa; phylum Chordata; class Amphibia; order Anura; family Aromobatidae; genus Allobates; species Allobates femoralis. The sequence goes on from JARQOC010000003.1 coordinate 17,185,490, forward strand.
ATGGAGGTGGCGTGGGGGGACAGGATGGAGCCGGCGGGTGGGCAGGATGGAGCTGGTGTGGGGGGGGGGCAGGATGAAGCCGGGGGGGTTAGGATGGAGCCGGCGGGGGTAGGATGGAGCGGGCGGGGGTCAGGATGGAGCAGGTGTGGGGGGGAAGTATGGAGCCGGCGGGGGGCCAGGATGGAGCTGGTGTGGGGGGGGGGTCAGGATGGAGGTTGTGGGGGGTAGGATGGTGCGGGTGGGGGGTGCAGGATGGAGCCGGTGGGGGGGCAGGATGGAGTTGGGGGGGGCAGGATGGAGTGGGGGGAGGGCTATGGAGGGGAGAGGGGGGGGGCAGGTTGGAGCCGGTGGGGGGTAGGGGCAGGATGGTGGTGGCAGGGGCAGGGGCAGGATGAATGAGAGGATACACAGGCATGTGCCGGCTTGCAGGACCTGTTGATGCCTGGGAAACCAATCAGGTGATCCCAGGCAACCACAGGTCCTCAAGGCATGGAGCTAGAGGAGGTAGATGGAGGGCGACGGCGGACGGGTGAGTATCCTCTATGAGTTTTTTTTTTTTTATTAGAAGCAAGCAGGGAAGGGGGGCAGGACGACCCGCGAAGGGCGCGGGGGGGCAGGAGCAGCCGCGGGGGGGGCCGCAGGAGCCGCGGGGGGGGCAGGACGACCCGTGGGGGGGCTCGCAGGAGCCGTGGGGGGGCAGGAACAGCGGCGGGGGGCCCGCAGGAGCCGTGGGGGAGCAGGAGCAGCCGCGGGGGGGCCGCAGGAGCGGGCGAAACTTCCGAGAGTGGAACGTTCTTCCGCCATTTCCTGTAGCCGGGCGTCGCCCGGCTAGCCCGCAGCGGTGACGTCACCACCATGGTCCGGAGGCCATCACGGAAGTAACCTTCGGGCTTTGTGGAAGTGGCCTTCGGCTTTTATATATTAGATACACACACACATATACAGTATACACACACAGTATACACACACACATATACAGTATACAGACACACACACACAGTATACACACACACATATACAGTACAAACAGTATACACACACATACAGTATACACACATATACAGTATACTCACACACACATACAGTATACACACACATACAGAATACACATATTATAGTATATACAGACATATACAGTATACACACACAGACAGTATACACACACACAATATACACACACATATTCAGTATACAGACAAACTAAGTAAAAGTCCATGCAGCACACAGCTACCACCAATGATGCACAGTGCTAACAAGCCATATTTGTTTGAGGAAAAAATTCAAAACTTACGTTTTTCAAAAAACTCAATAATCTTTCTTTTAATCTGGAGTTCTTGGTACATACATTGGCCAATGTCTGCTTGCTCATCAACTACGACAAAGTGACTCCAGGTCTGATGAGCCCTATCTGACATCCAAGCCCTCCTTGTCCACCCCCCACCTCGCGGTGGGCGGGCACCATCTAAACCCTCCATCACCTGTAGGTTTAATGAGGGTGCACATTGCAGCAATGGAGTCTGCAGCTCCATATAATATATAATTCAGAAAAGCTGCACAGCACTCATTAAACCTACAGGTGATGGAGGGTTTAGATGGTGCCCGCCCACCGCGAGGTGGGGGGTGGACAAGGAGGGCTTGGATGTCAGATAGGGCTCATCAGACCTGGAGTCACTTTGTCGTAGTTGATGAGCAAGCAGACATTGGCCAATGTATGTACCAAGAACTCCAGATTAAAAGAAAGATTATTGAGTTTTTTGAAAAACGTAAGTTTTGAATTTTTTCCTCAAACAAATATGGCTTGTTAGCACTGTGCATCATTGGTGATAGCTGTGTGCTGCATGGACTTTTACTTAGTTTGTTTAATCTCTGTGCCCCATGCTTGCACCAGTTCACACTGGTCTGCTGAGTGCTGTGCAGCTTTTCTGAATTATACAGTATACAGACACATACAGTATACACACACATACACAGTATACACATACAGTATACACACATACAGTATACACACACATATACAGTATACACAAACATACAGTACACACACACACATACAGTATACACACACATATACAGTATACACACACACACAGTATACACACACACATATAGAGTATACACACACATATACAGTATACACACATACAGTATACACACACATACAGTATACTCACACACATATATACAGTATACACACATATACAGTATACTCACACACACATACAGTATACACACATATACAGTATACTGACACACACATACAGAATACACACATATATATTATATACACACATATACAGTACACACACACACATACAATATACACACACATATCCAGTAGACACACACATATCCAGTAGACACAGACATAAAGTATACACACACATATACAGTATATACACACATATACAGTATACACACACATATAGAGTATACACAAACATACAGTATACACACACACATACAGTATACACACACACAAATATACAGTATACACACACACAGTATACAGACACACACATATATACAGTATACACACACATATAGAGTAAACACAAACATACAGTATAGAGACATACAGTATACAGACACACATATACAGTATACACACACACATTATACACACACACATACAGTATACACACACACACATATATACTGTATGCACACAAACATACAGTATACACACACACATATACAGTAGAAACACACATATAGAGTATAGACACACATACAGTATACTGACAGAGACATACAGTATACACACACATACAGAATACACACATATAGTATATACACACATATACAGTATACACACAGTATAGACACACACACACACAGTATACACACACACATACAATATACACAGACACATACAGTATACACAAACACATAGAGTATACACACACATAGAGTATACACACACATATTCAGTATACACATATATTTAGTATACACACACAGACAGTATACACATACAGTATACACACACATATACAGTATACACATATATACAGTATACACACACATATACAGTATACACAAACATACAGTATACACACATATACAGTATACACACACATACAGTATGCACACACATACAGTATACACATACAGTATACACACAGACATACAGTATACACACACACATATATACAGTATACACACACATATACAGTATACACAAACATACAGTATACACACATATACAGTATACACACACATACAGTATACACACACACATACAGTATACACATATATACAGTACTAGATGGCAGCCCGATTCTAAAGAATCGGGTAGTCTAGAATCCATGTATAGTTTATTTACTAATAGTTAGGGTAGTGCGGTGAAATTAATTGTGTGTATACAGGCGGCTCTGTGGGTAGCAGAGTATATGGTGGCTCAGTGGCTAGCACTGCGCGCGGTGGCTCAGTGGCTAGCACTGCGCGCGGTGGCTCAGTGGCTAGCACTGCGCGCGGTGGCTCAGTGGCTAGCACTGCGCGCAGTGAGATTAGTCAGTGCAGCGGCGTGGGCAGAGTGGTCAGCGCAGCGGCGTGGGCAGAGTGGTCAGCGCAGCGGCGTGGGCAGAGTGGTCAGCGCAGCGGCGTGGGCACAGTGGTCAGCGCAGTGGCGTGGGCAGAGTGGTCAGCGCAGCGGCGTGGGCAGAGTGGTCAGCACATACACCACATACACACACACACTCCGCTATACTTACCACCGACCCTGCGTCTTCTCCGGCGCCTGGATCCTGAGTAAACATGTGGCCACCCCCGGACGACTGGAGAGGGCAGAGGACAGCTGGAGGGGGCAGGGGATGGCTGGAGAGGGCATGGGACGGCTGGAGAGGGCAGGGAACGGCTGGAGAGGGCAGGGGACAGCTGGAGGGGGCAGGGGACGGCTGGAGGGGGCAGGGGACGGCTGGAGGCGGCAGAGGACGGCTGGAGGCTGGAGGGTGCAGAGGACGGCTGGAGGCTGGAGGGTGCAGAGGACGGCTGGAGGCTGGAGAGGGCAGAGGACGGCTGGAGGCTGGAGAGGGCAGAGGACGGCTGGAGGCTGGAGAGGGCAGAGGACGGCTGGAGGCTGGAGAGGGCAGAGGACGGCTGGAGGCTGGAGAGGGCAGAGGATGGCTGGAGGCTGGAGTCGACGGCTGGAGGGGGCAGAGGACGGCTGGAGGCTGGAGAGGGCAGAGGATGGCAGGAGGCTGGAGAGGGCAGAGGACGGCTGCAGGCTGGAGAGGGCAGAGGACGGCTGCAGGCTGGAGAGGGCAGAGGACGGCTGGAGGCTGGAGAGGGCAGAGGACGGCTGGAGGCTGGAGAGGGCAGAAGACGGCTGGAGGCTGGAGAGGGCAGAGGACAACTGGAGGCTGGAGAGGGCAGAGGACGGCTGGAGGCTGGAGAGGACGGAGCTGGGAGGGGGCAGAGGAGGGCTGTAGGCTGGAGGGGGCAGAGGACGGCTGGAGGCTGGAGGGGGCAGAGGACGGCTGGAGGGGTCTGAGGAACGGCTGAGGGGTCACAGGATGGCTGGAGGGGGCAGAGGGACGGCTGGAGTCGGCAGAGGACGGCTGGGAGGGGGCAGAGGACGGCTGGAGGGGGCAGGAGGACGGCTGGAGGGGGCAGAGGGTGGCTGGAGAGGGCAGAGGACGGCTGGAGTCGGCGAGAGACGGCTGGAGGGGGCAGAGGACAGCTGGAGGGGGCAGAGGACGGCTGGAGGGGGCAGAGGGGACTGAGGGGGCACAGACTGGAGGGGGCAGAGGGGACTGAGGGGGCACAGGCTGGAGGGGACTGAGGGGGCACAGGCTGGAGGGGGCAGAGGGGACTGACGGGGCACAGGCTGGAGGGGGCAGAGGGGACTGAGGGGGCACAGGCTGGAGGGGGCAGAGGGGACTGAGGGGGCACAGGCTGGAAGGGGCAGAGGGGACTGAGGGGCCACAGGCTAGAGGGGGCAGAGAGGACTGAAGGGGCACAGGATGGAGGGGGCAGAGGGGACTGAGGGGGCACAGGCTGGAGGGGCACAGGCTGGAGGGGGCAGAGGGGACTGAGGGGGCACAGGCTGGAAATGGGGGCAGAGGGGACTGAGGGGGCACAGGCTGGAGGGGGCAGAGGGGACTGAGGGGGCACAGGCTGGAGGGGGCACAGGCTGGAGGGGGCAGAGGGGCTGAGGGGGGCACAGGCTGGAATGGGGCAGAGGGGACTGAGGGGGCACAGGCTGGAGGGGCAGAGGGGACTGAGGGGGCACAGGCTGGAGGGGCACAGGGGACTGAGGGGGCACAGGCTGGAATGAGGCAGAGGGGACTGAGGGGGCACAGGCTGGAGGGGGCACAGGCTGGAGGGGGGCAGAGGGGACTGAGGGGGCACAGGCTGGAATGGGGACAGAGGGGACTGAGGGGGGACTACAGGCTGGAGGGGGCACAGGCTGGAGGAGGCAGAGGGGACTGAGGGGGCACAGGCTGGAGGGGGCAGAGGGGACTGAGGGGGCACAGGCTGGAGGGGGCACAGGGGACTGAGGGGGCACAGGCTGGAATGGGGCAGAGGGGACTGAGTGGGCACAGGCTGGAGGGGGCAGAGGACCGTGTGGGGCTGCAGAATCACCGCGGGCCGCGCGTCTGGTGTAGGAGGAGAGGAGGGGCGGGCAGAGCTGCAGGACAGGAAGTTCCGCCCTCCCTCTTCTCCAGGCGCGGGGCGGGCGTTTGGGAGCACGGGTACCCCCAGAGGTTGTGTGGCCCCCGAGGTGGCGGGCAATGGGCCCCCCCCTGCCACCCCGGTATGTAGGCTAGTGGCTGGAGGGCAGAGGGTGGAGGGGAGAGGCTGCAGGGCACACGGAACTTCCGAGGTCGGAACGTTCCTGTGCCGGTGCCTGTAGCCGGGCTGCGCCCGGCTACTCTGCACTGGCTGACGTCACCAGCCCTGGCCGTAGACCATCACGGAAGTGGCCTTCGGCTTTTCCGGAAGTGGCCTTCGGCTTTTATATAATAGATACACACACACATACACAGTATACACACACACACATATACAGTATACACACACATACAGTATACACACACACACATACAGTATACACACACACACACATACAGTATACACAGACACATAAACAGTATACACATATATATAGTATACACACACACATATACAAATAAAAAAGCCAAGAAGCCAGCACTGCCTAAGGTTAGCACGCAATACTAAAAGTGCATGTGCACATGATTTCTAACTGTACTTTAAACTGAGACATTTGGCAAACAATTGATCAATTCTTTGAGCTACCCCGCCACGTCACGGCATTCTCAGATGGGGCAGTCCTACTCTACATTTTTTAATACGCTGTGCCATTACGGCCTCCTGAATGCATTAAAAGCAGAACCATATCAAATGCACACGTACCTGAAGCATTACTGAACTACTCCCATGGCGCAAGAAAAGCAGCGCAGATAAAGGCAGACCAGGTCCGGACAGGACATCCGGAATTATCAGATCTGACCCCCACACTGCCCAACCAACAACCATGGATGAGGGTAGAACAGGCCCAAACACATGTGCAACAATCAAGCACTTTTTGTATTGCGTGCTAACCTTAGGCAGCGCTGGTTACTTGGCTTTTTTACACACATATATACAGTATACACACACACATATACAGTATACACACACATATACAGTATACACAGACATTCAGTATACACACACACATATACAGTATACACACACACACATATACAGTATATACACTGTGAGGCACCGCCGGCATGATCCTCATGGCCGGGGCGCATCACATGCAGGATCAGGGTATGATCCTGTGCACACTGGCCGGTTTGACTGTGATGATACTGTGTGGATCAACTTGAAACACAAGGTTTCATGTGACTAGTGAGTGGCTCCTGATATCGAGGAGGCCATGAGGAATGGGATGTTATGTGTGATTGCTGACAGCCCCGGTGGGTGTGTCAGGTGGGTGTGTCTGGAGGAATAGCAGCCCAGCTGGTATGAGTCAGGTGGGAGTGGCTGGCACGATAAGAGCCGGCCAGCTGAGTGATTGAGAGATTCATTCTGGAAGCTGAGATCCTGCTGAGAGATCATGCTGAGATTCATTACCAGCCAGAGAGCAGAGCAGAGCAGTCCAGTCCAGAGCTCTGTGTGCATGGAATAATGGGAGCATGCTAGCTCCATGCCGGTGCCTAGGTCCAGGGTCGTGGCAGCACCTGGAAGGGGAAGCTATGGCTGAACCTGGTGGATACTGGTCCGGGCGTGGGGTGAAACATGCCCGGGAAAGGAGCCGTGGGGATGCCTGGTGGAACCTGTGACACAGGTAGCGAGACCCGGATCCGTGCCCGGTAAGACAGCAGTTCCCGTGTAACGGAGTAAGCTGTGTGCGTGATTAATGCCAGGTGGGCATAACCGCCATTGGGTCTGACTAGGCAGTCGGTAAAGGACCCGTAGATGTACGAAAGGGCTTAGGTAACAGTGCCCTGAATGAGAGATGATGGTCTATGTGTAATAGCCACGTATAATGTTGTGGGGGAGAGTGACCCAGCTAGTATGGATGATGTTGGAGGCGTTCCGTCCCTGTGGGACGAGAGGGAGGCTTGCCCTGCTGCTTACAGTGGGTACCTGTCCCTCAACCACAGCCTCTAATGTGTGTGGGTGTGCCTGTGGTGCCAGACACAGGGGTAATAGGGCTCCTAGTAGGTAACGGATGAGGTTCCCGTGTACTAAGGTTTGTCAATCCTGTAATGGACCAGGAGAGCCACAGTCCATGGATGATGGGCTGTGAGCGTGTGGAAGGATGCGTGTGATCCATGGACGTTTGTATGATGGCTCACATACGGTATGTAAGGACCGGGTCAGGCAGGACTCCTGACTACGGGTTAATGGTATATCATCGTGCTGGGTGACTAAAGCCAGGCGGCAGGTACCGCCATTGGGACCCACAGGGCCCGTTGAGGCATATGTAACGAAGGTCAGAAGCAGGGGTTAAAAAGGGCTCCTAGAGTGGGGACACCATGGTTGAACCAGGTGGGCGCTGACCTGGACGTGGGGTGAAACACGTCCAGGAAGGAGCCCCTTGGGGATACATGACATACCCGGTACTCAGGTTGCTCAATCCCTGTTATGAACCCGGAGGGGTCATCGTTGTAATGTAACTTATGTATTGATGTATAGTGTAAGTAGGCCGGAGGCCGTAGCTACCACGGGAGCAGGTGTTAGAGCTCCAATGGGGAGAGAGGTGGTTACAGGTCCCGGGTTGTTATAATTGTATATGTGCAATGTTCTATGTAATGTATGATGTATTTATGTGAAGTGTTTATAATCAATGTGATATGTGTCAAACATGCTACCCGGGTTATGTTATTAATATGTGAAAAATAAACAGGTAGACATTGGTTAAATTATAAACACGTGTTTTGTCGTTATGCAAGCGGGTTCCCCGGTTGCTACCTCACAACACACACACATACAGTATACACACACATATACAGTACACACACACACATACAGTATACACACAGACACATACAGTATACACAGACACATATACAGTATACACATATATACGGTATACACACACACATATACAGTATACACACACATACATATACAGTATATACACACACATACAGTATACACACACACAGATACAGTATATACACAAACAGATACAGTATACACACACACAGATACAGTATACACACACACATATACAGTATACAGACACATAAAGTATACACAGACACATATACAGTATACACACACATATACAGTATATACACACACATACAGTATACACACACACAGATACAGTATATACACACACAGATACAGTATATACACACACAGATACAGTATACACACACACATATACAGTATACACACACATACATATACAGTATACACACACACAGATACAGTATACACACACACATACAGTATACAGACACATACAGTATACACAGACACATATACAGTATACACACACATATACAGTATATACACACACATACAGTATACACACACAGATACAGTATATACACACACAGATACAGTTTACACACACAGATACAGTTTACACACACATATACAGTATACACACACATACATATACAGTATACACACACACATATACAGTATACACACACATACAGTATACACACACATACAGTATACACAGACACATATACAGTATACACACACATATACTGTATACACACACACATATACAGTATACACACATACAGTATACACACAACACACATACAGTATACACACACACATATACAGTATACACACACACACACATACAGTATACACACACACACATATACAGTATATACACACACATATACAGTATACACCACACAGTATACACACACATACAGTTTACACACACACATACAGTATACACAGGCACATATACAGTATACACATATATACAGTATACACACACATACAGTATACACACACACATATACAGTATATACACACATACAGTATACACAGACATACAGTATACACATACAGTATACACACACATACAGTATACGCAGACACATACACAGTATACACATATATACAGTATACACACACATATACAGTATACACATACAGTATATAGACACATACAGTATACACACACACGTATACAGTATACACACATACAGTATACACACACAGATACAGTATATACACACACAGATACAGTTTACACACACAGATACAGTTTACACACACATATACAGTATACACACACATACATATACAGTATACACACACACATATACAGTATACACACACATACAGTATACACACACATACAGTATACACAGACACATATACAGTATACACACACATATACTGTATACACACACACATATACAGTATACACACATACAGTATACACAACACACACATACAGTATACACACACACATATACAGTATACACACACACACACATACAGTATACACACACACACACATATACAGTATATACACACACATATACAGTATACACCCACACAGTATACACACACATACAGTTTACACACACACATACAGTATACACAGGCACATATACAGTATACACATATATACAGTATAACACACACATACAGTATACACACACACATATACAGTATATACACACATACAGTATACACAGACATACAGTATACACACACATACAGTATACACACGCACACATACAGTGTACACACACATACAGTATACACATACAGTATACACACACATACAGTATACGCAGACACATATACAGTATACACATATATACAGTATACACACACATATACAGTATACACATACAGTATATAGACACATACAGTATACACACACACGTATACAGTATACACACATACAGTATACACATATACAGTATACACATATATACAGTATACACACACACATACAGTATACACATACAGTATACACAGACATACAGTATACACATACGCACATATATAGTATACACTCACATACAGTTTACACACACATACAGTTTACACACACACATACAGTATACACAGACACATATACAGTATACATATATATACAGTATATACACACACATACAGTATAGACACACATACACACAGTATACACACACATACAGTATACACACACACACACATATACAGTATACACACACACATATAAAGTATACACATATATACAGCATACACACACACACATACAGTATACACACACACACACACACACACACACATATAATCTCACTCTTCAGTGCAGGAGACTGTGTATGAAGAAGCCGCAGATCTCCTCTATCTCTGTGTGATCAGAGCTGTCTCCTCAGCTCTGCAGCATTTCTGGTCCCATGAAGACTACATCTCCCATCATGCACCGCGGTTCCTCCCTTGTGACGCCATGATCCTGGAAGCAGTGAGGAATCTAAGGGGGAGGTGGCATCCAGCCTATTATTGTGTGATAGGGGTGGTCCCCTTAGGCTTGTTCCGGCCACCCCTGGGCTCAGCAGACACCTTAATGGATGCGGCTGGGCCGGGTGTGTGGTGCGGACACGCCCCTTAGTTACCCGACCGCGGCCTTGGTTACCAAGCTCTCGGGGAGCGTGGAGGGGAGACTGGGGAGCGTGGAGGGGAGACCGGGACCGAGGAGCGTGGAGGGGAGACCGGGGAGCGTGGAGGAAAGACCGGGGAGCGTGGAGGGGAGACCGGGGAGCGTGGAGCATGGAGGGGAGACTGGGGAGTGTGGAGCGTGGAGGGAGATGACCCTAACGCACTTCCGTAAGTTTGGCAGCCACGGACACGATGAAGGAAACAGTGCCGAAACTTACGGAAGTGCGTTAGGGTGATTATATAGTAGATTATTTAAAGCTTTTAAGGCTTGTTTCACACTAGCGTTTGTGTCTGCATGCGTCTGGCAATCAGATACAAGCGCAGTGCAAACGCTGCCATACTGATGTGAACGCAGCAGAGATTCTCTGCATGTGGTCACACAGTATCGTGCCCGGCCAGCCAATCAGCTGTCTTGCAGGCCGGGAGAAGGAGATCAGCGCCGGAGATTCCCGACGGTGTCAGTGCGGGAGATTTGAAGAAACAGCTGATCTGACAACTGTTTAAATCTCCTGGGCCGACGCGCTCATCTTTGGGTGCAGTACCCCACTTGTGATGCCTGACCAGTGGTGCGCCACGTATCTAATCCTATCATGTGTGATACTGTGCTTCTACATGTGTATCTAATCTATCATGTGTGATACTGTGCTTCTGATCTGTGTATCTAATCCTATAATGTGTGATACTGTGCTTCTGATCTGTGTATCTAATCCTATCATGTGTGATATATTCTTTCTGAACCCTGTATTCTGGGAATAAATGCTCCTGCCCTTCCTCCATGATGATAATCTGCAGATTCTCTGTATATCGGCGTCTGTGTAACAGAAGGGAGAATGTGAAGTTGTCTCCTCGGTGTAAGAGCTCAGCAGTGCCGGCGGCAGTCACCGCTCCACACAGCGCTAGTGCTGAAATCACCGATCCCGGAGTGCCGTCCTGCTCTGCAGCCGGTAAATGTGGCTGATGCCGGGTCTGAGGCAGTGTTTTATTACAGGGTGACGGAGGCCATTTACATTAGAAGAAAAAGGTTTGGTACCGTGTTAGCCAGTTGAGAAAATGTTGATTGCTCTCAGTGTGAGAAACAAGATACAAATCTTGTAGTTGTGATACTTTTTAATGGAGGCCATTTACAATCCTCTTTCTGTACATACCGGTTACATTAGAGATCTCTCCTTCTGAACATGGGACGCAGTCATAGCAGCAGGTGTGAATTGTCTCTCTTGCCTTTTTCCGGCTTCCAGCTGAGCATTGATCGGAGCATCGGGATACCGGGATCTGAAAAATAAGATCAGAAACTTTACTGAGATGAAGATGAAGAGATTTACAGATCAGGGGGAAGACGAATAATTTGGGATTTGATCCATTGAAACCTTGAAAAAAAAATGCCCCCCAACACTTTAGACATTGTTAGAGATTGCATTGGCCACAGAAGGCTAATATGACTTCAGGTACAACTGTGTGAGCTTCACTGTAATGCCCTGCAGCTATCACATCACATGGGGATCAGGAGGGACTATCATAGCCAGTGCAGCCAGTATAAAAGCTGAGGCCGGGAGGGCAGCTGATTTAGATAAGTGATGTAGAATAGTGAGAGAACAGCAGAGCTCACAGCTCAGCAATAAAGACTGGAAGAGAAAGTCCTAAACATTGCATTACTACTCAGTAACATGTTACACAACTGCAGCAATGAAGGAAGAAGATGATGGTAGTAGTCTGGAAAATACATAGATTCAAATGATAGGTGGGAGAGATAAGATAAGTGACAGCTGAAGCAGGGCCATACTCAGTGGGATTGATCAATGAGAGGGTTTAATTTAAAGTTATTATTTTTAATAATTATTAATGTATTAGAAAGCAGCTGTGTGGCACCCTAGAGTCATAGTGCCACAGTGTCACCATTGTTAGGTGTCACCAGAGAGCAGTAAGGGGTATTCCACTCAGGCAACACACAAACAACACCAACACCTCCCAGACAAAAGGGGGAGACCAAGCCCGACTTCAGGGTGAGCTCCCCTATATATTCTGGTTTGAGGAGCAACAAGTTCAGTGTAGTACCTAGGAGGACTGCGAAGAGCACAGTTGAATTCAGTTCCCCTAGGAGGACTGTGAAGACATCCTGGTGGAATGGAAGCTGCCTAGCTCGTCCTAGGATTGCTAACTTGTTCCAGGCCTAAGGCTAGGGTCTGAGGAAGGAGGAGAGACATAAACCTACCAGGAGGCTGCACCACTCCGTGCTTACCTTCCCTGATAGGAACAATGTCAGAATGGACACCGGAGTCCGAGACTGTGCAGGTTCACACACACCGACAGTCAACACTGGAGAGTGGGGGACTCCACATTTACCAGCTACACGGTACAAGGGGCACAGCAACATATAGAATCCAGAAACACTGACTTCTCAGAGTGGGGTAGAGTAGTGAAGGACTCGAGTTGCCTGTCAGACTGGTAGACAGAGACAGGGTCGGCAGCCTAGCTGAAGCAACTGCGGGGGCCACCACACAAGCTCAGTGAGGAAGCCAACACAACCCAGACGGGTGAGAAATACCCTGAACTGCTCTCCAGACTCCAGGGACAGCATATAACATCTGCTTAAACTCCAGTAAACAGACTAAGAAATGGCTATCACATGTCTGTGTGTGTTAATTACATCTATTGTCCTGTGCCCAGCAACTGAATCCCACCTGCAGAGCTGGAGACTGCTTTTTCCCTCACTCTGGCTGGAGAGACTATACCTAGCACGAGGACAATTAGCACTGACTGTGGAGAGCTGCAGCAAAGTAAGTGACTCTGTGAATCTCCATCCCCTGCAAAGCCCCACCAAAGACTATTATTCTATTACTCATGAAAATCATGTTTTTCTTGAACAATACCGACTTCTTCCAGTTCCACTGCTTGAAGAAGTTGTCTCCAGAAACTGGCAGTAGGTCCGGGAGTTGAGCTTCACTCCATCCTCAACCCGAAAAGGTCCCACAAGTTCATCTTGGATGATACCAGCCCATACCAGTAACCCACCTCCACCTTGCTGGCGTCTGAGTCGGAGTGGAGCTCTCTGCCCTTTACTGATCCAGCCTCTGGCCCATCAAGAGTCACTCTCATTTCATCAGTCCATAAAACCTTTGAAAAATCAGTCATAAGATATTTCTTGGCCCAGTCTTGACGTTTTATCTTATGTTTCTTGTTCAAAGGTGGTCATTTTTCAGCTTCCTTACCTTGGCCATGTCCCTGAGTATAGCACACCTTGTGCTTTTGGATACTCCAGTAACGTTGCAGCTCTGAAATATGGCAAAACTGGTGGTAAATGGCATCTTTGCAGCTTCACGTTTGATTTTCCTCAATTCATGGGCAGTTATTTTGCGCCTTTTTTGCCCAACACGTTTCTTTTGACCCTGTTGGCTATTTGCCATGAAACGCTTGATTGTTCGGTGATCACGTTTCAAAAGTTGGGCAATTTCAAGACTGCAGCATCCCTCTGCAAGATATCTCACCATTTTGGACTTTTCAGAGCCCACCAAATCTCTCTTCTGATCCATTTTTCCTAAAGGAAAGGAAGTTGCCTAATAATTAAGCACACCTTATATAGGGTGTTGATGTCATTAGACCACATCACTCCTCATTACAGAGATGCACATCATCTGATTTACTTAATTGGTAGTTGGCTCGCCAGCCTATACAGCTTGGAGTAGGACAAAATATATAAAAAGTATCATGTGATAAAAATACTCATTTGCCTAATAATTCTGCACACATTGTGTATATATATATATATATATATATATATATATATATATATATATATACAGAAAAAACTGCACAGCACTCACAGACATAATGTGAACTGGTGCCAGCAGGGACACAGGGTCAAACAAGAAGAGAAAAATTCTCTGCAGCACTCAGCTACTACCAGTGATGTACATATGCTAACAAGCTGTATATATTTGTTGAAGTAGTTGTCACATTGCTGCAGTGCACTGCCCATGATAGAGTGTGCTGCAGTCGGGTGGTCATGGAGGATGCTCCAGTAGGATTAGCCCTCGCGACCCCTCGAGACCATCCGGCAGTGGAATATCATCACCAACGCTGACCTTCAGCCTGTGCAACATTGAAAATGCTGGAAAACCATTTTAACGCCACGTACAGTGGAGTTTCCTAAAAAAAAAAGTTCAATGACCCATCCATTATTTGCCATTTTGACTAGACAATGTTTTTTTTTTTCAGTTCTTCCTTGACCAAAGTTTGTGTTTTCGTTAATGTTACTTTTCCCTACTAGATAAATGGGCATGTATGCAGCCTTTGGGGTCAAACTCAAAGACCTTAATTGACTCTGCCCTTCATGGACTTTCCACCACTTTAACAGTCTGTGTGCTGCTGATGACTGTGAGACTGCCTGTTTTGCAGGCAGGTGCATTGATACTACACTATAGAGGCTGCTGAGCAGGCCGTAAACCTCTTAGAAATGCAAGACACTACATACACTCCGGTAGAACAGGGCTGGCCAAGTGCAATTCTCAAAGGGCTTAAACAGTGCATGTTTTCAGGACTTCCTAAGTATTGCACAAGGTGCTGGAATTATCACCTCTGCAGGTGATAAAATTAGCACCGGTGATATGCCAAGGAAATCCTAACAACTTGCACTGTTTTCAGACTGTGAGGACTGTAGTTTTCCAACCCTGCCATAATCGTCTCTGTGGAAGTAACCAGGGGGCAAGAGGAATCATCAAGATCTTCCACAGCTGTGACTTTCCCTGGAGCCTCTTAGGCCCTGTGCCCACGACGCATGGTTTGATGCTTTCTTTGACGCAGATTTTAAGAATCTGCATCAAAATTTGCATGTCTTTCCTAAGGCCAGCAAAGTCTATGGCATTTGCTGTGCCCACGTTGCTTTTTATGTTTCCTTGCACATATTGTTCAGATCTTTTATTTTCTGCCAATTTTACAAGTAAAAAAGCCATTGACATAGCACTTCTAAACTCTCAGACTTTGATGGTTTCAGGATAGACATGCAGATTTTGCTACAGATTCTCAAAATCTGCTTTAAAAGAAGCATCAAACAACGTACCATGGGCAAAGAGCCTTACAATAATATGGTGGTGTTAAGTTCACAGAAAGCATCCTCCTTATTCTGTCAGATCAGGCATGCATGGGAGTGTGACAAGCAGTGTCATCACAAACATTACTGCACTTCATACTTGAGTGGCACACAGGGGCTAGTCTGCAAGTTTGATCTGTGTGCCACTCCACAAAGTCACTGCTCCTTACATGCTCTGTCTCACAATACCGGCAAGATGTATCCAATATGTGTTGCATGATATCCTGCCTCTTACAAGATAGCAAGTGTTACTGATGCCACTGAGGTTGTCTCAGGTCACACAGCAGGATTCCCTACTGCATGGTACCTGCTGTGTAACCTGAGACAACTTCTGGGAAGTCTGAGGTCCACGAGCGCGTTTGCAAGCCTGGTGAGTGTGACTATGGCACTTAAGCTTGACTCGTAATAGTGTAGGATGCTAATATCTGTGCCAAACCAGAGTGGCTTCACTGCAAAATGGTTTGAGCTGTGTTTGGCAGCTTTTGGGCACATTTTAAGGTGTTCTCTATGCCCTTGATTTTGCCTCTCATTGATTTGAACAGGTGTCAAATGTTTGTCGAACTGTTTGTTGCACATTACCAGTTCGGTGAACCAAATTGAACCTTAACTTCAAAAGGTTCTGTGAGGCAGTGAGGGGAATCATATGCGAGGGATGATTTGTATCCCCCAGAATGCGCACCGAAACATATTGAATCCACTGGAGTGCATTACAATCACAGGCAAGCCTGTGATTGCAGGACAAGGGGATAGTCCACTCCCTCCAGTCCAGGTCTTGTATGTTGCTCATATCCACAGATTCCATTTAAAACCCTCAGCAAAGGTTTGGGTATGTCAGTGGTTGGTTTGCAAGCTGCAGACCTGGAAGCTCTGTGCAGGACAGGTTTATGTGAAGTCACAACTGTGATGATAAAGTATCTAGCGCACCCCAGAGTGAAATGGCATGGCCGTCTTCCACAGCAACAGGTTATATATGGACTGTGTGGCTGCAACCCAGAGGACGTTTTGGCATTTGAGTTGTGAGTTATACCAATAAAGCCATTTAAGTTGAAGTTTCCTTTGGTCACTGCCTCATTACCGCACCGTGTGAACACCACTGCACTACAGTTCGCTCGTCTCTAACCATTACTCCCCTAACCAGGGGCGGACTGGCCCAGGTGACAGGGTGGCATCTGCCAGCCGGACCGGTGGTATTGCCCCAGTTTTGGGCCTCCCACTGTAGTGATAGGGGCCTCGCGGCGATGCTATGCGGCCGCAGCTGCTGCAAGGAGAGAGGGACCCAGGAAGCAGGCAGGGGCAAGCCGCGGCAGGTAGCATGGTGGAAGCCGGAGAGTAAAGCAGCCCCCCTCGCTCCCTGCTCTGATAGCACCCCCCTATCCCCTTCGGTCCCCCGCCTGCTGTGGTAGCACCCCAACTTCCCCCCCGATCCTCAACTCAGGCTGGAAGAAGTAGACTGCCACCCAGGGCAGGATCTACCAGCCGGCCCCTGTCCCTAACAATGCTGTACCTGCACTACATCAGCATGGCAACATCACCCATTCCTTTAAAAACTCTGTGTCTTAAACGGTGCATTTTACCACTGACACCAAGGCAAGCAAACATGGCCGGGGAAATTAAAATTTGTTGACTGGTCATTGGGTGACTCTGGTGGCTGCAGGGACAGGTGTTGAAGGGTCTATGCAACCTTGAAATCTCAAAAGCTTGCGGAACAAACCTATGCATGTACCACTTCATCCAGTGCTTCTGCCTCCACCTCCTCTAGGGCCTCCAGCTGTGCCCTCAACCTCTCCCTTAATGTTCCAAAAGTGCAAAGAGAATCCCCCCATTTCTATACTGCACAACCAGGGCTCATCATAATCAGGCAGGCTCAAAATTAAAATGCCTTGGAGACTACATTTACACAGAAAAGTTGAGGACTACTATCCGGGCCGAGTTTGTAAGCCTGGTAGCAGCCAAATGCAGTGGCAAACTCATACATGCACCTTGCATGGCTCAAGTCCTCAGCCTGCTTGTACAGCAGTTTCTATGCCACTAATTCTGCCTGGGTTAATTGCTGCAGAGGGCTCGGTCACTCTGAGCTCATAGCCGCTGTTCATACTCCGCGCTTATCAACTAGCATCGCCACAGAGGTCTTTTGGGCAACCAGTTTATCGATTAATATGTGATGTGCGAAACGGTGGAATTCCACTTCACACATGCTGCAGTGAATTTGGCAGCAGCATCGGGCATTGGCACAGTATGTCATCACACGTATAGAGAGGCAAGGCGAGCCGAAGGTAGTGACAATGAGTCTTGTGGAGTGGGCACAGGTCTAGGACCTCTGCACCTTTCTGCACAGTTATGAAATAGATACAAAGATGGTTAGTGAAGATTCTGCCATCAGCTCTAATCATCACTATTGCGGTCATCTACATGCAGAGGATGACAAGGAATAGGGGATAGGCGAGCAACAGTCAGCAGATGAAAAAGAGATTGATACCCTCTATGTTGTCTACAGTTGGTATGAGGGAATGAAGGAAGCACGCTCAAGTGTTAACCTGTCACCAACACAACAAGGACTTGAACCTCATGGAAGGGCCTGAAATATGAGTGCCTTCTTGCTGCACTTTCTGCAACATAATGCTAGTATTGTTTGGATTAGAAAGAGTGCTGACACTGGGTAGATGCTTCCCTTCCTGCAAAGGGACACGCACATGCTGGAGTATCAAAACACATTTGTAGACAATCTTAGGAGTGGTTTTCCCCAAGACAGCAGTGAGGAACAGAGTGTGCATTACATTTCTAGGTTTCCAAACACGGGAACTTCAAGTCATTATGGCAGAAACATCACCATTACCAGTAGCAGCCTAACTCTCAGAAGCAATTCCTGGTAGTCTTTGACTAATATTTTAGACTAGCCCATGCACCAGCAGAGCAGAGTACAAGTCTGACACATAGTGAATGACTGAAGAGGATGGTGAAGGAGCATCGAGAGCTCAATATCAATACCATCGGTGGGGCGGGGAGGGGTGAAGTCTTTTGCATTTTGGTCTGTAAGAATGGAGCAGCGACCTGAGCTCGCCACTCAAGCCTTGGAGATTTTGTCGTGCCCAGCAGCCAGTATTCTCTCAGAATGTGTATTCAGTGCCACTGGTGTTGTCCTGATAAATAAATGCATCTGGCTGTCCCTGAAAGTGTAAACTGCCTAACAATTCATTAGGATGAAGAAGTCATAGATCTCCGAGGTCTGTTCCACCCCAATCTCAGACTGGGCAGATTAGGCAATGTTGTTTATTTCAGTGTGCTGCATTGATCTCGCCATATACAATTTCAACCCTAGGTAATAATAATAATATTAATAATAATAATAATAATAAATCTTTATTTATATAGCGCAACATATTCCGTAGCGCTTTACAATACAGTGGGTAATAGATGAAAATACACAGTATAATGCAGTAAGAAAATACATAATATAATACTTTAATTCCAGTAGAGAAAGAAAACAGTACAATAATAGGAAACAATACAATAAGCATAAAATCAATGTAAAAAATACAATACAATAGATAAAACAAAAAAAATAAGGGTGACCCTGCTCAAGAGCTTACAATGTACAACGAGATAGGGGTTAGACAAAGTACAGGGCTTATTACACTGATGGTCCAGGCATCTTGAGGAAATGGGGGATAGAATAAAGTTACATGAATGGTCACCAGACATATGTGTAGACCTTTTGGGTTTGGTGGAATTTGAAGAAGAGTTATGTCGAGAGAGATAGTAAATGGGCTATGTACAGTACAAAGGAATTTTGTTAGGGAGCATGATAGGCCACCTTGAAAAGATGTGTTTTTAGTGAGTGTCTGAAGCCATGCAAGTTGTGGATGGTCCTGATTTCTTGGGGTAGAACATTCCAGAGAATTGGTGCGGCTCGGGAGAAGTCTTGGAGCCGGGAGTGGGACAATCGGATTAGTGCAGATGTTAGTCAAAGGTCATTTGTAGAACGTAGAGAACGAGTGGGGTGATAGACAAAGATGAGGGAGGAGAGGTAGGGGGGCGCTGCATTGTGAAGAGCTTTGATGGCGAGAACAAGCAATTTGAACTTTATCATGCAGTGTAGAGGCAGCCAATGCAATTACTGGCACAGAGGGGAGGCATCTGAGTAATGATTGGCCAGATAGGTGATCATGGCTGCTGCATTAAGGATGGACTGGAGAGGAGAAAGTTTAGAGAGGGGGAGGCCGATTAATAGAGAATTACTTTAATCAAGGCGGGAGTGGATTAGGGCCAGGGTGAGGGTTTTAGTTGTTTCCATGGTGAGAAAGGGGCGGACTCTAGAGATGTTCTTCAAGTGTAAGCGACAATGTGGCGCCCCGCAACGAGTGTGTCACAGGAGGGTATTGCAGCCAAGACAGCAGCAGGAATATTCTCTGACTAGGCAATGACACAGTTAAAACTCAGAGCTCCATACCCTACATGCACATCAGAATAGAGGGCCAATCAGGTCCTGGTGGGCGGAGTGTAGTGGTAGTGTGTAGTGAGAACTGAAAAGGACAGCGAAGGAGAAGGGAGCAAAACAACAAGCTCTACAATCTAGGAGAGGGGGCCTGCACAGTCCTGTGCAGCCCCCTGGCCGTCACCCCCGGTTGGGCGCCATTACCCCGGTGCCTTAACAACCGGTCTACGGCCATCTACATGCGGGTTCAAGACCATCCCGTGCCCATCTACCACCGGTCTACTGGTACCGAAGCTAGTAGTTGTTCAGCACTGCTATGCGAACAAGGAGTGGAGAGACCGCTTTACAGGAGCATCCCACCACCGTCGCACACACAGAGTCGTCTAGCCAGCGGGAGTACCCACCAAAAGGACCCAAGGCTCCCCACAAATCTGGCCAGAATTTCCCGGTAAGGCAATTGAAGCAGCCTCCTTGTACCCGACCTGGCATTCCAAGGCGACCTCGGCAACACAGCTTAGTTAGAATGGAGGAACACCGCGAAGGTCTGAGAAACACTGGTCATTGCTAAGTCCACCCGGTCCGTTACCTGAGATCTGTATGCCATGTATCACCTGCTGGTTACAGTAAAGTACCCGTTACAGAGACTTTCAGTGTCCGTGCTTTCTTAAGAACTGTCTATCTCCGCACACTAAGGTAACCGCAGCTGCCTCAGAACATCTTGTGCAGCTCCTGGCTCCGGGGATTACCACTCAGCCTGTGGGGAGCGTTCCATCTTGCTGCATTCCATCCCCCGGAGGCCCAAGCAGCGTCGGTGGATATCACCGGAACACTCATAGGTGGCATGACGAAACAATAAACCTTTAATCTGTTCAACCAACGACATCTTTTTGAATCTGGACCACCGGGCCCCACTACCGACAGGCGCGGGTCCCGTGACAAGGAGGAAGAAGAAACGCCTGTTCCTCGGAGTCCCGGCCACGGTGAGTCAACAAGAACGGATGAGAGATTGTATGTAGGAGAAAAAGGAGAGATCGGTGTCAAACGTGACACCCAGACAGCGAGCCTGCTGCCTTAGAGTTATTGTGGTACCGCACACTGAGAGAGATGTCAGATTTAGGGAGGTTAGTGGAGGGCAGGAGCAAAAGAAGTTCTGTTTTGGAGAGGTTGAGTTTTAAATAGAGAGCAGACATGATGTTGGAAACAGCAGCTAGACAGTCATTGGTGTTCTTTAACACTGCAGGGGTAAGGTTAGGAGCTGAAGTGTATAATTGTGCGTCGTCAGCAAAGAGATGGTACTGGAAGCCAAATCTGCTGATGGTTTGTCAAATCGGGGCTGTGTAGAGAGAGAAAAGAAGAGGTCCAAGGACTGAACCCTGAGGGACCCCAATAGTGAGAGGAAGAGGGGGGAAGTAGAGCCAGCAAATGATACACTAAAAGAGCGGTCAGAAAGATAGGAAGAGAGCCAGAAGAGAGCCCTGTCCTTTATACCAATGGAGTGCAACATAGAGAACAGGAGATGGTGGTCAACAGTGTCAAAAGCTGCAGAGAGATCTAGAAGAATAAGCAGAGAGAGGTTTCTGTAGAGTGAAAGGGGCAGAAGCCAGACTGTAATGGATCTAGAAGAGAGTGAGTGGAAAGGTAACGGGTGCGGCTGAAGTAGACCAGGCACTCCAGGAGTTTAGAGATGAAGGGGAGGTTGTAGGCTGGTCTGTAGTTATTTGTGCAGGATGGGTCGAGAGAAACTTTCTTTAATAATGGAGTAATGATCAAGTGTTTGAAGGAGGAGGGGAAGATGCCAGAAGAGAGGGAGAGGTTGAAGATTTTGGTTAGGTGAGTGGTGACGACCGGACAGAGAGACTGGAGTAGGTGTGAGGGGATGGGGTTAGTGGTGCATGTAGTGGACCGAGAAGAAGAGAGGAGCCTGGCAACCTCTTCTTCTGTAACTGGGTCAAATGTGGAGAGTGAGCTCGAGAAGATGTAGGGAAGAATGGGAGTGTCAGCGCTTGGAGGCTGGGAGCTTATTTCCTGGTGGATGTTGTCTATTTTCTCCATAAAGTAAGAGGCCAGATCATCAGCACAGAGGTCGGTGAGGGGGACCTGCACTTTAGGACTGAGAAGAGAGTGAAAGGTGTCAAAGAGTTTTTTTTGATTGTTAGATAGTTAGGAAATCAGGGTGGTGAAGTAGGTCTGTTTGGCAAGGTGAAGGGCGGTTTTTAGTATGAATTTATAATGGATAAAGTCTTCTGGTGAGTGAGTTTTCCTCCATAGGCATTCAGCACTCCTAGAGCATCGCTGGAGAAATTGAGTTCGTGATGTTAGCCAGGGCTGTTTTGTTTTATGTTTGGAGGTACTGAGGGTTAGGGGCACTACTTGGTCCAGGGTGCTTCTGAGAGTGTTATTATAGTGATTTACTGCCAGATCTGGACAGGAGAATGAGGCGATTGGGGACAGTGATGAGATGAGGGAGTCTGTGAGTGCATGAGGGTTAATGGTTTGTAGATTTCTGGATGTTTGATAGGTAGGGGTAGGCTGTGGTTAGTGAGGGTTAGTAACTGATAAGGCGAGAAAGTTGTGCTCGGAAAGAAGAGGTGAGTTATCTAAGGAGGAGGTAGAGCAGAGCCGGGTAAAGATCAGGTCAAGGGTGTTGCCACCCTTGTGTGTCTCAGAGGTTGAGAGCTGTGAGAGGCCAAGTGACGTGGTTAGAGATAGGAGCTGGGATGCAGATGGAGAGGTGGGGCTGCTTATGGGGATGTTAAAGTCTCCCAGAATGAGGGCTGGTAATTCTGAGGACATGAAGTGTATCAACCATGTGGAGAAATGGTCGAGGATATGGGTAGGTGACCCTGGGGGGCGGTATACCACCGCTACTCTGAGGGGGAGGGGATGGAATAGCTTAATATTGTGAACCTCAAAAGAGGGGAATGAGAGTGATGGAGCTGGAGGGATGACCTGGAAAGTACATGGTGGGGACAGGAGGAGGCCAACTCCACCACCGTGTCTATTTCCAGGTCTCGGGGAATGAGAGAAATGTAAGCCTCCATAAGAAATGGCAGCTGGGGAAACAGTGTCTGAATCCTGGATCCAGGTCAACTGATGCCATTTTTGTGGTGTCTAACCCTAATTTTTTTTAAATGTGGAGATTCTTATTGGAGTCTTCTTGTGTGTTTCCTGAATTTACCAGGGCATTCTGAGCAGCATGCATGCCCTGTTACTCATCCCCCTGTTCCTGATCAATGTTGAAGATTGAAATGCTGAGCTATTATGTGATGTTAAAAATGTTAATTCTGTAGAATAGATGCCACTTTTCCTTGGGTCTGCCCTAATTTGAGCTGTGTTTGAAGCTTTTGGGCCCCCTAAAGGTGTTTTTTATGCCTTTGATTTTGCCTGTCATTAAATTGAATGGCCTTCTTGAGATTTGTTGTACCGTTTGCCAAACGTTTTGAGAAACTTCTGGAAGTTCAACAAACCGAATCGAGCTGAACTTTAAAAGGTTTTCTCATTTGTAGTAATGAGATATTCATATGAACAATGGACAAGGTATAAAGCCTCTAAACATGTAATAGGTAGACTGTGCCGAGATGAAAGTGACACCATCGACAAGAGAAGACAGCTAAATTAAATAAAATGTGCACAATATATTCTCAATGAATGGATAAATAAACAAAACTATGGTTCTTATTGTCTCAATGTTAACTTTATTATTATTTTTTGTGTTTCTTGTGATTCTGAATTTCATTTCTATATTCTGATAAACCACTGTTTTACAGATGTGTATAATGGGGTGAAATGGGGTGGCAACCCTGACACACCAGCCTGACAAAAGAACTGAGGCAGGCATCAAGGGCTACTAAGCGAAGATGGAAGAGATCCCCCTCCAAGGGACATTACAACACAGTTCTATAACAATTTCATGTCCGCACTAACTGCTGAAAAATATACCTACTTCTCATCCCTCATATCCTCCCTGGCGATTAACCTTAAACAGCTCTCAATTCTCTCCTCCATCCCCCAGCACATCCTCCCTCACCTCTCATCTCAGCTGAACACTTTGCCTCATTCTTCAAGCAGAAGTTTAACAATTTGAAAGCTTTGGCCTAATGTCCCCAAAGCCTCCCCATAACTACTCAGCCCTCTTCCTCCAAACCCAACATTACATAAGAAAACCTTCCTCTGTCTCTCCAGATCACATCCCACACCTGTGCCTGTGACTTGATCCCATCAAAGCTATCCCAAACCTCACCTCAGTCTTCATCCCAACCACATCTGATCTTTTCAACATATCATTAACAACAGGTGTCTTCCCCTCATGCTTTAAACAAGCCTCAATTACACCCATCCTAAAAAGCCCTCCCTTGTCCCATCCACTTTGTCTATCTATCACCCCATAATACTTCTCCCCTATGCCTTAAAACTACTGGAACAGAATGTCCATCTTGAACTGTCCTCCAACCTCTCCTCCTGCTCTCTCTTTGACCATCTATAATCTGACTTCTCACCACATCATTCAACTCAAATTGTCCCAACTAAAATCTCCAATGACCTACTAACCACAAAAGTCAAGCGCCATTACTTTGTCCACTACTTCTGTCATCTTTTGGTATCACAGACTTTGCCTCATCTTTGATCTCTTCATATCTAATGGACTGGACTTTCAGCATCTCCCTCTCTACCTTTACCTCCTCGTCTTGACTCCTATCTTTAGGTATCACCCAAGTTTAAGTTCTAGCACCCCTACTCTTCTCCATATACTCCTTTGGCCTGGGAAGCTCATAGAGTCCCATGTCTTTCAGTATCATCTTTATGCTGACGACATGCAGATCTTCCTCTACACAGCTATCATCTGTCAACAAAGAGCAGGCTCAGCTCATGAGCCAACATCAAAGACAGTGACATGACTTATGATGTACCATCTATTATATAATCGCGAATCGGAAAAAGCGCCCCTCCGCGCGCTACTTCCGGCGTGGTTATGTGGATACGAATTTAACATTGGGCGCGAAGCGCCCAATGCTGCGCGAGCAATGGCCGCGAGGCCATTGCGAGCCGCTGCCCCAAAATCGATCCACAGCCTCGGCTACAAATTTACCGATTTACCGCTCAGGTAGCGCGAGCAATGGCCGCGAGGCCATTGCGAGTCGCTGCCTCAGCCGCAACTCGCTCCCCGGGGACCATGGAGCGGAGGCGGCATAGCCGCCTCCGCTCCCCGCTACCCACAACTCGCCCCCCCAATGTCCGCACAGCCCCCCCATGTCCGCACACCCACCCCCATGTCCGCACACCCACCCCCATGTCCGCACACCCACCCCCATGTCCGCACACCCACCCCCATGTCCGCAAAGCCCCCCCATGTCCGCACACCCACCCCCATGTCCGCACACCCACCCCGCAACAAAACCACCCCGCCGCACCTAAGGCCCTACCCCCTAAGTCCGCCCCACCCCTACACGCTAAGCCCCGACCACCTAACCCCCGACCCGCAGCATCCTAAGCCCCCGCCGATACCCCCTAAGCCCCGCCGTCTACCCCCTAAGCCACCGCCGCCCCTAATCCCCTACCCCCTAAGCCCCGCAGCAGCCCCGACCACCTAACCCCAGACCCGCAGCATCCTAAGCCCCCGCCGATACCCCCTAAGCCCCGCCGTCTACCCCCTAAGCCACCGCCGCCCTTAAGCCCCTACCCCCTAAGCCCCGCAGCATCCCCTAAGCCCCTACCCCCTAAGCCCCGCAGCAGTCCCTAAGCCCCTACCCCCTAAGACCCGTAGCATCCTAGGCCCCCGCCGATACCCCCTAAGCCATGCCGCCTACCCCCTAAGGCACCACCGCCCCTAAGACCCTACCCCCCGTAGCATTCTAGGCCTCCGCCGATACCCCCTAAGTCCGCCGCACCCGTACACGCTAAGCCCCGACCACCTAACCCCCGACCCGCAGCATCCTAAGCCCCCGCCGATACCCCCTAAGCCCCGCCGTCTACCCCCTAAGCCACCGCCGCCCCTAATCCCCTACCCCCTAAGCCCCGCAGCAGCCCCGACCACCTAACCCCAGACCCGCAGCATCCTAAGCCCCCGCCGATACCCCCTAAGCCCCGCCGTCTACCCCCTAAGCCACCGCCGCCCTTAAGCCCCTACCCCCTAAGCCCCGCAGCAGCCCCTAAGCCCCTACCCCCTAAGCCCCGCAGCAGCCCCTAAGCCCCTACCCCCTAAGACCCGTAGCATCCTAGGCCCCCGCCGATACCCCCTAAGCCATGCCGCCTACCCCCTAAGGCACCACCGCCCCTAAGACCCTACCCCCCGTAGCATTCTAGGCCTCCGCCGATACCCCCTAAGTCCGCCGCACCCGTACACGCTAAGCCCCGACCACCTAACCCCCGACCCGCAGCATCCTAAGCCCCCGCCGATACCCCCTAAGCCCCGCCGTCTACCCCCTGCCCCTCTCGCTAAAGCCCTACACCCTAAGCCCCCGCAGTCCCCTAACCTAACGCCGCTGTCACCTAAGGCCCTACACCCGAAGCCCCCGCCGTCCCCTAACCTAACGTCCCCGTCGATCACTTACATGCCTTCAAGTCATCTGATCGTCCGTCCCATCCACAAGTCCTCCGTCCGGCCAGGCGTCCTCTTCCTCCGGCCCCGGGGGTCTTCTCTCTTCTTTCCGCCATCTCCGCCTCTTCGTCCGGCCCCGGGGATCTTCTGTCTTCTTTTCGCTAACTTCCACCTCCGACGTCCTCTTCCTTCTCATTAAGATAGAATGGACGAAAAATCCCCCATTCTATCTCAATGAGATCTGAGGCCCTCTTCTGATTGGTCGCTGTATACTGCCCTCAGCCAATCAGAAGAGCCCCTCAGACTGAGACGCAGTTCTCATTCAGGTCCGCCTTTTTTTTTCCCCATTGACATACATTAGCGGTGTGTCTGCGATTTTATGGCCGGCCACCTGATTCTATTTGTCGGCCCTAAAATCGCGGACACACCGCTAATGCATGTCTATGGGCAGTCAGCCCGATTTCGGATTGGACGCCGACCAATCAGAATTCGAGCTGACTGCCCATAGACATGCATTAGCGGTGTGTCCGCGATTTTAGGGCCGACAAATAGAACCAGGTGGCCGGCCATAAAATCGCCGACACACCGCTAATGTATGTCAATGGGGAAAAAAAAGGCGGACCTGAATGAGAACTCTGTCTCACTCGCAAGTAAAAAAATAAATAAATTTAATAATAAAAAAAAGAATTAAAAAATAATTAAAAAATAATAAAAAAATAATTAAAAAATAATAAATAATTAAATAAAAATAATAATAAAAAAAAAAAACAATGCGGACCTGAATGAGAACTGTGTCTCAGTCTGACTTAAAAAAATAAATAAATTAAATAAAAAAAAAATTATTTAAAAATAATTAAAAAATAATAAAAAAATAAATAAAAAATAATAAATAATTCAATAAAAATAATAATAAAAAAAAAAAATATATGCTAATTATATCAGCCCTTCCAGCGGACCTGAATGAGAACTGGGTCTCAGCCTAAATAATAAATTTAATAATAAAAAAAATAATTAAAAAATAATTAAAAAATAATAAAAAAATAAATAAAAAATAATAAATAATTCAATAAAAATAATAATAAAAAAAATAAATATATGCTAATTATATCAGCCCTTCCAGCGGACCTGAATGAGAACTGGGTCTCAGCCTAAATAATAAATTTAATAATAAAAAAAATTATTAAAAAATAATTAAAAAATAATAAAAAAATAATAAAAAAAATAAATAAAAAATAATAAATAATTCAATAAAAATAATAATAAAAAAAATAAATATATGCTAATTATATCAGCCCTTCCAGCGGACCTGAATGAGAACTGGGTCTCAGCCTAAATAATAAATTTAATAATAAAAAAAATTATTAAAAAATAATTAAAAAATAATAAAAAAAAAAAAATAAATAAAAAATAATAAATAATTCAATAAAAATAATAATAAAAAAAATAAATATATGCTAATTATATCAGCCCTTCCAGCGGACCTGAATGACAACTGGGTCTCATCCTAAATAATAAATTTAATAATAAAAAAAAAATTAAAAAATAATAAAAAAATAAATAAAAAATAATAAATAATTAAATAAAAATGCTACTAATAATGCTATTAATGCTATTAATAATGTTATTAATGATATTATTAATGCTAATAATGCTATTATTAATGCTATTAATGCTAATAATAATGCTATTAATGCTTTTAATAATGCTATTAATGCTATTAATTATGCTATTAATGCTATTAATGCTAATATTTATCCTATTAATGCTATTAATGCTATTAATAATGCTATTCATGCTAATAATATTGCTATTAATGCTCTTTATGCTAATACTAATGCTATTAATGCTATTTTTTTATGCTATTAATTCTATTATTTATGCTATTAATGCTATTAATAATGCTATTAATAATGCTATTAATCCTATTAATGCTATTAATAATGCTATTCATGCTATTAATAATACTATTAATGCTATTAATGCTAATAATAATGCTATTAATGCTATTAATAATGTTATTAATGCTATTATTAATGCTAATAATGCTATTATTAATGCTATTAATGCTAATAATAATGCTATTAATGCTATTAATAATTTTATTAATGCTATTATTAATGCTAATAATGCTATTATTAATGCTATTTATGCTAATAATAATGCTTTTAATGCTATTAATAATGCTATTAATGCTATTATTTATGCTATTAATGCTATTAATGCTAATATTTATCCTATTAATGGTATTATTAATGCTATTAATGCGAATAATAATGCTATTAATGCTATTACTGCTAATAATAATGCTATTAATGCTATTAATAATGTTATTAATGCTATTATTAATGCTAATAATGCTATTATTAATGCTATTAATGCTAATAATAATGCTATTAATGCTATTAATAATGCTATTAATGCTATTAATGCTAATATTTATCCTATTAATGGTATTATTAATGCTATTATTAATGCTATTAATGCTAATATTTATCCTATTAATGCTATTAATGCTATTAATAATGCTATTAATGCTATTAATTATGCTATTATTGCTATTAATGCTAATATTTATCCTATTCATGGTATTATTAATGCTATTAATGCTAATAATAATGCTATTAATGCTAATAATGCTAATAATAATGCTATTAATGCTATTAATAATGTTATTAATGCTATTATTAATGCTAATAATGCTATTATTAATGCTATTAATGCCAATAATAATGCTATTAATAATGCTATTAATGCTATTAATGCTAATATTTATCCTATTAATGCTATTAATGCTAATAGTAATGCTATTAATGCTATTAATAATGCTATTAATGCTATTAATTATGCTATTAATGCTAATATTTCTCCTATTAATGCTATTAATGCTAATAATAATGCTATTAATGCTATTAATAATGCTATTAATGCTATTAATTATGCTATTAATGCTATTAATGCTAATATTTATCCTATTCATGGTATTATTAATGCTATTAATGCTAATAATAATGCTATTAATGCTATTAATGCTAATAATAATGCTATTAATGCTATTAATAATGTTATTAATGCTATTATTAATGCTAATAATGCTATTATTAATGCTATTAATGCTAATAATAATGCTATTAATGCTATTAATAATGCTATTAATGCTATTAATTATGCTATTAATGCTATTAATGCTAATATTTATCCTATTAATGGCATTATTAATGCTATTAATGCTAATAATAATGCTATTAATGCTAATAATAATGCTATTAATGCTATTAATAATGCTATTAATGCTATTAATTATGCTATTAATGCTATTAATGCTAATATTTATCCTATTAATGCTAATAATATTGCTATTAATGCTAATAATAATGCTATTAATGCTATTAATAATGTTATTAATGCTATTATTAATGCTAATAATGCTATTATTAATGCTAATAATAATGCTAATAATGCTATTATTAATGCTAATAATGCTATTAATAATGCTATTAATGCTAATAATAATACTATTAATGCTATTAATAATGTTATTAATGCTATTATTAATGCTAATAATGTTATTATTAATGCTATTAATGCTAATAATAATGCTATTAATGCTATTAATAATGTTATTAATGCTATTATTAATGCTAATAATGCTATTATTAATGCTATTAATGTTAATAATAATGCTATTAATGCTATTAATAATGTTATTAATGTTATTATTAATGATAATAATGCTATTAATAATGCTATTAATGCTAATAATAATGCTATTAATGCTATTAATACTGTTATTAATGCTCATAATACTGCTAATAATGCTATTAATACTGCTATTACTGCTAATAATAATGCTATGGCTTATATTATTGCTATTGATGATGCGATTATTATTTAAAAATGTTTAAAAAAACAATAAACATATTTTAGATACCCGATGCATTTGCATCAGGCTAACAGCTATAACTACTATAATCAAATTAATGCACGTTCTAGAATCCCGATGCATTTGCATCGGGCTCACAGCTAGTTATGTCATATTTTGTTAAGGGGGTAACACAGAAGTGTTTTTATTAGAGGAACCTTGATGTTGCATTTCCATTTTACTGTGACACTTTCTTCACATGTGATGGAAGTGTGGGAAGACCTGGACTGGTTTAGACTCTCCTGTCCTTGGCCCTTTCTTGTTTCCAACCCTCTTATGGACAATAATGTTTCATATATGTTTAGTTTTCAGATTGAGGATTGCAGATTTTTGAATGGAAGAAGATAAGGCTCCTATAGATGTTCTGTTGGGATTTCTCAATAACAACTACTGGTTTGAGTTTATGGCTTCAACCACACTCAACAAAAAAGTCTCTTTTTACAACCGATTGTAGTTATGGTTGACAAGCAATTTCAAGCCCTCAATGGAATTATTAGTGGATGGAAAGTGCTGGATTCAAACCTAGGCATGGTTTTATTAATTCACTTTCTGGAGTTTTGTGCATCAAATGTTATTTTTAACAGTTTGACAAACTGCAGGTAAAAAATTAATTATAAAACACATAAACTCCTCTGAATGTTACACTATAGACCTTTCACAGTCTCGGGACTCCTTTTTGGCCACCCAGATAAAATAACATTTGCTGAAAGTAAAATCATGCCCCCAAGCCAACAATGGTGCAGTGCAGGGAAGAGCCTGGACAGGATTCAGGCTGTAGGACCGACTCCTGGAATAACCTGACTATCTAATAACAGATCTACCTTGAAATTTCAGGCTTGTTGCTCCAAAGTCCATAACCTACATCAATGCAACCAGCTTTATCTCTGGTGAACAACTTGGATAAACATTTGTGCAAAAAAATACAAGAATGTTCATCTGTATCCACATCTCTTCCCAACCCCAGGCTACTCTGCCCACATTTACCATAGAGGAGCCAAGGTGAATTGTAGAAACTTAGTTCCATCATGAATAAAAAGGTTCACGTGACAGTAATTGGGTCTGTAATTATTAAAGAGTCTGGACATGAGATACAAGCCTCTCACAATGGCACCATCTCTAATCTCTACAATTAGCTATGTAAATATATTTACCATATGTCATTTTTAGGAATATGCCCAACCTATTGGGAATATGAGATAGGATGCGTTATATACTGGGTCCAGTTGTTGGTTTCCTCTAAAAACATCATTATCTTATTATTATCCCATTATTCCATTACTATTTCTTCCATATCAGTCACGTATGACTCCAGCTGTGCCCTCAACCTCTCCCTTAATGTTCCAAAAGTGCAAAGAGAACCCCCCCTCTTCTGTACTGCACAACCAGGGCTCATCACAATCAGGCAGGGTCAAAATTAGATCGCCTTGGAGACTACATTTACCCTGCTGAAAAGTTGAGGGCTACTATCCAGGCCAAGTTTGTAAATCTGGTGGCAGCGAAATGCAGTGGCAAACTCATACATGCACCTTGCATGGATCACGTCCTCAGCCTGCTTGTACAGCACTTTCTCAGCCCCCCCTCTCGCTTCAGTAAAGATTAGAGACCCCCAGTCCCTCCAATCCACCCCCCTCCTCCGGTTTAGTATGTATCCGCCGGCGGGCTGCAGTGCTGCACCCACCGATGGCTACATACAGAACCGCCGGTCAGGCTCCTCAGCCTCCCTCCCCCCCGATCCCTGTGTTCTGGGCCCACTTCACCTCTCCCGGCGTGCTGCACCCGCCGGTTCACCTGCCAGTCAGCTTCCTGTGTTGCTTGTGGGCTCCTCCTCCTCTCCTGGGCTCCTCCTCCTCACCGGTTGATCGTGGGTGAGGTAAGTATGAATGAATGAATGAATGACTGAATGCATGCATACATGGATGGGTGCATGCATGCATGGATGGATGGGTGCATGCATGGATGGATGGATAGGTGGGTGCATGCATGAGTGGATGGATGGGTGCATGCATGGGTGGATGGATGCATGTATGGGTGGATGCATGGGTGCATGCATGCATGAGTAGATGGATGGGTGCTTGCATGAAAGTGTGCATGCATGGATATTGCATGGATGGATGTGTGCGTGAGTGGATGCGTGCATCCGTGGATGCGTGGATGTGTGCATGGATGGATGTGTGCATGCATGGATGTGTGGATGTTGCATGGATATTGCATGGATGGATGCGTGCGTGGATGCGTGCATGTGTGGACGTGTGCAATGATGTATGTGTGCATGGATGGATGTGTGCGTGCATGGAGTGTGCATGGTGGATGTGTACATGGATATTGCATGGATGGATGTGTGCGTGCGTGGATGTGTGCATGGATGGATGTGTGAATGAGTGCGTATGGAGAGCCCCTGCGTGCCTAAACATTGTAGCTCCCCCATAAGTGACCCCATTTTGGAAACTAGACCCCCCAGAGAACTTATGTAGATGGGTGGTGAGCACTTTGAACCCTCAGATGTTTCACAAATTGTTCCGTAAAAATGAAAAAGTACTTTTTTTTCACAAAAATTTTCTTTTAGCCAAACTTTTTTCATTTTCACATGGGCAACAGGATAAAATGCATCCTAAAATATTTTGGGCAATTTCTCCTGAGTTGACCGATACCTCATATGTGGTCATAAACCACTGTTTGGGCGCACGGCAGGGCTCAGAAGGGAAGGAGCGCAATTTCAATTTTTGAATGGAGAATTAGCTCCAAAAGTCAATCTGTGCTCCTTCCCTTCTGAGCCCTGCCATGCGCCCAAACAGTGGTTTATGACCAGATATGAGGTATCGGTGTACTCAGGAGAAAATTGCCCAACAAATTTTAGGATCCATTCTATCCTGTTGCCCATGTGAAAATGAAAGAATTGAGGCTAAAAGAACATTTTTGTTAGAAAAATTAAAATGTCCATTTTTTCCTTCCACTTTGCTTTAGTTCCTGTGAAGCAACTGAAGGGTTAATAATCTTCTTGAATGTAGTTTTGAGTAGCTTGACGGGTGTAGTTTTTGGAATGGTGTCACTTTTGGGTATTTTCTGTCATTTACACCCCTAAAGGGACTTCAAATGTGATGTGGTCACTAAAAAAATGGTTTTGTAAATTTTGCTGGAAAAATGAAAAATTGCTGATGAACTTTGAACCCTTATAACGTCCTACCCAAAATTTTTTTTCACAATTGTGCTGATGTAAAGTAGATATGTGGGAAATATTATTTATTAACTATTTTGTGTCACATAACTCTCTGGTTTAGCAGAATAAAAATTAAAATTTTAAAATTGCTAAATTTTAAACATTTTTGCCAAATTTTTTATTTTTTCTAAAATAAATGCAAAAATTATTGACTTAAATTTACCACTAACATGAAGCCCAATATGTCCTGAAAAAATAATCTTAAAATCGCTAGGATCTGTTGAAGCGTTCCAGAGTTATTACCTCATAAAGGGACACTGGTCAGAATTGACAAAAATGCCTCGGTCTTTAGGGTCAAAATAGGCTGGGTCCTGAAGGGGTTAATCGGTTAATCTACCAGGTTCGAAATGGTAAATTCCACTTCACACTTGCTGCAGTGACTGTGGCAGCAGCACGGGGCATTGGCACAGTATGTCATCACACGTATAGAGAGGCAAGGCGAGCCGAAGGTAGTGACAATGAGTCTTGTGGAGCCGGCACAGATCTAGGACCTCTGCACCTTTCTGCACAGTTATGAAATAGATACAAAGATGGTTAGTGCTGAAGATTCTGCCATCAGCTCTAATCATCACTATTGTAGTCATCTACATGCGGAGGATGACAAGGAAGAAGGGATAAGCGAGCAACAGTCAGAGGATGAAAAAGAGATTGATACCCTCTATGTTGTCTACGGTTGGTATGAGGGGATGAAGGAAGCACGCTCAAGTGTTAACCTGTCACCACAGCAGGACTTGGACCTCATGGAAGGACCTGAAATATGAGTGCCTTCTTGCTGCACTTTCTGCAACATAATGCCAGTATTGTTTGGATTAGAAAGAGTGCTGACACTGGGTAGATGCTTCCCTTCCTGCAAAGGGGCATGCACATGCTGGAGTATCGAAACACATTTGTAGACAATCTTAGGAGTGGTTTTCCCCAAGACAGCAGTGAGGAACAGAGTGTGCATTACATTTCTAGGTTTCCAAACTCGGGAACATCAAGTCATTATGGCAGAAACATTACCATTACCAGTAGCAGCCTAACTCTCAGAAGCAATTCCTGGTAGTCTTTTGACTAATATTTTAGACTAGCCCATGCACCAGCAGAAGAGAGTACAAGTCTGACACATAGTGAATGACTGAAGAGGATGGTGAAGGAGCATCGAGAGCTCAATATCAATACAATTGGAGGGGTTTGGAGCATTTTA
Source organism: Allobates femoralis (assembly GCA_033576535.1). NCBI lineage: Eukaryota > Metazoa > Chordata > Amphibia > Anura > Aromobatidae > Allobates > Allobates femoralis. The sequence goes on from JARQOC010000003.1 coordinate 17,220,953, forward strand.
TATTTTGGCCTTTAAAAATGGAGTAGTGACCTGAGCTCGCCACTCAGCCTTGGAGATTTTGTCGTGCCCAGCAGCCAGCATTCTCTCAGAATGTGTCTTCAGTGCCGCTGGTGTTGTCCTAATAAATGCATCTGGCTGTCCCTGAAAGTGTAAACTGCCTAACATTCATTAGGATGAGGAAGTCATAGATCTCTGAGGTCTGTTCCACCCCAATCTCAGACTGGGCAGACTAGGCAATGTTGTTTATTTCAGTGTGCTGCATTGATCTCGCCATATACAATTTCGACCCTGGGTGAACTGATGCCACTTTTGTGGTTTCTGGCCCTAATTTTTTGAAATGTGGAGATTCTTATTGGAGTCTTCTTGTGTGTTTTCTGAATTTACCAGGGCATTCTGAGCACCATGTGTACCCCTGTCACTCATCCCCCTGTTCCTGATCAATGTTGAAGATTGAATTGCTGAGCCATTGTGTGATATGTTAAAAATTTTATCTCTACGGAATAGATGCCACTTTTCCTTGGGTCTGCCCTAATTTGAGATGTGTTTGAAGCTTTTTGACCCCCCTAAAGGTGTTTTGTATGCCTTTGATTTTGCCTGTCATTAAATTGAATGGCGTTCTGGAGGTTTGTTGTGCCGTTTGCCAAACAAGCCCTCTCACAATGGCACCATCCAGGGCAGGATGAAGCCAGTGGGGCAGGATGGAGCCGGAGGGGCAGGATGGAGCCGGAGGAGCAGGATGGTGGCGAGTGGGGCAGGATGGTGGTGAACGGGGCAGGATTGAGTGAGCGGGGCAGGATGGAGAGAACGGGCAGGATGGAGCCGATGGGGCAGGATGGTGGTGGGGGGGGGGCAGGATGCTGGGGGGGCAGGATGGAGCCGGCGGGGGGCAGGATGGAGCCGGGGGGGCAGGATGGAGCCGGTGGGGGGAAGGATGGTGCTGGGGGTTAGGATGGTGGTGGGGGTGCAGGATGGTGGTGGGGGTGAAGGATGGAGCCGGTGGGGCAGCATGGAGCCGGCGGGGCAGGATGGGCAGGGCAGGATGGTGGTGAGTGGGGCAGGATGGAGCGAGCGGGACAGGATGGATGCGGGGGGAACAGAATGGAGCCGGAGTGGCAGGATGGAGCCAGAGAGGCAGGATGGAGCCGGAGGGGCAGGATGGTGGCGAGCGGGTGCAGGATGGTGGCGAGCGGGGCAGGATGGAGTGAGCGGGGCAGGATTGATGTGGGGGGGCATAATGGAGCCGGTGGGGAAGGACGGTGGTGGGGGAAAGGATAGAGCCAGTGGGGCAGGATGGTGGTGGGGGGCAGGATCGAGCCGGCGGGGCAGGATGGTGGAGGGGAAGCAGGATGCAGTTGGCAGGGCAGGATGGTGGTGGGGGTGCAGGATGGAACCGGCGGGGCAGGATGGAACCGGTGGGGCAGGATGGATGCAGGGGGGGCAGGATGGAGCCGGCGTGGCAGGATGGAGCCGACGAGGCAGGATGGTGGTGGTGGGGCAGGATGGAGCCGGCGGGGCAGGATGGTGGTGGGGGTGCAGGATGGAGCCGGCGGGGCAGGATGAGCCGGCGGGGCAGGATGGCGGTGAGGGTGCAGGATGGAGCTGGCGGGGTAGAATGGTTACGGGGGGGCAGGATGGAGGCGCTCCTACTGCCCCCTCTGCTCCCCGCAGCCCACCCGCTACCCCCCACTGCTTCTCCACGGTGATAATAATGAAAAAAAACCCTCAGTGAGGATACTTACCCTCCGCCGGCGCACTCAACCTGTCTTCTAGCACCCAGGACAGGACCTGTCATTGCCTGATCAGTTTCCTAGGCAACGACAGATCCTCAAGCCCTCGTGTAGCTAGAAGACAGAGGTGAAGTGAGTTGGCGGAGGGTAAGTATCCTCAGTGAGGGTTTTTTTTTATTATCACCATGGAGGAGCGGGGGGGGGCAGGATGAGGGAGAGCAGCGGGGGGCAGGAAGCGGGGGGGCAGGAAGAGCGGGGGGCCGCGGGGAGCGGAGGAGGGGTAGGAACAGCGGAGGGGGACAGGAGGAGAGGAGGGGGGAGAAGGAGCGGGGGGGCTGTAGGGAGTGCGGGCTGGAGGATGGGGGGGCTGTGAGGAGAGACAATGTATCCCGACTACAAATTGGCGCGGATATCGAACTTTGAATTCTCGTGCCAAATTAGCCGTGCTGCAAATTGGTGCGGATTTCGAACTTTGAATTCTCGTGCCTATTTGCATAGTGTGCGCTCATTGGCGCCCGCCTACATTCCTGTTGGGAACATGAGATGGGATGTGTTATATATTGGGTCAAGTTGTTAGTTTAGTTTCCTTTAGAAACATCTTCATCTTCTCCCCTTACTATTTCTCCCATATCAGTCATGTATGCCCCGCCGGCTCTATCCGGCCCCCCACCACCATCCTGTTCCGCCGGCTCCATCCTGCCCCCCGCCACCATCCTGCCCCCCCCGCCACCATCCTGCCCCCCCCACCATCCTGCCCGGCCGGCTCCATCCTGCCCCCCCCGCCACCATCCTGCCCCCCCACCACCATCCTGATCCCCACCCCCATCCTGCCCCACTGGCTCCATCCTGCCCCCTCGCATCCATCCTGCCCCGCCGGCTCCATCCTGCCTTGCCAGCTCCATCCTGCACCCCCACCACCATCCTGCGCCCCCTGCCACCATCCGGCTCCCCACCACCATCCTGCCCCGCCGACTCCGTCCTGCACCGCTCACTCTGTCCTGCCCCGCTCGACACCATCCTGCCCCGCCGGCTCCATCTTGCCCCGCCGGCTCCATCCTGCCCTGCTGGTTCTATCCTGCCCTGCCGGCTCCATCCTGCCCCGCCGGCTCCATCCTGCCCCCCCGCCACCATCCTGCTCCGCCGGCTCCATCCTGCCCTGCCAGCTCCATCCTGCCTCCCACCACCATCCTGATCCCCCCGCATCCATCCTGCCTGCTCCGCATCAATCCTGCCCTGCTGGCTCCATCCTGCACCCCCACAACCATCCTGCCCCCCCCACCCCGCCATCCTGCCCCCCACCACCATCCTGTCTCGCCGGCTCCATCCTGCCCCGCCGGCTCCATCCTGCCTTGCTCGCCACCATCCTGCCCCACCGGTTCCAACCTGCCCTGCCCGCTCCATCCTGCCCCACCGGCTCCATCCTGCCCCCCCACCACCATACTTCCCCCCCACCACCATCCTTCCCCCCACCACCATCCTGAACCCCCCCTGCCACCATCCTGTCCCCCCCCCCGCCACCATCCTGCCCCGCCGTCTCCATCCTGCCCCGCCGGCACCATCCTGCCCCCCCGCATCCATCCTGCCCCGCTCGCTCCATCCTGCCCCCCCGACACAATCCTTTCTCCCCTCCTCCCCTCCTCAGCTGATCGGTTTCCCAGGCAACGACAGGTCCTAAAGGCCTGTAGGACCTAGAAGACGGAGGTGGAGCGAGCCGGCGGACAGGTGAGTATCATCACTGAGGATTTTTTTATTTTTACTTTTACTGTGGAGGGCCGGGAGCCAGGAGGAGAGGGGGGTCGCGGGGAGTGGAGTATCGCCATATACCATAGCGCTGCTATACATGTACTGTAATGTACCGCCCTACATTATAGTGCTGCTATACACGTACTGTAATGTACCGCCATATACCATAGTGCTGCTATACATATACTGTAATGTACCGCCATATACTATATTGCTGCTATACATGTACTGTATTTTACCCCCATATACCATAGCGCTGATATATATATATATATATATATATATATATGTAGTTCACTCACGTTGACTGAACAAGTTCTGTCAGTCACAGTATGTCAACTACATACACATTCTAGAATACCCGATGCGTTAGAATCGGGCCACCATCTAGTGTATATATAACGCTTTTTACCTCCCCGGGGGGTTTCCATGTTATAGACTGGGTATTCATGTAAAGCTCCTGACCACTGGCAGCCCATGGTGTAAAATGTCCTACTTCAACCTCACGTATGACCATCCGTGTGGCCTTATCATTAAATATCCAGTTTGTTATCTTATATGAATGTATGGATTCCCCTTGCTCATTAAAGTAATATGTCGGCTTCATTGGATCAGGTGGATTCTTCATCATTTGTATGTAGCGCTGTAACTTCCGTGTGTATTGTAGAAAACCGGGTGTGGAATTTCCTTGATATTTGTCTTTTATAAATAAGAACATTTCATGTAGAGCTTTGGCCAGGACTTCTACTGCGTAATACAGTCTCGGAGAGACCCCTGATGACAGGTAATTCCTCATACTTGGGATTGTAAGCTCACTTGTATCATTTAAACTATCAATTGTCCAATTGAATGAAATGAAGGAATCTTTATCTGCATTTTCTGTTATCAAATCTAATTGTCTCCAGAAATTCTCATCTTCGGGCATAATGAGAAGTTTTCTGCAGTTTTTCACAAGATCTTCTACACCTGGAAAAGGTTCTGATGAAATCTCCACTATTAGACTTCCATTCAATAATGGAAACTCTTCATTACTAATGATGAAACTGGAGATCCAGGATGGCGGAAAGATGAAAGTTTTGTCAATAAGTAGAGATTTTAGTTTGTTTATCATGATAAATCGATAAGAGAAGATCCCACACACTATAAGGATATTGACTTTTGGATGCTTTAAAATTGATAAAATATTGTCAAAAGTAACATCAAGTGTAAATTTTATGATGAAGGCGACACAGATCCCGTGTTCTCTCATGTACTTTGTTAGTATCTGCACTTCATTCTCTCCAGTCTCATCATCTGATACTACAATCCCAACCCAGGTCCAGCCGAAATGCTCCAACAGTTTGGTGATTACCATATTGTGGATGTGGTGACTTTGGGCTGTTCGGAAAACATGTGGATAGAGGCGTCTATCAGACAATGAGTGGTCGGTGGCTCCATAACTGATCTGTAAAACATTAAAAAAAGTGATAAACTAAGGCTCTGAAGAAACACCTTAATGATTTGCAATATTTTTGCGCCCAATATAAGCAAACCATAGGCTGGGACATGGTCAGCTCAGGGCATGGTCACGCCACTCATCCAATTCATCATAACTTTCCTCACTATAGAGCATACCTTACTCCAGAAATGTACACCAGGAGCCAGCTTCTGTCCATATCTGGTGATGGCGGACACTGGGTATCATTAAGCCTCTTAATTAGTAATGAGTGAGCATGCTCAGTGGTACTCGGTACTCGCCCAATCATCACAGTACTCAGGATGCTTGTCGAGCACCGAGTACCGCCGAGATGCTTGGGCACATGCTCGGGTCCCCCCTCCCAGCATGTTTGCGCTCTTTACAGAGCCAGACCACAAGCAGGGATTGGCTACCACACACTGTAATGCCACAGCCATGTTGGTTGTGGCATTACAGTGATTGGCTGGCCGCACAGTGTCATCAGGTCATTATAAGACCTGACCGCGCTGTGCTCGTCACTCTGCTGCATAGTGTCAGTGAGTGTAGGGAGAGGTGCTGCTGAGTGAGGGATAGATTTTGGGCCTTTTAGGTAGTGCAGATGCTGGGCTGAAAATCCATCTAAACAACAGTCCTTTTGAGGATTAATCTACCTGTATATAGTCAGGCAGGGTATATAGGAAACCAGTGTACCAGTATACCAGTCAGCAGCACATCTGGGGCTGGTGTACAGGCTTGAAATATCATCTATCCATCCAAAAACAGTCCTTCTAAGGATCAATTTAGCTCTGTATAGGCAGGAGGGGTATATAGTGCAGTACAGTGTATCAGAAGCTGTATACCACTCACATCTGGGGCTGGTGTCCAAGCCTTTAATATCATCTCATCTATAGTATCCATTCAAAACCATTCCTTCTGCAGCTTAATTTAGCTCTCTATAGGCAGGAGGGGTATATAGTGCAGTACAGTGTATCAGAAGCTGTATACCACTCACATCTGGGGCTGGTGTCCAAGCATTTAATATCATCTCATCTATAGTATCCATCTAAAAATCATTCCTTCTACAGCTTAATTTAGCTCTCTATAGCCAGGAGGGGTATATATATAGCGCAGTACAGTGTATCAGAAGCTGTATACCACTCACATCTGGGGCTGGTGTCCAAGGATATAATATCATCTCATCTATAGTATCCATCTAAAAATCATTCCTTCTACAGCTTAATTTAGCTGCATACAGGCAGGGCATATAGAACACTTTTAAAAAGCAAATATTACATTGTTTAAAATGTGCAAGGCCGGTGGCGAGGGACGAGTAACTGGACCTGATGGTGATGGTGCATGAAGAGGCCGAGGCCGTGGGCAAGCTAGAATTGTGCCACAACAAACACCCACATCTTCTCTCCCGACCTTCCTGTCCCAAGTTGTAAGTTGGACAGTGAATAATGCTTCCAGTCAGTTTGCCACCACCACAACCACTCAGTCTTCCACATGGTCAAGTCTCAGTAGCCGTGAGTCAGGACTGCATATTCCTCACCCTGATCCTCCTTCCTCCCACCATGCCGAGTAGGATCCCTCACTTGGAAACTCTGAAGAGCTGTTCAGTTTGCCATTGATAGATTCGGGACTCTCGCCCACTCCACTTGTAGTGGGCATGAGGAGATCGCATGTAGCGATACCCAAATATTTTATCAACCACGGTCGCACGATGGCGACGTTGGGAATGTGTCACAAGAGGTGGATGATGATGAGACAGAATTGCCAGAAAGTCAGGAGGAGGACCAGGGGGCGGATGTGGAAGACAACATGGTGAATGATCCAGTATCTAACCCAACCTGGCAGGAGGACATGCAGAGCGAGGACAGCAGTGCACAGGGCGGGGGGAGGTGTAGCACCACAACAGGCAGGAAGAAGCAGGGTGGTGTCCGCAGGCAGAAGGCAGGCAACTGTTCCCTGTAACACCATCACGACGGAAGTTGCCAGTACAACTCTTCGGTCTTCCAGAGTCTGGCTGTTTTTTAAGGAGTCTGCTGATAGTTCCAAAAAGGCCATCTGCACCACCTGCCATGCCAGCATCAGCAGGAGTAGCAAGACTACCAGCCTGACCACCACCAACATGATCAGGCACATGGCAGCAATCACCCAACTTTGTGGGCCGATCCCCAGGGTCCACAAGCAGTGTCTGTGGGTGACACCACTGCTTCTTCCACTGTTGTGCGTGCAAGCCAATCCCCTGTCCACAGTGCATGTGAAGATGCCTCCTGTCCTGAACCTTTCATTGCACAATTACACATACCGCCATCAGGAAACACATCCACATCCTTGTCCCAGCGCAGCGTTCAGTTATCCATACCTCAGTCCTTGGAACGCAAACGCAAATTTGCAGTCAACCATCCACAGGCCACACTTCTCAATTTGCACATTTCGCGACTGCTTGCGCTAGAAATGTTGCCTTTTAGGCTACACAATAGTGGAGAGTGGGAAGTTTAACCCCTTGCAAACAGCTGTTACTTATTCAAATCTGTGAAAATTGCGTCTCTGCCCACTTTGATGCTAGTTTGATGCCCAGAACCCATTTAGGCCAGGCTGGAGTGACATGAATTTGATGTGGGGCATCACTGGGTATGTAAATCAGGTGTTAGATCAGTGGCCCAAAGCCATTTAACCCCTCAAAAACAGCTGTTACTTATTCAAATCTGTGAAAATGGGCGATTTGCCCAATTTGATGCCAGTTTTTGCTGCCCAGAACCCATTTGGGCCAGGCTGGAGTGACATTAATTTGTTGTGGGGCATCACTAGATATGTAAATCAGGTGTTAAATCAGTGGCCCAAAGCCATTTAACCCCTTCAATACCATACCTCAGTGCCCACTTTGATGCCCATTTTTGTGCCAGTCTTCTAATTGTTGTATCCGTTTTTATGTGTATTCACAACAGGGCACATGACTGCATAGTATTATATACTTTGAATATTTTCTTTTTATTGAAAAACCTGTAAAAATCAGAAAATAAAAAATTGCCGAATAAGAAACTGACGAATAAGTAACCAACTTCAGCCCGAATAAGAAACTGGATGAATAAGAAACCAACTTCAGCATCGTCAGCCTCAATCTGCTTGGAGCTGGTCATGTGACAGGACAGGCTGATGTGATGTCACAAGGGCCTGTCACATGACCGGCTCCAAACAGATTGGGGCTGGAGGAAGACAGGCTGCAATGTTAACGCCGGTGGAGGATGAGAACAAAGCGGCAAGGAGGGAGAACAGAGCGGCCGTGGGGAGGAGGAGGAACAACGAGCAGCAGGGAGAGCGAGCGGCGTGACCGCTACTGATCGCCATATGGGAATACCCATAACTTGGGTGTTCCAATATGACGGGCAGCGTATTTCCGGTTGCGCAGATGCCGCTCATCTCCCGGTTGCGTCGCCGCTGACCTCTGGTGGGGGATGAGCGGCGCCTACTATTGGGAAATCAGCAGCTAGCACTGCTGATCTCCCAGCGGTAGCGGTGGCGTCTTTGTCACTTAAACTTCTGTGTCTCTATCCCACAATCGCACCGCAATGCATTGTGGGATATCGACATAAGCCCCGGAAGTCTGTGACAACCTTATTGGTGATTATATAGTAGATGTTACAGACATTTATAAGAAAACAATTCTTCTATCATATAACAAGACTTGTCTATAGTGTCCAGTACCTGAGGATATCCATATAATCCAAGGATCTGTCCGGCTGGGATAGTGGTAAATGAATACTGATCTCCAATGATGCCAACCAGATGGCCATGACCCACACAAGAGTAATTAGGTATCACCTTCCCTGGGCCAGACAGGAAATGTAAAACATGTCTTACCGCCAACCGTCCATCTGAACACGCGTCGTAAACATGATATCCCAGGGTGATATTGGGTAAAATGTCAGGATCCTTGTTTATATTATCAATGGCAAAAAGAAAGAGAAGATACCGTAGAATACACTGAAAGTATTGCCTATAAAAAAAGATAAAAGATAAAAAAAAATATATAAAAATGCTTAAATGCCTTTACACATACAGAGGGTAAAATAAGTATTTAACATGTCACCAATTTTTTAAGTAAATACATTTCCAAAGGATATATTGAGATGAAATTCACATCAGATGTTGAAAATGGCGACACAACCAATGAGTGATGAGTGAGTGTAATCATTACTATTCGCTATTCGCATGGATAGTACAGTATTCAGAGTACTCCTTACATTGTGAGTATTACTGTACTCGCCTCGCCATACTTGAGTGTCCCACCCAGCATTTTTGTCTCCTGATTTGCAGCCACTAAGCATGCTGGGCATCTTAACCAATCACAGTAATGCCACATCCATCTTGGTTGTGGCATTACTATTATGGTGCAAGTGCATTAGCCAAATCTAAAGCAGTACTAATAGCATGTTGTGCTGCCTGGTACAAAGAACACACTGGTCCTTTTTCCTCGAAAATCTTGAGGTCACAGCTTGGCTTGTGCCATCTACATCAGCCATATTAATATGGTGCGTGTGCGCTTGCCAAATCCAAAAGTAGTACTAGCATTTTATGCTTCCTGGTACAAAGTATGCACTGATATAACAAGACAAGAGAGGGGGGGGGGACAAGAGGCGCAATAGTGCCCTTATCACTAGACACTAGACAATTAAGGTGAGAAATAGTTTCACTCACCTAGTCCAGTTGTGCCACCCACAACTGGTTCAGAGGCCTGATATGGTACGTGTCTTGATGGCTGCTGCTGGACTTCCACCGGTCTCCACTCAGGGTAGACGAACTTGAAGTTTTGGGAAAGGAAGGTGTGTCACAGTCCGCGCTGCCAAGAAATCCGCTCGTAATAACGCTAGTAGTCAGTATCCAAATTTATCCTCTTTATTCATCCAACGCGTTTCAACGCCCTCCTGGCGTCTTCCTCAGGGATCCCTGAGGAAGACGCCAGGAGGGCGTTGAAACGCGTTGGATGAATAAAGAGGATAAATTTGGATACTGACTACTAGCGTTATTACGAGCGGATTTCTTGGCAGCGCGGACTGTGACACACCTTCCTTTCCCAAAACTTAAAGTATGCACTGGTCCTTTTTCCCCAATATTTTTGGGGTCACAGCTTGGCTTGCGCTGTCCACATGAGCCATATTAATACGGTGCTAGTGCTCTTGCCAAATCCAAAGCAGTACTACAACCATTCTGTCCTATGCTCTGGTCCTTTTTCCCCATTACTTTTCAGGTCACAGCTTGTTCTGTGCCATCCAAAGCAGCCACATTAACATGGTGCTAGTGCACTTCCAAATCCAAAGCAGTACTACAAGCATTTTGTGCTGCCTATTACAAAGCATGTACTCATTCTTTTTCCCTGCTGTTATTGGGGTCACAATTTGGCTTGTGCCGCAAAAAGCTCACCAATTAATACAGTCCTATAGTGCTTGCAAAATACTAAGCAGTGCTAATATTATTTAATAGTGCCTGCCAGAAAGCCCGCACCATTCATTCTTTCCTCTGCCATTTTTGGGGTCACGTTATGATTAGGGATGGGCGAGTCTACTCGCTAGGACTCGGGACTCGGCGATTCTGAAGGTACTCGCAGGACTCGTTACTCGGCGAATCTCCCAGCTTGGACTCGCACAGTGACGAGTCCAATGGAATTCAATGTCAATAAGCTTGACTTGTCACAGATACCCGCTGTCAGCAGCGAGTCTGAGCGAGTCTACGATTCCGAGTCCTACGAGTCTACGATTCCGAGTCCTGTATACTGTATTCGGGAGTCGGACTCTCGAATACAGAATCTGTTATGTTGCGAGTCAGCACAGCGTGCGTGTTAGGTCAGAAAACTTGTGAAGATAGCCAATCATAGTCAGTAATGGCATAGCAAAGTTGGTTGTGTCAGGACTATGATTGGCTGCTGTCCATCGTGATGCCTATGTCATCTATGACAGGCAAGGCAGTATATAAGGCTTGTCCCCGCCATTTTGGGCACATTCCTGAGACGATCTGACCTAGTATAGGGAGAGAGAGATATATGCTGGAGCAGATCAGGGATTGTCAGTGTAGGGAAGATTCCTTATATTAACCCAAAAAGCTCTCCTGAGAGCTAGGAGGAGGACGGAGTAGTGCTGTGTAGGCAGGCAGGCAGGGAGGGAAGGAAGGAAGGAGAAGCCTTAGAGTGCACACAGGACGGACCTCATAGCTTAGCTTACTCACTCAGCTTTGCTAACAGCTGCAGTCAGAGGCTTAGCTGAGGTGCTGTTTCCTTTTTGTTTTTGCACCAGATCGATTTTTGTTCCTAATAAGCCATAGAGCGTTATTTTTTCTGTGGCAGACCAGTGTGTTGCTGCTAGCACGTACTCCACCTTAGGGAGTGTAGTGTGCGGCTTCACTGCCAAGTGTGAGAGCGCACACTTACCCCGCCAGCAAGTGACGCATTCAGCTAACCTAACCACATCTCGGTGGCTGTGCGCACTTCAAACCAATTTTTTTAGGGAGTGTAGTGTGCGGCTTCACTGCCAAGTGTGAGAGCGCACACTTACCCCGCCAGCAAGTGACGCATTCAGCTAACCTAACCACATCTCGGTGGCTGTGCGCACTTCAAACCAATTTTTTTTAGGGAGTGTAGTGTGCGGCTTCACTGCCAAGTGTGAGCGCGCACACTTACCCCGCCAGCAAGTGACGCATTCAGCAAACCTAACCACATCTCGGTGGCTGTGCTCACTTGAAACTAATTTTTTTAGGGAGTGTAGTGTGCGGCTTCACTGCCAAGTGTGAGAGCGCACACTTACCCCGCCAGCAAGTGACGCATTCAGCTAACCTAACCACATCTCGGTGGCTGTGCGCACTTCAAACCAATTTTTTTAGGGAGTGTAGTGTGCGGCTTCACTGTCAAGTGTGAGCGCGCACACTTACCCCGCCAGCAAGTGACGCATTCAGCAAACCTAACCACATCTCGGTGGCTGTGCTCACTTGAAACTAATTTTTTTAGGGAGTGTAGTGTGCGGCTTCACTGCCAAGTGTGAGAGCGCACACTTACCCCGCCAGCAAGTGACGCATTCAGCTAACCTAACCACATCTCGGTGGCTGTGCGCACTTCAAACCAATTTTTTTAGGGAGTGTAGTGTGCGGCTTCACTGCCAAGTGTGAGCGCGCACACTTACCCCGCCAGCAAGTGACGCATTCAGCAAACCTAACCACATCTCGGTGGCTGTGCGCACTTGAAACTAATTTTTTTAGGGAGTGTAGTGTGCGGCTTCACTGCCAAGTGTGAGAGCGCACACTTACCCCGCCAGCAAGTGACGCATTCAGCTAACCTAACCACATCTCGGTGGCTGTGCGCACTTCAAACCAATTTTTTTAGGGAGTGTAGTGTGCGGCTTCACTGCCAAGTGTGAGAGCGCACACTTACCCCGCCAGCAAGTGACGCATTCAGCTAACCTAACCACATCTCGGTGGCTGTGCGCACTTCAAACCAATTTTTTTAGGGAGTGTAGTGTGCGGCTTCACTGCCAAGTGTGAGAGCGCACACTTACCCCGCCAGGAAGTGACGCATTCAGCTAACCTAACCACATCTCGGTGGCTGTGCGCACTTCAAACCAATTTTTTTAGGGAGTGTAGTGTGCGGCTTCACTGCCAAGTGTGAGAGCGCACACTTACCCCGCCAGCAAGTGACGCATTCAGCTAACCTAACCACATCTCGGTGGCTGTGCGCACTTCAAACCAATTTTTTTAGGGAGTGTAGTGTGCGGCTTCACTGCCAAGTGTGAGAGCGCACACTTACCCCGCCAGCAAGTGACGCATTCAGCTAACCTAACCACATCTCGGTGGCTGTGCGCACTTCAAACCAATTTTTTTAGGGAGTGTAGTGTGCGGCTTCACTGCCAAGTGTGAGCGCGCACACTTACCCCGCCAGCAAGTGACGCATTCAGCAAACCTAACCACATCTCGGTGGCTGTGCGCACTTGAAACTAATTTTTTTAGGGAGTGTAGTGTGCGGCTTCACTGCCAAGTGTGAGCGCGCACACTTACCCCGCCAGCAAGTGACGCATACAGCAACACCTAACTCCAACTCGGTGACTGTGCATTCGTCTACAATGTCTCAAAAAAAAACAATTAACAAAAAGGATGTTGCAAAGGGACAGGGACGAGCTCGTGGCCGCAGCAGTCTTGCCCAAGAAGGCACTGGTACAAGTACACAGCCTAGGATTGATAGAACGTCCTTTTTTCTACCTAGAAATCCCAGTACTCAAAGAAAACGTGTGTTGAGGCCGGATGAGCATGACAAGATAACATCTTGGATGGCTCAGACGCCCTCGACCACTGGTTCTTGCAGTACGCAATCATCCGTGGCAAGACATTCTAGTGTCGCTACAGACAATGCAGCGCCATCCAATCCTCAAAGTCGTCATATTGCCTCAACCCATCGGCAGCCAGAGGAAAATTTGGATATGGACCTTGGTCACTCGGATGACTTATTCGGTTCTTATCAAGGGGTTTCTTTGTCACTGCCTGACGAGATACTTGAAGTAGACGAAATGTCTACTCATGGCCAAAGTTTGGAAGTAGCGCGTCCTGAGGAAAGACACTTTCACGAAATGCAAACAGTATCTCAGGAGGTGGATGATGATGAGGATGATGAGACACACATCTCATCTGGCCAGCCTGCTCAGTCAGTTTATCCAGAATCCTTTGAACTGGAAGGGGTGGATGATGACACCACAGATCCTACCTGGATTTCTGAATTGCATAGCCAAGAGAGCAGCCAGGAGGACGAAAGTGGCTATGTACCACTGGCAAAATCACAAAGGCGTACTGTCTCCAGAACACAAACAGTGAGAACAGTTGCCCAAATAGCGTCAACTGTGGCACAAACTGTGCCAACTGTTGCACAAACTGCAAACACAGTTGCCCAAAATGTGTCCACAGTTGGTGTTGAACAGAGTCATCCTCCTCTTCCTCCAATTAAAAATAAAGGACGAACAGCCAGTGTGTGGCAATTTTTTAAGGATAGCCCAACAGTACCAAATATGGTTATCTGTAAGATGTGCCAGGCAAGGCTTAGCAGAGGCACGGTAAAAGGAAACCAGAGCACCAGCAGTATGCGCAAGCATATGTCTCTTAAGCACCCAATTCAGTGGGCACCCTATCAGGGTTCAAAATCAGTGCCTTCTGATCCAAACACTTCCAGGCCACCTCAGATACATCCTTCACCAGCAAGTGTTCAGGCTTCAGCTCCTGCTCAAGCGTACTCCTCCCAAGGTGCTTTACAAGACAGACATGACAGTAGTCAATCCTCTTGTCAGTCTGGTCCAAACGTGCAGTTGTCTGTGCCACAGCTGTATGAAAGACAGCGGAAGTTCCAACCGACACACCCATATTCCCAAAAAGTGACAGCGAAAATAGCCAAGTTGTTAGCTGTGGAAATGCTGCCGTTTAGGCTTGTGGGTACAGAGTCTTTTCGGGAGTTGATGGCTGAGGCAGCACCACAATACTCTGTACCCAGCCGGTACTTTTTCTCACGTAGTGCCGTTCCCGCCTTACACCAGCACGTGGTTAACAACTTAAAACGTGCTTTAACAAATGCGGTCACCGCCAAAGTCCACCTAACAACGGACACGTGGACAAGTAGTTGTGGACAGGGCAGATACATTTCACTAACGGCTCACTGGATCAACCTGGTGGAGAGTGTCCCAACTTCTAAAACTGTACCATCTGACATACTTCCAACTCCACGAATAGCGGGCCCAACATCATTCCGGGTGTCTGCCTCCTCATATATGTCCAGTGCCCAATCTGCTTCTGCCACTTCCTTGTCCACTGCTGAGCCTCAAGCACCATCACGTCCGAGTTGGGAGCTTTGCAGTACTGCTTCTGCAAAGCGACAACAGGCTCTTCTGAAGCTTATCTGCCTAGGTGACACACGTCACACTGCAACAGAGTTGTGGAAAGGTCTCAAGCAACAGACCGATGAGTGGCTGGCCCCACTGGAACTACAACCAGGTCTAGTTGTGAGCGATAATGGTGCAAACCTTGTGGCGGCAATAAAGCATGGTAAACTTGTACATGTGCCTTGCATGGCTCATGTCCTGAACCTGGTAGTTCAGAAATTCCTCAAAATATACCCAGAGTTATCTGAGCTACTGGATAAGGTGAGGCGAATTTGCGCCCACTTTAGACATTCGTCCACAGCAGCTGCAAGTCTTTCTGCCCTTCAAATCCAATTTAACTTGCCGAAACACAGGCTAATTTGCGACATGCCTACGCGATGGAACTCCACCTTCCATATGCTGGCAAGGTTTAATGAGCAGCAGAAGGCAATAGCGGAATTTCAGCTGCAACATGCCCGTCAACCTGGAAGTCATACCACACACATCGTACTTTCGAGTGGGTCTGGATCGCTGACCTTTGCGAGTTGCTGGATAACTTCGAATACTGTACCAAACTCGTCAGTGGGGATCAGTCGATTATAAGTCTCACCATCCCCATGCTCTGCCTGCTCCAAGAATCCCTATTGAATCTCAAAACAGATGCTTTGAGAGCACAGCGGATGGCTATGGAGCCAGAATTGAACATCGCTGATCCTAGCCACCCTAGCCAATATCAGCAGGCTACATTGGTTCAGGAAGATGGTGATGAGGGTGATGATGAAGAAGATTTATTTTTCTCTGGTACTGATGTGAACCCTGATGGGACTCCCAACCCTACGTTTATGTCGGTACAGCATGGGTGGGCTGAAGAGGAGGAGGCGGACACCGATTTAGAGGCCACGACGCGTAGTGATCTTCATTCTGTTGTAACCGAGGAGATGAGTCTTTGCAGCTTAGCACATATGGCTGAAGTAATGTGTCAATGTGTCTCCAAAGATCCACGCGTCATACACATCTATGACAGCGACCTCTACTGGTTGTCAACGTTTTTGGACCCACGGTACAAAGACAAATTTCAGTCGCTGCTGTCGCACTCATCCAGGGCTTAACGATGGATCATGTAAAGAGGGTTCTTCTTGATATTTTGCTGGCAATATCACCGTCTGAATCCGCTATACATCGAAGAACCAGCTCTTTCCAACAGCAGCCTTTGGTTGGGACACAAACGCCATCAATGACAAGAAGAGGTGGGGGTAAGATGTCCGCCAACTGGGCGATGTTCAACAGACCTTCCAATCAAGAACGTAATTTGCCTACGGTGACCTTGAGTAGGAGTCAACAATTGTCCAACATGGTGCAGCAGTATCTCAGTGACAGTACCAGCTTCCTAACCGACCCTTCTGTACCCTTTAATTACTGGGTTTCCAAGCTGCACACTTGGACTGAGCTGTCATTGTATGCCTTGGAGGTGCTGGCATGCCCAGCTGCTAGTGTGACATCAGAGCGTGTTTTCAGTGCCGCTGGGGGTATAGTCACTGATAGAAGGTCCCGCCTCACCACAGAAAATGCCGACAGGCTCACTCTAATTAAATTCAACAAGGATTGGATATCATCACAGTTCCTAAGCCCTCCTGACGACAGTACACAATCCTAGATTAACCGAATCATAATTTATATGATTGGGATATTGCGCTGTTAACAATATGCCCATTTTTGACAGGAATTAATGACAAGTCCCGTAGCTCTGTTGATTTCATTCGGCACCCAGTCCAAGCAATAATATGCTATGGGCCAAGCGCCCTGCTTTATTTATAAATAGACTTTATTAAGCCCTTTGGGCTAATTTTTTGAGCCACCCAGGCTAACAAGCTTATCATGCTTTGGGAGACACCCTGGCTAACAAGCTTTTTATGGCCCTTAGGCCTACATTTATACCAAAAATGGGATACAGCCCCTTGGGCTAATTTTTTGAGCCACCCAGGCTAACAAGCTTATCATGCTTTGGGAGACACCCTGGCTAACAAGCTTTTATGGCCCTTAGGCCTACATTTATACCAAAAATGGGATACAGCCCCTTTAGCTAATTTTTTGAGCCACCCAGGCTAACAAGCTTATCATGCTTTGGGAGACACCTTGGCTAACAAGCTTTTTATGGCCCTTAGGCCTACATTTATACCAAAAATGGGATACAGCCCCTTGGGCTAATTTTTGGAGCCACCCAGGCTAACAAGCTTATCATGCTTTGGGAGACACCCTGGCTAACAAGCTTTTTATGGCCCTTAGGCCTACATTTATACCAAAAATGGGATACAGCCCCTTGGGCTAATTTTTTGAGCCACCCAGGCTAACAAGCTTATCATGGTTTGGGAGACACACTGGCTAACAAGCTTTTTATGGCCCTTAGGCCTACATTTATACCAAAAATGGGAAACAGCCCCTTGGGCTAATTTTTCCAGGCACCAATCCTATGCCTGCATCGTGGGCGTTGCTTGGACTATCATCCTGCTGGAGCCTGTTGAAGGGTCCCACTGTACGCTCCATACAAAACGCGTAGACGCGATGTGTAGCATGTAGACGTCCCAGCCTCTCACATGTGTGTTCATAGTCTTGTTGCCATAGCGAGGCAGAAAGTAACCCACCAAACACAGGCACTGTTTGTCAGCAACAGTTGTATGTGGAGTCATGATTTGACACTTTGTAACCAAGGTGACTTCATGCGCCATGCGGGCCGTAAAGTACTTGCTAATGATGCTCTCTCCCCTGTCCCCCACGCCAAATGTCTCGGGGTAATCCTTGACTCCTCCCTCTCCTTCAAGCCCCACCTGTAGTCCCTAACCAAGTCCCTGTGACTCCAACTCAAAAATATTTAACCAATTCGGTCGTTCCTCAATCCTGACACTGCTGAAACACTCATAAATGCCCTCATCATCTCCCGCCTTGACTACTGCAACCTCCTTCGCATAGGTCTCCCTGCCAACTCTCTTGCACCTCTCCAATCTATACTAAACTCTGCTGCCCGACTAATACATCTGTCCTCACGCTACTCCCCTGCCTACCCCCTCTGCCAAGCCGTTCACTGGCCCCTCCGGCCCACAGAGAGCTCACTTTAAAACACTGACCATGACATTCAAAGCCTTACACAACCTATCCCCACCATACATCTCCGACCTGATCTCCCGATACCATCCCTCACGCAACCTGCGTTCATCCCAAGAACTTGTCCTACAGTCCACCCTCATCTCCTCTTCCCACAACCGCATACAGGATTTCTCCCGGTAATCCGCCATGCTATGGAACTCCCTGCCCCACCTCATCAGTCAGTCGCCTACCCTCTGAACCTTAAAGATACTTCTAAAGACTCACCTCTTCCGACAGGCCTACAACCTGCCATGAGACCCCGCTACACGCCCCACGACCGACACCTTCCCCACCCTATTGTATCCCCACCCACCCCTCGTACAATGTGAGCCCACGCGTACAGGGTCCTCTACTATTGTACCTATATGACCTTATTGTCTATGTTTATTGTACTTGTCCTTCTCTACCTTTTCCTCATGTAAAGCGCCATGGAACCTATGGGCGCTATATAAATAAATAATTATAATAATTATGATGACTTGAAGCCCAACCACAAAAATAACTCCACATTCATTCCTTGAAAAAATACAGACACAAAGCTGGTTTTTAAAACTGTGTTTAAAAAAAAAAAAATGGCAGCACTGTTTGGACATTCCAAAAAATACTACCTTTTAAAATTGTAGTAACAACAAGAACAACAACAAATGGAGCCCTACAGGTCCTGGTAGGTGGGCTGTCCGTCCTGCAAAAGGTCAAGGGCCCCACGTATGGCCTGGCCGAACCCTTCAGGGTGGATTCTCTGAACAGGTGTAGGGAACGGTGGTAGGTCCCTGTTAGCTGGCCACTGGCAGTGAGGCAAAGCCCTGTGGGGTGGGACATGGCTGTCCCGTGTTGTGGGCCTGCCTAGCCTGTTAGAGTTTATTTTCCACCCATCCAAATATTGGAACACATCACCGGGGTCGTTATTTGGCTGACAGGCTTCCAGCACTATCTGTAATGCTGACCTTGCCCGCAGTAGCCTGTCAAATGGAATATTATCCATGAATGGTATAATACTGCGGGCAAAGTCAGCATTACTCTGTTGCACACTTAAATGTGCTGACCCCGGGATCGGACCATAAGCTGGGCCTGCCGCTGGTGGTGGCGGTGGTGGTGCTGGCCCTGCCGCTGGTGGGGGCGGTGGTGGTGCGGACCCTGCCGCTGGTGGCGGTGGTGGTGGTGGCGGGGACGGCGGTGGTGGTGTTGATGGCCCTGCCGCTGGTGGGGGCGGTGGTGGTGCGGACCCTGCCGCTGGTGGAGGTGGTGGTGGTGGTGGTGGCGGGGACGGCGGTGGTGGTGTTGATGGCCCTGCCGCTGGTGCCGGCGGTGGTGGTGCTGGCACGGCCGCTGGTGGCGGCGGTGGTGGTGCTGGCCCTGGCGCTGCTGGCGGCGATGCTGGTGGTGGTGGTGGCGGCGGCGACGGCGGTGGTGGTGGTGGCGCCGGCCGTGGTGGTGGTGGTGGGTTTACTCCACGCCGCCTTCTGTTTGGAGGTGGAGGATTAGCAGCACGCCGCCCTCTGTAGCAAGCTTCTCTGTGGGTAAAGTAAAAAAAAATTTGGTGAATGCATTGCATTTGGAAACAAAAACATAGGTCAAACATTAAGTTGCACGCTTTTTAGACTCTGTGTATCTGTGTATTCTTAATCAGATATTTGTTATTATTATGAAATAATAACCAACTGTACATAACATAAAGGAATACGTGACTTTCTTTGCTAATTCCATACTAATACATAATTTTTCACCCCCTGATTACCACCCCCCCCCCCATCCCATCTAATCTAGACGATCAATAACACCAATGGTTCACATGAAAAAAAAAAGTCCCCCTGACTTCACTTTTAACTTGACATACTTAATTCACAAAACTTTTAGCTTACCGTATATACTCGTGTATAAGCCGACTTTTTCAGCCCAAAAATTGGGCTGAAAAGTCCCCCCCTCGGCTTATACACGAGTCATATACGTGGGGGCTGTGTCCGGGAGCAGGAGGAGGCAGGAGGAGGCTGGAGGAGGTGGGGGGAAGGCTGCAATATGAGCGGCTCGTGACGTGGAGCCGCTCATAACTTATTCATGATATGCACTGCATCCCCCGCCCATCCGCGGGGGGAGCAGTGCATATCGCCTTACAGCCCCCCAGCACGGGGTATACAGCCCCCCCCATCCCTCACAGTATGGCGTCCCCCCCTCCATGCTGCCGCTGCTAGTGTATAATAAATATACAGTTATTATCTCTCACCAGCCCGGTCTCCGTGCATCCTCCCTCCTCCCTGTGTGTCATGTGACCGGGGCTCACAGCAATGACGTCACCGGCCGGTCACATGACACGCAGCCTCGCAGGGAGGAGGGAGGATTCACTGAGACCGGGCCGGTGAGATAATAACACTATTTATTGTACAGCAGCGGCAGCATGGAGCCTGGGAGTCTGTGCCCCCTGAGGCTGGGGGCCTGTGCCCCCTGAGGCTGGGGGCCTGTGCCCCCTGAGGCTGGGGGCCTGTGCCCCCTGTGGCTGTGCCCCCTGTGGCCCCTGTGGCTGTGCCCCCTGTGGCTGGGGGCCTGTGCCCCCTGTGGCTGTGCCCCCTGTGGCTGGGGGCCTGTGCCCCCTGTGGCTGGGGGCCTGTGCCCCCTGAGGCTGTGCCCCCTGAGGCTGTGCCCCCTGTGCCCCCTGAGGCTGTGCCCCCTGAGGCTGTGCCCCCGTGCCCCCTGAGGCTGGGGGCGCTGGGGGCCTGTGCCCCCTGAGGCTGTGCCCCCTGTGCCCCCTGAGGCTGTGCCCCCTGAGACTGTGCCCCCTGGGGGCCTGTGCCCCCTGTGCCCCCTGAGGCTGTGCCACCTGAGGCTGTGCCCCCTGTGCCCCCTGAGGCTGTGCCCCCTGAGGCTGTGCCCCCTGAGGCTGGGGGCCTGTGCCCCCTGAGGCTGTGCCCCCTGTGCCCCCTGAGGCTGTGCCCCCTGTGGCTGGGCCCCTGTGCCCCCTGAGGCTGTGCCCCCTGAGGCTGTGCCCCCTGTGCCCCCTGAGGCTGGGGGCCTGTGCCCCCTGAGGCTGGGGGCGCTGGGGGCCTGTGCCCCCTGAGGCTGTGCCCCCTGAGACTGTGCCCCCTGGGGGCCTGTGCCCCCTGAGGCTGTGCCACCTGAGGCTGTGCCCCCTGAGGCTGTGCCCCCTGTGGCTGGGGGCCTGTGCCCCCTGAGGCTGTGCCCCCTGTGGCTGTGCCCCCTGTGCCCCCTGAGGCTGTTGCCCCCTGAGGCTGTGCCCCCTGAGGCTGGGGGCCTGTGCCCCCTGAGGCTGGGGGCGCTGGGGGCCTGTTCCCCCTGAGGCTGTGCCCCCTGTGCCCCCTGAGGCTGTGCCCCCTGAGGCTGTGCCCCTGAGACTGTGCCCCCTGGGGGCCAGTGCCCCCTGAGGCTGTGCCACCTGAGGCTGTGCCCCCTGTGCCCCCTGAGGCTGTGCCCCCTGTGGCTGGGGGCCTGTGCCCCCTGAGGCTGTGCCCCCTGTGCCCCCTGAGGCTGTGCCCCCTGTGCCCACTGAGGCTGTGCCCCTGAGGCTGTGCCCCCTGAGGCTGGGGGGCCTGTGCCCCCTGTGGCTGGGGGGCCTGTGCCCCCTGTGGCTGGGGGGCCTGTGCCCCCTGAGGCTGGGAGGCCTGTGCCCCCTGAGGCTGGGGGGCCTGTGCCCCCTGTGCCCCCTGAGGCTGGGGGGCCTGTGCCCCCTGAGGCTGGGGGGCCTGTGCCCCCCTGAGGCTGGGGGCCTGTGCCCCCTGAGGCTGGAGTCCACCCTCGGCTTATACGCGAGTCAATAAATTTTCCCAGTTTTTGGGGGCAAAAGTAGGGGGGTCGGCTTATACACGGGTCGGCTTATACACGAGTATATACGGTATATCATCTATATAAAGCAGGGAAGGGGTTGAAAGGTATACAATATATATATATATAATATATTTATATAATCGGGAGTTTGAAATTCCGGCACTGTAGCCGAATCCCAAACTCCTTAGCGTCACTGCGAGCGGAGACGCGTATGCGCCTTCGCGAGCCGCAGACGCTTAACTCACACAGCCGCTATAGCGTTTTCTCGAGCGGCCTCGCGCCCTCCGCTCACAGCAAGACCTGCGCCCCTCACAGCGCCCAATCCGCCCCGGCATGCTGGCATTTGTACTTCCCCCATCTGTGCACCCACAGGTCTTAGCAGATTACTGATGCTGACAGCGGGGGGGGAAACAACACAGACAATCAAATCAGGAGGAGGTCAGTGTCAGGAGGAGATGACAGCCGCCCGCCGGGGCCTGTGACACTGCAGAGGTCACAGCGGGGCTGTGTGTGCGGACAACGGGGAGGCCGGGGGCTACGGACGTACCGGACACGTCCTCTGCTCCTGGAGATGTGCCGCGGTTCCGCGCTCGCAGCGTATCTGACGCGGGAGCCGCGCTCACCACGCCCACACCACGCCCTCTGCCAAACAACCCACACCTCTCACTAACCTCCTGCAGCTAACCACACCCCATGTTTACCTTTGCCATGATGTCATTTAGCTGCGGCCGCTATCTTTAATAAGGTCAGTAATGATGGCAGTAATCGGATCTCTGCTCCCTCTAGCACGCCCCAACACTGTAGCACCATCTATTAACCCTATTCTCATCACCTATATACTCTGCTACCCACTGAGCCGCCTGTATACTCTGCTACCCACAGACCCGCCTGTATACTCTGCTACCCACAGACGACCTGTACGCGCCTGTATACTCTGCTACCCACAGAGCCGTCTTTATACTCTGCTACCTCAGACCCGCCTGTATACTCTGCTACCCACAGACCCGCCTGTATACTCTGCTACCCACAGAGCCGTCTTTATACTCTGCTACCTCAGACCCGCCTGTATACTCTGCTACCCACAGACCCGCCTGTATACTCTGCTACCCACAGAGCCGTCTTTATACTCTGCTACCTCAGACCCGCCTGTATACTCTGCTACCCACAGACCCGCCTGTATACTCTGCTACCCACAGAGCCATCTTTATACTCTGCTACCTCAGACCCGCCTGTATACTCTGCTACCCACAGAGACGCCTGTATACTCTGCTACCTCAGACCCGCCTGTATACTCTGCTACCCACAGACCCGCCTGTATACTCTGCTACCCACAGAGCCGTCTTTATACTCTGGTACCTCAGACCCGCCTGTATACTCTGCTACCCACAGACCCGCCTGTATACTCTGCTACCTCAGACCCGCCTGTATACTCTGCTACCTCAGACCCGCCTGTATACTCTGCTACCCACAGACCCGCCTGTATACTCTGCTACCCACAGACCCGCCTGTATACTCTGCTACCCACAGAGCCACGTGTATACTCTGCTACCCACAGAGCCGAAATGGAACCTAATGTATATATTAATAAATAATACTAAATGTACACAACAGTGCTGCAGACACATACCTTGGCATACGGGCCACCGGGTGAAGGAAGGACAGCCGGTCATAAAAGTGGTAGTGGTTGAGCAATGGAGCGGCTCCCGGTTGTCTCTCTGAGTACTGCCGGTACTGCTTCTTATGCTGGTCCCGGCAGCTCCTCCACCGTTTTTTAAGATGGTCAACTGTGAAATGATTTGAAACCGGGTTTAGAGATGTGTAATATTTGAAACAACAAAAGTATGTGTACAAATCAACAATAACATTTTATTCATTTTGTGTGTGTAATGTGTATACAAGGCACAGTGACACGACAGTGTGGAACATCATCAACAGCATTACGGACATTGAGCTCACGTGGCCACAATCACAAAATGAGGCAGGACACATGTCAACGCATAGAGAATGTAATAGTGCGGGCACCAGACTCTGGTCATTAGTGGTATTTATATACACCCAACCCCTTGGCCGAAAGAGCCAGGAGGATCAGACATTAAACTCATTGTACTGTTGTGACCCCATCCAAATATAGGCAACTATGCGGTGGAGCATGATAACACATTCAGGGTCCTGTATACCCTGCTATGGGGGCCCTGTATTCCCACTGCTGGGGGCCCTGTAAACCCACTGGGCCACTGTCTACCCACTGCTGGGGGCCCTGTATACCCACTGCTGGGGGGGCCTGTACACACACTGAGGGCCCTGTATACAGGGACTGACTGGCACCCTACAGTTTGGGTCGCAACCCTCCCTCACCGGCCCGACACAGGTGAGGACGGGTTGTGGGGGGGGGGTGATGACTGGCGGCCGCCTCACAGTCACCGCAGCTCCCGCATTCTCCTATGGCTCGCTCCCAGCCGCAGCCTCGCGCTCCTCACAGCCGCTCGCTAACAGTCGCAGCCGCACGCCACTCACAGACGCTCACTCCCGGACGCAGCCGCGTGCTGATGACGTCATCGCGCGGCCAGGAGCTTCCGTTTCCGCCTGCTGCTTCAGGGACATGCGGATTATTCATGCTCCTGCAGCCGCATGACCCGTGGCACCTGGGCCAGTCCGCCCCTGCCTGTATACCACAATATGGGGGCATGTATACCCATCTGGGGGCCTGTATACTCTGCAGGGGGAGGTGTATACTCTGCTGGGGGGCTGTCTACCAGTGATAGCCGCTGTATACCAGGATGGCGGTGAATATGTTTTCATAGTTTTTCGGGGCAAAAATAGGGGGGTCGGCTTATACACGGGTCGGCTTATACACGAGTATATATACAGTAAATGCAATATATAACGTGTGAACTCATTTAACTTACTTAGATTGCTCTGTTCCTCATGGTCACTCCGATGGAACGCAGGGAACATCTCTTGGGCGATCTCTCTCCAGGCTGTATTAATTTGGGTCGTATCCCCATAGTCAGGATCTGTAGGGAGCCATAGAAATGGACGAGCCTCCACAAGTGCAATAAGACGCAGTGTGTTCACCGTGCCACGTCCTGCTGCCATGATTGCACTGATGAATGGATTGCTCTGTGTGTGCGCCTGTCAGCGCGACTCGCTTCCTGTTTCCTTAAAGCATGGTGTGTGCTGGAGAATCCTCTTCCCTCGCAGCATCGGCTACAAGCCTCAAAATAAGAGAAAAACCAGCGAGTTTGGACTCGCACACTTTCAGAGACACATCAGCGAGTTGAAAATGTCATTATTCGCTATTACTCGGGTCCCTATTCATTAACATTGGACTCGCTGGACTCGCAACGAGTCCCGAGTCCTTGACTCGGACTCGTTGGGGTCTTGCGATTCCGAGTCTTTTCGGACTCGCCCATCTCTAGTTATGATTAACCTGTGCTATGAAATATTAATTGGGTACTTGTGAGCTATTGAAATTTTGTCAAATACAGTCTCTAGTAGCTGATAGTGCAGGGACAGACAATTTTTTTGAGCGGGGATAGAGAAAACGGCATACAGTAGCCTTCCAATACCTGCATATTCGATTAATAACTCTTTTAGGGTACCTTTACATGCCGCTACAACAGGATGGATACAACCCGCTACTTCACGTGCATGAGCACGCACAAACGGTTACAAACGGGAAACGCACCACCTGTACACGCCGCCACAAGGTGCGCTACGCTACGCTACATGTATAGCTAGATACATCGCCGGGTGTCTCATAGCCATCTGTAGCTCACCTTACCTCATTTACACACCGCTACAACAAGCTAATATGGGCGGACCTGGTGCAGCAGGGACAGCACATAGGCGTGCCACAATTGTGGATTACGAGACGTCCGTACGCTGATAGGACAAAGCAAGAACATAATCATTGGGCAGGCATCACAGGAGGCTGTTTAATACATGACGCTCGAGCAATTGTGTAGTGTGACTGGTCAGCTCCTTAAATATGCGGCCATATGCAGCGACTACCAATCTTCATGCAGGAGCTTCCTCCAATGATCGCTGAAGGGGCGCGGTAACCCGGAGCCTGTGTCATGCCCTAGCTACATACCAGGTACATCGCCTGGTGTATAGACATCTCTTCGGTTCCTTCTTTACACGCCGATACAGCTCGCTGCAATCGGCTTTGTAGCCACCTGTTTCAGAGCAGTGCTCGGAAACAGATGTATCTGTTGCCGGCTGCCTCCTACCGTCTTCACACGCCGCTACTACGGGCTATATTGACGACGCAAGCTACAATCGTAGCCTGTAGCGGGTTGTATCCATCCTGTTGTAGCAGCGTGTAAAGGTACCCTTAGAGCTACATTTTTAGGACACATGGTGTACTGTATAATAGAGCAGTTTCATTTGTTGATGTCCTTTAAAAAGCACTGGTCCTTGTGCCCCTAGTCATTTTGGGGGTTACATTTTACTTGTTACCAGACATATATATGATTTACATCCACTGTCCAATGCTAAATGTTTGTTGAGTATGTGCAACTACAGGTTGTGTGCAAGTGGCATCAGCGCCTGCTTCCTGGACAACATAACAAAATAGGGGAAGTGCCAGTGGTTTTGCACTCATAGTTTTCTTTCTAGGCGTACCAACTAACTATTGGGGTGCTGCAAATGTCAGCAGTATTTTGAGAATGTTAAGAGAGGTATTATGTTGAATTTCACCTTTTATTCTGGGTCAATTTTTGCCACTTTGGTGGTATATGGGCATATTTTTTGAAATGGGGAGACTCTCTTTTTGGTGTCTTTGATGTGTCTTTTGTGCATTTAGCTGGGCTCCCTGAGCACCATGCCTACACGTGTCACTCATCAGGTGTCATTGACAGAGTTTCATTCTGTTCTGACAATTTTTCCAGTAGGATGCTTGTGTTGTCTGCTGGAGCTTTCCTGCAGTTGTTATACTTGAAGATTACCAACTTGGGGAACTTGGTGTTGCTATGCCGGTCTGTGAGTGGAGTTGAGGGTAATTAGCCCAGGGCTAGTTGAGGAGCAGGGAATGGGTGATGGACCACACCTCCTTACCTTCAGAGTTACCTCTGGTTGCAGGGTCATCTAGTGATCCCAGTCTACAGGAACAGACTAGCTACCCAGGTACCCTGCCCATTATTTTCATCCTGCTTTTCATTCCCTCATCCGCTAAACCACTATTGTGACACCTTTGATTTAAACGGGGTTTGGTATTTTGAGGACCTTTTTGCCGATATAGTGGGCGAATATGTGGCCTTTTGGCAAACCTAACATGAACTTTAAAAGATTTTGTCATTTGTAGTTAAGATCAGTTTGAAAAATGACAATTTTTAGTTGAATTTAGGTTGGGTTGTGGTTATGACGGATTACAAACTGTGGAGAAATCCATACCTTGTTGAATTTAATCAGAGTAAGTCTGTCTGCATTTTCTGTGGAGAGGCGTGTGTGTCTATCAGTGATGATTGATTGATCCAGCATAACTGAAAACATGCTCTGACATAACACTAGCAGACTGGCAGGCCAGCACCTCAAAGGCTTATAAGAAAAGGTCAGGCCTAGTGTTCAGCTAAGACATCCAATAATTAAAGGGAACTGAAGCATGAGGAAGGATGCAGGTATGGTCATTTAAGTACCCCTTGAGCATGTTGTTCAAATTCTCCCTCCTTAGCATTGTTACAGGCACAAATAGCCCTTTTGCAGATGTGCTGGTTTATTGAAAATGGTCCAGTTTGTAACCATTTTCCCCCACTTCTCCTGTACCAGTTGTGCATGTCTCTCCCCATTAATAATTGCTGTTTAAAAGAGCCAGTAGGTCTGCTGTCAGCCTTGACTGAGCGTGATGGTTTTATCAACTGATCTACAAAGGCTCTCTTGAAGGATTCCATTGTGCCACCCTTTGGTGATTCAAAAAGGAGAGAAGGAAATTACTCCTTGCTATGTGGGTCAAAGAAAGGAGCCAACCATTATACGTTGTTGATGAAAATGTGTGTCCAGTGAGGGTCTTAAAACATACACTTATACATGAACTGTGCCATATGGGTCAAGCTGCAAACAGACAAAAGTTCTGTCCCATCCACTCCTCACGCTGACTTGTCTCCTCCTCCACCTCTTCCTCTCCAGCCCATTCATGCTGCACAGAAATGAAGCTGAGGTTGTGACTACCCTCGGGAGCACAGTAAAACAAATCCTCTCCCTCCTCATCCTCCACATCTTCCATATAATTACCTAATGATGCCTTAGAATATTGCCTGGGCTGGGTAGTATGACACATTGAGAAATCTTTCTCTATAGCCACATGCTGGACACTCAAAGCTTCCTCTTTGAGATTATGCAGTGATTGTTTCTACAGACAGAGTAGAAGGATGGTTACGCTAATAATAACCTGATCACCGCACACGAGCTTGGTGCAGCACTTAAAGTTCTCAAGAACCTCACTAATGTCAGCGATCCACACCCAATCGACAGTTGTTCTGTTTGGTTGCTGAGTCTCAGTCTAAGATCAGCAAAAGAGGTAGAAGACTACAGCACACCTTCTGAAGTATGTATGGTAAGTCAGGGTATGTTTTGATTAATTTCTGAACAACTAGGATAGCATGTGAGCTATGCATGCACTTGTGCCTGTCTACCTTTAGAGCCGCCGCCAGGTTACTACCATTATCGCACATGATCAGGCCTAGAGAGGAGGAACCTACCAAATGAATAAAGGAGGGCCCTCCCAAATGTATAGAGGGGGACCCTCACACATAAGTACAGGATGGCCCTTTTAAATATTACAGGAGGACCCACCCCAAATGAATACAGGAGGGCCCTCCCGAATTAATACAGCAGGGCCTTCCCTAATGTATAGATGACCTTCAGTGACATCAGCCATGGCTTTGTTTAGGCCATTATTCTTAAAGCAGTAGTTTCATCCCCAAATTTATAGAGGAGGACCCTCCCAAAGGAATACAGAAGGGTCCTCCCTAATTCATAGATGACCTTTGATGACCAGCGTTTTGACCCACAGACACAGATTTGGAACTCTGGTGGTATACTCATGAGTCACCCGCCAGGGCCGTGGGGTACTCGAGACCAGTCACATTTCAGTCTCTATTGCCTGGGGATGTCACGGTAGTGGCCGCGGACCGGTTCCATGGACCTGGGCGACGTCAATAAAAGAGGGAAAAAATAAATTAAAATAGGGAAACAGTTTGTCATGGATGTGACACCACCCGTGGTTTGTGGCCAATATGAGCAACTGCTGCTTGTCACAGTCCCGGGGATGATGGCAATGGGCAGCTAGGAGATAAGCCCTCCAAGGGCAGGGCTGGTTATCCCCTGGGCCAGTACAGTTGTGGCCATTGACATCCCTGCAATTCTGTCAGATAATACTCAGCTTCTTCCTGAAAATGATTGCAATCACAAATTCTTTGGTATTATTATTCTCATTTAAATTGTCTTCAATGAAAAAACACAAAAAGATTTGTCCTAAAGTCAAATTGGATCTAATTCCACCAAACATATAAAAGGGGGTGGACAAAAGTATTGGCGCTTTTAGGAAAATCATGTGCTGCTTCTCTAATTTGTGTAATTAACAGCACCTGTAACTTACTTGTGGCACCTAACAGGTGTTGGCAATTACTAAATCACACTTGCAGCCAGTTGACATGGATTAAGGTTGTCTCAACCTCTGTCCTGTGTCCTTGTGTGTACCACATTGAGCATGGAGAAAAGAAAGAAGACCAAAGAACTGTCTGAGGACTTGAGAAACAAATTGTGAGGAAGCATGAGCAATCTCAAGGCTACAAGTCCATCTCCAAAGACCTGAATGTTCCTGTGTCTACCATGCGCAGTGTCATCAAGAAGTTTAAAACCCATGGCACTGTGGCTAACCTCCCTAGATGTGGATGGAAAAGAAAAATTGACGAGAGATTTCAACGCAAGATTGTGCGGACGGTGGATAAAGAACCTCGACTAACATCCAAACAAGTTCAAGCTGCCCTGCAGTATGAGGGTACAACAGTGTCAACCCGTACTATCCGTCGGCGTCTGAATGAAAAGGGACTGTATGGTAGGAGACCCAGGAAGACCACACTTCTTACCCCGAGACATAAAAAAACCATGCAGGAGTTTGCCAAAACTTACCTGAGAAAGCCTAAAACGCTTTGGAAGAATGTTATCTGGTCAAATGAGACAAAAGTAGAGCTTTTTGGGCAAATGCAACAACATAGAATTTACAGAGAAAAAAAGAGGCATTCAAAGAAATGAACACGGTCCCTACAGTCAAACATGGTGGAGGTTCACTGATGTTTTGGGGTTGCTTTGCTGCCTCTGGCACTGGACTGCTTGACCGTGTGCATGGCATTATGAAGTCTGAAGACTACCAACACATTTTGCAGCATAATGTAGAGCCCAGTGTGAGAAAGCTTGGTCTCCCTCAGAGGTCATGGGTCTTCCAGCAGGACAATGACCCAAAACACACTTCAAAAAGCACTAGAAAATGGTTTGAGAGAAAGCACTGGAGACTTCTAAGGTGGCCAGCAATGAGTCCAGACCTGAATCCCATAGAACACCTGTGGAGAGATCTAAAAATGGCAGTTTGGAGAAGGCACCCTTCAAATATCAGGGACCTGGAGAAGTTTGCCAAAGAAGAATGGTGTAAAATTCCAGCAGAGCATTGTAAGAAACTCATTAATGGTTACCGGAAGCGGGTGATCGCAGTTATTTTGGCTAAAGATTATGCAACCAAGTATTAGGCTGAGGGTGCCAAGACTTTTGTCTGGCCGATTTTTGGAGTTTTGTGTGAAATCATCAATGTTTTGCTTTTTGCTTCATTCTCTTTTGTGTTTTTTCATTGAAGACAAATTAAATGAAGATAATAATACCAAAGAATTTGTGATTGCAATCATTTTCAGGAAGAAACTGAGTATTATCTGACAGAATTGCAGGGGTGTCAATACTTTTGGCCACAACTGTATTATACAAAAAACAGGTGGCGATAGTAAGGCAAAACCTATATATAATTAGGTACCAATGTGAACCACTGCGCATACGTATTGTAATGTAGAATAAAATTGTATACCTACAGCTAGATTGCTGTGTATATCACAATGGGATGGGAAGAATACAGTGCAGCAAAGGATTCGTTCTGTGTACCCAGACTAGAAAGACCATAATAAGAATAAAGTATAAGGTCATATTCAAATTTAAATAACATATATGGGGGTATATAATATGTTTTACAGAGAATATGAACGGTAGCATTGAGACAAGATAAATTGAGTTAACATAGCTTAACTTTACTTAGGTCTGAACTATATTGTATGAAGAGGCAAGCCATGGATCCCACCATCGTTGGGTTTTTGTTCGTATTGGAAGGTCGTGAGCTAGCATGAGTTCATACATACAATGGGTATTAAGGCGAGAGATGACCTCTGATATGGAGGGTGGAGTCGTTGATCTCCAGTGAGCCGCTATCCCCAATCGAGTGGCCACCAGGACATTGGTGAGAGTAGGTCTCAGTAATGAAGGGAGAGCCTCGACACCCAGTCCCAAAAGAACCAGAGGCGCCGTCATAGGAATAGGGACCTTCAGTAAGTCGTTAAACAGGGATTCTACTTGTAGCCATAAATGGCGTATGTGAGGGCATGACCACCATATGTGGACCATAGTGCCCAAGTCCGTGCATCCCCTCCAGCAATTAGGGGAAGGGGGAGGGTCAGTAGTCCCAAATCTGGCTAGTCGAACTGGAGTCAAATACCAATTGAGCAGCAGTTTTTTTGATTGCTCCAGATGAGCAACACATCGAGAATATTTAGCGGCGTGGGCTGAGGCAAGGTGACACTCCTCCAGAGATGCAGTAAAGTCGAGTCTGTCTTCCCATTTAATCATATAGGGTAGTTTCTCAGAGGAGAGTGCAAATTGGATCGCATTATATATGATAGAGACTCCCCTGGTAACATAACCCGATTGCTTAAACAGTGCCTGAAGAGAAGGCGACGTGTTCGGAGGATCAAAATTGGGGATGTCAGTGGCGTTTACAAAATGTCGTAGACGGATATATGAGAAAAGGGAATTTGTGGGAAGAGTGAATTTACGGTGGAGAGTTTCAAAAGGTGCAAGATGGTTTTGCTCTAGGAACTTCCAAAGATAAGGGGGATCTGGGGAGTCTGGGTTGCACCAACGTACTAGGGATATGTCACCCATGAGAAGCTCCACCGCTTGTAGTGTAATATACCTGAAAAGGAATGAAAGGTGGGATCTGGAAAGCACACGCCAGACCTGGAGGATTCCCTGCATAGTCTTAAGTGTAAGATTAGGGGAAGAAGAGCGTAAAAGGTTCATTTCCAATGGAAGGCGTGTGAAGCCTGTCGGGGCAAAGTGTGACTCAATCTGGAGCCAGTGTGAAGAAGGAGACTGAGCCCACCAGGATCTTGCTGAATCCAAAACAATGGCTGCATAATATGCAGCAATATCAGGGACTCCAAAACCTCCTCTTTTAATGGGAAGAGACAAAACTTTTACCGCTACTCTAGGGGTCTTATTAATCCATATAAATCTGGTGAGTATGGATTGAAGAGACCGCAGATATTTTTTAGGGAAGGGGAGGGGAATGCAGCGCAAAATGTATAGAATCCTAGGGAGGAGCATCATTTTCACCGTATTTATACGGGCCACCCAGGATAGCTGAAAGGACGAGTAGTCCGAGCTAGCTGCACGGAGTGAAGATATCAGGCTCTCATAGTTAGTACGCACAATATGTTTTGAGTTTGTTATTTGGACGCCTAAGTATTTAAAACCCGCCGATGACCATAGTGATGGGAAAAGTGAGGTGAGATGTCGCTGAGAGTCTATGGGGAGGTTAAGAGGAAAAACTGAGGATTTTGCAAGGTTCAGTTTGTAATACGAGGCAGCAGAGAAATCTGAGAGAACAGAGAGTACTGCTGGGAGAGAAGTGTTTAGATTAGTGCATGTGAGGGGAACATCATCCGCATAGAGAATAATTTTGTAGTCCATTGGACCTACCATGACCCCAGTGATCTCAGGATGCAATCGAATGATAGCGGCTAGCGGCTCCATGACAAGGGCGAAAACTAGAGGAAAGAGGGGGCAGCCCTGCCTGGTCCCATTGGAGATCTCGATGTCCGAGGACGTGAATCCCCCGGCCCTCACGAACGCACTGGGAGAGGTATATAAAGCTAGGATAGCAGATTTTATATTACCTGTGAAGGCAAATTTGTCCAGGACAGCTGCCAAGAACCCCCAGTGCACCCGGTCAAAAGCTTTTTCAGCGTCAAGGGAGACCAGTACACCGGGGGATCCCCTCTTCTCTAAGACCTCAATGAGGTCAATAACTCGCCTTGTCGCATCTTTCACCTGTCTGCCAGGTATGAAGCCCACCTGGTCTATGGCGATCAAGGACGGAAGAACCCCCTTGATACGGTCCACCAGCAGCTTCGCATACAATTTTAGATCGCAATTCAGCAATGCTATGGGGCGGTAGCTAGCTGGGTCAGTGGGAGTTTTCCCAGGTTTCAGGATCGTGGTGATGGAGGCTCGAAGGCCTTCAGGTTTGATGTTCCCCTCACGTTGCCAATGGGTGAAAAGTGATAGGAGACGCGGAGCCAGGAGGGGGGCGAAAGAAGAATAATATTGAAAGGAGAAACCGTCAGGTCCCGGGGCTGAACTCTTTTTGGATGTTCGTATGACCTCCAGGATTTCTTGTAGGGAGAAAGGGGCATTGAGAGTATCTAGTTGGGACGGCGATAGTGAAGGGGGGTTAGCTTTGGCAAGAAAAGAAGAGATAATAGCCGAGGTGGATTGTGGGGTTGAGGGAGAGGATTGTAGATTATAGAGTTCATTGTAGAACTCACGGAATTGTTCCGCGATATGGATCGGATCCCGTTTTGCTGTACCTTGGGGCGTGGTGACATTTGAAATGTGAACACGCGCTTCGGATTTTTTGATCCTGCGTGCCAGCAGCACACCCGCACGGTCGCACATGCTGTAAAAGTGAGATTTGGTCTTTTTTAATTGAAGCTCCACCTTAGAGAGAAGAAGAGCTCTAAGATTATTGCGGGTTTTCGTGAGGTCAGAAAGCACGGTTGGGGAGGGGGCGGATTTATATAAGGTTTCGAGGCCTTTCAATTTGCTTAAAAGGGAAGTCAGAGTCATATTGTTCTGTCTCTTCTTATAGGCTGAAAGCTTGATTAAGTGTCCTCTCATGACAGCCTTATGGGTGAACCACAGCATGTCCGGAGCGACATCATTTACATCATTCATATGAAAGAATTCTGTCAGTTGTCAGGAGAGAGCATCGCAATTATCTTGAGAGACTAAAAGCTGTTCATTGAGCCTCCAAGAAGTAAAGGGGTTGCGTGGAGTAGAGTCTGTAAAGGTTAGGGTAATAGGGGCATGGTCAGACCACGTAATCAGGTCAATCGTTGAGTCCAGGCATAGAGGAAGAAGAGAGTCGTTGACCAATATAAAGTCTATTCGGCTGAATGAGCGATGTCGAGAAGAGAAGAAAGAGTAGTCACGTTCGGTACTGTGATGATATCTCCAAACGTCATGGAAATGAAAAGAGTCAAGTAGTGGGCCTAAATCCGTTCTGTATGTGGATGGTGAGGAGCAGTCAAGTGAACGTATCAGGGGGGCATTTAGATCACCTGCAATCAATTTATGTCCCGTCATAGTAGGAGTGAGAGAGTCGAGTGTAGAGCGTATGAAAGTAGATTGTCTATAGTTGGGGGTGTATAGGGCGAGTAGAGAAAAGAGAACATCATTCAGTGTACATATTAATAGTAAGAAACGACCTTCGGGATCAGGAGTAGCAGAGATCAGTTCAAATGTTAATCTGTGTGAGATCAATATAGCTACACCTGCTACTTTTTTCTTCGCATTCGCGAAGAAGCGATAGGGAAAAAGATGAGATTTTATGCGTGTATTGTCCTCCTCCAATAAATGAGTCTCTTGTAAAAGGACAACATCCGCTCGGGATTTCCTGAGCTGTTTATATAAAAGGGAACGCTTTTGCGGTGAGTTCAGACCGTTAACATTCAATGACAGTATAGATATAGCCATGGTATTAAATCCAGGAAAGAATCAAACAGTGGGTACAACATTAACCACATCAGTATAGTATAGTAACTGCAATTATCTGTACTATAAGTGGGGAATTGGGAGGGGAGACAAGGAGAGGGTAATGCAAACATCAAATATGACACAAAAAACCATATCACATGAGCTGCAAAAAAGGATCGCACACACGACATGAAGTAAAACCTGGTAGGGGGTGGGGTGAACACCAGAGCTCTGGAGGAGGAATCCCAAACAGAGGGACAGGAGGTCCAAGGACCCAACTACCAGACGCTCAAAGTCTAATAAAGGGGGAAATTAGTCCAAACCAGATGGAGAGGAACTAGTGGGGAGGGAGTAGGAGCAGATACTAAGTCAACAGGGGAGAAGGCCGGGGAGCGACAAGCAATATCAACTGGGGGGAGGAAGGTAGAGACTTTCTTGATCTCAGAAAATGATGTGAGGGAACAGTTTAGTAAGCTGGTCATTGGTAAAGCAGCAGGGCCTGATGGTATCTGTCCACGTGTCCTCAGAGCGTGTGCAAATCAGTTGTGCACTGTCTTCCAGCAC
The DNA here is from genome assembly GCA_033576535.1 of Allobates femoralis. Taxonomy (NCBI): domain Eukaryota; kingdom Metazoa; phylum Chordata; class Amphibia; order Anura; family Aromobatidae; genus Allobates; species Allobates femoralis. Next base: position 17,256,274 of record JARQOC010000003.1, read on the forward strand.
CTGTTTAACTGGAGCTTATAATCACAGAGAGTACCAGTTCTATGGAAGACTTCTTGCCTGGTGCCGGTTCCCAAGACTACCTTCCCGAGCTCCCATAACGACTATAGACCGGTGGCCGTAACATCACATGCGATGAAGTCCTTGGAGAGAATTGTACTTGCCTACTTGTGTCCGAGGGTGTCTGCTTTTACGGACCCCCTTCAGTTTGCGTATCGGCAGAGTCTGGGGGTGGACGATGCTGTAGCGTATCTGCTACAAACAGTACATTCCTTTTTGGACAATGATGGAACCACTGTGCGTGCCATGTTCTTCGATTTCTCCAGTGCATTCAACACCTTACAGCCACTATTATTACGTAAAAAGCTGGTTGAAATGGCGGTTGATGAGGGACTAGTGAATTGGATCATTGATTACCTGTCGGACAGGCCACAGTTCGTAAGGTTGGGGGCGGCCGTATCAGATAGTGTTCGGAGCAGTGTTGGAGCCCCTCAGGGAACGGTGCTGTCGCCATTCCTTTTTACGTTATACACAGCTGATTTTCAGTATAAATCAGACCTTTGTCACCTTCAGAAGTACTCTGATGACTCAGTGATAGTCCGAGGTATTGAGAGAGGCCGGGGGGAGGAGGAATACAGAAGGGTGGTCTCGGACTTTGTTGACTGGTGCCAGGCTAACCATTTAGAACTCAACGTAAAGAAAACCAGGGAGTTGGTGTTGAGTTATGGAAGGTGCAGGAAGGATTGCTTACCTATCACTATTGATGGTCAGGATGTGGAGATGGTGGAGAATTTCAAATATTTGGGGGTTCACCTGGACAGCAAGCTTGATTGGAGGTGCCATATGGAGAAGGTTTGCAAGAAAGGGATGAGTAGACTTTACTTCCTAAGGAAATTAAGGTCGTTTAATGTGTGTAGCAAAATGCTTGAAATGTTCTACCAATCTATTGTGGCGAGTGCAATCTTTGCTGCAATAATATGCTGGGGTAGTAGTGTGCGCACAGCTGACACTAATAAGCTGAATAAACTTATCAAGAAGGCTAGTGCGGCGGTGGGTCTACAACTTAGGACTTTCGAGGAGGTATTAGAGGATAGAATTAATAAGAAATGCAAGGCTATAATGAGCAACAATACACACCCGCTCTCTGAACTGTTTGCGAAGCAGAAGAGCACATTCAGTAAGCGTCTAATCCAACTAATGTGTAAAAAGGAAAGATACAGAAAATCGTTTGTTCCGACAGCTGTGGGGATGTTTAACAAATGTATAAGTGTAAAGCATCCCAAGACTATGTGAAGTTCTATGTGTATGGGGGGAATAGGTGAGGTACATGTACCAGTCTACCCGCATCTGCTGTCCATATAGACTTATTTTGTAAAGTGTGAAATGTTCTTGATCTTTGTTCTGCTGCTGTAATACTGTAATATCCTCCGAGATCAATAAAGTTTATCTTATCTTATTTATCTTATGTGTTGCACATTGGCTGTTTTTAATGAGATGTTTATGTTTGGAAATTAAAGATAGCACACGTATGAGGTGAGTTGTGTGAGGTGATTTGTGCACATCTGTGTCTGTCTGTGTGGTGTGTGTCCCTGGGGTGTGTGTATGTGTGTGTCCCTGTGGGGTGAGTGCATGTGTCCCTATAGGGTGTGTATGTGTGTGTGTCCCTGTGGGGGGGTCTGTGTGGTGTGTGTCTCTGTTGTGTGTGCCTCTTTGTGGTGTGTGTGTGTCCCTGTGGGGTGAGTGCATGTGTCCCTATAGGGTGTGTATGGCAGCCTAATAAATCTCCAGCCAACAGTAAACCATTCGTCTGGCCGGGCAGTGTACGTTACCTCACACATACACATAATAGACAGTTCATGTGACTGACATCTGCCTTAATTCCCTATATAAGTAAAGTAGATCTTTGCTTTGGAACCTTGCCTTCCTTGTGACTTCTTGGAGGCATCCATTCCTTGGGATTCAATTGAGGCAGCAGCGCGGATCATGACACACCATCTTCCCTATATAGGAGCGTTAATTCCCTATATGGCACATGTCCTGGAGGAGAAGGTTTAAACCTGCGGTCCCATCCATCATCATGGGTAATGTACGATCGCTTGGTAACAAGTCGGATGAACTGCTGGCTCTGAGTAAGACCCAGAAGGAGTTCAGGGAATGCAGTCTCATGTGCTTTACAGAAACCTGGTTGCATGAGGACGACCCAGATTCATGTGTATCGGTACCAGGGTTTCATATGGTTCGGGCTGACAGGGACAGAGTAAAGTGCGGTAAGAAGAAGGGCGGAGGGGTGATACTGTACATTAACAACAGAGGGTGTAATCAGGGGCATGTAACACTAAAGGAGAGACATTGTTGCCCAAACATTGAACTATTAGCAGTGGGCCTCAGGCCTTACTATCTGCCTAGAGAATTCTCTCTTGTTATTGCAGTGGTGTCATATATACCACCATCTGCAAATCCTGAGGCAGCTGGGGAAGTACTGTCTGGGGTGATTGCCCGGCTTCAGACGAAACACCCTAACTCTCTAACTGTCATTTCTGGGGATTTTAATCGAGCCAAGATCTCATTACCAAAGTTCTATCAATATGTCAAATGTTCTACACGGGACAATTATATATTGGATCTCCTCTATGCCAGTGTTAAGGATGCTTACTCATCATCTGCATTGCCCCCCCTGGGGAAATCTGACCACAACCTCATACTTTTGTCTCCAGCCTATCAACCAGTTGTCTGCAAACAACCAGTGACAATTAAACAGATAAGGAAGTGGTCTCCGGCAGCAGAGAAGAGGTTACAAGACTGCTTTGATTGTACAGACTGGGAGGTGTTATGTGCCAGGGAACATAATGATGATATTAATGAGGTTACTGGGAGAGTTACTGATTACATCAACTTTTGTACTGACAATATTGTACCTATTCATGAGATTCGGTGTTATGCAAACAACAAGCCTTGGATTACAAAAGAATTGAAACATCTACTAAACAGAAAGAAAAAAGCTTTTAACAGCAAAGACAAGGAGGAGATGAAAACTGTACAGAGAGACTTAAAGAGGAAAATTAAAATTGCCCGTGAAGCATTCAGAATTAAATTGGAAAATAAATTGTCACACAACAACTCCAGAGAAGTGTGGGCGGGAATGAAGCTATTGACTGTGTTTAAGGCAAGGTCAGATCAGGGGGGTGGGGGGCTGATCATGGCTAATGAAATGAATGAGTTTTTCAACAGATTCAATGATAAATGTGCAATGTCAACAGGGGAGAAGGCCGGGGAGCGACAAGCAATATCAACTGGGGGGAGGAAGGTAGAGACTTTCTTGATCTCAGAAAATGATGTGAGGGAACAGTTTAGTAAGCTGGTCATTGGTAAAGCAGCAGGGCCTGATGGTATCTGTCCACGTGTCCTCAGAGCGTGTGCAAATCAGTTGTGCACTGTCTTCCAGCACCTGTTTAACTGAAGCTTACAATCACAGAGAGTACCAGTTTATGGAAGACTTCTTGCCTGGTGCCGGTTCCCAAGACTACCTTCCCGAGCTCCCATAACGACTATAGACTGGTGGCCTTAACATCACATGCGATGAAGTCCTTGGAGAGAATTGTACTTGCCTACTTGTGTCCGAGGGTGTCTGCTTTTACGGACCCCCTTCAGTTTGCGTATCGGCAGAGTCTGGGGGTGGACGATGCTGTAGCGTATCTGCTACAAACAGTACATTCCTTTTTGGACAATGATGGAACCACTGTGCGTGCCATGTTCTTCGATTTCTCCAGTGCATTCAACACCTTACAGCCACTATTATTACGTAAAAAGCTGGTTGAAATGGCGGTTGATGAGGGACTAGTGAATTGGATCATTGATTACCTGTCGGACAGGCCACAGTTCGTAAGGTTGGGGGCGGCCGTATCAGATAGTGTTCGGAGCAGTGTTGGAGCCCCTCAGGGAACGGTGCTGTCGCCATTCCTTTTTACGTTATACACAGCTGATTTTCAGTATAAATCAGACCTTTGTCACCTTCAGAAGTACTCTGATGACTCAGTGATAGTCCGAGGTATTGAGAGAGGCCGGGGGGAGGAGGAATACAGAAGGGTGGTCTCGGACTTTGTTGACTGGTGCCAGGCTAACCATTTAGAACTCAACGTAAAGAAAACCAGGGAGTTGGTGTTGAGTTATGGAAGGTGTTTTATGTAGAGAGTGGGTGTCACAACTGTGTGGATCGACCAGACACACGTAAAACTGAATCTAGTTACCAGAAGAAAAGAGCGTGTGTATACCTGGGATCAGCCATGCTCAAACCAAATTTGTAAATAATGTAAGCTTTATTAGAAAATACCAAGGACATACAACAAGTTAAAAAAACATTTAAAAAGTGTAAACATACACTGTAACTTAGACAAAGGACCGCAGCACAGCAAATTACAAGATATTATGCCTGGTGAAAAGGTGCAATCAATAATAACCTCTGTGTGAAAGTTGGCAACTTAAGTAAACCATCCCATGGGAGCACTGAGAAATATGGAGTTAAATGATGTTATGCCTCATGGAACAGTGAGATGAAAATATCTCTATAAGGGGCAATTGAAAGCCATATAGAACAGAGGTTTTTCTAGTGCCAAAGTTGCACAAACAGGAGGACAAGAGTGGAGCCTGTATGGTTCCAACCCCTTGGATCTGTAAGAAAGGAGAGAGCACCTAGTAAGAGGCAATGTTAAAGGTTGAATGAGGAGAATCCTCTAATTACCTGTGCTGGCTGCGGACTAAGAAAACCCGGACACCCTACGCGTGTCGCCGCTGCTCAGAACGGCTTCATCATGGGGCTGGGAGCGAGGTCCAAGTCTGAGGGCGGTGTTTTTATAGTCCTGTATCAATCTGCCGATTAACGGCATGTGTGCACCGGGGTTCGTCACCCGGAAGTGACATATTGGCGTCGGGCTGCAGTCAAAAGTTAGTGTGTGGCGTTGCTAGGCAGCGTGCGGTCGCGTAACGACGTCACACGCTGTAGCGTCAGAAAACAGAGTTATGGAAGGTGCAGGAAGGATTGCTTACCTATCACTATTGATGGTCAGGATGTGGAGATGGTGGAGAATTTCAAATATTTGGGGGTTCACCTGGACAGCAAGCTTGATTGGAGGTGCCATATGGAGAAGGTTTGCAAGAAAGGGATGAGTAGACTTTACTACCTAAGGAAATTAAGGTCGTTTAATGTGTGTAGCAAAATGCTTGAAATGTTCTACCAATCTATTGTGGCGAGTGCAATCTTTGCTGCAATAATATGCTGGGGTAGTAGTGTGCGCACAGCTGACGCTAATAAGCTGAATAAACTTATCAAGAGGCTAGTGCGGCGGTGGGTCTACAACTTAGGACTTTCGAGGAGGTATTAGAGGATAGAATTAATAAGAAATGCAAGGCTATAATGAGCAACAATACACACCCGCTCTCTGAACTGTTTGCGAAGCAGAAGAGCACATTCAGTAAGCGTCTAATCCAACTAATGTGTAAAAAGGAAAGATACAGAAAATCGTTTGTTCCGACAGCTGTGGGGATGTTTAACAAATGTATAAGTGTAAAGCATCCCAAGACTATGTGAAGTTCTATGTGTATGGGGGGAATAGGTGAGGTACATGTACCAGTCTACCCGCATCTGCTGTCCATATAGACTTATTTTGTAAAGTGTGAAATGTTCTTGATCTTTGTTCTGCTGCTGTAATACTGTAATTTCCTCCGAGATCAATAAAGTTTATCTTATCTTATCTTATCTTATGTGTTGCACATTGGCTGTTTTTAATGAGATGTTTATGTTTGGAAATTAAAGATAGCACACGTATGAGGTGAGTTGTGTGAGGTGATTTGTGCACATCTGTGTCTGTCTGTGTGGTGTGTGTCCCTGGGGTGTGTGTATGTGTGTGTCCCTGTGGGGTGAGTGCATGTGTCCCTATAGAGTGTGTATGTGTGTGTGTCCCTGTGGGGGGGTCTGTGTGGTGTGTGTCTGCTGTGTGTGTCTCTTTGTGGTGTGTGTGTCCCTGTTGGGTGAGTGCATGTGTCCCTATAGAGTGTGTATGTGTGTGTGTCCCTTTGGGGGGGTCTGTGTGGTGTGAGTCTCTGCTGTGTGTGTCTCTTTGTGGTGTATGTGTCCCTGTGGGGTGAGTTCATGTGTCCCTATTAGGGTGTGTATGTGTGTGTGTCCCTGTGGGGGGTCTGTATGGTGTGTGTGTGTCTCTTTGTGGTGTGTGTGTGTGTCCCTGTGGGGTGAGTGCATGTGTCGCTATAGGGTGTGTGTGCGTGTCCCTGTGGGTGTGTGTCTCTGTGTTATGTGTGTCTCTTTGTGGTGTGTGTGTGTGTGTTCGGGTGCGTGGTGAGTATCCAATGTTGGGGTTGCACCTTAGCGGCTATACACTTGCTGTTACTCTTTGTGTGCATGTGGTGTGTATACATGTCCCCGTGTGTGGTGAATATCTCATGTTGGGGCCCCACCTTAGTGACTATATGCTGGTATGTGCTGTTAGTCTTTGGCACTATCATTAAGCCCCTCTCATTCACAACTGTCAACTGGTAACTGTCACTTTTTCCCTATTATGTAGATAGGGACAAAATTGTTTGGTGAATTGGAATGCGCGGGGTTAAAATTTCACCTCACAACATAGCCTATGACGCTCCCGGGGTCGAGACGTGTGACTGTGCAAAATTTTGTGGCTGTAGCTGACAGCTGTCGATTTTCCTTCAACATTTTTCCATTCACTTTTTCCCCATTATGTAGATAGGGGCAAAATTGTTTGGTGAACTGGAACGCGCAGGGTTAAAATTTCACCTCACAACATAGCCTATGACGCTCTCGGGGTCTAGATGTGTGACTGTGCAAAATTTTGTGGCTGTAGTTGCGACGGTGTAGATGCCAATCCCAGATATACATACATACACACATACATACACACATACATACACACACACATTCAGCTTTATATATTAGATTAAGACATATCCTTTATTAAAACTACACATACTCAATACCTTGCACCCAATATTTATTGTAATATATAACATCATTATCATCCTAAAATATATAATTACATATTCCAACACCTCAGGTGTAACTTTAATTGCTCAGAGGCAAATTAACTAAAATGAAGCAATGTACAAACCCAATACTGCCTACTACCGAAAAAGAAGTGTCACACTGCTTATCAATGTAACACATCATAAGAAAAACGCAAAGCCAGGAAAACATAGTAAGAACTCCCCCGAAAAAAAACTATAGCTATCATAGGGACACTGACTCAAGTAGCTATTCCATGCCAAGCATTAACCAACAAGTACATCAGACGAAATCTTTATTAACTAAAGGATTGAGCTCACACCTCTGGAATAACCTACCTATGGCTAACCACACACCAGATCCTCTGTTAGCAAGTCAGACTGGTGGCTCTGCGACAAATGGAACCACACTTTTACAGCTCCTGCTCTTGGCACCTCAAAGAAGTACCAACTAGCAAGTCAGATCGGTGGGTCTGCTCAGTAGTGATATCGTCAACATCTAGCAGCATCAATACACAAGCTCTCGACCTTCAAGAAAGTCAGATTGGTAGGTCTGTAACTTAACTCTTTTTCTTTACCACCAATCTACCACTCTAAACTGTGTAATACTCAACTCCCCAATCCAAACTCCAAAACTACTGAAATAAATCATCCATGGCCTCATAAACATCCAAGAACAACACTTTAATTACGCCTACAGTGGGCAAGTTACACCCCAGTTCTACTAACATCCCAATAATCGGAATAAAAAGCAGCCCAAACCAACAAACAATCAGACTCTAAATCCACTCTTCACAAGACAGACAAATGGTCACAGAATAGGGGACCTACCCATGACGACTCCATGCTCTGTGACACAAATAAAGCTCGCCAAAAACAAAAGGAGATGGAAACTAAGAAATCCTCCTCAACTAAGACAAACCCCAAAGAAGATAATCTCAGTACAGAAAGTGACTCCTCAACCAACTTTACCCCCCAAGATCAAGAGCAAGATTAGAACCAAAAGTCCATACCACCTCTTCGGATACATTTGCAAATATCACCTCTAACGACCAACCCATGGACAAAAATTTTTCTCTAAGCTTATTCAAAACCTTTCAAAACTATACAACAAGACATCGAAGAGAAATTTAATGACCTCAAGTCATCTATTGAGTCAATGAATTGGAGGGCAGAATGCACTGAGGCAGAAGTGGTGGAACTCGCCAACCTCACCAAGAAACTAAATAAAGAACAACTCAAACTTAAAGATGAATTCAGAGCAATGAGATCAAAGCTCGCTGACCTGAAAGATCATAATAGATGCAACAATATTAAGATTAGAGGGATACCAGAAAACAAGAAATGAAGAACTGCAACCATACATTACAGATATCATGAGGAAGGTCTTACCCTACCTTATGGACCTGGATGTAACAATAGATAGGGTGCACCATCTACCCAAACAAAACCACCTCCCTGCTGCTGTAGCTAGAGACACCATACTCAATATACACTTCTACCACACTAAAAAGGCCATGATCAATACATGTGGAAAAACAAAAATACTCTCCCAGCTCCCTATGAGAATCTCAAAATCTTCACAGACCTTTCTAAAGAAACTGTGGAGCAGAGGATAAAGCTTAGAAAAATCACTGACACCCTACTCAATAAAAGCATCCAGTAAAGATGGTGAGTCCCAACTAGTGTTAACTTCCATTACCAGGAAAAGCAATACTCCCTCTCCCAGGTGAAAGAAGGCCTTAAAACTCTCAGGAGCCTTGGCATTATCTGAAAATATGGCTCCATCCATGGTTTATTCTGTTTTCCTTTTCAACAGGATCCAACATAACCTCTAGTAATCCTAATACCTAGTTAGTAACTGCCCAGGAGGGCCATGAACATTCGCCCAAACTAGGAACCTACTTGCACTTGCCTAATTTAGGTTCCTTTAAACCATTTCTTGCTTGACTTGTTTTATTTACTTGTTATTTTATATACTAGCTGTGAGCCCGATGCGATTGCATCGGGATTCTAGAATCTGTGTATAGTTTACTCAGTATATTTCAAATATGGCGGCATAGCGGCCGCCGCTATTCTGATTGTTTGGCGCGCTGAAGGCGGCAACCGATCAGAAGAGCGCCGCGCTGTATGGCGCTGTACTTCAAATACATGCAATATTTTAAGTTTCACATTTACCGCTGTAAGTGAGGCGCTATTGTCATTGGTCACTGTGTGCTGCGGGCGACCAATAAAAATAGCGCCTCACTTTCATCAGTAAATGTGAAACTCAAAGTTGTCCATTATATGTCTAAGATGGCGGGCCGATTCTAAAGAATCGTGAGTCTAGCATGCATATATACATTATTCATTCAAATTTGACAATAATGCACATAAGACATGATATCTATCTATCTATCAACTACCAAGGTTTGTATGGTATATGTCAGTGTAGAACATGTCATGATTCTAAGGCAAGGCTTTTCGTACAGATACTGGCACCGATGTTTTGTACAGATTACGTATATTCAATTTATTTTATGAATGTTAATAATCTATGATTTAGCCAGTACATGTTTCCCCACCAAAAACGGGAAGGTAGCCTTACAGCTGGTGGGACCTACTCTACTCTATCCCTAATAATTAATAGTTAGACTCCTTTTAAATCAGATATTTTTCAGCTATTTGCAGAAGGTGTGGAATAACAAAATACAATTTCTGCACTTGGCACCAAAGGACCTACCTACAACTCACTTTCAGCAAGTAACATGTAATGTATATGGAACTTGCAGTTAGCTTGCGTAAATACGGCAAGCATAGCTTTGACAGGTTCACTAAAAGCAACCACTAAAAATCAGAGCTAACTGCGATTTTGGCGGTTGAAACTGTCGAAACCACATGTGCCGCAACTGCCGCAAGTAAACCACAAAATTCCATATAAATTTCATGCAACTTACAGTAAGAGTGCTGTAGGTCACCATTAGGCAGCAAGTAGCAAAATTGCTTGTTTCCCACTATAAATTCCACAAATAGAAGAAGAATTCAGATTTAAAATAAAAATGTCTATTCTTTCCCTATGTGTCTAAATATGTACCTATATGTATGTATGTACTTATATGTACAGAACACAGTTCGAGATAGAGATGTGTGTGAACAGGCGTCCCACCCGTCTCTTAGCTGTTCACAAAAACCTCACCCTGTGTAAAAAGAAAATGAAATCTCTCAGCAGCTATACTGCTGGAGCTTCAGGTTCTTATCACTAAATGCAAGCATTTAGATGATACACATCTACAATCTACTACAAAATGTGTGTTTATATACATATACTATGAAATATAAAAATAATGTTTCTAAGCTAAAAAACTAACGACTATATATCTTAAATGATTATTTTATATCTAATAACTAATTATAATGTCTTTATCTATAACTAAACTAATTTTTTTGGTATTTTTGTTTTTTTCTATTCCTATACATATATGGCTAAACTAATTTATTTGTATTTTTTTTTTTTATTCCTATACATCTATGGCGAAACTAATTTATTGTAATATTTGTGTTTAATTATAAAGTAACTATGTATCTAAATCTAATATGCATCTAAAGAATTTAAAATAAAAATTTTTATACACTATATTTTTAGTGAAAACTAAAACTAACGACTATATATCTTAAATTACTATTTTATATCTAATAACTAATTATAATGACTTTATCTATAACTAAACTAATGTGTTTGGTATTTTTGTTTTTTTATATTCCTATACATATATGGCAAAACTAATTATTTTGTATTTTTTTATTTTATTCCTATACATCTATTGCTAAACTAATTTATTGTAATATTTGTGTTTAATTATAAAGTAACTATGTATCTAAATGTAATATGTATCTAAAGAATTTAAAGTAAAATATTTTTATACACTATATTTTTAGTGAAAACTAAAACTAACAACTAAATATCTTATATTACTATTTTATATCTAATAACTAATTATAATGACTTTATGTATAACTAAACTAATTTTTTTTTTTCTATTCCTATACATCTATGCCTCAACTACCTTTTTTGTATATTTTTTTTTATTCCTATACATCTATGGCTAAACTAATTTATTGTAATATTTGTGTTTAATTAGAAAGTAACTATGTATCTAAATGTAATATGTATCTAAAGAATTTAAAGTAAAATATTTTTATACACTATATTTTTAGTGAAAACGAACACTAACGACTATATATCTTAAATGACTATTTTATATCTAATAAGTAATTATAATGTCTTTATCTATAACTAAACTAATTTTTTTGGTATTTTGATTTTTTTCTATTCCTATACATCTATTACTAAACTAATTTTTTTGTATATTTTTTTTTTTATTCCTATACATCTATAGGTAAACTAATTTATTGTAATATTTTTGTTGAATTAGAAAGTAACTATGTATCTAAATCTAATATGTATCTAAGAATTTAAAATAAAATATTGTTATAGACAATATTTTTAATAAAGAGTTTTTCACTATTGGGCAGCAATTTGACTTGAATGGGTGTATCCAGCACTTTCACCTTAACATTGCGTTGTCTTTTCACTCGTGAAAAAGCCACATATAACTGTCCATGTCCAAAAACGGGTTCTGGCAAATAAATCCCTACTTTTTCCAGTGTTTGGCATTGGGATTTGTTGATGGTCATGGCAAAAGCAGGCTTCACGGTAAATTGTCGACGTCTTAACTTGAAAGGTAATCCAGTCTCTGATGGAGATAAATCAATCCTTGGAATAAACACCACATTTCCTTCTGCAGACCCAGTAATGACTTTTGCTTGAATCATATTGTCAAACAAAGCGATGACAATCAAGCGAGTCCCATTGCAAAGACCTTTTCTGCTGTTAAAGTTGCGCAAAAGCATGACAATGGTACCGATTTTTAATTTGAGGCGATGAGAAGGCATTCCCGTTGGTGTAAGTGAATTTAAAAATTCCACTGGATATTGATCTGGATCTTCAGTCTCATCAGGATCAATGGAATCATCACTAATGTACTCAGTGTATTTACCAGCAATGCAATCCATAACCTTAGAGTTCACCATATCCATATGGTCATTTTTAAGGCAAAGAATGACATGTGATGCAGCAATGTGAATGCTTTCATTGTTATCTACATCAATGACAATGTTTTCACCAAATATAGCAAGTATGAGTGAGCCAGTGCAGATCATGTCTTGTAAGATTTCAATGGTATCATCTCCAAGGTTGAAATCATTGGACAATTCACCATTTCCCAGTTGTAACCAACTGCTATAATCAGGATCAATGGAACGCATGTTGTTAAAGAGTGGCAATTGAGTGAAAAACTGCCATTGTCGTGAGTATTTAATACAACTCTCTGTAATGTCAGTTCTTGTACCATGAGGGATGATAGGCAGACACTGTCGAAAGTCTCCTCCCAGAACAATGACTTTCCCTCTAAAAGGTGTTGTATTTTTCTTGGAGATATCTGTTGTCATGACATCCCATAAAAGTTGATCTATCACATGCAATGCATATTTAGATAACAGAGTGGACTCGTCAATAATGAAAAGTTTGGTACTTTTCAAATGTTGTGCAGCATCTGTATCATTTTTAATTCTGGAAACGGATGTTTCATTTATTGGAATTGGTATGCCGTAAAGTGAATGGATGGTTCTTCCTCCTTGCAGTAAGTTAGCTGCAATCCCTGTACTGGCTGCAGGTGAGACAATTTCGCCTTCTCCTCTTAGTTCATAAATTAATAAATCATACAGGTATGTTTTCCCACTGCCACCTGGGCCATCGATGAAAAAGCACTTAGATTGTACACTTCTATCGTGTAAAGCTTGATTGATAGCATTATAGGCCAAAAGTTGTTGGACATTTAAAGTAGCTTTCATTTGCTGAGCTCTTCTTAACTCATCATCCTGGTTGTATTGTGGGCCGATGTGTGGCTTTCTTTTTGGTCGTGGTAGATTAAAATCAGTAAAAGTTTTGGCATGAAATTTTAGAACATTTTGTACATCTGTCATTGCATATCCTTCACAATTCTCACACTCCTCAGTGTTGGAGTGATATGCATGGCAGTATTCTTGGATAAAGTCTTGTTTAAATTCTTGCCACAACTCCAATGGATGAGCTGGAGGACCAAAAATACATATATATGCAAACATATCACGAAGCTGTACAGGCATGTTGAGAACACAGGCATCCAATAAAGTATTTCTCCAAACACTGTCATCGAAGAGCAATCCAAGGGCTAATGCCGCCTCTTTAAAAGTTGGGTATGTGACTTCATTAACAGTCTTAATGTTGTCAAAACTTGTTGCTCCTTTGACATGCAGTAACAACAACCTTAAATAGTACCGTTCTTGTTCTTTCATACTGACAGTATACATTCTTCCAATCACTGAAGAACCTCCTCGCTTTCTAATTTCCCATGCACCTTGTTTCCAAACATAGTGCTCTGGAATTTGGCGGTATAAGTAATCATGAGCATGCGGGTCATTCTCATTCAGCTCAAAGTAGGCCATAAGAGTAGATTTTCTGTGCATTGTGTAACTGATGTTGTCAACAGAGTCATCCTCATGAAAATAAAGTGGTTGAGAATGTGGGAGAAGTACGGCAAGGCGAATAATGGAGTGCGATTGTCTATGCATCGGGTAAGCAAATATTCGCCAAGCTGCCTCCGGTGCACTCACGTATCTTGAATCCATGAATTGATGTGTTTCATCATGTTGGATGTTGGTTTGACAAATTTCCAGATTGGCTTTATCATGTCCTTTGTAGACATATTTGAATAGGTATTTAACACTTTGAATGGAAGCACATACCTCAACATTAATATGACACTTGTATTTTAATAGTAGGAAAGGGTTATAGGGAACAACTCAAGAATTATCAATCATCTTTGAACGGTGTTCAAAGGATGATCCTTCCTTTCTTTGATAAGTAGGGTATGCATCCTCAGCTAACACTGTTTTTGTTTGGAAATCTTTAGGAAAACCTTTCTTACACTTTCCAAGATCCATACATGGAGAATTGGGATTGTGTTGTCCACAGGGTCCATGAATCATGTGTTGCATCACAATTTGATGGAGCACAGGGTATTCTGCTGGATCAGGTATTTCAGCCCAAACTATATTATCCACTTCAACCTCAGTTCTTAGTTTGGATTTGCTATCCAGAATGATCAAAATGTGAGCGTGTGGTAGGCCACGCTTTTGGAATTCAATAACATGAACCATTGCACAAACTTTGCCAAATAATCCAGTGTTAATGTCTTTTAATAGGGCTTCCAGTTTAATTCTGAAGACACGGGCGACTAAATCAGGTCTATGTTCCACACGCTGCCCATGGCTCTAAATTGATTGTAATCTCCCTCTATTTAGGATTACAGGTCATGGTTACAAAAAGATCCGGTCGTCCAAATTTAGTCACAATAGCCATGGCATCCTGATAGCGTTGCTGCATGTTTCTTGGACTGCCTTCAAAGGAAGATGGTAAAATGACCGTCTTGCCAATGGGAATACCTTTCTCAAAAGATTTTTTCTGTAGATGTTCCTGGAGTACGCAATAATCCTCCACTTTTACATCCTTTTGGTGTTGACGGATAAAATTTAAGCGATTAGCCTCGATTTTCACATACGCATCCACTAAGTACTGCTGTGTTAGTTTGCCACCATTCAGGACAGGATTGAACCGATTCCGTACAGACAACAAATAGCAGTAATACTGGAGCTGTGTAACCCTGCGTAGACTTTGGCCTTGATGCTTGAGTCCCTCATGCCAGCCTTGTTCTCCATGAGGGAAAAATAAGGGATAGAGTAATGCATCTAAATTGCTGTGTAGAATACTGACTTGCTGTGTTTTTGGGGCCAAGGGGTTATTTGGATCAGGTTTCAAATGAATTAAAATGTCTCTATTGAATGGTGGCTCTCCATCAGCATTTTCAAAGACCACAGCAACTTCATTAACAGTAGGATTGTTATAGCGTCTAGGGTCTTGCTGTCTGTCTTGTTTAATGGCCATGATAATATTTGGCATGACGGTGCCATGTTCTACTGCCTTCTGTTGTTCTTCTAATTCAACGTCACGTAGCATTTTGTAGGCCGAAACAAAGGGATTAATATTATCCAATCGAAGAGCAATGATACTCATTAAAGTAGGATGACATTTAACATTTTCTGGAAACTGTAGCCGTTGTTCTGTAGCGCTTGCAGTATCTAAAATGTACAGTTGTGCATATGCTGGAGGTTGATCTTGAGCGGGATGGAGTGTTCCAGTGCGATGATAAATTTGCCCATGAATACGGAAACAGTAAGGGCCGTGTCCAGGTGGTAGAGAAACATTGGCACCCATGGAGGCAAAAGCAAAAGAACTATTAATGCTCCTGATATTCTCTATCAAATTTTTACTGTACTCACTCTCTCCTTTCAGCAGGCGTTGGAAGACCTCCGGGTATTGAGGTAATGGTACCTTTACTTTTCCCTTGTGGCAACAAAGACTAAACTGTTGATCTGATGGGCGTTCATCAGTAAAATGCCGAGCCTCACAATGTTCACATATTAACTTCATGGGACCACAGGTATGTTCTAGAATAGCATAATCCTGATCAGTAAATGCCATTGGATGTAGGAGAGGTGTAGATAACAAACGTAGATTTTTATTGTGTAATCCTACATAGATGAGACGTGGAAGGGACGTAGATTCAAAACATTCTATAAATGAAGAAGTGGAATATATATTCCGTTCTGCCTCTTGCAATGTTGAAGTGGAAGAAGTTTTGCGTACGTCACGACGTGATGCAGACAAATGGGTCAAGCGGACTTGTCTAGATGTAGGAGACTCCATATCTTGACGTATCTGTCTTGTCCTTTTAAGCCTCATAATTTTACACTGCGTGCTGTATGGCGTCTCTTCAGCAGAGTGTTTTCGTTTACATGTGGCCTTGCGATGTGGTAAAGTTTGGTCAGTTGTAGTTAACACAGTAGAAGAAGAGGTGGCAGCAGTATGAGGATCAGACGAAGAGGTGGCAGCAGTATGAGGATCAGACGAAGAGGTGGCAGCAGTATGAGGATCAGACGAAGACGTGGCAGCAGTATGAGGATCAGACGAAGAGGTGGCAGCAGTATGAGGATCAGACGGATCTGCAGTAGGCATTAACTTTTGTTCTTTGCGTTTTTGACAAGCAGCCATTGATTTTTTGTCTAATCGTTCCTTCCTTCCTTCCAAAGACTCTTTTGAAAGCCGTGTCTTCAAAGCAGCGTTTTCCTTGTCCAAGCGAAGTTGTCTTTCTTCATAACTCTCCTCTGCACGCTTCTTGCGCATACGCACAGCGCCCTTGTGAACCTTTGCTGGTTTTTTTCCCATGGAGGTGATGGGAGGTGTTAAAGACTGTTCACTTTGTAGAATGTCAGTAGACGAAGAGGCAGGAGTAGTATCTTTGTCAGACGGTTCTTCAGTGGCTGTAAGTTGTTGTTGTTTGCGTCTGCGACGCTCACCCATGGCTCTTTGTGCCATTCTTTGGCTTCTTTCTTCGGAAGACAGTTCAGAAATACGTTTCTTCAAAGCAGCGTTCGCAGCATCCAACCGAAAACGTCTCAGTGGAGAAGAGAGTTTGGCAATGCGTATCACTTTAGCAGCCTTAGCACGATCTAACCGAAGACGTCTCTCTTCCGAAGTCTCCTCTGCAATGCGTTTCGCCTGAACAGCCTTAACACGATCTAACCGAAGACGTCTCTTTTCCGAAGTCTCCTCTGCAATGCGTTTCGCCTGAGCAGCCTTATGACGATCTAAGCGAAGACGTCTCTCTTCCGAAGTCTCCTCTGCAATGCGGTTAGCTTTAGCAGCCTTAGCACGATCTAACCGAAGACGTCTCTCTTCCGAAGTCTCCTCTGCACGCTTCTTCTTAGGCGTAGATGCAGCCTCCTTGGCAAGAGGGATATTTTTTGTTGGAGAGCTCATCTTTGTAAGAATAGGCAGTGAATCCAATCCAAAATGAGCTAGAGTGTGTTAGTTAAGGAAAGAATCAATAATAACTATGTCTAAATAGGCAAAAACAATAAAAGGAAAGTGTGTATTTCAATAACCTGTGAAAAGCAAATCATGGACTTCGTTAGAGTGCGAAACAAATATTTAATGATGTTGACTGTATGGAGTTGTGAATGGAAATCAGTGTGTTTAAAGTCCTTAAAAAGAGACTTGAAGGCAAGACAAATGGATGTAAGGGCCCATTCAGACACGCGTTGTAAATGCAGAGTTCCAACATTGTAAAAAAAGCGGTTAAAGTACCGATATGACGGCAAGTTCCGCATAACCGTCAGCAGGGGTGGAGTTGCAGTAGTTGGGGCAAAATGGCAGAGGTAGCGTTCATTTTTACCTTGAACTTAGGGTTTTGTGATTATTGCGGAAGTAGTGGTTTTTTTTTTCTCTCTGCAGTTGGGGAAATAGCGGCATTAGTGGCGAGCGTCAAATGGCGCAATGTGACGAAGCAGGGTGAAAAAAGAAATAAGGCCACTTCTGGAGTACATGGTGAAACAGGCAGGTCAATGTAAAAATGAACATTAATCCGGTGATGTAGCGGGACCTTACGCAACTGCACCCCTGGTGGCGGGTATGGGGAACTTGCGTTAATATTGGGAATATTAGCACGTTATGGAATTATGTAAATCTTCATGTACAACGCACGTGTGAAAGGAGCGGCAGTCGGTCATATAGTGCTAAATGCCATGCAACCAAAATCTTTGGTATGTAAAAGTAGTTAAAGTCCCACTGGCACGACAATAAGGCAGTGGTAAGGTAGCATTACATCCAAACTGTTAAATATAAGACAGGTAGTAGTCCTACAGACTCATTAGTATGCAATATAATCAAAATGCCATATAATGTGTAAATGTACTCCTAACAGTGTAACGACACACTCCAAATTGAAATAAAAGATAGAACATCAGCATTTTTTTCAAATTGCGCGAGATGCAGTGAAAAAACCGCCTCTGGCGCGATTACCGCATACCGGCTGCACTTGCGGCACGGTTGCGGCGCGGTTGGGGTAAACGCCATACAATGTATAGGCGGACTTGCGGCAGGTGAGGCCAGTGCAGTTTTGGCACTTGCGGCAGGTGCGGCCGCGAAAAAAAAATGCTGTCAGCAGCGTTTTTTTTTCGCGGCCGCACCTGCCGCAAGTGCCAAAACCGCACTTGCCGCACCTGCCGCAAGTCCGCCTATACATTGTATGGCGTTTACCACAACCGCGCCGCAACCGTGCCGCAAGTAGAGGCGGTATGCGGTAATCGCGGCAGATGCAGAGAAAAAACCGCATCTGCCGCGATTACCGCATACCGGCTGCAGTTGCGGCACGTTGCGGCGCGGTTGCGGTAAACAACATACAATGTATAGGCGGACTTGCGGCAGGTGCGGCCGCGAAAAAAACCCGCGGCTGACAGCATTTTTTTTTACATAGGCAGTGAATAGCCAAGACAATAGAAGGGTTAATGTACTACTTGCAGTCGTATAAAACAGTGTGAATGAGAAAATAAATAACAAATGGTATAGAAGAGGTTAATTTTCAAAAGTCATGATTAAAGCACATAGTGACACAGTTACTGAATAGCAAACAGAATGGAAGGGGTTAGTGTAGCAGTTTGAAACCTATAAAACAGTGTGACAGAAAATTAAAATGCAAATGGCATAGAAGAGGTTAATGTAGAAATGGCCTTAGTACAGCACATAGTGAGATAGCAAGTGGAGCACAAATAGAATGGAAGGGGTTAAAAAGGTATTAAAAAAACAGGTGAATATGGTGAAATGTAGCTCATAAGAAATTTGTATAAAGAAGGGGTTAAAGCATAGGCATTAGGAATATATACTCTGATGTGAGATTGTACTGTGAAAACAGCTTTTTAGGTATTAAATAGTGGAAAAATTCAAATTTCGCGCTCTAAAATGACGGACGCGAAATGTTCATTCATAAAATGGCGACAGACGCCAGCCGCTGTGTGATTGGGCAGCGGAAACTTCATAAACATGGCGCCGTGAATCCGATTGGTCGGCGCTATGCGGGGAGCCCGGCGACTTGGATGCCAAGCGCCTGGTTCTGGTTTCGGCCACAGCGCAAGGGTCAGGTCGGTCGTAGCGTGGAAGTATGTAGCTCCGCCCCGCTGTGCTATGATTGGTCTAGCAGCAACTTCAGAAGATGGCGCTGTGATTCCGATTGGCCGGCGCTCAGCGGGGAAAGCCACGCTTTCCCTGCCGAGCGCCTGGTTCGATTTTCGGCCATAGTGGTCGGCGGCATCGGGGTCGCCGCTTTTACCGCATAGCGCCGCGCTTGGAGCGCCGAACTCGGCGGCGAATTGTGGAAGTGTGTGAGAGTGTGTGGCGGCGCTCAGCGCTTTCTCCGCGGTAAAAGCGGCGACCCGAAGCCGCCGACCACTATGGCCGAAAATCGAACCAGGCGCTCGGCAGGGAAAGCGCGGCTTTCCCCGCTGAGCGCCGACCAATCGGAATCACAGCGCTACTCTTTAAAGTTGCCGCTGTCCAATCACAACACAGCGGGGCGTAGCTACACACTTCCAAGGTCCACAAACGCCGTGGCCGAAAATCGAACCAGACGCTCGGCAGGGAAAGCGCCGCATTCCCCGCTGAGCGCCGCCATAAACTCCCACACACTCCCACAATTCGGCGCCGAGTTCGGCGCTCCAAGCGCGGCGCTCCGCGGTAAAAGTGGCGACCCCTATGCTGAAAATCGAACCAAGCGCTCGGCAGGAAAAGCACGGCTTTCCCCGCTGAGCGCCGACCAATCGGAATCACAGCGCTACTGTGTGAAGTTGCCGCTGTCCAATCACAACACAGCTGGGCGGAGCTACAGACTTCCACCTTCCCGAATGCCATTGCCGAAAATAGAACCAGGCGCTCGGCAGAGAAAGCACCGCTATCCCCGCTGAGCGCCGACCAATCAGACTCAGAGCGCCATCTACCTCCAATCACAATCGCGGCGCAATTTTTGAAAATACACAGCGGCCAATCACAATCGCGCCTCATTTCTCAATACATCTCTATGGGAAGATGCGCTGAGAATGCGATTGGTCGGCGATCAGCGGGAAGAGCGGAAAGTTGTATGGGTGGCGCCTAAATGAGTGTTCGGCAACAGCGGTCTGATGCACCGCGGAAGCCGCTAGAAGCGCCGAAGTTTGCGCTTGTAGCGCAGAAGTCGGCGCTTGCAGCGGCGAAGGGTCCGAACTGTGGTGCAGGCTCCATGCAGCGCCGATTGGCGCTGCATGGCGCAAGATAGAAAAAGTGGTGAAAATAAAAGATAGCAAAAGAGGTGAAAATAAAACAGCATCAGGAATATAGCCTCTGATGTGAAAAGGTATATTTCAAGAAGGATATCTTAGCCGATGAATCGCAGAACCCGATCCGGCGCTTGCTTCCCGACGGCCCTCACGAAGGATATCTTGGCTGAAATATAGTCCAACAGATGGTCCGGCGCTTGCTTCCCGACGGGCCTGACGAAGGATGGATATCTCGGCAGAAATGTAGTCCAACAGATGGTCGCACGGTAGCTTCTCGTCCTCCCTCAAACAGTATACGCAGAGGTGGAATAATGTGTTGAGAACCGTTCAAATTTGGCGCTATAAATAGCCGGCTTATCTCATTGGTGGGCGGTAACCTCAGAAAGATGGCACCATGAATGTGATTGGAGGGCGCCTTTCAATAGGGATACAATGGAGGAAATGATTGCGAGCCATTGCTAAGGCGCGAGCAATGGACGCGAAGCGAGTCTCCGGCCCCGTGGAACGACCGATCAGAGCCGAGCCCCGTGGCCGAAAATAGAACCAGGGGCCCGGCCATAAATTCGGCGAAACACCGCTATGTATCTCTATGGGAAGTGAGGCGGTGTTCTGATTGGTCGCTGTGTGCTGACGGCGACCAATCAGAATAGCGCCTCACTTCCCATAGGGATAGAATGGACGAATTTTCCCCCATTGTATCTCTATGGGAAGTGAGGCGCTATTCTGATTGGTCGCCGCCAGCACACAGCGACCAATCAGAATAGCGCCTCACTTCCCATAGAGATAGAATGGAGGATTTTTCGTCCATTCTATGTCTATGGGAACTGAAGAGAACGTAGGAGCCGAAGGAAAGAAGACAGAAGACCCCGAGGGCGGACGAAGAGGACGCCTGGATCGGACGGATCAGATGAAGAAGAAGGCATGTAAGTGATCAACGGCGACGGGGGCTTAGGAGGCTTAAGACGTGGCGGCGGCGGGGGATTAGGAGGTGGCGGAGGGTAATAGGTGGCGGGGTGGTTAGGGGGCGGCGGGGGCTTAGGAAGTGGCGGCAGCGGGGGCTTAGGGGATGGCGGAGGGTAGTAGGTGGCGGGATGATTAGTAGCGGCGGGGGCGGGGGGGGTAGGGGTGGCTCCAGAGCAGTGGACGGTGTGGTGGCGGGGCGGCGAGGGGAGGCAGACAGGGCATAAGAGATGGGTTGGTCCGGAGCCGCTGCTGTGACCGCCTAGTGACACAGTGCTCCGGAGCAAGCCCTGTGTTCTGCCCCGTCTGCCTCCCGCCGCGGGGTTCAGGCGGGCAGAGCGGGGCGGACAGGCGGCTGGGCATGGGGCTGTAGTATACCATAGCGGTGTAGACTACAACCCCATGCTCAGGATTAGAGGTGGGGGTAGAGGTGGGGGCATGTTTGTGGGTTTGGTGGGGGTAGAGGTGGGGGATTGTTTGTGGGTTTGTTCGCGTGGGCACAGCTCGCAATGCCCGCTTTGTGGGCAAAGCTTCGCGGGGCGCGTGCAGAGCGCCGCACAAAGTGCCGAGCCACGCGAACAAAGCCACGGAAGTAGCGCCGGACGCGACGGAAGTCGCTACGGCAATTATATAATAGATTGACTGCATTTTGTATTACTTCATTTGAAGTTGCTGTTAACTGTTTAATCCAACCTATCTCCCACCAACAACCCAACCTCCCTTACAAATCATTACTAAGTGTTAATAGTATCTATTACAAAGTAATAATAGTAAATAGTATCTATTACTATTACTAAGTGTTAATAGATCGATTCACCTTCTCTCCTAACTCTTTAGGTCAACACGTTCACCATGACTCCTAAATTAATTTTTAAAATTATAACTAACAATGTCCTAACTCCCTTGAAAATTAATGAAGCAAGCCACAGATTTAATGTCCATTAAAATCACAACCTTTAATGTGAATGGTCTGAACAGCCCACAAATAATATATATGCTATTCAAACTGCTGAGAACTCTCAGTTCGGATGTAATTGGTATACAAAAGACTAAATTCACAATCAAAACTCACCCAAATTCAGGCATTTCACACACTTAATAAAGTCCTGGGGTGAAAGGAAGAAAGGTGGAGAAGCAATTCTAATAAAAGATTCTGTTACCTTTGAAATGTTTTTAAAAATCTCAGATGAAAACAATGGGAGATTTATCATCCTGATCTGTAAGGGTGCCTTCACATTTGCAGATGTTAACGTCGCGTCCGATGCGCATGCGCATCAGCATGTGGAGACGCATATAAAAGCATGTAAACGTTGCAGATTTCATCAGCATGCGTAGGCGCATACTGATGATACGCACTGTGTATGCATGCGTTTTTATCATGCCCTAAATTTTCATCACTCCACCTACTGGCACGCCCCTGGGCGGTGGCCTAGGGACCACATAAAAATAGGCCGAGTTCAGTACCAGTCCTCTTTCTGAGCTGCTGATTACAGAGCCAAGATGGACCTAGGATTCTCAAGCTTTCAACGCGATTTGGATCTGGCGATGAACCTTGGAGTGTCGTACGCAATCGCTTGCGAGGAACATCGTCAATGAGAAAGGGAGCGAAGAAGTCGTCCGAGACAACGTTTGTGGCAGCACCCGATCGTTGATCTTCGGCCAGACGTGGGGTGTACCACAGCTTGTTCCTGGAGCTCAAAGCGGACCCAGCCAAGTTCCATGACTTTACCCGGATGAGCGTGGCCAGCTTCGATGACTTGCTGAGACGGGTAGAAAGCTTCATCACACGGCAGGACACACAGCTGCGAAGATGCATTCCTGCAGAGGAACGGCTTTTGGTCACCCTGCGGTAAGTTCATTAAATTCATGCCCCTGTCCCATCTTCTGTCCTGTGCATCCTGTGTCACCACCTGTTCGTTCACTATCAGCTTTGTCCTCTCTTGCGTACACGTCTTGTGTCAGTCCTCTGACTCCTCTTGTTCATTCACTATCCTCTTTGTCATCTTGTGCCTCCACAGTATAATGTCTCCTCTGTACACCTTTTAATTAAGCCACAATGTCCTTTCCATTGTCATTATGCTAGGCAACATAGCAAGCAACATGTCATTGCACGCACTGGATGCAGTGAAATCGTGGACCCATTTAACCATGTTTGAAAATGGATAAATGATTACACGATGTCACTCCAACTAGTTGCATGGAATGTTGCACTTAAGTAATCTGACGCTAATAATACCGCCAGCCTGAAAAAACATACATGCCCATTAAAACCTTCCCAGGTACCATAGCACCATTATATCCTAAACATCTCAAATAGTCATCCTATTTACGTTTGTGTTCTATTATATTCACAGATTCCTGGCTACAGGCGAATCCTTGTCCTCGCTCCATTTTCAATTTAGAATAGGACTCTCTACGCTCTCAGGGATTGTGCCCGACACCTGTGAGGCTATTTGCCAGGCCCTGCATGTGGACTTTCTTCCACACCCCACCAGCGAACTGTGGCTTCAGAAAGCAGGAAGATACCAAGATGTGTGCCAGTTCCCAAACTGCATTGGAGCCGTGGACGGCAAACACGTCCGGATACAGAAGCCGCCAGGGACCGGTTCTGAGTACTATAATTATAAGAAATATTTTTCGGTAGTACTCATGGCCATCGCTGACGCAGACTGCTGCTTCACAGCTGTGGATGTCGGTCAATTTGGGAGAGCAAATGACTCGTCCGCCTTTAAAGATTGCGACATGGGGAAGAAACTGTACAGAAATACATTTAATATTCCCCCTCCACAACCACTCCCACACACAGAAGTACCAGCTATGCCTTTTGTGGTGGTTGGCGATGAAGCGTTCCAAATGTCCACAAACCTTCTAAAGCCATACTCCAGCCGGGACTTGACACATACCCGAAAAATCTTTAATTATCGGCTAACCCGAGCCAGACGCACTGTTGAATGTGCATTTGGCTTGCTAGTAACAAAATGGCGCATTCTTTCTACAACTATTAACTTGAGACCTGACACCATTATAGATGTGGTAAAAGCATGTGTTCTACTACACAATTTTGTTCAACGCCATGAAAACCTGCGTGTGGATATGGATGAAACCCCACCAAGCAACTTGTTGGAATTTCAAGAGAATCACCTGAGGACAAGTCGGGAGGTGCTCAACACAAGGGACAGTTTTGCCTCCTATTTTGTATCGAGCCAGGGACGTTTGGACTGGCAGGATGACATGGTGTAGTCAGATTGCCAAAGTGTTACCCTTCAACATGAATGCTTGACTTGGACAATAGCACCTCTATACGGGTCTGCAGACTTTTAGTCGAACAACATTGACATACATATGTTTAATATTGTTTTCTGTTTTTGAAAGATTCCGTAACTATTTTGTTCAGTTTGGAACATTCTCTTTAACCTCCTTTATTACTGTTGTGAGTATAGTACACAAATGTCCCTTTAAATGTGCTAATATGCATCCATATACCAGCATTTATTAACTGCTGCATGGTTTACTGTACGGAACGTCTTTTTTGGATCAAATGTCCGGAATTCGTAAAACAGGACCTTTGTTTTTTTTTGACCTTCCTCTATTAAAACCCCATTTAATTAAATACTTTTTTGACATTTAAACAAGTTGTCTGTCTTTATTAAAACTTTTGTAAGTTACTTGTTCTTGAGAAATGATGGTTGTGAGTTGAAATGACCAATGTGACGTAATACATGTCAAACATCTTTACTATTGCTATTGTGTGTTGACAGGCCCTTGCTTCAGGTCATACTCACATGCCGGAAAAGGCGCTAAAACGCACTGTATGCATGTTGCTATATAATATTTTCATGGCATGGTATGACATGGACGTCAGGTCATGTCCTGTCTGGACACAACAGCAATACCCTGTGAGACGCAGGATAAACCGTGAGCATGCCTCAACATGCATGAAGAAATGTGACTGATGGACAAGTGAGCAGTCATGAGGAAAGTTGCAGAAGAGGGGAGAAGCGAGGGGGAGAGACAATACACAGCAGTGTGGTGGTAGAGAGGAGGTAGCGGGGACAGGAGGAGAGAACAGGTAGAGAAAGAAGAGACAGCGGGACTAGGGGTCAAAGGAGTACCAAACGAAACCCATTACAACATCATATGTCCAGTGGACATGTGTATGATCAAACTTCACTATATGTTGTGTCACAGAACAATACTGCTTCCACACTGATATATTTCCCTCTCAATGTAAAGAAGGAGAAAAAAATGTCAAATCAGTACCCAAAAACTCACCAAAACCAGAATATAATGGATTTTAGAGAAAGTAGTAGTGTGTAGCCAGCTTCGTTACCTCCCCCGTTAATCATTCTAGAGTCAATAAAGAGATAACTGTTTAAAACAAAGGATTTATTAGCAAAAACCAAAAACATTTGACACATTACAAAAGAGTCGTACACCCTCTTGAAAACACAAGTCACAGTAATGTGCGATGTACTCTTTATTACTATATATACTGTATTACTATGTTTTTGGTGGGATGGGCTCTTTGGAAGACCGGGTGTTGTTGCTGCTGGCGGTGTTGCTGCAGCCGGATCCACCTCTAGTCGGTGTGCCAATGTCAGTAATGAAAGTTGGATAGGTCCGACCAGTGGATGTCAAAGTCTGTGCTGGGCGCATAGTGGTACCATCTGGCCTGTTCAGGGTTGTGTACACAGGCATGTCAACCATTTGAAACGTCAAGGCAGTACACACATGGGGAGATAAAGGAATGGTAGCATGACAAGAGGTAGGCAAACTCTGTAAGTGCAGAGAAGGGACTGTTGAAGGGAAAGATAAATTTGAGAATAGAGACACATTATTGGAAGTTGTAGTAGGTGTGGCCACATGATGTAGAGCTATGTTTGCAGGGGAACTAGCAGGTGGGAGAAGGCCATGGAGTTTCTGTTCTTTCTTTGGTTTTCCTTTTTTTCGTGGAGGGCCTGTCGATGGCAACTGTGTTGATGCTTTTTTGTGTTTCGTTTTATACATTTCTTTGGCCTTGCTCATATCTTTACTTGGGGCGGTTGATGTGCGCTTCTTTGGCCTGATTGGTGTGCTTCCTCCGGCGTTGCCTTGCAAAGGAGCTTCACTCTGTGTAACAGTCACATCATTATTGGCTTGAAACGATGTAGAGAGAGGAGTGGTAGAAGAGGTGTTGAGAGTGCGAAATTTGCAGATCAGAAGTAACTTGCAGGACTGAAGTGGCAGAATGGTAAACGGCCCACGAGCTTTGCATCAAACTACTTGCACTAGTAATGGAGTCTTGACGCTGTGGTGAAGAGTTAAGCAGTGCGGTGTACGATGGCACATCCGGTGCTAAGTCCTGTGCTGCTGTAGTACTCAACTGCATGGATGCGGCGCTCTGTAATGGTTGAACTCTAGATGACGTATCATAAACACTTGCTTGAGTGGTGCTTGGTATGTGGCCCACATTCATGGCTGGCTGGCTGTAGAAGGGTGGCTGGTTTAACGACATCTGTTGCAGGTGATGCTGTTGTTGCATTTTTTGTTGTTGCTGCTGTTCTTGCTGCTGCACTGCTAGTCTATAAGCCCCCTGACAGGAAGTCATAACATTGATCTGAAACTCAGGTTCTAAATTATCCGTCACACACTTTTCCATGCAAGAGAAAAAATGACGTGCCGGTCTGCTAAGGCCGGCTTCCAGGCGATTGAGTAGTCTGGTAACATCGGCAAAAAGAGACTTCATCAGATCAAAACCATTTCCCATGCAGTTACCAAGATGACTCATTCCTTCCTGGAAGTTCGAACTTAGATGGAGAAACTCAGGCATGACTGTCCTCTCACTGGCCTTTTGTCTCTGGCGTGAAGTACCCACCAGAGTAGGACAAGAGGCCTGTGAGAGGGGATAACTTTCACTGCCGGCAACCTGGGTTCCAGATAATGGCAATGCAGCATCAACCTCTGATCTCTGTGTTTGTGAACAGTGTTCGGTGGCGCTCCGACAGCCTTGAGATTGGGAGCCAGCTGATGCGGCAGGGTCGGCTGTGCTGCTCCAAGTCCTGTAGGTAAACAAACATCACACCAAAAAAGAAAAATTAATGAAGTGGAATTTTACATATATTAAACAAAAAAATGGCTACCTGTCTGCCGTTATCAATATCGACATTTGTATCCGTTTAGAGTCAGAAGAACCTTTGACTGACAAAAAATCGTTTAAGCAACTCTATACTGACTACAACTCTATACTGACTACAACTCTATACTGACTACAACTCTATACTGACTAGTACAAGCATATAGATTAAATAAAGCATTTATTTTAAATAAAATATAACTTACACGCGTTGTGTAACGGCACCCCTTAGGAAAGATAGACGGTTATGGTAAATTTAACGTCTACGAGACGGCCTTGCTCCACTCCGTACATTTTTTTCCTCACGCAGATCAGCATTGAAGCGGTCTTTGATGGAACGCCACCGCACAGTCAGAGTCTTGACTACAGTGGATGACAAAAGACACTGATTAATGTACAGAAATTCTACACCCCAACGTACCCTAAACTTTGCACAAAAAAATGTTCCTTACCATAATCTTCCTTCTCCTTTTGCGTTATGGATTGATATCCTGGCCACATACACAAGGCTATTTGCTCCCATTGCCTTCGTACATAAGTCACATCGCTATGTTTCCGGTCATGTGGGTCCCATATGGCTGGTCGCTCTTGGACAAGTGGGATTAAGATGTCGTTGTCCAGATAGTGTTGCCCACTGTCACCTGGATCTTCCTGAAATGCAAAATGAAAAGAGACCATTATTACCATGTAAATAAAAAAGAAAGTTTCCCAATGTAAAAAACACTTACAATTGGGGTGACCACATTCTCCCGATCCTCACAAACACTGTGAACGGATTCCTCACTGCTTTCATCAGTTTGTTGTCGGTCGATGTCAGTTTCATAGTCCTGTTGAATAAACCAAAAATAGTACCATTGTAAATAATGGAACATTATAGGACATGCAACATGAACATCAAGAACTTTACTGTACTTACAGGGTCACTATCTTGAGGTTGATTGGGGGCAAGGTTGTCACTGATATCAGACATTTTCAAATATAGAAGATACAGCTGAGTTTAAAATGACAACAGCAGACACAGGACCTTCAATAACGCACCTTCACTAGTCCCCAAATATAGGACGCAGCAGCAGCAGCATAGAAACACTGTTAAAGGGGGAAAGGCAGGCGTTACTATTCACATCATCATTCACGTCAGTAGAATCAATACTTGCAACACCATAGTCAATACACTGTACCCATCAGGAATGAAAGAAAGCAAACAGATAGCACTGGAACAGCAGATTTAATGGCTAGCATGCCAGATTACAGACAGCAGTAGCACAATGACACTGCAGCAAACCCCACAATGTTGGCTTAAAAATCAACACCATAGTCAATACACTCTACCCATCAGGAATGAAAGAAAGCAAACAGATAGCACTGGAACAGCAGATTTAATGGCTAGCATGCCAGATTACAGACAGCAGTAGCACAATGACACTGCAGCACACCCCACAATGTTGGCTTAAAAATCAACACCATAGTCAATACACTCTACCCATCAGGAATGAAAGAAAGCAAACAGATAGCACTGGAACAGCAGATTTAATGGCTAGCATGCCAGATTACAGACAGCAGTAGCACAATGACACTGCAGCACACCCCACAATGTTGGCTTAAAAATCAACACCATAGTCAATACACTCTACCCATCAGGAATGAAAGAAAGCAAACAGATAGCACTGGAACAGCAGATTTCATGGCTGGCATGCCAGATTACAGACAGCAGTAGCACAATGACACTGCAGCAAACCCCACAATGTTGGCTTAAAAATCAACACCATAGTCAATACACTCTACCCATCAGGAATGGAAAAAAGCAAACAGATAGCACTGGAACAGCAGATTTCATGGCTGGCATGCCAGATTACAGACAGCAGTAGCACAATGACACTGCAGCAAACCCCACAATGTTGGCTTAAAAATCAACACCATAGTCAATACACTCTACCCATCAGGAATGGAAAAAAGCAAACAGATAGCACTGGAACAGCAGATTTCATGGCTGGCATGCCAGATTACAGACAGCAGTAGCACAATGACACTGCAGCAAACCCCACAATGTTGGCTTAAAAATCAACACCATAGTCAATACACTCTACCCATCAGGAAAGAAAGAAAGCAAACAGATAGCACCACAGGGCACAAGGTCTAGACACCCTAATGCAAACTACTGTTTTATATACTTTACCAAACACTTGGAGCCAGGAGCCAGGGACAGAGCCAGGTAGAGGTCCAATGTAGCAGTCCAGCAAATGGATCCAATGAGATGTCAGCCAGGGAGAGATGCAGACCATGGAGGATACATCAATACATCCAGCAGGTAAATCCAGGCAATCATTCAACCCAAAAAGGTTCCAGCAGTCTTCATCAATCCATGGTCCAAAGGGCAGGCAGCAAGTTTGCAATGGGAGGAGAGTCAACTTTTATACAGGATGTTTGGGGGGCTGTGTCATGGGCGGAGTTTGTCCAGCTCTTAATTGCCTGCAAAAGGGCCATACGCATGCGCACCGTCAGCAACATCCGCTAAACGTCGCGCACGCTTGGGCACTCATAGGGACTAATGAACGCACCATGCGCTGGCGTGCGCATGCGCATGCTGCCTCTTAGCAGACGCGGCGAAAATTCCTACATGCTGCGTCCCGTGGCGGACTTTTGGGCCCTCCATCATGCGCATGCGTACAGATACGCGGACATACGCAACATAATTTATTTCTTGCGAATGATTGCGTACACCATGTAAAATATAGGTGCGCAGTCCGCATGCGTATTTTAACATGAACGTAAGCACCGTGCGCAGCGCGAACGTCTGCAAATGTGAAGGTAGCCTAAGCTGAACAAAGTGGTGTTTACTATCATCAACATACAGCTCTGGCAAAATTTAAGAGACACTGCAAAACCTTCAGTTTCTCTGATTGTTCTCTTTATAGGTATATTTTTTTGTAAAATGCACATTATTCTTTTATCCTATAAACTACTGACGACATGTCTCTGAAATTCACAGCTAAAAAATTTGTATTTATTTGCAGCAAATGAGAAATCATCAAAATAATAAAAAAGAAATAATGCTTTCAGACCTCAAATAATGCAAAGGAAACAAGTTCATATTCATTTAGAAACAACAATACTAATGTTTTAACTCAGTAAGAAATCAATATTTGGTGGAATAACCGTGATTTTTAAGCACCGCTTTCATGCGTCTTGGCATGCTTTCCACCAGTCTTTCACACTGCTTTTGGGTGACCTTATGACACTCCTGGCACAAATATTTAAGCAGTTCTTCTTTGGAATGTAATCATGAGAAAGATAGTTACAAGCCTTCAAACAGAGGTTTTCAATAGGGTTCAGGTCTGGAGATTGGGCTGGCCATGAAATGGGTCCTGATGTGGTGCTCCTTCATCCACACATTGATTGACCTAGCTGTGTGGCATGCGGTATTGTCCTGCTGGAAAAAGAGTCCTCAGAGTTGGGGAACATTGCCTGAGCAGAAGGAAGCAAGTGTTTTTCAAGGATAACCTTGTATGCGGCTTGATCCATACGTCCTTCGCAAAGATTAATCTGCCCAACTCCAGCCTTGCTGAGGCATCCCCAGGTTAATCCTCCACCAAATTTCACAGTGGGTGAAGAAACTGTGGCTTGTACACCTCTCCAGGTCTCCATCTAACCATTAGACAACCAGGTAATGGGCAAAGCTGAAAATTGGACTTATCAGAGAAGATTACCCTACTCTAGTCCTCTATGGTCCAATCCATATGATCTTTGGCAAACTTCAGCCTGGTTCTCCTTTGCTTCTCATTGATGAAATACTTTTTTCTAGCTTTACATGACTTGAAACCTGCCTCTAGGAGCCTGTTACGAACTGTTCTTGCCATGCACTTAATCCCAGCTGCCATTTGCCATTCCTTTTGGAGGTCACTTGATGTCATCCTTCAGTTGAAATTACGTTTGGGCTATTCCTAGCACTTGTTTTCCCATTCAGTTTGTCCTCTTGCAAAAACATAGTGAAGACCATAGCAGTATTTTTTTATACTTTCCCTTATTAAATAAGATTTGGTTGAGGTGATCACCTAATCAGAAGCACATTGACTAGAATGAGGTGTACTTTGGTTGGAATTCAACTGACACTGGAATGGAATGGCTGACAGATGTGTAGAGATGGAGTTTTTCAGAAATCGGTGCAGTGGTTTCTTACGTTTTGAGAGGGCTCTATATGCCCTAAACAGAGGTCAAGTCAATTTCCTAAGCAAAATTATTAAATTAATTGATTCCAGCAGGAAAGGCAATTTAATTATCATGGGTGACATTAACCTAGTACTATACTATTTCTTAAACTCCTCATTCAAACTCAGAACAGCCCACCACCTTGAACCCTGGATTACAAAAGAGGAACTGTTTGATATGGTCAGATGCCTTCATACTTCCTCAGTTGAATTCACTTATTATTAGACAGACACCATTCATTTGCTCGCATAGGCCTTATTCTAACCAACATGCACACTCTACCCAAGATTTAGAAGGCTCAAATACACACCAGAACCTGGTCTGACCATTCTCCGGTTACTTATGAGATAAACCTAGGATATCCAGCTAAAGATTCCCAAACATGAAGGTGTAACATCTACTGATTTCTAAGTATAGAAAGGAACAAGAGAAAACACGGAAAGAATATTTCCTCCATAATGACTCAAAGGAAATTTCCATCCACACCCTGTGAGCTGCCAAAAAATCCATTATTAAAGGGAAAATGGTTCAATTCAATGCAAAATTAAGAAAAATAAATGACCAAAGAATCAAAGAAATCACTAACAATATTAGCAATAAGTATACCGGTCTATTGGTACAGCGCTTCCACAGGAGACCCGGAGTTCAAATAGATTTTCCTTTATTCTTAAAATGTATATTACAGTGGGCAGTACAACGCGTTTCGACCCTCTTAATGGGTCTTCCTCAGGTACAGTTATATAATTTCATAACACTTACATGTGTCTCCTTATATAGCTCATGCAGTGTCTGAGTTCAAATGAGTGAGGGTTATCTCATTAGCTGATTGCTTTCAAGTGTGTGCATATCATTAGCATAGAGTTGCTCTGCTTTGTCCATCAATTAACACTGCTCTAAGTAAGTTAAAAAAAAAAATAGTAATATAAAATATCTAGCTATAATACTCATAAGGTCAGGAATGGTTAAAAACTTTCTTATACAATTTACTTATAAAATTATCTTATTTGTATATATAGTATATACATATATAGGATGTATACATAAAAAGCCAGTCATATATATATATATATATAAGAAAGAAAAAAAAAAAAAGTATTAGGTTCTGACTCTTATTTCATATCTTACATTTTTGCATCATTTCGAATGTTCTTTTAGCTTTTCTGTTTATAAAACGAAATAAAATAAAAGAGGAAGATACTTATTTACTATTATTGTACTGCTTATGCTCTCAATATAATACATTAGACATGGATCGGAATTGAACTTGTGCTGTTATATCCCAGTCGGTCTCCTAGAGAGTTAGATGTATTTGATTTTGTCATTGAGTTCATCTGGGTGTATGCTTCGCAGGCAATACATCCAGAAGGACTCCTTTCTGTTTAATACTTGAGTTCTATTGGGATGAGAAGGAGGTATATGTTCAACAGGTGTAATTTTAACCTCAAACCTGCCTCCATGGCAAATGGAGAGATGCCGTGAAAGACTGTGTGTCTGTAATTTAATTTTTGCATTGTAACGATGTCCACTCAATCTTGTCTGTACTTTTTGAGTTGTTTGTCCGACATACTGTAGACTGCATTTACAAGTGATCACATATATTACAAACTCGGTTTGGCAAGTGAGATGTTGTTTTATGAGAAATTTTTCTCCAGTGGCATTGGAGATAATTTCTGTAGCACCATGTGAGATATTAGCACAACAGTGACAATGTTTTTTTCTGCACTTATATACCCCTGATTTTTGGTTTAAAAATTTTTTAAATCCCTATCTGGGTAGGTTGATTTCAATCGACTTGGGGCTATCATATTGCGTATAGTTCTCCCTCTTCTGAACGTGAGTCCAGGATTATCAGGGAGTGATTTCTTCAATAAAGGATCTTGTTGCAATATGTACCAGTGTTTTTTCAAAATACTCCTAATGTTCAAATTTTCTGTGTTAAAAGTTGTTATAAAATTTAGATGCCAATTTTTAGTCTGGTTATTACGAGTGTGCTGCTGCTGATCTGCATTATGAATTAAAGTGGTTTCAGATACAGTGGTCTCTGGTGGATTATCATCCTTCTTATTTTTTATCTTTTGTTTTATTTTTAGGAGGCAATCCATCTGTGTTTTTTCCTTATGCAATTCATAGGCTGAGGTAATCAATTTTTTGGGTATTTTTTCATTTGAAACCTGTTGATTAGAATCTTTGACTGTTCATTATAGTCCTCTACTGTGGTATTATTTTTTCTTATTCGTAAGAATTGACTGTATGGTATATTTTGTTTCCATTTGGAATAATGTGCACTTGTGTAATTCAGATATCCATTACAGTCTATGGATTTAAAGTGTGTCTTGGTACTGATCCCCATTGGAGATGCATTTATTTCAAGGTCTAGATATACAATACTATTTTTATTGATGTGGGAGGTGAAACTTATACCCCAGTTATTATTATTCAATGCTGTAAGTAATTGCTCCGCTTGTGTTGGGCTCCCTTACCATATTAAAACTAGATCATCTATATATCTACGGTATAGAATGATCTTATCTGCATATTGGGGATCAGTCAATGCTGATAGGGACTCGAATCGCCTCATGAATAAATTAGCGAAACTTGGCGCGACCCGAGTCCCCATCACGGTCCCGAGTCTCTGGATGTATGTTTGGTCCTGGAATTAAAAAATGTTTCTTTTAAGAATGAATTCCAGGCCGGAGAGTAAAAAGCATATTTGATTGTGGGGCATTGTAGTTTGATTTTCTAAGTAGAATCGCACTGCAGCGATTCCTAATTCATGATTTATATTAGAATATAATGAGATGACATCTAGTGTTATGAACCAGTACCGTATATACTCGTGTATAAGCCGACCTGTGTATAAGCCGACCCCCCTATTTTGCCCCCAAAAACTGGGAAAATTTATTGACTCGCGTATAAGCCGAGGGTGGACTCCAGCCCCAGGGGGGCACAGGCCCCCAGCCTCAGGGGGGCACAGGCCCCCAGCCTCAGGGGGCCACAGGCCCCCCAGCCACAGGGGGCACAGGTCCCCCAGCCTCAGGGGGCACAGGCCCCCCAGCCACAGGGGGCACAGGTCCCCAAGCCACAGGGGGCACAGGCCCCCCAGCCACAGGGGGCACAGGCCCCCCAGCCTCAGGGGGCACAGGGGGCACAGCCTCAGGGGGCACAGGGGGCACAGCCTCAGGGGGCACAGGGGGCACAGCCTCAGGGGGCACAGCCTCAGGGGGCAAAGGGGGCACAGCCTCAGGGGGCACAGCCTCAGGGGGCACAGGGGGCACAGCCTCATGGGGCACAGGCCCCCCAGCCTCAGGGGGCACAGGCCCCCCAGCCTCAGGGGGCACAGGGGGAACAGCCTCAGGGGGCACAGCCTCAGGGGGCACAGCCTCAGGGGGCACAGGGGGCACAGCCTCAGGGGGCACAGGGGGCACAGCCTCAGGGAGCATAGCCTCAGGGGGCACAGGCCCCCGAAGGCTCAGGGGGCACAGGCCCCCCAGCCACAGGGGGCACAGGCCCCCCAGCCTCAGGGGGCACAGGGGGCACAGCCTCAGGGGGCACAGGGGGCACAGCCTCAGGGGGCACAGGGGGCACGGCCTCAGGGGGCACAGCCTCAGGGGGCACAGGGGGCACAGCATAAGGGGGCACAGCCTCAGGAGGCACAGGCCCCTCAGCCACAGGGGGCACAGGCCCCCCAGCCACAGGGGGCACAGGCCCCCCAGCCACAGGGGGCACAGGGGGCACAGCCTCAGGGGGCACAGGCCCCCCAGCCTCAGGGGGCACAGGCCCCCCAGCCACAGGGGGCACAGGCCCCCCAGCCTCAGGGGGCACAGTGGGCACAGCCTCAGGGGGCACAGGGGGCACAGCCTCAGGGGGCACAGGGGGCACAGCCTCAGGGGGCACAGGGGGCACAGCCTCAGGGGGCACAGGGGGCACAGCCTCAGGGGGCACAGCCTCAGGGG
This sequence comes from Allobates femoralis, assembly GCA_033576535.1. Lineage (NCBI taxonomy): Eukaryota > Metazoa > Chordata > Amphibia > Anura > Aromobatidae > Allobates > Allobates femoralis. The sequence goes on from JARQOC010000003.1 coordinate 17,291,800, forward strand.
GCACAGCCTCAGGGGGCACAGGCCCCCCAGCCTCAGGGGGCACAGGCCCCCCAGCCACAGGGGGCACAGGCCCCCCAGCCACAGGGGGCACAGCCTCAGGGGGCACAGGGGGCACAGCCTCAGGGGGCACAGCCTCAGGGGGCACAGGGGGCACAGCCTCAGGGGGCACAGGGGCCTCAGGGGGCACAGCCTCAGGGGGCACAGGGGGTACAGCCTCAGGGGGCACAGGGGGCACAGCCTCAGGGTGCACAGGGGGCACAGCCTCAGGGGGCACAGGGGCACAGCCTCAGGGGGCACAGCCTCAGGGGGCACAGGCCCCCAGGCTCCATGCTGCCGCTGCTGTACAATAAATACAGTGTTATTATCTCACCGGCCCGGTCTCAGTGAATCGTCTCTCCTCCCTGCGAGGCTGCGTGTCATGTGACCGGCTGGTGACGTCATCAGCGTGAGCCCCGGTCACATGACACGCAGGGAGGAGGGAGGATTCACTGAGACCGAGCCGGTAAGATAATAACACTGTATTTATTGTACAGCAGCGGCAGCATGGAAAGGGGGCGCCATACTGTGAGGGATGGGGGGGCTGTATACCCCGTGCTGGGGGGCTGTAAGGCGATATGCACTTCTTCCCCGCGGATGGGCGGGGGATGCAGTGCATATCATGAATAAGTTATGAGCGGCTCCACGTCACGAGCCGCTCATATTGCAGCCTTCCCCCCACCTCCTCCAGCCTCCTCCTGCTCCCGGACACAGCCCCCACGTATATGACTCGTGTATAAGCCGAGGGGGGGACTTTTCAGCCCAATTTTTGGGCTGAAAAAGTCGGCTTATACACGAGTATATACGGTAGTTATCTTTCCAAGTAATGTTATTAAGTTCCTCCAGGAGCTGGGAGGAATCTTTTAAATAGGATGGTAAATTCTTGACCAATTCTTGTAGGTGTAGGTCTATAAAATGTGATAGGGAGCTCGTAAGTGAGTTTATCCCAGATATTATTGGGCGACCGGGAGGTCTTTTTATGTCCTTGTGGACTTTTGGTAAATGGTAAAAAAAAGCACGTGAGTATTCTTTATTAGTGAGAAATTGCCTCTCCTTTTTATTAATAATCCCTTTAGCATATGCGTTATTTATCAGGTGATGGTATTCTTTACACACCATGGTAGAGGGATCTGATCCCAATTTCACATAGTATTTCTCATCTGATAATATACGGTGAGCTTCTGCAATATATTCCTCCCTATCCTGTACAATTATTCCCCCCCTTTGTCTGCTTCCCTAATAACAATCTGTTGATTATTTCTTAATGATGGTAATGCCTGCAATTCTTCTTTTGAGATGTTATTTCTTATGATTTTGTTATTGTTCTTCTTTTTCATAGCAATAGATTTTTTGCTTGCTATACTTATTTTCTGTATAGTTTTTTCATTTAGTTTCCTAAATTCCTCTCCTACCACGGAGAGGAATGTCTCAACATAACTCCCGCGATGATGTATAGGGTTAAACCTACTTTTATTTTTAAGAGTGAGATGGACGTTCTCATCTTTTTTACAGTTTTGTATATTTGAAATTTCAAGATTTTGTGGGCCATCTTTCTCTCCGGATTTTGTTGTAGATTTATCTGTGTCTTTTTTATTTCTGTTCTTATTTTTTTCCTTTATTGCAAAATGTCTCATCAATGTGAGGCGTCTTACAAAATGATTTAAATCTAAAAATAGGTCAAACTTATTGGCAGGTTGTGAAGGGCAGAAATTCAGTCCTTTTTCCAGTACTTTCATTTCTGCTGCGTTCAGTTTATATTTGGAGAGGTTGAAAATTCTCATTCTCATGCCGAATTTAAACCTTATTTAGTTCCGCTGACATTGTAACATTACGATTTGCAATGATATAATTCTTACTTCACAATTTGATTTTTATAGAATGCAAACTAAACCTTTAGGATATGGTTTTATAGCAATGTAATTGTGACATTTTAGGATTAATGTAACTTTCTTTTCTTATAATTGTTAACTGTAACCTTAAGATGTAAACTGTAACTTCACGATAATGGTTTCTTTTTGTTGTTTGTTTTTTATGTATATCCCCCTATTTATGTCCCCTCCCTCTTTACTTCCTGTAAAATTTTATAAAAATAAACTGATTAAGAAAATTCTCATTCTCTTTCCACTCATTTGCCTGATTTTTTTCCTATTTGTCTTTTTGAGGTTGATTTTATTTCTCTGTCTTATTTTCTTTTTTAGGAGATTTTTTGGGGACTTGTCAATAGTTTTTTTGTTATTGTGTTTCCGTCCCCCTCTGACACCTCTGGTCCGCCTTTTCTTTTTTTTGGAGATGTGTAAATTGAGGAGGGGAAAAAACTGTCATTTTCTGCTGTGATGCAGGTACTAAATAGGGTGCTGTTATGGCTGAACTTAATATTGGGGGAAGGATTGTTTCTAGTAAGGGGGGTTGTAGTTGGAGAGATCCAATCTCCAAAAAAGACTCATGTGAAATAGTGGAGGAGGGTGATGGTATTGGTGCTTCAATGACTGTAACATATGGCTGTATACTGTCATCTGTGCTGTGTATAGTTATATTAGCCAAATCTGTTACATTTAACACATTATCACATTCTTCAATTATTTCTATTTCTTTATGTTGCACAGAGCAGGGGTTATTTTTTATTATTTTTGAATTCGTATTCATTCCTTCTACTAACTGGATTGTAAGAGGAGGAAGCTTCTTATTTGGAGTTGGAAGTCTATGTATATCTGCATTCACTTCAATGCGTATTGGTGATAGATTTACATTGGAGACATGGTAGGCCTTAGTTTTATCAATAGGCGTACTCTTCTCTGGAGGGGAATTAGACGAGTCAGTAGAAGGCTCATAATTTAAAGGAGAAAAATTCCCATTTAGTTTTTTGTTCCATCAACTCACTTTCAAACCTATTTAAATTGTTGTTAGTATCGGAGTTAATTGTTTTATAATATGATGTAGTGGCAAACTCAGCGAGTTGTTCTAGCAATTTTTCACAATTTTCTGCAGCCACCGCTGCCAATGTTTTCCTTTTTTGTATTAATAATTTCATAAGTGTGTGCGAGCATGTATCCAGGATGTCCCTCCAGTTTTTTGAAAACGCAGGGTCATCTGGGAAGGTGCTATCAAAATGTATCTGTAAACCTTTCGGGATTATATTATTAATTACACAAAGATCAAGAAACTCAGCGTCTAATTGGTGCCGGATTTCAACTTTCATAGTTTTTTCAAATATAAAAAAAAGAGTATTAATTCTCTTTTTTGTGTCCAAATCAATGTCAATTGTTTTTACACCAGTGTCCACCTTATCCGTATTGGAGATTCTTGCCATGGTCTCTTTTCTCCGCAAGGTTCTGTCTCTGAAATGTTCCATATTAAAGTGCAGCCGGTACTCCCACTTATAGGGTTAATCCTCTCCCCAGCTCCCGGAGGATTATCCGGGTGCTTCAAATAGTAGTACTTAAATTAACTTTGCTGGAAGTCTCTAGGGGGGTATAAAAGAGAAAAAGTCCCGGCGCAACTCTAAGTGCAGTAATTAAAATTCAACATAAAGATGTTATACTTTGGTATTGCTCACCTTTTAGGTGTCTTGGTTATATAGCATATAAGATCTCCTTTGGTGTGCAGCTCTCCCACTCTGGATGGATCAGATTTAGGAAACCTGGTTCGTCACATATAGTAATAAGTATACGGGTCTATTGGTACAGCGCTTCCACAGGAGACCCGGAGTTCAAATAGATTTTCCTTTATTCTTAAAATGTATATTACAGTGGGCAGTACAACGCGTTTCGACCCTCTTAATGGGTCTTCCTCAGGTACAGTTATATAATTTCATAACACTTACATGTGTCTCCTTATATAGCTCATGCAGTGTCTGAGTTCAAATGAGTGAGGGTTATCTCATTAGCTGATTGCTTTCAAGTGTGTGCATATCATTAGCATAGAGTTGCTCTGCTTTGTCCATCAATTAACACTGCTCTAAGTAAGTTAAAAAAATAAATAAATAGTAATATAAAATATCTAGCTATAATACTCATAAGGTCAGGAATGGTTAAAAACTTTCTTATACAATTTACTTATAAAATTATCTTATTTGTATATATAGTATATACATATATAGGATGTATACATAAAAAGCCAGTCAGTCATATATATATATATATATATAAGAAAAGAAAAAGAAAAAGAAAAAAAAAAAAGTATTAGGTTCTGACTCTTATTTCATATCTTACATTTTTGCATCATAAAAACACAGATGGATTGCCTCCTAAAAATAAAACAAAAGATAAAAAATAAGAAGGATGATAATCCACCAGAGACCACTGTATCTGAAACCACTTTAATTCATAATGCAGATCAGCAGCAGCACACTCGTAATAACCAGACTAAAAATTGGCATCTAAATTTTATAACAACTTTTAACACAGAAAATTTGAACATTAGGAGTATTTTGAAAAAACACTGGTACATATTGCAACAAGATCCTTTATTGAAGAAATCACTCCCTGATAATCCTGGACTCACGTTTAGAAGAGGGAGAACTATACGCAATATGATAGCCCCAAGTCGATTGAAATCAACCTACCCAGATAGGGATTTAAAAAATTTTTAAACCAAAAATCAGGGGTATATAAGTGCAGAAAAAAACATTGTCACTGTTGTGCTAATATCTCACATGGTGCTACAGAAATTATCTCCAATGCCACTGGAGAAAAATTTCTCATAAAACAACATCTCACTTGCCAAACCGAGTTTGTAATATATGTGATCACTTGTAAATGCAGTCTACAGTATGTCGGACGAACAACTCAAAAAGTACAGACAAGATTGAGTGGACATCGTTACAATGCAAAAATTAAATTACAGACACACAGTCTTTCACGGCATCTCTCCATTTGCCATGGAGTCAGGTTTGAGGTTAAAATTACACCTGTTGAACATATACCTCCTTCTCATCCCAATAGAACTCAAGTATTAAACAGAAAGGAGTCCTTCTGGATGTATTGCCTGCGAAGCATACACCCAGATGAACTCAATGACAAAATCAAATACATCTAACTCCCTAGGAGACCAACTGAACAGCACAAGTTCAATTCCGATCCATGTCTAATGTATTATATTGAGAGCATAAGCAGTACAATAATAGTAAATAAGTATCTTCCTCTTTTATTTCGTTTTATAAACAGAAAAGCTAAAAGAACATTAGAAATGATGCAAAAATGTAAGATATGAAATAAGAGTCAGAACCTAATACTTTTTTTTTTTCTTTCTTATATATATATATATATATATATGACTAACTGGCTTTTTATGTATACATCCTATATATGTATATACTATATATACAAATAAGATAATTTTATAAGTAAATTGTATAAGAAAGTTTTTAACCATTCCTGACCTTATGAGTATTATAGCAAGATATTTTATATTACTATTTTTTTTTTTAACTTACTTAGAGCAGTGTTAATTGATGGACAAAGCAGAGCAACTCTATGCTAATGATATGCACACACTTGAAAGCAATCAGCTAATGAGATAACCCTCACTCATTTGAACTCAGACACTGCATGAGCTATATAAGGAGACACATGTAAGTGTTATGAAATTATATAACTGTACCTGAGGAAGACCCATTAAAAGGGTCGAAACGTGTTGTACTGCCCACTGTAATATACATTTTAAGAATAAAGGAAAATCTATTTGAACTCCGGGTCTCCTGTGGAAGCGCTGTACCAATAGACCGGTATACTTATTACTAAATGTGACGAACCAGGTTTCCTAAATCTGATTCATCCAGAGTGGGAGTGCTACACACCAAAGGAGATCTTATATGCTATATAACCAAGACAACTAAAAGGTGAGCAATACCAAAGTATAACATCTTTATGTTGAATTTTAATTACTGCACTTAGAGTTGCGCCGGGACTTTTTCTCTTTTATACCCCCCTAGAGACTTCCAGCAAAGTTAATCTAAGTACTACTAACAATATAAGTAAAATTGAAACCTCCCTAATAAACAACCCCAATCGAATTCACACCAAGAAATTCTTAAACTAAGAGTAAAGCGCAAGTCCCACCTAACAGAAGAATACGACAGGGTGATCAGAGCAGCTAGAATAAACCTCTATCACTCAACCAATAAACCAACAGCATTTTTTGCAAATAGACTCAAACATCAGAAATTAAAAACTAGAATCTAACAAATCAAAAACTCATCTAACCAGCCTTGTATTGACCCTGGGTATATTTCTGAGGCATTCGCTGATTATTATTCAAGCCTGTACAACCTAAAACTCTCCAAAGAGACCCATCAACCCCAACAAGAAGCGATTAAAAATTTCCTAGATTCCCTTGACTTGCCACAGATCCCCCAACACGAATTAGAAAAACTGGACTTTCGCTATACAGAAACAGAAGTCAGGAGTATAATAAATTAATTAAAAATAGGAAAATCCCCAGGCCCCGACAGGATTCAAAATGAATACTATCAAAAATTGTTCCCACATCTTAGTCCCCTACATAACTAAACTTGCAAACTAAATTGCACAGGAGAGTTACATAAACAAAGCAATGTTGGATGCAACAATCGTTGTCATACCCAAGAAAAAAGGAGACCCTGAAAATCTAACTTACTACCGCCCAAATACTCTCATTTATTCAGACTCAAAAAATGTAGCCTAGATGATAGCCTCTACAATCCAACCCCTCATCCCCAAATGATCAACCAAGATCAAGTTGGCTTAGTTAATAATAGGAACACCACCGATGTCAGCAGAAAGACCATACACATTATGCAGCATATGGAAAAATCTAAAACACCACCAATTTTACTGGCATTAGATGCCGAGAAAGCCTTCAACAGGGTGCAGTGGGGCTTTCTTTTCACAACCCTAAGGAAACTTTGATTTTCTGGTGGCATCTTTAAAGAGGACCTGTCACCTCTCTGGTCCTATGCTAACTGAATGCAGCACTAAATGCAGCATGTCTGCTGCATTCAGGGAAGGTGTCCCCCATGTTTCTAGTCTCCTGTAAGATGTTAAAAAGACTTAATAAAGTTTACAGAAAAGGAGCTTGGAGGGACTTACTCAGTAATGAGTCATCGTTGTTGCTGGTGTCCTCCCCGCTGCCAGCCCTCTTTGTGCCACCTCCAACCCACTCTTGTTCAGCCTCCTGTATGTGTCATCGCTGACGGCTGGATGTGGCACAAAGAGGGCTGGAGGTGAGGAGGACACCAGCAACAGCGATGACTCATTACTGAGTGAGTCACTCCGTACTCGTTATCTGTACACTTTATTAAGTCTTTTTAAAAACTTACAGAGGGGCTAGAAACAGGGGGACCCCTTCCCTGAATGCAGCAGACATGCTGCATTCAGTGCTGCATTCAGTTAGCATAGCACCAGGGAACGGTGACAGGTTGTCTTTAACTTCATCTTCGCCCTATACTTAACTCCATGAGCCAAAGTAAAGATGAACAACCACCTATCCAATAGCTTCTCATTAACCAACGGCACAAGACAAGGCTGCCCCCTATCTCTCACCTTCTTTTCCCTATTCATTAAGCCACTTGCCGAAAGCATTAGACTTAATAGTAATATTAAAGGAACCCATCATAATTCCCATAAATGCAAATTCACGCTATTTGCAGACGATTTTTCTATTATACATTATTGACCCACTAAACTCCCTAAGATATCTCATCAACACCCTAAACCAGTTCTTATCAATATCCCGCTCTAAAATAAACCAATCAAAATTCCGAATTCTTAACTATAATATAGAAAACGACTTACCGTATATACTCGTGTATAAGCCGACTTTTTCAGCCCAAAAATTGGGCTGAAAAGTCCCCCCCTCGGCTTATACACGAGTCATATACTTTTTTGTGAAGTGGGGCTGTGTCCGGGAGCAGGAGGAGGCTGGAGGAGGTGGGGGGAAGGCTGCAATATGAGCGGCTCGTGACGTGGAGCCGCTCATAACTTATTCATGATATGCACTGCATCCCCCGCCCATCCGCGGGGGGAGCAGTGCATATCGCCTTACAGCCCCCCAGCACGGGGTATACAGCCCCCCCATCCCTCACAGTATGGCGCCCCCCCCTCCATGCTGCCGCTGCTGTACAATAAATACAGTGTTATTATCTCACCGGCCCGGTCTCAGTGAATCCTCCCTCCTCCCTGCGTGTCATGTGACCGGGGCTCACGGCGATGACGTCACCGGCCGGTCACATGACACGCAGCCTCGCAGGGAGGAGGGAGGATTCACTGAGACCGGGCCGCTGAGATAATAACACTGTATTTATTGTACAGCAGCGGCAGCATGGATGGGGGGGCGCCATACCCTGAGCCTGGGGGCTTGTGCACCAGTGGTGTATGTAGGGTTGCCGGCGCCCGGGGCAAGGATCTGTTTTGGCACCCCCCCCAAAAAAAAGTAGAAAATTGTAGGTGAGGACCGGGGGGGGGTGCTATCAGACGGGCGGGGAGGGGGGTGTGCAGTCACAGCTTGGTTTTGGACCTGAGCTGTAGATGACCCCTGCAGATCGGGGCCATGAAGCCACTAGAAGTGATCAGCCCTAGTAGGACTACATGTCCCAGCACGTCCACATTACCTGGTCAGCGCCGTGGTGAATACAGGCCAGCTGTGCAGCAGCTGGAGATATGTGCGCAGCAGGGCTGTGTGCAGGGACACGCTGGGCTCAGGGGCCCAAACATTCTTTCCAAACATTCAAAAAAAGATATTCTCCACACTACAAAAATAGAACTCCACTGGCTTGGTAGAATTACCACCCATAAGATGATGATTCTCCCAAAATTCATCTACATCGCTAGGTCTGCCCCTCTCTGCATTTCTCTCCAAGAAATTCATTATAAACTTTCCACCAGATGGTACCTCACTCCCCACAAACTAAGCCTAATCTATCCAACTGTCTCTCCGAACTGTTGGACAAACTGTGTTAGGATCGCTAATATCACACATGTATTTCAGAACTGTCTTGGGATGCACATGTACTACACATGTTTTTCAGGACTGTCTTGGGATCTTGAAGCCCTTTTGGTCCAATATCAAAAAACTAATACTCAATAACATTACCAATATAACCCTGAATCTATCTCCACAGCTAACCATCCTACTCATTGGTCTGGAGGACATATGCCCCACTCAAAGACTTATAATATCTCACTTTCTCCTCACAGCAAACCTTTTCATTGCAGCCAATTGGAAAAATACCCTACTGTCGACAATAGATAATGTCGTAAAAAGAATCAGCGCCCACAACTCATACGATTTCACCTTTGCTTTAAAGAATGGAAAAATTGACAAATATAACTTAAATTGGGCAGGTTTCAGCAGTGTTTCTTTATTGTTTATTCCATAAAAACAGGCAGTTTTTCAGGGGTAGTGGAGTGCGACCCGTCGAAGCACAAGACCATGCGAAACGGCCCCTTGTTGCGACCCCCATCCTCCCTCCACTATCCCTGAAAAACCGCCTGTTTTTATGGAATAAACAATAAAGAAACACTGCTGAAACCTGCCCGGTGAGTTGCTGCCATTCTCTGGATGAATGTTCTGTGTAATGCTATCTTTAACCTGGAAGTGCACCCTGGGACAGGAAATTCAGCAGAGCTGTGAGGAGAAACACAGCGTGCCCCTGAGAGAAGGGAGAGGAGAACTCTGTGTCGGCTCGCTGGTGCCCGGCTGCCCTGAAGTAAGTGATAACTTAAATTGGGACCTGTGGAATAACAAATACTCACCCACTCTACCAGACCATCAAGTTGCTAATGCAAATCAGACATCCCACATGTAACTAATTTTCAGGTATAAGACTAAAGGTACCATCACACTTGGAGACACACCAGCAATCCCGACAACGATACGACCTGGTAAGAATCGCTGGTGCGTCTCTATGTGGTCACTGGTGAGATGTCAAACGAGCAGATCTCACCAGCAACGCAGCAATGATCCGGAATGAAATGGAAGTTGTTGGTCGTTGTCCCTATCAAACACACAGATGCATGCTGCCCAGCGGGAACCCAATGTTCAAAAAATGGTCCAGGCTAGGGATGAGCAAGTCTACTCGTTACTATTCGTTACTCGGCGAATAGTAGGGTACTCGCTCTTCTCGTTACTCTGCGAGTATCCTAGCGATTACTCGCAGAGTAACGAGTCCAACGTAAATCAATAGGGAATGCAATTCCTCTGCTGCTGGACCCTATAAGGTCTGGCAGCAGAGGAAAAACCTGCAATTTCCCATTTCATTGTTTAAAAGCCAGCGGATTCTCCCGAATTGTACTTGTCCGGTGCAATCCGGCGCCCCATAACATGGGGCTCTATGCTCCCGGATTGCGCCGGACCAGGGCAATCCGGTTTTTAATCCGGTTTTCTATTTTTGACCTTCCCGCCTGGATGTTAAAATGAACAGCTGACTCAGATCAGCTGTTCATTTGAAGTAGCAGTGCTGGCGGGGTTCATGTAAGTTCATGCTTGCCTGCATGAACTCACATGAACTTTCCCATGCCAGGGTGCACAGCTCTGCTACATCACTGGTGGAGGTTCTCTACCAGAGATGTAGCAGAGCTAAAGAAGAACCCTGGATTGGACTACGGCAGACAGAAGAGGATTTTTTTAAATAAAGATGGAGTCCCTAAGTGTGGTTTTGTTTTTTTTTCAAATAAAAATATTTTTTCTCTGTGTTGTGTTTCTTTTAAAAATTCACTAGAAACTCATGGCGGTAATGTCTACTTTTGGCGTGGCCGCCATGAATTTCGGGCTTGGGGCCAGCTGATAATACAAAAGCGGCCCTAACCCCTTTATTACCCAGTGAGCCACCACACCAGGACCCTGGAAAAGTTGGGTTCAGCACCAGAAAATGGTGCTTCAATGAATGCGCCATTTTCTGGGGTGGCTGCGGGCTGCCATTCGCAGCGGGGGGTGCCCAGAAGGCTTGGGCCTCCCTGTGCTGCGGATTCCAGCCCCCAGCTGCCTAGCTGGACCTGGCTGGATATAGAAATCGCACGGAGTCCCACGCATTTTTTTTTTATTATTTCATGAAATTCATTAAATAATAAAAATAAGGGCTTCCCGAAATTTCTGTGTCCAGGCAGGTCCAAATAGTCAGCTGGGGATTGGGGGCAGCCCATTGCCACCTGCTGTATCCGGCTGGCATACAAAAATACAGCGAAGCCCGCGTCAAAATTTTTCTGAAAAATCCATTAAACAATCCTCTAAAAAGGGACTGCATCTTTATTAACCCATCAACCATGGTCGAGGGGTTAGTAAAGATGCAGTCCCTTTCATTCATATTGCTTTTTGTGCAGGAAAAAAAATATAATTTTTCTGGTTTGAATTGAAGCGCTACCAGAGGGATCACAGGGATGGCAAATTATTCCAAAATAATTTCTTGTTTTATTACGCGTTTCGGCTTAACATATAACAAGCCTTCATCAGATAAAATCACAGACATTATAAAAACATACTCTTATATACAGAATCATAAAGGATCATTTCCTCTTTTCCACTAATTGGTTAATTAGTTGCATATGCAGATCTCACTTGATGAGTATACTGAGGTCACATTATACTCTAGCTAACAGTTTAGCACAATTTCTTATTCTTGGAAGTGGCTTATCTATAGTAGCTACTATTCAAGGAGGTAATTTCTGCATCTATAAATTAGTTACAAAAACTTACATAAAAACTGGAATGTATAAAAATTAAAAAATTGGTAAAAAAAGATATTTTTAATGTATAAAAATATTGTTTTTTGGATTTTTCAGAATAAAATTTGACGTGGGCTTCGCAGTATTTTTTGTATCCAGCCGGATACAGCAGGCAGCGACGGACTGCCACCAATCCCCAGGTGCCTGTCTGTACCTGGCCGGACACAACAATATAGGGGAGCCCTTTTTTTTATTACTTCATGAATTTCATGAAATAATTAAAAAAAAAAATGCGTGGGGCTCCGCACTATTTCTATGTCCAGCCAGGTACAGCTAGGCAGCTGGGGGCTGAAATCCACAGCGCAGGGAGGCCCAAGCCTTCTGGGCACCCCCTGCTGGGAATGGCAGCCCGCAGCCACACCAGAAAATGGCGCGTTCATTGATGCGCCATTTTATGGCGCTGAACCCAACTCTTCCAGGGCCCTGATGCGGTGGTTCACTGGGTAATACAGGGGTTAGGGCCAGCTTTGTATTATCAGCTGGCCCTAAGCCCGAAATTCATGGCAGTCACCCAATAGTAGACATTACCGCCATGAATTTCTAGTGAATTTTTTTAAAAAACACAACACATAGAAAAAATATTTTTATTTGAAAAAAAAACAAAAAAGACACTTAGGGACTCCAACTTTATTTAAAATAAATCCTCTTCCGTCCACCGTAGTCCCAAAACGCAATTTCAGCACTGCTACATCACTCTGCATAGACACACGTCGGAGATTATGCTCTGAGGAAAGCTCCTACAAGGAGGAGGCTATTAACATTTGTAAACGTCTAACTGATATAACTGATAGGGGATATAAGCCGCACTGTCTAAACAGAGCCCTAAATAAAGTACAAAGCCGAACCAGACAAAATCTGCTAGAGGATAAAGTGGGTAATGGGAAAGGAAAAACTGAGGTTTTACCTACTTTTTCCACAAATTATAGCGTGGATTATAATAAAATTGTGCATGCATTAAAAAGAACTTTACCTATTTTAAATCAAGATCCAATCCTATGTAAGATCATTAAAGAAGGATATACCGTATATACTCGCGTATAAGCCGAGTTTTTCAGCCCAAAAATTGGGCTGAAAAGTCCCCCCCTCGGCTTATACGCGAGTCACTGTATACTGTATACACTGTATACAGTATACAGGCTGCCCGCCCCATCAGTATACAGGGCCCCCCCTCTTGTGCAGCAATCCTGTAAAGGAATACATTATTATACTTATCCCTGCCGGCTGCCGCTGTCCCGCCGCCGGAGGTAGCCGGAAGAGCGCGATGGCGGCGGCAGGAGAACGGCCGCCGGCAGGAATAAATATAATCATGTATTCCTTTACAGGATTGCTTCACAAGGGGGGGGGCCCTGTATACTGATGGGGGGGGCTGCTGTATATACCACTGGGGTTGCTGCTGTATACTACCACTGGAGCTGCTGTATATACCTCTGAGGCTGCTGTATACTACCACTGGGGCTGCTGCTGTATATTACCACTGGGGCTGCAGTATATACTCTGGGATGCTGTATACTCCACTGGGGCTGCTGTATATACCTCTGGGCTGCTGTATACTACCACTGGGGCTGCTGCTGTATACTACCACTGGGGCTGCTGTATATATACCTCTGGGGCTGCTGTATACTACCACTGGGGCTGCTGCTGTATATATCACTGGGGCTGCTGCTGTATACTACCACATGGGGCTGTTGTATATACCTCTGGGGCTGCTGTATTCTACCACTGGGGCTGCTGCTGTATACTACCACTGGGGCTGCCGTATATACCTCTGGGGCTGCTGTATACTACCACTGGGGCTGCTGCTGTATATACCACTGGGGCTGCTGCTGTATACTACCACTGGGGCTGCTGTATATACCTCTGGGGCTGCTGTTTACTACCACTGGGGCTGCTGCTGTATATACCACTGGGGCTGCTGTTGTATACTACCACTGGGGGGGCCTGTATACCACACTGCTAGGGGCTGTATACCTGTGCTGGGGTCCACCCTCGGCTTATACACAAGTCAATAGGTTTTCCCAGGTTTTGGGGGCAAAAGTAGGGGGGTCGGCTTACACACGGGTCGGCTTATACACGAGTATATACGGTAGATGTGTTCCAAAAAAGGTTCTGAGTATCGGCAACATAATGTCACCTTCAGAATTTAGAAGTAACATAAAACAACCAACATGGCTAAAAACAGTGGGTAATTACAGCTGTGGCGGAACAAGATGCAATTTGTGCAGACTAAGGGCCACTTTGCACACACAGATATCTGTGACCAACTTCTGAACAACTTACTGGTTTCAGTGAAATCATGGAAACATTGTTCCATTTTGTGGCTGTGTACAAATGGAACAATGTGTCCATGATTTCACTGCAACCAGTAAGTTGTTCAGAAGTTGGTCACAGAAGTTGGTGTGTGTAAAGCGACCCATATGGATGTAACTAAAGTGTTTATGAATAGGGTTACAAAACAGCAATATAGCATCCGTGCCTATATAAATTGCAATACAACCAATGTAGTATATATGGCATTATGCACAATATGTGCCAAACAGGGGTGGGAAGCCCAAGCACAGCGTTCCATCTTAACAGGTAAACTAATATTTAACCCTCTGTGTATTGGACCAGGATACCTCTTTTGGATACTCTATACTTTATAAGTCATCCTCATTTTGAGGAATTAAAGCTTTACACCAGGGAATTGATAGGTATCTGGACATAGATCCAATAAGAAGCCATTTAGGCTGCTTCTATGCCTTATGGATGTACTTATTGAGGTATACTCCTGTTTACAGTGGTTTTTTGTGCAATACTTGTATTGAGTCTGTATTATTGATGGTTTACTAGTGTGCTATGTGGTTTTTCCTTGTGAATTAGCTCTGTTATTGATTTTATACATTTTTTGAGAATAAAGATTAAATTTATTGATATTACTTTGATTGGATTGGAGAATTCATTCCTTGATCGAGACTTTGGTCTCTTTCAGTTAGTAATAGTCTGTTTGGAGTGAGCTATTGAAATTGAGGACTGGTTGTTATATTTTCCAAACTGGTTTACTATTGCTTGCATGCATAAGGGTCTATTGGGAAACTGAATATCCTTTAGCTAGGGATGGGCGAATCTACTCGCTAGGACTCGTTACTCGGCGAGTAGTAAGGGACTCGCAGGACTCGGTACTCTGCGAGTTTCCCAGTGATTACTCGCGAGTCTAATGCAAATCAATATCAATCCTAGTTTTGTCAGAAACGCTGACAAAACTAGGATTGCCATTGTTTGCATTAGACTCGCGAGTAATCACTGGCTACTGTGCCAGTGATAGAAGGGAAACTCGCAGATAACTGCTGTTTCTTTGCGAGCCGAGTCCAGCTGTCTTCTCTGTGCAGCTCCAGGGTCCTAGAGCCCGCCTGCTCACAGACATTATGTAGCAGTGCTGAGATTGTTCTCAGTCTGCTCATTCCCTGTGTACAGACATGAATGTCCGTGCACAGAGATGATGTAGCAGAGCTGAGATTGTTCTCAGTCTGCTCATTCCCTGTGTACAGACATGAATGTCTGTGCACAGAGATAATGTAGCAGAGCTGAGATTGTTCTCAGTCTGCTTATTCCCTGTGCATAGACATCTATATTTATGCACAGGGGATGTAGCAGAGAGGACATCGCGTTTTGGACTGCGTCGGACGGAAGAGGATTTTTTTAATTAAAGATGGAGTCCCTAATGGCTTTTTTTTTTATTTCTAATAAAAAATTTTCCTTGTGTTGTGTTTTTTTTAAAACAATTTAATAGAAATTCATGGTGGTCATGTCTAATATTGGCGTGACCGCCATAAATTTCGGGCTTAGGGCCAGCTGATAATACAAAGCTGGCCCTAACCTCTTTATTACCCAGCGTGCCACCGCTACCAGGGCCGCTGGAAGAGCGGGGTTCAGCGCCAGAGGATGGCGCTTCAATGAACGCGCCATCTTCTGGGGCGGCTGCGGGCTGCAATTTGCAGCGGGGGGTGCCCAGAAAGCTTGGGCATCCCTGCGCTGCAGATTCCAGCCCCCAGCTGCTTAGCTGTACCTGGCTAGACATAGAAATTGCGCGGAGCCCCACGCATTTTTTTTAAATTATTTCATGAATTTCAGAGTCAGAGTCTCAGAGTCAGAATCTCAGAATTTCATGAAATAATTAAAAAAAAATGCGTGGGGCTCCGCGCAATTTCTATGTCTAGCCAGGTACAGCTAAGCAGCTGGGGGCTGGAATCCGCAGCGCAGGGATGCCCAAGCTTTCTGGGCACCCCCCCTGCAAATTGCAGCCCGCAGCCGCCCCAGAAGATGGCGCGTTCATTGAAGCGCCATCCTCTGGCGCTGAACCCCGCTCTTCCAGCGGCCCTGGTAGCGGTGGCACGCTGGGTAATAAAGAGATTAGGGCCAGCTTTGTATTATCAGCTGGCCCTAAGCCCGAAATTTATGGCGGTCACGCCAATATTAGACATGACCGCCATGAATTTCTATTAAATTGTTTTAAAAAAAACACAACACAAGGAAAATGTTTTATTAGAAATAAAAAAAAAAGCCATTAGGGACTCCATCTTTAATTAAAAAAATCCTCTTCCGTCCGACGCAGTCCAAAACGCGATGTCCTCTCTGCTACATCCCCTGTGCATAAATATAGATGTCTATGCACAGGGAATAAGCAGACTGAGAACAATCTCAGCTCTGCTACATCATCTCTGTGCACAGACATTCATGTCTGTACACAGGGAATGATCAGACTGAGAACAATCTCAGCTCTGCTACATCATCTCTGTGCACAGACATTCATGTCTGTACACAGGGAATGAGCAGACTGAGAACAATCTCAGCTCTGCTACATCAGGCAGCAGGCGGGCTCTAGGACCCTGGAGCTGGGGCAGCCAGAACACAGAGAAGACAGGATCTTATCTGTGCGAGTCAGCGATTACTTACAAAGTAAACTAGCAATGCAAATAAATGACAAAACTAGGATTGCTTCAGGCTGAAGCTTCCGAGACACATCTGCGATTTGTAAATCTCACACTACTCGCTATTACTCGCTTCCCCATTCATTAACATTGGACTCGCTAGACTCGCAACGAGTAGCGAGTCCTGGGCTCGGACTCGCTAGAGTCAAGCGATTCCGAGTAATTTAGGATTCGCCCATCACTACCTTTAGCACATTGTGCTTATACCGTATATTCTCGTGTATAAGCCGACCCGTGTATAAGCCGACCCCCCTACTTTTGCCCCCCAAAACTGGGAAAACTTATTGACTCGCATATAAGCCGGGGGTGGACTCCAGCACAGGTAAACAACCCCCAGCAGTGAGGTATACAGCCCCCAGCAGTGAGGTATACAGGCCCTCCCAGTGGTATACAGGCCCCAGTAGTATGGTATACAACCACCAGGACAGGTATACAGCCCCCAGCAGTGAGGTATACAGGCCCCCCCAGTGGTATACAGGACCCAGCAGTATGGTATACAGCAGGCCTCCAGTGGTATACAGCAGGCCCCCAGGGGTATAAGCAGGCCCCCAGGGGTATAAGCAAGCCCCCAGGGGTATATACAGCAGGCTCCCAGGGGTATATACAGCAGGCCCCCAGGGGTATATACAGCAGGCCCCCAGGAGTATATACAGCAGGCCTCCAGGGGTATATACAGCGGGCCCCCAGGGGTATATACAGCAGGCCCCCAGGGGTATATACAGCAGGCCCACAGGGGTATTTACAGCAGGCCCCCAGGGGAATACAGCAGGCCCCAGTGGCACTCGCCCCCCCATCATGTTTAGAGCCCCCCACACTTTGCAGAGCCCCCCCACTGCATTATCTTACCATCCAGGGTCTTCTTCACCGCGGGTCCTGCAGTCCATCATCGCGCGCTGTGTTTCCGGTCTCATGTGACCCGGCGGTCGCAGTGGAATGACGTCATCGCGCCAGGTCACATGAGACCGGAACACAGCGCACGATGATGACTGCAGGACCCGCGGTGAAGAAGACCCTGGATGGTAAGATAATGCAGCGGGGGAGCTCTGCAAAGTGTGGGGGGCTCTAAACATGATGGGGGGGCTAGTGCCACTGGGGGGCTGCCTGTATACACTGGGGGGCTGTATGCACGGCTCCCCCTGCCACTGTGATGGGCGGGGGGAGCTGTGCATATCTAATGAGTGGCCTCACGTGACGGGCCGCTCAGTCAGCAGCCTCCCCCCGCCTCCTCCAGCCTCCCCACCATATCTTACCGAATTGACCCGTGTATCAGCCGAGGGGGTGACTTTTCAGCCCAATTTTTGGGCTGAAAAACTCTGCTTATACACGAGTATATACGGTAATTGCTATATTTCAGCTACTTTTTGTGAGATACCCTTACTTATTATATACCTTATGATATACTGTAACTTGAGAAGGTGGTGTAATTTTTCACTGTTATATCTTCCAATGAATTCTCTCAAGGTATAAGTGCACTTGAAGTGATTGAAAGATTGGTTACTATAGGGGTTCTTATTTATGCTTTAACCCCTTTTCATTACTGTTTGCCATGAATTTAATGTGAGGTTATACCCTTGTGGGGAAGGGGACTTGTACATGTGGGTTCCTATGTGAACCTTTTTAATTGTTTATATTTGTCCATGTCTTGTGCTGTTGTTTTTCAATAAATTATTGTTTGATATGAGATAAACGCTTAGTGATCGCCTTTTTGATACATGTCACTTTTTTCTCTTCTATATACTTTTTTGTTTTATTTCTAATAAAATATTTTTTCTATGTGTTGTGTTTTTTAAAAAATTCACTAGAAATTCATGGCGGTAATGTCTACTTTTGGCGTGACCGCCATGAATTTCGGGCTTAGGGCCAGCTGATAATATAAAGGTGGCCCTAACCCCTTTATTACCCAGTGAGCCACCGCACCAGGGCCCTGGAAGAGTCGGGTTCAGTGCCAGAAAATGGCGCGTCAATGAACTCGCCATTTTCTAGGGTGGCTGCGGGCTGTCATTCGCAGCGGGGGGTGCCCAGAAGGCTTGAGCCTCCCTGCGCTGTGGATTCCAGCCCCCAGCTGCCTAGCTGTACCTGGCTGGACATAGAAATAGCGCGGAGCCCCACACATTTTTTTTTATTATTTCATGAAATTCATGAAATAATAAAAAAAAGGGGTTCCCCTATATTATTGTGTCCGGCCAGGTACAGATAGGCACCTGGACGTTGGTGGCAGCCCGTCGCTGCCTGCTGTATCCGGCTGGATACAAAAAATACTGAGAAGCCAACGTCAAATTTTTTTCTGAAAAACCCAAAAAACAATATGAATGAAAGGGACTGCGTCTTTATTTATTTATTATGCCAGCCGGATACAGCAGGTGGCAATGGGCTGCCCCCAACCCCCAGCTGACTATTTGGACCTGCCTGGACACAGAAATATCAGGAAGCCCTTATTTTTTATTATTTCATGAATTTCATGAAATAATAAAAAAAAAATGCTTGGGGCTCCGTGCGATTTCTATGTCCAGCCAGGTCCAGCTAGGCAGCTGGGGGCTGGAATCTGCAGTGCCGGGAGGACCAAGCTTTCTGGGCACCCCCACTGCGAATGGCAGCCCGTAGTCACCCCAGAAAATGGAGCATTCATTGAAGCGCCATTTTCTGGCGCTGAACCCAACTCTTCCAGGGCCCTGGTGCGGTGGCTCACTGGGTAATAAAGGGGTTAGGGCCATCTTTGTATTATCAGCTGGCCCCAAGCCTGAAATTCATGGCGGTCACGCCAATAGTAGACATTACCGCCATGAATTTATATTGAATTTAAAAAGAAAACACAACACAGAGAAAAAATATTTTTATTTGAAAAAAAAAATAAAAAGACACTTAGGGACTCCATCTTTATTTAAAAAAATCCTTTTCCATCCACCGTAGTCCAATCCAGGGTTCTTCTTTAGCTCTGCTACATCTCTGGTAGAGAACCTCTACCAGAGATGTAGCAGAGCTGTGCACCCTGGCATGGGAAAGTTCATGTGAGTTCATGCAGGCAAGCATGAACTCACATGAACCCTGCCAGCACTGCTACTTCAAATGAACAGCTGATCTGAGTCAGCTGTTCATTTGAACATCCAAACGGGAAGTTCAAAAATAGAAAATCGGATTAAAAACCGGATTGCCCCGGTCCGGAGCAATCCAGGACCATAGAGCCCCATGTTATGGGGTGCCGGATTGCACCGGACCGGTACAATCTGGGAGAATCTGATTTTTAAAACCGGATTCTCCCGGATTGTACCAGTCCGGTGCAATCCGACGCCCTATAACATGGGGCTCTATGGTCCCGGATTCTCCTGGACTGCAGCAATCCGGGAGAATCCGGTTTTTCAGTGATTCCGGCTGTGCTTTGCGGCCGCCGCCGTTCTATACGGCTGCAGTCGCAAAGACACAGTGAAGAAGACGGCGGGCCGCGCAGAGGACGGTGAGTGAACCGACCCCATCCTCCCCCGCTCCCGAACAATAGTGACAGCCTCTGATGACAACAGGATCCTCTGCTCCCCCCACTGCCTCCCAACCCTATCCTAACTTAGGATTGGGTGGGGAGGTTGCGGGGGGAGCGGAGGATCCTGCTGTCAGGTGGCAGGGAAGCTGTCAGTGGCTGTCAGCATTGTTTAAAATCCGGCTGCTTTTTAGCGCTGGCTTTTAAACAATGAAATGGGAAATTGCAGGTTTTTCCTCTGCTGCCAGACCTTATAGGGTCCAGCAGACAGAGGAATTACTCACAATTACTCACTTCCCCATTGACTTACATTGGACTCGCTAGACTCGTAATGAGTACCCGAGTATTAGGACCTACTCGTTACGAGTCTAGCGAGTCAGAGTATTTTAGTACTCGCTCATCCCTAGTCCACGCGACTCTGACACGACCAGTGATCTCACAACAGGGGCCTGGTCGCTGCTAGGTGTCAAACGATAGCAAGATCGCTGTTGAGGTCGCTGTTGCGTCACCAAACTTGTGACTCAGCCGCGATCTCACTAGCAATCTCGTTTAGTGTGATGGGGGCTTAAGAAGAAGGAACCTTCAACTCACCAAACTAAACGTTCCTGACCTCATAGTGAACTAGACCGTATTTTCCAAATCCTCTAAAGTCCCCCTTCTCCCACCACTCCTTCCTCTCAGTCCCCTACCTGTCCCTTTCAGTTATAGTTACACTCCTGATAGATAAGAAGGTTAATGAGTTTATAGAACTTAAGATGTTAAAAAGCTAGGGATGGAAAAAATGACTGCTATGTACAACTAAATTATCTACAACTAAATTTCTCAACAGTACGATTTAACCTTAAAATCAATATAAATAATTGAACAAAAAAGAATATGGGAGCCAGGAAGATCCCCCTCTTCCCTGCAACGCAGGCTCAAGTCCTCCCCAGTAGATCTATCATAAGATGACTACAATCGGCCCCTTTGCCTCCAGCATATTAGTGGGGAAGCAGCGGAGGTCATTATAGAGGAGAAGGTGATCCCCCATCTCATCACAGCAGGACGTCACCTCTAATAGAGAAACCTCATTCCAGGGAGAGTCCGGAACAGACCTGTATGTCTAATTAATTATATTGCTAGGACTCAGCGCAACTAGTGTTATTCACCATGAGTTAAAAAGACATTGAGGTGATGGAATTTAAAAAAAAAAAACAACAATATATTTAATGAAAAAAATCTCTTAAACACTTAATTTCACATGTCATTCAAGATAAAAATAAAAATAGTAAAAAATGTAGATGAGGGGAGGGAGGGTCACTTTAAAAGTGCATACGGACGCACTGTGTGTGGTAGCTATACTGGTGGGGGAGGGGGACTAAGGCTAGTGGTTGTTGTCATAAACCTCCTGGGTATTGATTTCCTGCTTGGATCCTCATGACTGGTAGGAGTGTAAGGACACCGGTACCAGTTTTCTTTTTATCTAGAGAGATAATAATATTTTAAGGTATTTGCGTGGTCTTTACTCAAACTTTGTACTATGTTGTAAGGTATTTCATACACTTGTATGAGGATGGTTAGATGGGCTGGTGCGGCTGATTTGATTGTAGTCTTCTCCTTTGTGGGATTGGCCTTAGTGTGTAGACCTATGATGATAAATCCTTTTGTTATACCTTTATGGTGGCATGGATGAAGTTATCTAATTTTATTTTGCGTTCCTGCTGGGTTTCGCTGATTTGTAGGGATCCGATGGATTCCTTGATTACTGAAACGGATGTTATGGACGTATTCTACACAAAATGAAAGCCTACAGGGGAGTGATGAATAGTAACTAGCACTACTCGACCTATTTCTATGTTATTTGTGCCTGACAATGTTAGTGATCAATGTTTAGCTGCTGATTTGCTTCTCACTGGGTGAATGTCTTTTGATGCTTGTTTTACACATAAATTGCCTGCAGGGGAGTGATAAATGTTTATTAGTAACTAGCTGTGAGCCCGATGCAAATGCATCGGGTGTCTAGAATGTGCATTAATTTGATTATAGTAGTTATAGCTGGTGTGAGGACTTTTCGGGGGGGTGTGAATAGTTTTTGGGGGGTCACATACTTTTTTGGGTGGGTCACATACTTTTTTGGGGGGGTGACATACTTTTTTGGGGGGGTCCAATATTTTTTTTGGGGGGTGACATAATTTTTTTGGGGGGTCACATCATTTTTTTGGGGGGTGACATATTTTTTTGGGGGGGGTCACATACTTTTTTGGGGGTGTCAGATACTTTTTTTGGGGGGTCACATACTTTTTTTGGGGGGGTCCAATACTTTTGGGGGGGTCCAATACTTATATTTTAATAAATTAATGTAATTAATATCTTAATGTAATTTTTTTTTTTTTTTTTTTTTATTATTATTTTTTATTTTATTATTTATTTTTATAATTTTTTTTACGATTATTATTATTAAATTTATTTATTATTTTGTATTTTAAGTGATTTTTTTTTGTATTAAAATTATGTTATTTTATTAAAAAAACCGCATCTGCGGTGCGTTTGCGGTAATCCCCATACAAAGTATAGGGGGACTTGCGGCAGGTGCGGCAAAACCGCACTTGCCGCACCTGCCGCAAGTCCCCCTATACTTTCTATGGGGATTTTTGGGGGGGTTACATAATTTTTTTGGGGGGGTCCAATACTTTTGGGGGGGTCCAATACTTATATTTTAATAAATTAATGTAATTAATATCTTAATGTAATTTATTTTTTTTTTTTTTTTTTTTTATTATTTTTTATTTTATTATTTATTTTTATTATTTTTTTTACGATTATTATTATTAAATTTATTTATTATTTTGTATTTTAAGTGACTTTTTTTGTATTCAAATTGTTATTTTATTAAAAAACCGCATCTGCGGTGCGGTTGCGGTAATCCCCATACAAAGTATAGGGGGACTTGCGGCAGGTGCGGCAAAACCGCACTTGCCGCACCTGCCGCAAGTCCCCCTATACTTTCTATGGGGATTTTTGGGGGGGTCACATAATTTTTTTGGGGGGGTCCAATACTTTTGGGGGGGTCCAATACTTATATTTTAATAAATTAATGTAATTAATATCTTAATGTAATTTTTTTTTTTTTTATTATTATTATTGTATTATTTATTTTTATTATTTTTTTTACGATTATTATTATTAAATTTATTTATTATTTTGTATTTTTTTTGTATTAAAATTATGTTATTTTATTAAAAAACCGCATCTGCGGTGCGGTTATCCCCATAGAAAGTATAGGGGGACTTGCGGCAGGTGCGGCAAAACCGCACTTGCCGCACCTGCCGCAAGTCCCCCTATACTTTCTATGGGGATTACCGCAACCGCGCCGCAACTGGCACTTGCGGCGCAATTGCGGTAATCCTTATGGGTTTGACCGCAACCGCGCCGCAAGTGCTCGCACTCAGCCAGTGACTCGCAATGCGGCGCGGTTGCGGTAAC
Source organism: Allobates femoralis (assembly GCA_033576535.1). Classification (NCBI taxonomy): domain Eukaryota; kingdom Metazoa; phylum Chordata; class Amphibia; order Anura; family Aromobatidae; genus Allobates; species Allobates femoralis. The sequence goes on from JARQOC010000003.1 coordinate 17,315,421, forward strand.
CCTTTTGGGTTTTACCGCAACCGCGCGAAAAAGTCTCGCACTCAGCCAGCGGACTGCAATCGGCGGGGGTTGCGGTAATCCTTATGGGTTTCCGCACCGCGCCGAAAAGTGCTCGCACTGAGCCGCGAGTTAATATGCGGGCGGGTTGCGGTAATCCACAGGGAAAGGGGACGGGGGGCACTGGGGACAGGGGCACAGGGGCACGGGGGCCCAAGAGGGCACGGGGGCCAGGGGCCAGGGACAGGGGCACGAGGAAGGGGGCACAGGGGCACAGAGGCACGGGGGCACAGGGCACGGGGCACAGGGGCACAGGGGCACAGGGCACGGGGCACAGGGGACAGGGGCACAGGGCCCCAAGGGGCCAGGGGCCCAAGGGGCCGGGCAGGGGCACGGGGCACAGGGGACAGGGGCAAGGGGCACAGGGGATGGGGGGGTGACGGGGCACAGGGGATGGGACAGGGGCATTGGGGACAGGGGCCAGGCCCCGGAGCACTGTATCAGCATGTGCTGACAGGTGTTCGGAGGGGGAGGCACAGGGGCACTGGGCCGGGGGATGGCGGGGGTGAAGGGGCACAGGGGCACTTGGGGCAAGGGGCATTGGGGCCGGGGGACAGGTTCGGACGGGAGGCGGGGGACACTGAGGCACTGAGGCAAGGGGCCAGGGGCACAGGCGGCTGAGGTAGGACTCGCAATGGCCTCGGGCCATTGCTCGCCCCTACCTCACGGTACTCGCTAATTTTGTGGCCGACCCCTCTGGTTCTATTTTTGGGCCCCCCGACTCGCAATGGCCGCTTCGCGGCCATTGCTCGTGGTGGGTGAGCAGCGGCTGCAATGGCCGCTACGCGGCCAATGCTTCGCCGTGATGAGTCCAGGTGTGACAACCCCGGCACGTTGTCGGGGTCCGACACGAAACGTCTTAGGCAATTTTATGTAGATGGGAATTTTTTTATTTTTTATTTATTTGTTTTGTTTTTTTACTTTTTTTATTATTTTTAAAGTATTTTTATTTGTTATTTTAAGTAAATTTTTTTGTTTTAAAAATTATTTTTTTTATTTAAAAAGCGCTCTGCGGCGGGTTGGGGGTAATCCCATAGAAAGATAGGGGGTTTCGGCAGGTGCGGAAAAAACGCACTTGCCGCACCTCCCGCAAGCCCCCCTAATTTCTTGGGGATTCCCGCAAGCCCCCGAAAGTGTCGCACTCAGCCAGCGATCGCAATGGGCGCGGTTGCGGTAACCCCTTATGGGGATTCCCGCAACCGCGCCGCAAGTGCTGCACTCCCCAGCGATCGCTCCCGCCCCTGCCGCAAGCCCCCTATACTTTCTATGGGGTTACCGAAACCGCGCCGCAAGGTAGCGACTGCAAGGCCTGGGGGCCTTTGCTCGCGCTAACAGCACTCGAATAGTCCCCTTAAAGTATAGGGGGAGATGCGGCGGGTTTGCGGCGGCTGAGTAGGACTCGCAAGGGCCTGCGGCCATTGCTCGCGCTACCTCAGCGGTAAATCGCTAACTTTGTGGCCGAGCCTTGGTTCTATTTTCGGCCAGCGGCTCGCAATGGCCGTTTCGCGGCCATGCGAGTGCGTGGGTGACGTCAGCGACTCGCAATGGCCGCTACGCGGCCAATGCTTCGCGTGATGACGTCACAATAGTAAACATAGCCACGGCACGTTGTCGGGGGTTCCCACACGAAAATGCCTACGGCAATTATATAGTAGATGCTGACTTATTTATAACCCTTTGTGCCTGTCTCTGTTAGAGGTAATATTATACCTACTGCTTTGTTTTACCCTGACAGATGTCATTTGGAGTTGGTTTTTGGCTCCCTTCAATAACGATTGTAAGGTTCCCGGACTGTCCGGTATGAACCGGACAGTCCCGGATCCGGTTTTGGCCCCATAGTACTCCTATGGGGCCGGATTGCACCGGAAGGCAGTGTTTTGCCATCTGGTTTTTGTGTGTTTCCGGGGGGATCCGGCAGCTTTAGATTTTTGGCCCCCGGGCACAAATTCGGAACAGACAGCATTTTTTGCGTCCGGGGCCAAAAACCGCTCAAAATCGGATGCTCTCGGAGCGCTAAACTTCGCACCAAGAGGTGTCCCCTTCCCGAGATTTGAGGACCCTGGCTAACTAGTATTTCAGCAACTGCAGCTGCGCTCGGGGTGCATCCGGCAGCACACCAGACCCAAGGCATATTTGCCTTTCGGTTCTGTTTGAAAATAAGGTCTGGGGCTGTCCGGTTTATAAAGGACAGCCCCAGACCTGATCCAACCATGGTGTGAAGGGGGCCTTAGTGTGTCTGTCAGGTGTCGGTAGAATTTCCTTGTTTATTCAATGCTTGTTAGTTGTTTATTTGCACACAAAGGATGTTGTGGGGGGAAGTGACAGACAGCAGTTTTATATTTGCACCTTTGATGTGATTGTCACAGTAGTAATTTTGATAAGGTGCTATTTAGATGAAATCCCTTATTTTGTGTGTCACAGTAAAAATGGTAAAAATTCTGGTTAGATATTGCTGTGTAATCCAATTATAGAAGCTGTTTGTTGGCTTTATATATCTAGTGTTGTGCCAGGGTGCACATCTGTCTGATGATTGCCCCCTTTTAATCTTGGGTGAATAGCAATAGTACCTCTTATTTTTGTTAGAATTGTTATTTAGAGTTAAATATTTTTTTTTTGGTAGTTGATTTATAAATTTATAAAATACTCTTTATATTTTACCAGCAAGAAAAAATCTTTAGGGGAGGCCACACATAAAAAAAGAAAACAAGAAAGTGCGCATATAAAATCAAATATTGAAATACCAAATTTAAACAGGCAATCTCAAGAAGAAAAGGAGTAACGAACAACCACCCTACACGACAAGGATACACATAGAAATAACACGAACACCAGGAACGAATCAATAGTCACAAGGCCTTTACTATATATCCCCCTAAACCCATTATGGTATATTGGAAATGGTCCTCAGAGCAAGTAAGATTACAGCCATGTGTGTATTTACTTTGAAGCTCACAGTATTTCAGCAGTAAATCATAAATTAAGAAACTTCTTGTAAATAACAGCATGTCAGGACTCTGGATCTTCAGATGACATTTTGTGCATTCTCACCATTTTCCAAGATATCATCTTAATGCTTCATTCCTCACCATATGTATTTTGTCTCCTGCCTTTATAAGGAGCAATCCTCTACCTGTCCTTTACTGAGTATTCTGACAGATTCTATCTCCTTTTCGTCTCAAGTTTTCTTTGCTCCTTCTCATTCAGAATTCTAGTTCAGTTTTTCCAGTGACTGATATACATACAGGTTCAGCGATCCAGCACAACATCTGCCAGCCGTCCTCAGTCTCCTAGCTGCTTCATACTGTTAGCCTCTCCTTCATTTCCTGCCTGGCATCTAAATATCATTTGAGTTTGTTGGTTTTACAAGCTTCCTGTAGCTCCTTAATTTTGTTTATAATGTAATAGTGATCAGGACTTTGTCGACTTTGGTAAACAGCTACTGCATTTGATGTAGGTTGTTTCTCAGAACTACCATTCTCATTCTCCTGAGTGAGAACGAATATTCAAGCCAGTTCCATTATTCCTCAGAGTCAACTCACCTGAAGACTTTTCTCTCGACATCATTTCCAAGAGTGTGTACAGAAGCTCTTAAAACTGGTTTCTGCTTCTCTGCAACAAAATATCATTATTTCAGAGACTGCCATTTAAGTACCTTCTCAATGCAACTTATTATTATAATCATGTGTTTCAGTTTGGCATTATGAACTTTGATGTCCTGTTTGTATCTTTGGCTTCTAACACTTGCGGGCAATTGGGGTAATCCTTAGGGGTTTTGACCGCAACCGCCCCAAGTGCTCGCACTCAGCCAGGCTCGCAATGCGGCGGGGGGTTTTGCGGTAATCCTTTGGGGTTTTACCCAACCGCGCCGCAATGTGCACCGCCAGGACCGCAATGGGGCCGGGGTTTTGCGAATCCTTATGGGTTTTACCGCAACCGCGCGCAAGTGGTCGCACTGACCCAGCGAGTTAATATCCCCGCCGGTTTGCTTAATCCACAGGGCAAGGGGGCACAGGGGCACGGGGGAAAAGGGGCCCACAGGGGCACGGGGCACAAGGCAAGGGGCACAGGGGCACAGGGGCACAGGGGCCCAAGGGGCACAGGGGCACGGGGGCACAAGGCACAGGGGACAAGGCACAGGGGCACAGGGGCAAGGGGAAAGAGGAAAGGGGGCACGGGGCAAGGGGCACAGAGGCACAGGGGCACAGAGGCACAGGGGCACAGGGGCAGGGGGCACGGGGGACGGGGAAACGAGGCACGGGGCAAGGGGGATGGCGGGGGGACAGGGGCACGGGGCACTTGGGCACAGGGGATTGGGGCAAGGGGGCACAGGCTCCGGGAGCACTGTATGCATGTGCTGACAGCACTGTTCGGAGCGGGAGGCACGGGGGCACTGAGGCACGGGGGTGGCGGGGGTGAAGGGGGCAAAAGGGGACTTGGGAAAGGGGGCTTTGGGGGCACAGGGGCAACGGGTTGGGAGCGGGAGGAGAGGGGCACAGGGGCACTGAGCACAGGGGCCAAACGGGGGCACAGGGGGTTTAGGTAGCGACTCCATGGCCTCGGGGCCTTTGCCGCGCTACCTCAGCGGTACATCGCTAAATTTGTGGCCGAGCTTGGTTTTTTTTTGGCCCCCGCCTCGCAGGGCCGCTTCGGGGCCATTGCTCGTGCTGGTTTTACGTCAGCGGTCGCAAGGGCCGCTCGCGGCCAAGCTTCGCCGGATGAGTCACAGAGGTACATATCCCGGCCCGTTGTCGGGGCCCGCCGAAAAGCTTGGAAATTTTATTATAGATGGGAATTTTTTTATTTTTTTTATTTTTTTTTTTTTTTTTTTTACTTTTTTTATTTTTATTAAATGTATTTTTATTTTATTTTAATAAATTTTTTTGAATTAAAATTATTTTATTTTTTTTAAAAAAAGCGCATCTGCGGGCGGTTGCGGTAACCCCCCATAAAAGTTTAGGGGGACTTGCGGCGGGTTGGGCAAAAAACCGACTTGCCGACCTGCCGAAAGTCCCCCTATACTTTCATGGGGATTCCCGCAACCGCCCCGCAAGTGTTTGCACCAGCCAGCGACCGCAATGCCCGGGGTTGCGGTAATTTTGGGGGGTTTTTCCCGCAACCGCCCCCGCAAGTGCTCCCCCGCCCCGACTCGCTCCCGCACCTGCCGAAAGTCCCCCTATATTTTTTAAATTGGGGATTCCCGCAACCGGCGCAATTTGTAGCGACTGCAAGGGCCTCCGGCCATTGCTGCGTACACAGGACTCGCAATAACCCCCAAATGAAAGTAAGGGGGAATGCGGCGGGTTGCGGCGGGAGGTAGCGACTCGCAATGGCCCGCCCCCTTGCTCGCGCTCCCTAGGGGTAAATCGCAAACTTTGGGGCCCGACCCTCTGGTTTTATTTTCGGCCAGGGGCCCCGAAAGGGCCCTTCCGGCCAACGCGAGGGCGTGGTGCGTCACGACTCGCAAGGGCCGCTCCGGGAAATGCTTCGCCGTGATGACGTCACAATAGGACATAGCCCAGGCCGTTGTCGGGGTCCGACACGAAAATGCCACGGCAAATTTTATAGTAGATGCTGACTTATTTATAACCCTTTTTGGTCTCTGTTGAGGTAATATTTACCTACTTTTGTTTTACCCTGACAATTTATTTGGGTTGGTTTAGGCTCCCTTCACTAACGTTGTAAGGATCCAGGATGTCCGGTAGAACGGAAGTCCCGGGTCCGGTTTTGGCCCCATAGTACTCCTTGGGCGGATTGCACCGGAAGGCCCGTGTTTTGCCATCTGGTTTTGTGTGTCCGGGGGGATCCGGCACTTTAGATTTTTTGGCCCCGGACACAAATTCGGGGCAGAACCCTTTTTTTTTGCGTGGGGGGCCAAAAAAACCCGCTCAAAAAATCGGATTCTTCCCGGGGGCTAAACTTCAGGCACCAAAGGTGTTTCCCCCCCCAGAGATTTGGGACCTGGTAACTGCTATATTTTACAACTGCAGCTGGCTCGGCCCCCCCCTTTTTTTTCCCCCGGCAGCCCCACCAACCCAAGGGCATATTTGCCCCTTTTGGTTTCTGTTTGAAAATAAAGGTCTGGGGGTGTCCGGTTTAAATGGACGCCCCCAAACCTGATCCAACCATGTGTGAAGGGGGCCTTTGGTGTCTGTCAGGTTTTTGGTGTTTCCTTGTTTTTTCAATGTTTTAGTTTTTTATTTGCCACAAAGGATTTTTGGGGAAGTGACAGACGCAGTTTTTATTTTTTCACTTTGTGTGATTGTAAGTAGAATATGTAAGGTGCTTTTTGGAATCCCTTCATTTTGTGTGTCACAGTAAAATGGTATAAAATTTGGTTGTTTTTGCTGGTAATCCCAATTATGAAGCTGTTTGTTGGTTTTTTTATATCTAGTGTTTTGGGGCCAGGGTGCAACTGTTGATGATTGCCCCCTTGTAATCTTTGGGGCCCAAAAGAAAGTCACTCTTATTTTTTTTGTATAAATTGTTATCTTAGAGTTAACAAAATTTTTTATTTGGGAGTTTATTTTTATATTAAAATATCCTTCAATTTTACCAGCTGAAAAAATCTTGGGCCACATTTAAAAAAAAAAACAAAAGAAATGCGATGAAAACAAAAATATTTAAATACAAAAATTTAAAAGGGAATCCAGAAAGAAAAGGGGAGTAAGAAAAAAACCACCCCCCCGACAAGATTTCATTAATTAACACGGACACCAGGGCGAATCAAATAGCACAAGGGGCCTTTTCTATTATCCCCCCAAACCCATTATGGTTTATGGGGAAAGGGTCCCAGTGCTGTATGATTTCGCCAGTGTGTTTTCTTGAACTCAACAGTATTTGCAGTAAATCATAATTTTTGAATTTGGTAAATTACGCATGTCAGGGGCTCTGGATCTTTTTGATGACATTTTGTGCATTCTCACCATTTTTTCCCAAGTAGCTCTTTTCTTCATCCTCTCCATTGTTTTTTGTTCCCTGCCTTTATAAGGTGCAATTCCTCTACCTGTCCTTTACTTTTAGTTTCTGACGGATTCTACTCCTTTTGGTCTCAGGTTGTCCTTCTCATTAAATCTGTTCAGTTTTTTGTGACTAATAAAAGGTTCAGCGTTTCCCCAAAAAGTGCCGCTCGTTCCCCAGTCTCCTAGCTGCTTCATACGTTCTCTCCTTCAGTTCCTGCCTGGATCTAAAATTTCCCTTTATTTGTTGGTTTCAAGCTTCCTGTAGCTCCTTAATTTGTTTATAGATTAATAGTGTTCAGGACTTTGTGGGGCTTTTGGGTTTAAAATGCACTGCATTTGATTTAGGTTTGTTTACTAGAACTACCATTCTCGGTATCCTGAGTGAGACACTGAATTAAGAGCCTGTTTCTCATTATTCATCAGAGTAACTCACCTGAAGGACTTTTCTGCTTCCAATCATTCCAAGAGTGTTTACATGAGCTCTAGACCTGTTCTGTTCTCTGCAACAATATATCATTATTCTCAGGACTGTCCATTTACAGATTTCATCAACTTATTCTTTAAAATCATGTGTTCAGTTTGGCTTATGCATTTGAGTTGTCTGTTGTATTTTGCTTGCTAATTCAATGTGGTCTAATCACAAGATTTTCAAACGTTAAATTTGTTTCAGTAGTGTCTTGTCTCACACAAGAGATCTTCCTGAATTCTCATTTAGATATTACCCATAGGAGATCATGGAAGATGTTAACTTGAGACTTCTTCTTGCGGCGCAATTGCGGTAATCCTTATGGGTTTGACCGCAACCGCGCCGCAAGTGCTCGCACTCAGCCAGTGACTCGCAATGCGGCGCGGTTGCGGTAATCCTTATGGGTTTTACCGCAACCGCGCCGCAAGTGCTCGCACTCAGCCAGCGACTCGCAATGCGGCGCGGTTGCGGTAATCCTTATGGGTTTTACCGCAACCGCGCCGCAAGTGCTCGCACTGAGCCAGCGAGTTAATATGCGGCGCGGTTGCGGTAATCCACAGGGCAATGGGGCACAGGGGCACTGGGGCACAGGGGCACAGGGGCACAGGGGCACAGAGGCACAGGGGCACAGGGGCACAGAGGCACAGGGGCACAGAGGCACAGGGGCACAGGGGCACAGAGGCACAGGGGCACAGAGGCACAGGGGCACAGGGGCACAGGGGCACAGAGGCACAGGGGCACAGGGGCACAGGGGCACAGAGGCACAGGGGCACAGAGGCACAGGGGCACAGGGGCACTGGGGCACAGGGGCACAGGGGCACAGAGGCACAGGGGCACAGGGGATGGCGGGGGTGACAGGGGCACAGGGGCACTTGGGCACAGGGGCATTGGGGCACAGGGGCACAGGCTCCGGAGCACTGTATCAGCATGTGCTGACAGCAGCTGCTTCGGAGCGGGAGGCACAGGGGCACTGAGGCACAGGGGATGGCGGGGGTGACAGGGGCACAGGGGCACTTGGGCACAGGGGCATTGGGGCACAGGGGCACAGGTTCGGAGCGGGAGGCAGAGGGGCACACTGAGGCACTGAGGCACAGGGGCACAGGGGCACAGGGCGGCTGAGGTAGCGACTCGCAATGGCCTCGCGGCCATTGCTCGCGCTACCTCAGCGGTACATCGCTAAATTTGTGGCCGAGCCTCTGGTTCTATTTTCGGCCACCGACTCGCAATGGCCGCTTCGCGGCCATTGCTCGTGCGTGGTGACGTCAGCGGCTCGCAATGGCCGCTACGCGGCCAATGCTTCGCCGTGATGACGTCACAGAGTGTGACATATCCACGGCACGTTGTCGGGGTCCGACACGAAAACGTCTTAGGCAATTATATAGTAGATAGGAATTTTTTATTTTATTATTTATTTTGTTTTGTTTTTTTTACTATTTTTATTATTATTAAATGTATTTATTATTTGTTATTTTAAGTAAATTTATTTGTATTAAAATTATTTTATTTTATTTAAAAAGCGCATCTGCGGCGCGGTTGCGGTAATCCCCATAGAAAGTATAGGGGGACTTGCGGCAGGTGCGGCAAAACCGCACTTGCCGCACCTGCCGCAAGTCCCCCTATACTTTCTATGGGGATTACCGCAACCGCGCCGCAAGTGCTCGCACTCAGCCAGCGACTCGCAATGCGGCGCGGTTGCGGTAATCCTTATGGGGATTACCGCAACCGCGCCGCAAGTGCTCGCACTCAGCCAGCGACTCGCTGCCGCACCTGCCGCAAGTCCCCCTATACTTTCTATGGGGATTACCGCAACCGCGCCGCAAGTGTAGCGACTCGCAATGGCCTCGCGGCCATTGCTCGCGCTACACAGCGACTCGCAATAGATCCCCATTGAAAGTATAGGGGGAGATGCGGCAGGTGCGGCGGCTGAGGTAGCGACTCGCAATGGCCTCGCGGCCATTGCTCGCGCTACCTCAGCGGTAAATCGCTAACTTTGTGGCCGAGCCTCTGGTTCTATTTTCGGCCAGCGGCTCGCAATGGCCGCTTCGCGGCCATCGCGAGTGCGTGGTGACGTCAGCGACTCGCAATGGCCGCTACGCGGCCAATGCTTCGCCGTGATGACGTCACAATAGTGACATAGCCACGGCACGTTGTCGGGGTCCGACACGAAAATGCCTACGGCAATTATATAGTAGATGCTGACTTATTTATAACCCTTTGTGCCTGTCTCTGTTAGAGGTAATATTATACCTACTGCTTTGTTTTACCCTGACAGATGTCATTTGGAGTTGGTTTAGGCTCCCTTCACATAACGATTGTAAGGATCCAGGACTGTCCGGTATGAACCGGACAGTCCCGGATCCGGTTTTGGCCCCATAGTACTCCTATGGGGCCGGATTGCACCGGAAGGCAGTGTTTTGCCATCTGGTTTTGTGCTGTCCGGGAGGATCCGGCAGCTTTAGATTTTTGGCCCCGGACACAAATTCGGAACAGACAGCATTTTTTGCGTCCGGGGCCAAAACCGCTCAAAATCGGATGCTCTCGGAGCGCTAAACTTCAGCACCAAGAGGTGTCCCCTCCAGAGATTTGAGGACCGTGGCTAACTAGCTATTTCAGCAACTGCAGCTGCGCTCGGCTGCATCCGGCAGCACACCAGACCGAAGGGCATATTTGCCTTTCGGTTCTGTTTGAAAATAAGGTCTGGGGCTGTCCGGTTTATAATGGACAGCCCCAGACCTGATCCAACCATGGTGTGAAGGGGGCCTTAGTGTGTCTGTCAGGTGTCGGTAGATTCCTTGTTTATTCAATGCTTGTTAGTTGTTTATTTGCACACAAAGGATGTTGTGGGGAAGTGACAGACAGCAGTTTTATATTTGCACCTTTGATGTGATTGTCACAGTAGAATATGATAAGGTGCTATTTAGATGAATCCCTTCATTTTGTGTGTCACAGTAAAATGGTATAATTCTGGTTAGATATGTGCTGTGTAATCCAATTATAGAAGCTGTTTGTTGGCTTTATATATCTAGTGTTGTGCCAGGGTGCACATCTGTCTGATGATTGCCCCCTTGTAATCTTGGGGCTGAATAGCAATAGTACACTCTTATTTCTTGTATAGAATTGTTATCTTAGAGTTAACATATTTTCTATTTGGTAGTTGATTTATATATCATAAAATATCTCTTCATATTTTACCAGCAAGAAAGAATCTTGAGGCCACATATAAAAAAAGAACAAAAGAAATGCGCATGAAAATCAAAAATATTTAAATACAAAATTTAAACAGGCAATCTCAAGAAAGAAAAGGGAGTAACGAACAAACCACCCCTACACGACAAGATTCTCATTAGAATTAACACGAGACACCAGGTACGAATCAATAGCACAAGGCCTTTACTATATATCCCCCTAAACCCATTATGGTTTATGGGAAAGGGTCCTCAGTGCTGTATGATTACAGCCATGTGTGTTTTACTTTGAAGCTCAACAGTATTTCGCAGTAAATCATAATTTAAGAACTTCTGGTAAATATACAGCATGTCAGGACTCTGGATCTTCTGATGACATTTTGTGCATTCTCACCATTTTCCAAGATAGCATCTTATGCTTCATTCCTCTCCATATGTTTTTTGTCTCCCTGCCTTTATAAGGTGCAATTCCTCTACCTGTCCTTTACTTGAGTATTCTGACAGGATTCTATCTCCTTTTGCGTCTCAGGTTTGCTCCTTCTCATTCAAATCTAGTTCAGTTTTCCAGTGACTGATATTCACAGGTTCAGCGTTCCACAACAGCTGCCAGCTCGTCCTCAGTCTCCTAGCTGCTTCATACTGTTACTCTCCTTCAGTTCCTGCCTGGCATCTAAATTCCATTTGAGTTTGTTGGTTTACAAGCTTCCTGTAGCTCCTTAATTTGTTTATAGATGTAATAGTGTTCAGGACTTTGTGGGACTTTTGGGTAAACTGCACTGCATTTGATTTAGGTTTGTTTCTCAGAAACTACCATTCTCAGGTCTCCTGAGTGAGAACTGAATTCAGAGCCTGTTTCTCATTATTCCTCAGAGTCAACTCACCTGAAGACTTTTCTGCTCACATCATTTCCAAGAGTGTGTACAGAGCTCTAAGACTGTTCTGCTTCTCTGCAACAATATATCATTATTTCAGAGACTGTCCATTTAAGCTTCTCATCAACTTATTATTATAATCATGTGTTCAGTTTGCTTATGAACTTTGATGTCCTGTTGTATCTTTGCTTGCTAATTCAATGTGTGTCTAATACAAGACTTTTCAAACGTTAAACTTTGTTTCAGTTGTGTCATTGTCTCACACCAAGAGATTCCTGAAATTCTCATTATAGATATTACACCACATAGGAGACTAATGGAAGAGGCTGTTCTCTGGTGTCTTCTTCTTGCCCGTTACCATTGAGTTATAGGTCTCTCCCAACATGTATCTAAACCGATTAAAGTGCTTAAAAAGAAAAAAAATGTCGCAGATATGGTCTTATCAATGTGGGATTGGATGGGTGTGTAAACAAGAAATTGCTCACCTGGAGCAGTTGTAAAATGTCACAACTACTGTGAAGGGTATGTGGTGGTAATGGCTGCCACAGATCCTAGAGACAAATGTTAGTTCAGATGAGGGAAAAATTGGTTAATATTACTGCACTCAGGGCCGTATTTGCCATTAGGCACTTGTAGGCACGTGCCTAGGGCGGAGCCATTCATAGGGGGCGGCGTCTCAGCGTCATTTCTTTTTTTTTTTTTTTTCTTTTTTTTTTCCTGCCTGTGTTGGCCGGGTCGTAAGCCCCGCCCCCTCATACCCCCCCCAGCACCCCCCGATTGTCATCAGGCCCGCTCATGCCTGCGTTGGCCGGTCGTAAGCCCCGCCCCTCATACACCCCCGGCCCCCCCTTCCCCCCATTGTCTTCAGGCTCGCTCATTGGCCCGCGCTCTTGCCCTCCTGCACTGCGCGGGAAGAAGTGAGAGCCGACGAGGATTAGAGGCGCGACGTGCTGGAGGATAAGGAGAAGCAGCTCCACCCTCCGGGTAAAAAGGTGACAGACCTCCTGCTGTGCCTGTGCTGTGCAGGCAGAGAGAAGGAGTGAGTGGGGGAGGGGCTGCCCGGGGACAGCTGCTGGGAGCAGGGGAAGCTGAGTATGTAGCCCCTTCCTGCAGCAGAAAGAAGTGTATGTGTGAGGTATCTGAAAAATGTGTGTGTGAGTTGTGTGTCTTCTGTGTGTGAGTTGTGTATGTGTCTTCTGTGTGAGTTGTGTACGTGTCTTCTGTGTGTGAGTTGTATGTGTCTTCTGTGTGTGAGTTGTGTACGTGTCTTCTGTGTGTGAGTTGTGTATGTGTCTTCTGTGTGAGTTGTGTCTTCTGTGTGAGTTGTGTCTTCTGTGTGTGAGTTGTATGTGTCTTCTGTGTGAGTTGTGTCTTCTGTGTGAGTTGTGTCTTCTGTGTGTGAGTTGTATGTGTCTTCTGTGTGAGTTGTGTCTTCTGTGTGAGTTGTGTCTTCTGTGTGTGAGTTGTATGTGTCTTCTGTGTGAGTTGTATGTGTTTTCTGTGTGAGTTGTGTGTCTTCTGTGTGAGTTGTGTGTCTTCTGTGTGAGTTGTATGTGTCTTCTGTGTGAGTTGTGTGTCTTCTGTGTGTGAGCTGTATGTGTCTTCTGTGTGAGTTGTATGTGTCTTCTGTGTGTGAGCTGTATGTGTCTTCTGTGTGAGTTGTGTCTTCTGTGTATGAGTTTGTGTGTGTCTTCTGTGTGATTTGTGTCTTCTGTGTGTGAGTTGTATGTGTCTTCTGTGTGAGTTGTGTCTCCTGTGTGAGTTGTGTCTTCTGTGTGTGAGTTGTATGTGTCTTCTGTGTGAGTTGTGTCTTCTGTGTGAGTTGTGTCTTCTGTGTGTGAGTTGTATGTGTCTTCTGTGTGAGTTGTGTCTTCTGTGTGAGTTGTGTCTTCTGTGTGAGTTGTATGTGTCTTCTGTGTGAGTTGTGTCTTCTGTGTGAGTTGTGTCTTCTGTGTGTGAGTTGTATGTGTCTTCTGTGTGAGTTGTATGTGTCTTCTGTGTGAGTTGTGTCTTCTGTGTGAGTTGTGTCTTCTGTGTGAGTTGTGTCTTCTGTGTGTGAGTTGTATGTGTCTTCTGTGTGAGTTGTATGTGTCTTCTGGTGAGTTGTGTGTCTTCTGTGTGAGTTGTGTGTCTTCTGTGTGAGTTGTATGTGTCTTCTGTGTGAGTTGTGTGTCTTCCGTGTGTGAGCTGTATGTGTCTTCTGTGTGAGTTGTATGTGTCTTCTGTGTGTGAGTTGTATGTGTCTTCTGTGTGAGTTGTGTCTTCTGTGTAGAGTTGTGTGTGTCTTCTGTGTGATTGTTGTGTCTTCTGTGTGTGAGTTGTATGTGTCTTCTGTGTGAGTTGTGTCTTCTGTGTGAGTTGTGTCTTCTGTGTGTGAGTTGTAGTGTGTCTTCTGTGTGAGTTGTGTCTTCTGTGTGAGTTGTGTCTTCTGTGTGTGAGTTGTATGTGTCTTCTGTTGTCGTTGTGTCTTCTGTGTGAGTTGTGTCTTCTGTGGTGAGTTGTATGTGTCTTCTGTGTGAGTTGTATGTGTCTTCTGTGTGAGTTGTGTCTTCTGTGTGAGTTGTGTCTTCTGTGTGAGTTGTGTGTCTTCTGTGTGTGAGTTGTATGTGTCTTCTGTGTGAGTTGTATGTGTCTTCTGTGTGAGTGTTGTGTCTTCTGTGTGAGTTGTGTGTCTTCTGTGTGAGTTGTGTCTTCTGTGTGTGAGTTGTATGTGTCTTCTGTGTGAGTTGTGTCTTCTGTGTGAGCTGTGTCTTCTGTGTGTGAGATTGTATGTGTCTTCTGTGTGAGTTGTGTCTTCTATGTGAGTTGTGTCTTATGTGTGAGTTGTATGTGTCTTCTTTGTGAGTTGTATGTGTCTTCTGTGTCGAGTTTGTGTCTTCTGTGTGAGTTGTTGTGTCTTCTGTGTGTAGCTGTATGTGTCTTCTTGTGTGAGTTGTGTCTTCTGTGTGATGTGTCTTCTGTGTTTGGTTCTATGTGTATTCTGTGTGAGTTGTGTTCTTCTGTGTGAGTTGTGTCTTCTGTGTGTGAGTTGTATGTGTCTTCTGTGTGAGTTGTGCATTGTGTTTCGTTCTGTGTGAGTTGTGTCTTCTGTGTGTAGATTGTGTCTTTCTGTGTGAGTTTTGTCTTCTGTGGTGTGAGTTGTATGTGTCTTCTGTGTGAGTTTGTATGTGTCTTCTGTGTGAGTTGTGTGTCTTCTGTGTGAGTTGTGTGTCTTCTGTGTGTGAGCTGTATGTGTCTTCTGTGTGAGTTGTATGTGTCTTCTGTGTGTGGTTGTATGTGTTTTCTGTGTGTGAGTTGTGTGTGTCTTCTGTGTGAGTTGTCTTCTGTGTGAGTTGTGTCTCTATGATTTGTGTCTCTGTGTGCGACTTGTATCTGTGTGTAATGTCTCTGTGTGTGAGTTGGGGTGCAGAGAGACAGCGGAGAGGAGGACAGGGGTGCAGGAGGACAGAGGAGCAGCAGGAGGGACAAAGGAGAGGAGGAGGGGGGTGCAAGAGGAGCAGCAGGAGGGACAGAGGAGAGGAGGACGTGGTGCAGGAGGACAGAGGAGAGGAGGACGGGGTGCAGGAGAACAGAGGAGAGGAGGACGAGGGTGCAGGAGGACAGAGGAGAGGAGGACGGGTGCAGGAGGACAGCCGAGCAGCAGGAGGGACAGGGAAGAGGAGGACGGGGTGCAAGAGGAGCAGCAGGAGGGACAGGAGAGGAGGACGGGGTAAAGGAGGACAGCCGAGCAGCAGGAGGGACAGGGAAGAGGAGGACGGGGGTGCAAGAAGAGCAGCAGGAGGGACAGAGGAGAGGAGGATGTGGGTGCAGGAGAACAGAGAGAGGAGGACGGGGTGCAGGAGGACAGAGGAGAGGAGGATGGGGTGCAGGAGGACAGAGGAGAGGAGGACAAGGTGTGCAGGAGGACAGAGAAGCAACAGGACGAGGGTGCAGGAGGACAGAGGAGAGCAGGACGGGGATGCAGGAGGACGGGAAGGCAGGGGACAGAGGAGAGAGGACAAGGGATGCAGGAGGACAGAGAAGCAACAGGACGGGGGTGCAGGAGGACAGAGGAGCAACAGGACGGGGGTGCAGGAGGACAGAGGAGCGGCAGGAGGGACAGCGGAGAGGAGTACAGGGGTGCAGGAGGACAGAGGAGCAGCAGGAGGGACAAAGGAGAGGAGGACGGGGTGCAAAAGGAGCAGTAGGAGGGACAGGAAGAGGAGGACGGGGGTGCAGGAGGACAGAGGAGAGCAGGACGGTGGTGCAAGAGGACAGAGGAGAGCAGGACGGTGGTGCAGGAGGACAGAGGAGAGCAGGACGGTGGTGCAGGAGGACAGAGGAGAGCAGGACGGGGGTGCTGTAGGACAGAGGAGAGGAGGACGGGGGTGCTGGAGGACAGAGGAGAGGAGGATGGGGGTGCAGGAGGATAGAGGAGCAGCAGGAGGGACAGAGGAGAGGAGGACGGGGTGCTGGAGGACAGAGGAGAGGAGGACAGGGGTGCTGGAGGACAGAGGAGAGGAGGACGGGGGTGCTGGAGGACAGAGGAGAGGAGGATGGGGGTGCAAGAGGATAGAGGAGCAGCAGGAGGGGCAGAGGAGAGAGGAGGACGGAGGTGCAGGAGGACAGGAGCAGCAGGAGGAACAGAGGAGAGAAGAACGGGGATGCAGGAGGACTGGGGCTGTGGCTGGCGCTGTGTGTGGTGATAATGGCGGCTGTACCGTGTGTCTGCCTCCATGCAGCTGCCACTACCTTCCTGTGTTGGCAGGGTGTGGCATGCTGGGAGTTGTAGTTCTCCTGGCTGTCCTATATGATTTCTGGGCAGTGTGTTGGGTGCTGGGAGTATTTGTTCTTCCAGGTGGGCTCAGTGTTGTCCCGCTGCCCGTCTGTGGCCTGTCTGTCTCTTCTGGGACGTCCTCAGCTCTGTGCTGTGCACAGTGTACCACCAGCTCCGTGCTGTGCACAGTGTACCACCATGTCCTCAGCTTCGTGCTGTGCACAGACAGTGTACCGTACACTGTCTGTGCACAGCACAGAGCTGGGGAGATGGTGGTACACTGTCTGCACAGCACGGAGTTGAGGATATGGTGGTACACTGTGCACAGCACGGAGCTGAGGACATGGTGGTACACTGTGCACAGCACCAGCATAGAGCTGAGGACATGGTGGTACACTGTCTGTGCACAGCACGGAGCTGCGTACATGGTGGTACACTGTCTGTGCACAGCAGGTATCTGCGGACATGGTGGTACACTGTATGCACAGCACGGAGCGGCGGACATGGTGGTACATTGTGCACAGCACGGAGCGGCGGACATGGTGGTACACTGTGCACAGCACGGAGCTGGGGACATGGTGGTACACTGTGCACAGCACGGAGCTGGGGACATGGTGGTACACTGTGCACAGCACGGAGCTGGGGACATGGTGGTACACTGTGCACAGCATGGAGCTGGGGACATGGTAGTACACTGTCTGCGCACAGCACGGAGCTGAGGACATGATGCTACACTGTCTCTCGCTGCCTTAAAATCGGTCAGTTTCTCATCCAGGAGAGTCGGACGAGTGTCATCGGTTTTTTAGTCAGTATGGCATCCAACTGCTGTGCGAGTGTCCGACATTTCTCTCAGATCACATCCGTGTGCAATCTGTCTTTCCTCAGCAGCTATTACTGTAGAATCATTTACAGGAATATTTTACAGTGTTCTCAGCTGCAGAATGATAATGTATCCGTGAAAAAACTGATGCCTCTCGGATGGTCCGTGTGCGGTCCATGATTTTGTCGGACTCATAGACTTGCATTGGCGAGTCTCGCACATGAATCACAGACTGTCACAGCATGTCGGGACTTTTTTCTCATCCTGAATCTGGATGAGAAAAAAGCGTCTGACACTCGATAGTGCTCTCAGACATCGAATAACATTCGTCCGAGTGCAATGCGATGAAATCACACATTGCACTCATCCGAGTTTCACGCCAGTGGGACCGTACCCTAATAATAAAATCCATATAGTAATCCTACATTGTCTGCTGGACATGGTATGGGGAGGGTTTATGGCTCAGTTAATACACTCCATACTTGTTATTAACCAGTTAATGCTCTCTTGTCCACCGCACTGCAGTGTCAAAAGAGGAAGACAGCGACACAGGCAGCGACAGCGCATCAGAGAGCCCCTGACCTCGAAATAGAAGATCCTCAGATCCCGTTATTGTGACATAATATAAGAATAATATCTGGGGGGAAGATTGTCCGTGACGAGGGGAGCGGCTGCAACAGGGGGGAGGAGCTGTGATGGGGGAGGGGCCACAATGGGGAGGAGGAGCCGTGACGGGGGGGAGGCAGCCGCTTACAGTGCCTAGGGCAGCAGAAACTCCAAATACGGCCCTGACTGCACTGCCATTTAGGAATTGCTGGAGGCATTGAACGAACAGTGATTTTAGTTCTTCACCTTTCGGAGTCTTCGCTCCTTCTTCAGGATGAAGTCACATATGTACATCAACAGGAGAATACAATGAGGGTTCACGTAGGAAATTTATTTTAAAAGAAACCTATACAATGCTATGCTGCACTCAGTCCTGTCTATGAAGGTGCTAACTAAGCACAATTCTATTTCAAATATAAATAGTTGCACTCGGCATAGACTTATTTCTAAATAGGGACAAACTGAAAATGAAAAAGTAGAGATACTTAGTATTATGGAAATGGTCAAATCGATAATTCACCCAGTTGCCACGCTGAGGCGATCTCTGTTAACTGGGTCCTAACACTAATGTAACTGCCTGATGTCGTTCTGGGCTTTTCCTCATCGGCTGATACCAGAGAACAATGGACTTGCAGTCTTATAGCAAAAGACAGGTGCTTTGAATATCTAATTGGTGCCTTGGGAAAAGAGGTTAACCCCTTAAGCGTGCTAGAGACTGATACCAGAGGGCAATAGCCTATCTCTGACAACTATGTCTCTATTTAGAAATAAGTCTGTGTCGAGTGCAACTATTTATATTAGAAATATTTTAAAAGAAAGGCATGGAGGTCACCTGATCTGTCATGGTGTGTGGGAAAAAAACAAAATAAGGTCATAACATACAACATTGTATGATCATCATGAAGTATGAAAAAAGAAGAAAAAGAAAGAAGGATTATGTAGAAAAATAAAGAAAAAGAGCAAAGGAAAAACTAACAAAAAGAGAAAGCGGTGGTTCAATCTTGGGTCTCTAATTGGAATCTCTGTTTTTTCTTTTTTTTTTCCTTTTTTCTACTTATTTATTTTTGTATATAAAGCTTTTTCTCTTCTTTTTTCATTCTTCATGATGATCACACAATGTTATATGTTATTACCTTGTTTTTTTTTTTTCCAACACACCGATCAGGTGACGGCCCGTTACCGGCGCCTATTGTTTCCTGGATATACTCCCCGTGTATTCACCTGTTGGTTTAACGTTTGTGATTTTTCCTGAAGAAAAAGTGAAAACTCTGAATCGTGTAGAAATAAATTCACTGTTCATTCAATACTCCCAGCTGTCATTCCTATAAAGCGGCCGTCACACGCTAAGATATCTCTTGCGATATTGTAAGCGATCACGTGCACGCGCAATCGCTTGCAATATCGCACACATCGCTGGTGAGATGTCACACAGACTCACCAGCGATGTGGATCCGTGATCTTGCTGGTAACTATGGTACACATCGGGTAACTAGGCGCCGCGCGTCGCTTAGTTACCCGACGTGTACCATAGTTACCATCTCCCAGCGTAGGCTCTGCCGCTGGGAGATCGTTCATCGTGGTATCATACACCACGATGAAGCAGATCGCTAAATCGTAAATCGCTAGATCTGAGGTCCGGACCTCAGATCTCGATTTTGCGATTTGATCAGATCTCGCTCGTCGTATCTTGCCGTCACACGCACAGACATCGCTTACGCGATGTTTAATCTGCCGCGTTCAAGCGATATCTTGCGCGATATCTGTGCGTGTGACGGCCGCTTAAGGAAGCCTGCATGTATCAGGAGAGATCTGACAGCCATATGTTAGTGGATAGGAGACAGCCTAGGACACCACAGAGTATTACACACATATTTACAGGGAAACCAGAGGACCTGACATTTATGACAAATTATTTTACTGAAAATCACATTTTTGGGAAAGAATTTTCGAACCAGAAGAAATCAAATTTCAAAAGATACAAAAATGTGTAATATAAAGAGATGATGATCAGATTGATAAGAGCTCAGCACATTAGGAGCAATCACTGTGACCTGGAACATGATGAAAGTCACAATCACAATAACCGGCACAAGCTCCTCCGACTCCACAATAATCAGGGACTAATCACATATTATATGGACATTAGTAAAAAGTCCCCGATTTGTACAGACGACCAGGAGCTCACAGCCAGTTGGTGACTGAGGACCATAAACCTCATTTTGTGTTACTGGAAATATCATACATAGAAGCTCGTACTGATAGATGGTGACGCCATGTCTGCAACAGTCACACGATTCTCACCACTCATGGACACTACAGACATGAAATGGGGACTTACTCTGCACATGATATTCCTAAAGTAAAGTCATCTGGATATCCTAAATCGTATGCGTATTGATTAATCGTTAACAGCCCACCAATGACGAGATCTCCATCCTGGTAATAATTACCTAATGAATTATAAACTTCTTTTATCTTCAGATCACAGACTAGTTGTGGTAAAGGAAGCAGCAATAAGATGAGGAGACTGATCATCTCCCTGTAAGAATGGTGAATAATCGAATAAGAAGTAGATTCTATTGTAAGTGATACATGATGAAGAAGCAGGAACAGCAGAGACACAAAGCACACGGCCCATAGGATCAATGACATGAAGACGACGGTCATCTCCCCTCTTTTTATTCACAATGATGGGATATATTTTACATTGTCTGATCTCATCACACATTATTCTCGATCTGCTCCCCGATGGTTGTGATCGAAACAGTCTTTACTCCGGATAATTGCAGAATAAGTTATAAGAATATAAATAAGAAATAAGTCTTTTTAGTCGCTCTTCTGATACAACTTGCTTTCTGTTGCTTTATAAAAACAACCCATTACTCAACCCTACTGAACCATTGCTGACACTTACTCTACATTAACCCCTTTTGATCTGCACAACATGAACTGGAGATCAACTTTCTGAGACAACTTAGTGTTAACTAAGTGATAGACAGGTGCAATGGGAAGAGGACCATGTTGTCACGATGTTCTCTCTTATTTTGAACATTAGGACATGTGAGGAACTGGGTTGAAAGAACCCGTATAGGGATGGTAATGAGATCACAACAAACCTGCAGGTAAGTGCAGGAGGTCACTTCTTCACCATTCCTTATGAACAGGGCTCTCCGCTGTATTTTTTCCCCATTGTCTCCCCATCTGTTGTTTTGTATAGTGCATTGGACATCGTTGGTCCATCCGTCCTCTGTCACGCACAGTAACTGGACACCCCTTTATTCCAGCATGACATCATCACCAGACCGATATATTTTTTTTTTGTTCTTGGATCCATTATGGGTCCTGCAGCAGTGTTTGCACAATTCAAGCAGACTCTTTCACAGGAAGTGACGGATCTGAGGGAACAGGTGGAGCAGCAGCTGTGATATATTGTGGATCTGCTGGTCTGGGTCCAGGCTCAGACACAGCCAGAACCCAAGACTCCCCTCTGTAACAACATAGACCTTATCAATGTATGGCATGGGCTATGCTTCCTAAAATGGCCAGATGTAGTGACCTTGTGCTTGCTAATCCATTGTTCCTGGAGCTTGCATATTGCTAATTTAATGGAACTTACATGACCCTCTCACCTCCTCTGTCAGAGACTCATGACTCATAGAGATATTATGTATGCGGCTTGAAGTCTAAGCAATGAGAGAACAGTCTTATTTCACCTATCGGGAAGACCCCAATGTCCTGCAATGAGTGCTCAGGGGTATATAAGTAGGTCTGTTCATTAACTTGGCATTCATATGCTTTGTGGCATCAGTCTACGAACTTTGGCCCCAACTAGAGGTGCACCAGAGACTACTTAAAGAAGAAACCCTAGCTGCGACAAGTCAGTCACTTGGTTATAAACATTGTTGTGTTCGGTCAGCTTCCCACGCTTGGTGCTGTTCCTTTCTCGGTGGGTGCCCGCTGAAAGCGGGGTGCTGCTGGATTGGAGTAAGTAGCCTTGGAAGCCCTTAGGCAAGATTCTGTTGCCGGATACAATTTATGTTTCACTTTGTTATGTGTTATATGCCGTTATATGCCATTTGGGGATACAGTAAAGAATTAACATTGTGGTTACCTCACCTTGTGTTGTCATAGTAGTGTGCCACCCACGAACAACACAGTAACCGATGGCTCAATGGTTGGGCTGCCCACTCTGCTGCTGCCTTCGAGACATATTGGTACTTGAACAAGTTATGGAGAAGTTGTACCCAGAAATACCGGAAGCCCAACACCCCAGAACATGCAGCTCGATTGGCAGATGAATTTACAGCCAACCAACCCAGCTAGAGAACCAATAGGCTCATTGATCCCAGAAGGCCCCTCGACTACAGATTCAAGCAGCCACCAGGGTAAATATTCACTAGTAGGGCCCATGACTTGCCTAACTTACGGCGATGTTATACGTGTGGACACCTTGGACATATGACCAAAACTTGTCTTCAAAATCTTAGTCGAGATGAGCCATTGTGGTCTGTGGATACTACTCCGGGACACACCAGCAGCAGAGGTAGATATATACCCTGTCCACATCCTGCGGTAGCTAGGACATTGTACACCAGCAAACCTCCATCGCCACATCCAGCCTGTCAGTGACATACATGCCCAGGGACTTTGAGACACTGGATCTTCCATCACCTTGGACAGCCTAAATATTGTTCCATTAAAACACCAGTTACCAGGCTGCCAAGTGACCAAATCCCTGGGGCTCAGCACTCAAACATCCATCTTGCACGTGTAGGGGAAGACTGGAGGACCGACCAGGGAGAGATTGAAGTGGAGCTTATGGACAGGTTACCCACACCTGTTTTTTTAGGGAATGACCAAGGACAAGGACGATCCAGTTAGTTTGTCACAGCCATCACGCGAAGCCAAGCAGCAACGTTATGCAGAATCTTCTACCAATCCTTCCGAGGATAAGCCACCTACTCAGACTTCATGATTCTCCTCAGATCCTACAATAGTGAGTACACCTAATCAGACTGTGGACATTAACTGGGGGGAAATAGATCGTAATGAGTTCAGGGAAGCCCAACTCACGGACTCCACCTTAGAGCTTGTCCGCAGTGCGGCTGCCCGACCTGGAGGAGGATATAATGGGGAGGTGTGTAGATACGAGAAAGGATTCTTATATTGAGAAAAGCCTGCATCCTGCCCAGAGAAACCCATGTACATGAGCTTGTGGTAAATCAGCAGTACACACCCCAATTGTTGTGCTTGGCTCATGATGTTCCTGCAGCTGGGTACATGAGGGTCGGAAATACCCAGAACCACATTCTGCGTAGTTTTTTTGACCAAGGGTCACTCAAAAAGTGCAGAAGTCTCGAGCTTCTTGTCCCATGTGTCAATGTATGGGGGGAGCTGCCTATCCTGCCCAACTCTAACCCATGCCTTTGAGAGGATAACCTTTTTTGCTATTGAATTAGTAGGCCCCTTAGCCATCCTCAGCCACAGCCGAAAAAGGTTTATCCTCACCCTAGTAGACTTTGCCACTCGCTACCCAGAGGCTGTTGCCATGTCATCCATTGATGTGCAAGCACGGGGCTCAACTTTAGGCCACGGTCACACATACCAATCTGCTTTTTTAAGCCTCTTAGAAAAATGGATCAGTTTTTGTTAGGGTGCCAATAGTGTCCCCTGAAGTCCTGAGCGTTTTTTGGAAATTTTTGGACTTAGTCATTTTTCACCAAAAGCGTATGCAAAAACGCATGCGTTAACGCATGGTGCCTATATGTATTATGCGTTAATGCATGCGTCTCCCATAGGGCCCCATGTTAAAAAAGTATGCATTTTTTAATGCACCCAAAAATGCTGCTAGCAGCGTTTTTTGGGAGGCTGCACAAAAAACACACACACATGCGTTAACGCATGTGCATTTTTGGACTTTGAAAAAAAATCGGCTAAAAAGATCCCAAAAACAGATCTAAGCCAAAAACGGATGGTATGTGTGACCCTGGCCTTACTTGATATCTTTAGTCAAGTAGGGATTCTGCAGAAAGTATTGACTGACCATAGGGCCTAGTTCCAAAGCGAGCTTATTCACACCCCTTGGAATAAACATGGATTCTGGCCCATAGGCACCACCCTGTACCATCCTGAAGCAAATGGATTGTGTGAACGCTTCAACAAAATGCTTAAACAGCTCATTAGCCCACTGGAATTTAGAAGTAGCTTAGGAATGGCAACAACGATGTTAAAACCTCACTGTCCAACTCCGAGAATTTGCCTGTGGACAGAAAGTCCCAATACTGGTACTAGTACGCAAAAATAAGCTGCAAACCATGTGGGCAGGTCCATTCACTATTACCAGGAAATGTGGGAATACTGACTACACCGTGGCCCTGGATCGAGCAGGTGTTTGAAAGCATACCTACCATGTCAACAGGCAAAAAGCTTATGAGGAATGAGAGGTCACCAACTTAGCAGTTTGTTGTCCGGATTTAGATGCCTCAGAGATTGACCAGCTCCCGGACTTATAAGTGAACTAAAAAGGGAAATGGGGGTAAAGGATGTCTTACTGGGGAAGGGTTTTGTCCATCACAGAAGTGACAGTTATCAGATCTGCTTGGAACATACGGATATCTGTTTATGAGATGGGCCGAACCTGCAAAAGTAAAATCTATTACACAGTGGCCCCGCCCTGTCAACCAAAAACAGGTCCGTGCATTGTTAGGAACCGAAAATTATTATCGAACGTTTATCTCCCCATTCACAGTACAGTAGCAAAACCACTCACTGACCTCACAACAAAATGGTACGCCAGCAACCTCATCTGGACCCCAGAATGTGAAACTGTGTTCCTCCAGTTGAAAGCTCAACTGACTCAGGGCCCAGTCCTGACTGCTCCTGACTTTCACCACTGGTTCATCGTCCAAACAGATGCATCGGACACTGGACTACAAGCTGTACTTAGCCAAGTAGGGGCTGATGGTCAGAAACATTGAATAGCTTATCTTTCCTGGAAAATGTTGGATCAAGAGAGGACCTACGCCACCATTCAAAAAAAATGCCTGGCTATAATCTGGGTCCTGAAAAAATTGCAGACCTACCTCTATGGCAAGCAGTTCACAGTCGTCATTGACAACAATCCATTAGGTTGGCTGAATTGAACTGCCAGTAAAACAGTGAAAATGGATGCTTGTTGAGGTTTAGTCTGGCTTTACAATCTTACAATTTTTCCATCTCATATAAACAGTGCAAGAACCATGGAAATGCTGATGAGCTGTCCTATCACGTCAGGCAGAACCGTCAACAGCGACCATCGTCAAGATTCAGCAGTTTCCGTGGCTATTTAAGGAGGGGGAAAAATGTCACGACATGGACTTTGTCAATGTATGGCAGGGATTAAGCTTCTTCAAATGGCCAGTAGTTTTCTTCTGATTGCTATGTTATGTTTGCTAATCCACTGTTCTTGCCAGTTGGCTTGGAACCCCATTCTCCAAAGTTGCATATTGCTAATTTAATGGAATTTACATAACCCTCTCACCTCCTCTGTCAGAGACTTATGACTAATAGGGATATTATATATGCTGCTTGAAATCTAGCCAATGAGATCACTGTCTTATTCCACCAATTGGGAAGTCCCCAATGTCCTGCAATGAGTGCTCAGGGGTGTTGAAGGAGGTCTGTTCATTAACCGGGCGTTCATATGTTTTGTAGCCTTAGTATAGGGATTTTAGCCCTGACCAGAGGTGCACCAGAGACTACTTAAACAAACCAATGTTGGGACAAGTCAGTCACCTGGTTACAGACATTGCTGTGCTCGGTCAGCTTCCTAGGCTTGGCGCTATTCCTTTCTCGGTGGGTGCCCGCTGAATGCTGGGTGCTGCTGGATTGGAGTGACTCTGGAAGACCCAAGGCATGAACATTTTAATCCTTGTTGAGCCAGCGGAGGGTGGGAATCTGTTGCCTGATACAATTTATGTTTTGCTTGGTTATGTGTTATATGCCCTTAACCCTGTGTTGTCTGACTAGTGTGCCACCCATGGTTAAGGAGTTTGGTGGTTCAATTTGGATGAGCCCTGGTCCATTTCTTTCTAAAGGTGGCCGGGTCAGAAAATGAGAGTGCCCACTGACCCTTGTGTTTCCAAGTTTCGGGCATTCCAGGAGGCCTGCAAGTTATATTTCAGGCTCCCCTCACATTCTTTGGGGAGTGAAGGACAGAGAGTGGGGATGGTTATCTCCCAGTTGCAAAGAGATCCCCGATCCTGGGCTTTTTCTCTACCAATCGACTCCCCATCTAAGCGGTCAGTAGATTAAATTTTTACAGCTTTGGCCCATGTTTTGGGGGACCGTGATGATGTCTGTCTGGCAGAGTGAAATCTCTGTAGACTCCAGCAGGGGATGCAGTCGGCTGAGAAGTACTGTTTGGAGTTCTGAAGGTGTGCCACAGACAGCCAATGGAATGACCTGGCTCTTAGGAGTCCGTTCTGTCATGGGTTGTTTACTCCAGGGCTCAGTACTCTACTCCAAAGTCTCTGGAAGTTGCTATTTCACTTGCCATCAGAATAGATCGATGCCTCAGGAACGCTCCACCTGGACCCAGACCCCTGTTCTCCCCATGGAGGAGGACCCACAGGTGCTGGTGGATGAGATACGGGGGGTGTCCCCTCATTTTAGGTCACCTGCAGTTCACTGTGGGATACGGGTGTGCTTTTACTGTGGGCTTCAGGGTTACCTCATATGTTTTTTCCATCCATACCCAGACAAACATCTAAAAAGCCGTCTTCTCTAGGTCACGTGGAGGTTTTCAACCTGGGCGTGTATGTTTCCTCCATTTTTCTTTGTTTTCCAGCTGCTATCCCTCAGGGACAAAGAGGGGGACACCATTACCACTTTTCAGGAAATAACTAGGTCTCGGTCTCTCCTCCAGAGTTCCATGAGAGGATTTGTCAACACTGAGGACCCACCTCCTGAATTTACGGTTAATGAGTCAGATCTTTCAGAGGTGTTTACACCCTCTAGCTGAAGAGCTGCCCTCCCCAGGTGGTTTTGAGGAAGGCAACCTGGGTATATACATTTCCTCTGTAATTTTTTTTCTTCCGGTTAATGTGAATAAGGTGCAACTGGAAAAAAGACACACAGTTTCTCCCTCTACCCAGGTTCTTTCTGGACCTGTTTGTCTCCCCAGGAGAGGTGGTGGAGGGGGGGGGGTGGTTGTCCCTAGGGACGTTTCTCATTCAGAGGATAGGAGTTGCAGATTTTGGAGTGACAGTTCAATTGTCGGTCCTTCAAGGGGAGGTTCACATTCCAAAAGGCGCATGCTTGGTAATAAACGTGCAGGTCCAGTCCATCATGACTGTGTATGGGTGTCCACTAATGCCAGCAAGTTGAAGTGTGCTTCGGGAGCTCTGGTGTTGTGAATTCATTGGAGCTCCCTCCGGTGGTTGTTCCTGATGATGCAGCTGACTGTGTGGGCTTCACAGGTAATGATGATGATTGGCAATCTGGTTCTTGGAGCATATAACGGTTTGAAGTGGATCAGTCCTTGCCAGTTGTATTTGGTTCCTGGAGGAGTTCACATCTCTCTGTTTTTTCTGCTCTGTGGAATTCTTTGCAAGCTAAGTGGATGTTTTTTTCATATTTTGTGGCACACTTTTGTGTGCTTAAGGTTCTGCTTATCTTTGTCTTATTTGTCTTATTCTGAGTTGTGGGTATGCAATTTAGACTGTATATTTGTTTATCTGCTCTCAGTTAGGAAGATTTCTTCCTATGAATTTTACCATTCACTATTATCTGTTATTTCCAGTTCTGCTGGCATTTGATTTATAGAAGTATGCAGATATAGAGGGTGCCAAGTCTTAGTGACTCAGGGTAATTTTTGTAGTATCTGCTGTTGGTTCTTTTTTGATAGTGTTTAATACTGACCGCAATAGTATTCTATCCTGTCTTTTCTATATAGCTAGTTTGCCCTCTTTTACTAAACCTTTTACTCTGACTGTGTTTGTTTTTCTTTCTCTTGTTTCCCAGTTAATATCTGTGGGGGCTTGCTATTCTTTTGAGTTCTGCTCTGAGGCAAGGTAGCTTTTCCTGCATCCATCTTTAGGAGCAGTTAGTTCTCCGGCTGTGCATAGGTTTCTAGGTCTATTTAGTTACATCCCACGGCTACTTCTAGTTGTGGTGAGTAGTCAAGGATTGCAGTCAGTAAATCACCACGACTTTTGTGGAATCTGAATGTTACTCCTGAGTTATCGGTTCATAACACTCTGGGCTCTGGGTTTGTTGGTTCATATCAGGTGAAAGATATTGCCAACCTTTTGTCTGTCCAGCTGGAGCTCCCCCCAGTACTCGGTACCTATTATTATTATTATTATTATTATTATTATTTATTGTTATAGGTCCATTAATTTCACGGAACTTTACATATGGAAAGGGTATACATAGAAAAGTACAACCAACATGGACAATATGAGGCACACAGGTACAGAAAGAGAGAGCACTGTCCGCGAGGGCTCACAATCTACAAGGGGACGGGTGAGGATACAATAGAGGAGGGTAGCATTGTTCATGCAGTGGTTCATGGATCGAGGCTCACAGTAGGATGTAGGCTTACCAGAAGAGGTGGGTCTTCAGGTTTCTTTTGAAGGTTTCCAGAGT
The DNA here is from genome assembly GCA_033576535.1 of Allobates femoralis. NCBI lineage: Eukaryota > Metazoa > Chordata > Amphibia > Anura > Aromobatidae > Allobates > Allobates femoralis. The sequence goes on from JARQOC010000003.1 coordinate 17,343,771, forward strand.
AGATGAGAGTCTGATATATTGGGTCAGAGAGTTCTAGAGTATAGCAGATGCATAGGAGAAGTCATGTATGCAGTTATGAGAAGAAGAGATAAGGGGGGAGCAGAGAAGGAGATCTTGAAAGGAACACAAGTTGCGTGAGGATAGGTAACATGAGATCATGTCACAGATTTAGGGAGGCGACAGGTTGTGAATGGCTTTGTATGTCATAGTTAGGATTTTAAACAGGTGGATTAGTTGGGCAGCAGAGTTAAGGGTAGATTGGAGAGGTGCGAGATAGCTGGAGGGGAGGTCAGTGTACCTATAACGTGTTTCACAGGTCATGGTTCAAGAGATGTATTGTGTCTCCATAGCCTATGTTTACTACATCTTTACCTCGCTGCACAGGTGATATCCTTGAGGGACAGGGGGTTACGGAAGTAGTCGATGCTGGTAAATCGTGGTTCTTTGCGTGGGTGTTATCCTGCTTACTTTGCACTTGAGCATCCGGAGGCCACTCGTTAAATGGGGGTCCTGTCACAATAGTCTCTCTTACTTTGGAGACTTGTCACCGTTTTGGTATCTGTGTCTCATTCCTGTATTGTAACTTCATATTAAACGGTTTTCTTTCCTTGGTCAATTTAGGAGTTAATGTCAGTTTCTGTTGCTAGCACGCTATCTAGTTCTTTGTCCAGAAGTGGGTAATTGGTGATCTCTTCCATTCCTTTTATACAGTCATATAGTTCCAGCATCCTTTGATGCTGATTAAACTCATTCCTTGCCAAGTTTCCTGAAGTGAAAGTAAGTTCTGTGGAGAAACTTACTGTTTTCAAGCTGTCTGCTGCCTAGGAGAGTGGTAGCCAGCATGAAGTTATTTTTATCATCCTCCTGTCTGTCTCCCCTTCCCTCTTGTAGTTTTTATTTCACTGGCTGGGACTAGTGCTCCCGCTGGCCATTTCTCTATTGAGGGCTTACATCAGGGTCAGTGAGGGACTAGGTATCCTGCTTGGAGACGGGTTGAAAGAACCTATATAGGGACGGTAGGGAGATTATGGTACGACTGCAGAAGAGTGCAGGAGGTCACCTCTTCCCTTTACCCTATGAGCAAGGCCTTCCCTGCATTTGTCCCTCCTGGCATCTCCCAGTCTGTTTCGTGTAGTGTGCTGAATATTGTTGGTCCATTCGTCCATGGTCATTCACAGTAGCAAGACACAAGCTTGGACCAGCTGTGACACAAGTGTGACACGGTGGACTACAAGTCATGTTATTCCCTGAAGACGCCGATCACACTTAAGTAATATAATTTGATTAGGGATGAGCGAGTATACTTGCAAGTATTCGTTACTTGGTGAGTAATGTGGTACTCACAGTACTCGAGACATAGCGAGTATTTCACTACTCGCCTCACAATATTCATATCTCCTGCCCAACATCTTTGGCACCTGATTTGCAGCCAGTAAACATGCTGGGCTTGCTAGCAAATCATAGTAATGCCACAGCCATCTTGTTTGTTGCATTACTGTGATTGGCTGGCCACGCAGTGTCATAGATGAGTCATAGGCTTTATACAAGCCCTGCTGCTGGCATCTTGTGCATATTGCATCCAGAACACAGCATAATTCTAGCGTAGGGAGAATGTTGTGCATTTGAAAATCCTCTGTCAATCATCTCAAAAACATAAAAGCTCTTTTGAAAGGTACCTGGAGTATTTTAGTACTAGGTGACTGTAGTGCAGGGAGACAGGCAGGAGCATTACAGTACAAACATAGTACCTCAATAGCTCTTCTCAGAGCTGAAAGTACTGTATAAGGTCAGGGAGTAGTGACAGTTTTCCCAGCTAGTTTTGGGGTCACATTTACCTCTGCTGTCCAAATTTTTTTGCCATCACATTGCTGTTTGCGTACCGAATAGGACACACGGTACGGCACATCTCAGACGCAGCCAGCAGTTTTTTGTGGTGACTGGTGAGATAATAAATCTTGGCTTTAACTTCAGGCCAATTTTTTTGCCGTTGCAGTAGTGATGGGCGAATCCTAAATTACTCGGAATCGCTTGACTCTAGCGAGTCCGAGCACAGGACTCGCTACTCGTTGCGAGTCTAGCGAGTCCAATGTTAATGAATGGGGAAGCGAGTAATAGCGAGTAGTGTGAGATTTACAAATCGCAGATGTGTCTCGGAAGCTTCAGCCTGAAGCAATCCTAGTTTTGCCAGAGACTCTGACAAAACTAGGATTACCATTGATTTGCATTGGACTCGTTTACTTTGTAAGTAATCGCTGGGAAACTCGCACAGATAAGAGTCCTGTCTGCTCAGTGTGCTGGCTGCCACAGCTCCAGGGTCCTAGAGCCCGCCTGCTGCCTGATGTAGCAGAGCTGAGATTGTTCTCAGTATGCTCATTCCCTGTGTACAGACATGAATGTCTGTGCACAGAGATGATGTAGCAGAGAGGACATCGCGTTTTGGACTGCGTCGGACGGAAGAGGATTTTTTTAATTAAAGATGGAGTCCCTAATGGCTTTTTTTTTTATTTCTAATAAAAAATTTTCTTTCTGTTTGTGTTTTTTTTAAAACAATTTAATAGAAATTCATGGCGGTCATGTCTAATATTGGCGTGACCGCCATAAATTTCGGGCTTAGGGCCAGCTGATAATACAAAGCTGGCCCTAACCTCTTTATTACCCAGCGTGCCACCGCTACCAGGGCCGCTGGAAGAGTGGGGTTCAGCGCCAGAGGATGGCGCTTCAATGAACGCGCCATCTTCTGGGGCGGCTGCGGGCTGCAATTTGCAGCGGGGGGTGCCCAGAAAGCTTGGGCATCCCTGCGCTGTGGATTCCAGCCCCCAGCTGCTTAGCTGTACCTGGCTAGACATTGAAATTGCGCGGAGCCCCACGCATTTTTTTTTTATTATTTCATGAAATTCTGAGATTCTGACTCTGACTCTGAGACTTTGACTCTGACTCTGAGACTCTGACTCTGAGACTCTCACTCTGAGGCTCTGACTCTGAAATTCATGAAATAATTAAAAAAAAATGCGTGGGGCTCCGCGCAATTTGTATGTCTAGCCAGGTACAGCTAAGCAGCTGGGGGCTGGAATCCGCAGCGCAGGGATGCCCAAGCTTTCTGGGCACCCCCCGCTGCAAATTGCAGCCCGCAGCCGCCCCAGAAGATGGCGCGTTCATTGAAGCGCCATCCTCTGGCGCTGAACCCCGCTCTTCCAGCGGCCCTGGTGGCGGTGGCACGCTGGGTAATAAAGGGGTTAATATCAGCTTTGTTATACAAGCTGGTATTAAGCCCGAGATTCTTAATGTCAGGCCACGTTTGACCCAGCCACTAAGAATCTCCAATAAAGGGTTAAAAAAACACAACACAGAGAAAAAATTTTTGCTACATCCCCTGTGCATAGATATAGATGCCTATGCACAGGGAATGAGCAGACTGAGAACAATCTCAGCACTGCTACATCATGTCTGTGAGCAGGCGGGCTCTAGGACCCTGGAGCTGCACAGAGAAGACAGCTGGACTCGGCTCGCAAAGTAACAGCAGTTACTTTGCGAGTTTCCCTGCTATCACTGGCACAGTAGCCGAGTCTAATGCAAACAATGGCAATCCTAGTTTTGTCAGCGTTTCTGACAAAACTAGGATTGATATTGATTTGCATTGGACTCGTGCGAGTAATCACTGGGAAACTCGCAGAGTACCGAGTCCTGCGAGTCCCTTACTACTCGCCGAGTAACGAGTCCTAGCGAGTAGATTCGCCCATCCCTACATTACAGTGCTGATTGTAAACCACAAAGCAGTACTAGGCTGTAGTGCTACCTCCCACAAAGCATGAACTGCTCCTTGTTACCCAATATCTGCATCTGCACATCTGAACATCTGCAACTATGTCACAAAAATCCAAATTCCCAAAAAGACTGTTGTAAAGGGACAGGGACATGGACGTGGACATGGGTGTGTGGTTGTCAGTGGTGCTTGATAAAGCACTGAGTCTGGGACAGATAAGAAGGTTAATGCAAACTTTCCTGGCAAAATTTCCCAGTGTGGAATGTAAACGTGTATGGAAGCCAGGAGATCGAGGGCAGATATTCTCTCGGATGGCAGATAAGGCCTCAACGCTATTTTCAAGCAGCCCCAAATCTTCCACGACCACACAGTCTACTGTCGATACAGAGAACACTGAGACATCCAATCCTCGACCTGTTCCTCCCCCCTCAGCAGTTCAGCAGTCACAGGAGACATTTGACCCCAAGCTTGGCCACTCCAAGGACCTGCTTTGTACATATCCTTTGGCTGCCTCTGGTCTCTCAATGCGCAACATTGAAGAGGAACATGAGGAGATGTCGTTTAATCATGGCCAAATATTTGAAAACGCACGGCCAGAAGAAGCAACTTTCAGCCACGTGATATACTGCCTGAAGAGGTGGAGGCTGCTGATGAGATACAGTTGCCATTTGGCCAGGTGACAATATCAACAGGGAAGGAGGATGATATGAACGACGAGGTGGTCAATGAGGAATACACTGATCTGACCTGGGTGTAGCCTCATCATATATGTCCTGTCTCCCCTCTTCATCCTCCTCCTCCTGCTCCTCATCTTATGCTGAATTACCCTACACATCACTCTCAAGATGGGAGCTGTGAAGCAGCGCATCAGCAATGCAGCAACACACTCTGATAAAGCTAATCTGTTTAGGTCAAACAGGACACTGGATCTTCGAGGGTTAGTATTATATCATTTGCAAAAAGACTTATTTTGTAGGTTTTTTGGTTAAGAGTAATACCTGCGATTAAAGAGGTGGTTCGGATTTTTTCCGCTAGTGGTTCTATGAATAAGTTAAATAACGAGGGCGAGAGGGGCAACCTTGTCTCGTGCCATTGGTTAGTATAAAGGGGTTAGACCAATGATTATTTGTGAGGATTCTTGCTGAGGGGACGGTGTAAAGGGCTTGAATAGTGTTAAGAATAGGTCCCTTGATTCCAAATTTTTGTAGAACTTCAAATAGGTTTCCCCAGTGGACCTTGTCGAACGCCTTTTCGGCGTCGACAGAGACCATTATCATGGGGGCACCCGAGATCTCGACGTGGGCTCTCAGGTTCAGGAATCTTCTTGTTGCATTCAGTTGAGTTCCTTTTTTGTGTGAATCCCACCTGGTCTTGATGGATTAAATTCGGGATAATTTTTTGTAATCTGGAATTAATGGCTTTAGAAATATTTTTTATATCTGCATTGAGAAGGGAGATGGGTCTATAATTTGACACGAGATCTTTGTCTCCTTTATTTTTTGCAATCACCGATATGATTGCTTGAAGTGAATCCTGTGGGATTGTTTGGTCTTTATCAGAAAGGGACTTGATTAGTTTGGTGATGAAGGGCGTGAGGATATTTACGTATGTCATGTAGTGTTCATTTTGAAGACCATCGGGGCCTGGGGATTTGCTGTTTTTTAAGTGTATTGATGGTGTTTTTAATTTCCTGTTCAGTATAAGGTTGGTTGACTTTAAATAAGTCATTTTCCGATAGAGTCGGGAGTTTTATGGTGTCTAGAAAAGTTTTGATTTTTCTTGGAGAAGGTTGGGGTTCTAAGTGGTCATCTTTCAGGTTATAAAGTTTCTTGTAAAAGTCTACAAACATGTTAGAGATTTCAGGGAGAGTTTTCTTAAGGTGGTTGTCCTTATCTTTGATTTGATGGATATTGGTTTTTGATCTTCGGATTTTGATTATGTTCGCAAAAATTTTGGATGGTTTATTCATATTAGAGTAAAAGTTTGATTTGGAAATGCGTGCAATTCTGTCGAAATCAGATGCTAGAAGGGATTTGAGTTGGACCCGAAGTTTAACAAGGTCTTTATGTTTACTTTGTGAGGGGTTAGAGATAATATCATACTCCATTGTGGTAATTTGTTGAATTAGGTTTTTAGTACTAGCTTGTTGGGCTTTTTTGTGTTTTGAATTTAAGTGCATTAAAGTTCCTCTTAGAGCCGCCTTATGGGCGGACCATAGCGTGGAAATGGAAATGTCAGGGGTATCGTTTTCTTTGAAGTACAGCTGTAGCGTTTCTTGTATTTCTAATTTGTATTGAGGGTGTGTGAACAGATATGAGTTGGCTCTCCATGGGGAGTGGTTGTTACAGGGGGGACTGTTAGATATCTCAAATAAAACAAGGGAGTGATCCGACCACGTTCTTGGGAGAATACTGATGGATTTGAGTTTTGATAGTGAGTGGATGTCTGTTAGAACAAGGTCAATTCTGGAAAACGACTTGTGGACGTGAGAATAGTGGGTAAATTCAATAGAAGAGGAGTTTAAGCACCTGAATGCATCAAAGAACTCTTCCTTTTGTAAGAGGGGGTTGATTTGTGTATTAATGTTCCTTGTTTTGTTTGAATAGTCTAGGAGTGGGTTGGGAACGGTGTTGAAGTCACCAAACACCAGAAGTATCCCTTTTTGATTGTCGCGTATTAAATTAAGAACACGTTTGAGATAGGTAATTTGGCCGTTGTTGGGGATATATATGTTTGCGAGTGTGTATGTGACTTCATTAATTTTGCAAATCAAAATTCTGTATCTACCATCATCATCTTTTATTAGTTTGGCTTCTTCAAATTAATGGATTCTTTAATAATAATTTCTACTCCTGCCTTCTTCTTGCTGTTAGAAGATAGGTAGATTTGGGTAAATTTCTTGTTGCTGAACTTAGGTGGGTTCGTCGATGCGAATCTGGTCTCCTGAATTCCGGCTATGTCTACTTGATTAGTTTTGATCTCTTTCCATACATTGAAGCGTTTCTGGGGTGAGGTCAAGCCATTAGCATTAAGGGACATGAATTTAAGCACCATGTTGCTAGATTAGGCAATTAATGTGAGTATGCAATTTGAAGGGGGGGGGGATTGTGTAGAAAAGATAAAGTAGGGAGGATCTCAGAACCGGGGGGTAACTGAAAACTTAACTGCGAGTTTATTAACTACTAATGAACTAAGTGCACTAAGTGCAACCTAGGGTCTTGCATGTGGAGGAAGAGTTCAAGGGAACTGTTGTAAGTCTTCCTCTTAGGCTAACGTTAGGGCCTTTGGTGCATGTTTTTTTTTTGAGCCTGTCAAAGAGTTAAATGAGAGAGTTACTGACTAATTTGTAGGTGTTTAAAGTTTAAGACCTTCAGTGACATCTTCTATTGAGATTTGTTTCTGTTTGTAGGAGAAGGTGACGGCGGTGGTCGGCCGACCCCATCAATATGTGATCTGCTGTTTTCTCAGGATCTCTGTAATTGGCTTGAGGGACCTCCTTTTCATAGCAGTATCCTTTGATATATCTGAAAATATCTTTAGTTTTCGTATGGCGTTGGCAGGGTACCATTTTGCCTAGTGAAGTTGCTGATTTTGTCTTTCGTCTGAAAGGAAGTGAATTTAACAATGACATCACGAGGAGTATCTTCAGGGATGCGTGGTCGTTTAGGGAGTCTATGAGCCCTTTCTATAGAGTGCTCTATTTCTGGCAGAGAGAGGATCACTTTTTTTGTTAGGTTTTTGATGTAAGGGATTAACTCGTGGGGTTTTATTTGTTCTGAAATTCCCCGAATTTTTAGATTACCGTATATACTCGTGTATAAGCCGACCCGTGTATAAGCCAACCCCCCTACTTTTGCCTCCAAAACCTGCGAAAACCTATTGACTCGTGTATTAGCCTAGGGTGGACCCCAGCACAGGTATACAGCCCCCAGCAGTGTGGTATACAGGCCCCCCCAGTGGTATATAGGCCTCCCCAGTGGTAGTATAAAGCAGCCTCCCCAGTGGTAGTATACAGCAGCCTCCCCAGTGGTATATACAGCAGCCCCAGAGGTATATACAGCAGCCCCAGTAGTATACAGCAGCCTCCCAGTGGTATATACAGCAGCCCCAGTGGTATATACAGCAGCCTCCCCAGTGGTTGTATACAGCAGCCTCCCCAGTGGTAGTATACAGCAGCCTCCCCAGTGGTATATACAGGCCCCAGTAGTATATACAGCAGCCCCAGTGGTATACAGCAGTCTCCCCAGTGTTACAGGCCCCAGCAGTATTACAGCAGCCTCCCCAGTGGTATATACAGGCCCCAGCAGTATTACAGCAGCCTCCCCAGTGGTATATACAGGCCCCAGCAGTGTGTAATATATGGCCCCCAAATGCTGGCACTCGCCCCCCTCCGTTGTAAGGCCCCCTTGGCTGCTTAACTTACCATCCCTGGTCTTCTGCACCACGCCGGTCCTCCGTGCTCCCGTCCTCTGCTGCATCCGGGGTCCCCGGCCATCACAGTAGCGATGACCCCGGATGCTGCCGATGACGGAGCACGGAGGACCGGAGCGGTGCAGAAGACCAGGGATGGAAAGTTAAGCAGCTGGGGGGGGCCTTACAACGGAGGGGGGCGAGTGCCAGCATTTGGGGGCCATATATGCAGATATGCACTGCTTCCCCCTGCCACTGATTCACAGGGGGAAGCAGTGCATATATAATGAGCGGCCCCACATGACGGGGCGCTCATACAGCAGCCTCTCCCCGCCTCCTTCAGCCTCCCCAGCCCGGACACAGCCCCCACCACAGCCCCTACCGTATTGACCCATGTATAAGCCGAGGGGGGGACTTTTCAGCCCAATTTTTGGGCTGAAAAACTCGGCTTATACACGAGTATATACGGTAGATCTGCGGTTACGGTCTTCTCTGTCTATAATTCTATCCGTGAGATGTTTGATTTCCCTTTACCTTTGGTCAGTTTCGAGCTGTAGATTTTTAATTCCTTTCTTAGTCTCTCTACATCTTTTTTATTTGTGTGGAGTTGGTTTCGATCAGGGTCATGGTTGGGATCACTTTCGTCTCTTTTTATCTTAATTTTCTGCCTCGCTGGGCTTCTGAACTGCATTTGTGCCTCGTCTCTAGTCGGTAGACTAATGTTAGGGTGGGAAGGTGAATCTATCTCCGTTCTTTTGGAGCTGGGGTGGGTGACTTCGAATACCATTATTTCTTCAGGTACATCTGATCTATCTAATAGAGGAAGGGTTTTAGAGTTGTTGTCTCTGTCCTTTTTGGGTTAACCTGGGCTATGTGTCAGGGTTGGTATTTTACTTTTGGAGTTTAGTTGTTGAGCCTCCATAGTTGAGTCAGTGTTGTTCGAATTCGAGTTGGATCTGGGTTTAGTAGGCATTCGTTTTTGAACAATTAGGTTAATAATACTAGAGGTTGGTTAAGGTTAGTTAACTATGAAATTTGTTGGATGGTTATGTAATATGATATCCACCGGTATTCTTGGTGTAAGAGGCGGATTTCACCCTGACTGGAGAACTTCGTGCCAAATAAGTAAAAGTTCTCCTGTATAGTTTAAGAGTCAGTTGTTGACAGATTCTTAATTTCTCAGATTTGGGGTATTTGCCGTGAATCGGAAATGCTGTGGTTCTGAGTGTTGTCAGAGTTGGGTATAGTTTGTTAAGTAGTGCATATACTTATCTGAATTGAGTTCAGTTTGGTATTCCTCCTTGAAGTGGTGTGTGTGAAACTCCTGGAAGTCCTGAGTCTGCGTAGCTGGCTGGTGTTGGGGGCCCGATAACCCCACTTGCTTGTAGGATTCCTCTTGTTTGTATCTGTACCTGAAGAGTTGTTTTGCGGTGACTGCAGGTGATCTTATGGTAGCTGGAAACTGCTGTGTTCCTCTTTTAACAGAGTGGTGTCTTTAGAGGCACGTAACGGCTGGGCCGTTTGTTCCTTTTCCTTGCAAGGATTATTCTGCCTATTGTGTTCGGCCAAGACAGAACAAAGAAAATCCCCTTGAAGATTAGGGTTTATGGCGCTGTGAACTAGGCGGCATCACCTGCTTGATATATACTGTGCTTTAGCTCGAGAGGCAGCAGTCAGCAACTGATCCGCTCTGATTCTGCCAGTCCTCTTCTGGGAGACAGTGACTATTAGGTAAATAGCAGTGTTCCAGTAGTAAAAGGGTTAATAGAGCGATGTTACCCTGTTTCCCCGAAAATAAGTCACCCCCGAATATGTCAGGGCAGGGCTGGCGCAGAATTTTCCAATATAAGTCATACCCCGAATATAAGACAGGGTGACTTATTTTCGGGGAATATAAGACAGGGTACCGCTAAAGTGCCATTTTTGCCCAATGCATGTTTTACCTGTGTTCCCGCTGTCCCGCTGTTCTCCGTGGGCTCCCCTCTGCCCTCAGGTGCAGCCGCAGGTCCGCTGTCCCCCGTGGGCTCCCCTCTGCCCTCAGGTGCCGCAGGTAACCCTGAGGGCATAAGGTTAATCTTGTCACCCCGGCCTGATGTCACTGCTGCCGGCAGGAGCTTCTTATTGGCCAGCGGCTCCCCAGCATCTCGAGCGCTGATTGGCTCAGCGGCTCAAGTGCTGATTGGCCAGAAGCTCCTGCATGAAGAAGCATCTGGACAACGCCCTGCACTGCGGAGGAATCCATAGCCCGAGGCCGCCATTACCCTAAAAAGTAAGGATGTTTCCTTGCCGACGTGCCCATTAAAACCGCAATTCCGCCGCACAGCCGACTTGCGGCACACTTGCGGCAGATCCCCATACAATGTACAGTACTGTATGGGACACTTGTGGCAAGGTGCGGTTACCGCACCTTTGCCGCACCTTGCCGCAAGTGGTGCCATACTGTTCAGTTTGTTAATAAATGTTAATTTTATGGTTAAAAAAAAATTGTCATTTTTTTTAATATAAGTCATACCCCGAATATAAGACAGGGTAGGACTTTTGGGGGTAAAATTAATATAAGACACTGTCTTATATTCGGGGAAACACGGTAGTTGTGTTTTGGGAGAGTTTACTGCGCAGCCGCAGCCTCTGATTGCTTCTGCTCCCTCCTTCACCAAGCTAAATTACAGTGCAGGGCATCACCACAGTGGCGTGGACCTCTTTCTGCTAAGGGGATCACTCCGCCAGTTGTTTCTGCCGGCAGTAAAGTAGCTCCCGGGCTTTTCAGAAGACCCGGCAGACTGCGAATCTCGCCGGCACCACCACGCCGAGGGGTGCTGCAGCGGAAGACCGAGGACAAGTTAGCCCCCCACCTCTCTGCCTGAGTGCTGGAGCTGGACGCAACTATGACGAGCAGAGCAGAGCAGTCTCTCCCGTGAATCGCAGCGCTCCTGCAGTACACCACAGCACCGGGGACGCAGTGGGGCAGCACCTCCAAGCGACAGCCGCCACCGGTCCTCTTCCCAATGCTCACCACCACTCCAAAGCGGCAGAGGTAATGTCCAAAATGGTGCCGGTCCTCAGGTACTATGAGGGAGACAGGGCGCTCTCGGATTGGAGTGAACCTATGGGTATTAAGTTGACAAACCTGCCTTATTTATTCTCTAGCCAATTTTGAGTAGACTCTCTGTTTTGGGTGGATGGAATGTCTTTGAAATGCATTCAATCTGTCGCTTTAAGGGTAAGCACCAGGAGCTCCTAGGAAATGTGCCTTCACATGGAGCTGCAGGCCACGCCTCTCTCCCTAGACAGGAGATTTTCTAAACATTGAGCTGATTGGGATTACAAACACTTCTGCAGTTGCAGATCTTCTCTTTCAGGATTATCAGCACCCTCCCCTCACTCACTGCTGGGATAGGAAAGCTGACGGTGTTTATAATCACACTCAGCTGTGCTCTATAATACTTAATAGGTATAAAGATCAAGATTCAGAGCTGAGCTCTATCATTACATTTCACAGGAGAAAGCATCTTCTTCTGACCTCCAGTTCTGGGCACTACATTAAAGAAAAAAAAAATCAACACACTGGAGCACGTTTAGATAAGAGTGTCAAAAATGGTGACCAGTCTGCAAAGCATGTCCTATGAGCTAACTGATACAGGAATTGGGAATTTTTTGCATGCAAAAAAAGACTGAGAGGAGACTTAATAGCTGTATACAAATATCTTCACAGCTGTCACACTGTAGAGGGATCAGTCTTATTCTCATTTGCACAAGTAAAGACTGGAAACAATGGGATGAAACTGAATGGAAGTAGACACAGATTAGATATTAGAAAAAAAACCTTTTGACAGTAAGGGTGATCAACAAGTGGAACAGGCGGCCATGAGAGGTGGTGAGTTCTCCTTCAATGGAAGTCTTCCAACAGAGGCTGGAAAGACATCTGTCTGGGATGATTTTAAGATTCCTACTTTGAGCAGGGGGTCTGACCAGATGATCCAGTAGGTCCCTTTACTCAATGATCCAGGTCCCTCCACACGATGACACAGTTGTTCCCTTCACACAATGACCCAGGAGGTCCGTTCCTAGTCTACATTTCTATGATTCTATGATTCTGGAGACTTTATTTGCACTTTTTTTTCCCCTGCATGCCTCAAGAAAAAAATCTTTGGTAATGTCCAGTTAGGCTTATGATAAATTATATCATAAATGTAAAAGAAAATCTCAACACAATAGAGATGAGTAATGAAAACAAATAAAACCTACATTGTGTTAAGCTCTATAATGACTATTCCATGATGTGAGCAGTTCAGATGGATTATGACGGATCTGTACATACCTTGGCCAAGAAACTACAAAAACACTGGTGCATGTGCCATTATCTCCCAGCTTGACTACTGCAAACTCCTGCTCCTTGGCTGACCCTCTGACACTCTTGTACCCCTCCAAAGTATCCTAAACTCTGCGGCCTGACTAATCCACCTGTCTCCCAGTTACTCCCCGGTCTCTCTTCTCTGATATATTACAGTATGGGCGCACACCTCTTATTGTAGGTGCAAGCTTCAAAAAATATAAACACTTACCAATAGATAGATCAGCTGCACACCACATTATTTCTTTAAAGGGAATGCCAAAATGGCTGTGTGAATTTATTGCATTATATAATAAGAAACAAAGAAATATTTATACAGCTACTGAAAGCTGGCCCTGGTCTAAAAGATAAATGTGAAAGCATTAGTTGATGTCATAGCCATGAAATCATAAGCCCAGTAACTGTTTACAGAGTTCTTTCACTAATACTGGGTCCTACTCTCACCCTCAATGTCTGCAACCTGGAAATGTGAATGGGAAAATGCCCTGTGCAGTTAAAATCATGGTCTTAAAGGGAATGTGTCAAGACTATGTTAAAACCCTGCTTTTAAAGGGAGTGTGTAACACCTGTGTGAATGTTCTCACATTAGTCACTGGGCGGGGTGCTGCTCCAAAGATAAATAACTATATATATTACAGTATGGGCGCACACCTCTTATTGTAGGTGCAAGCTTCAAAAAATATAAACACTTACCAATAGATAGATCAGCTGCACACCACATTATTTCTTTAAAGGGAATGCCAAAATGGCTGTGTGAATTTATTGCATTATATAATAAGAAACAAAGAAATATTTATACAGCTACTGAAAGCTGGCCCTGGTCTAAAAGATAAATGTGAAAGCATTAGTTGATGTCATAGCCATGAAATCATAAGCCCAGTAACTGTTTACAGAGTTCTTTCACTAAGACCATGATTTTAACTGCACAGGGCATTTTCCCATTCACATTTCCAGGTTGCAGACATTGAGGGTGAGAGTAGGACCCAGTATTAGTGAAAGAACTCTGTAAACAGTTACTGGGCTTATGATTTCATGGCTATGACATCAACTAATGCTTTCACATTTATCTTTTAGACCAGGGCCAGCTTTCAGTAGCTGTATAAATATTTCTTTGTTTCTTATTATATAATGCAATAAATTCACACAGCCATTTTGGCATTCCCTTTAAAGAAATAATGTGGTGTGCAGCTGATCTATCTATTGGTAAGTCTCTTCTCTGATAAGCCGTTCACTGGCTCCCCATTTCTCAGAGACCCCATTTCAAAACCCTAACTATGACATACAAAGCCATACACAATCTGTCTCCTCCATATATCTGTGATATGGTCTCCGGTACTTACCTTTATACAACCTGCAATCCTCTCAATATCTCCTTCTCTACTCATCTCTTATCTCTTCTTTCTACAACTACATACAATATTTCTCCCGTGCTTCCCCCATTCTCTGGAACTCTCTGCCCCAAAACATCAGGCTCTCGCCTATGATGGAAACCTTCAATGGGAATCAGAAGACTTATCTTTTCTGACAAACTACAATCAGCAGTGATCCTCAGTCCACCAAACCGCCATACGACCAGCTCTACCCTCTCCTACTGTATCCTCACCCATCCCCTGTATACTGTGAGCCCTCGCCAGCAGAGGCCTCTCACCTCCTGTATCTGTCTGTGCCTTGTACTGTTCATGAATACTGCATTTGTCCATGTATGCCCGCATCACATATAAAGTGCCATGGAGTAAATGGTGCAATAATAATAATAATAATAATAATATGTGAAAACTGGTGAAAGATCCTTTAAGGAGGAAGAAGATAATTTACTGACAGCACAGAGAGATTCTACATGTCACAAACTGTAATATAAATATGTGATGTCCTGATAAAAGCTCCAATTACTGGAGATAATGAAGAGGAATCCTAGATTTATATGTTTCTTTCATACAAGCTGATAGAGACGCTTCTATCTTACTGTAACATGGGGTGTAATGTACAGAATCAGTTATTATTGTCACAGGCGGCTATTACAGTGCCTACAAGTAGTATTCAACCCCTGCAGATTTAGCTGGTTTGATAAGATGCAAATAAGTTAGAGCCTTCAAACTGCAAACGAGAGTAGGATTTATTAACAGAAGCAGAAATCTTACAAACCAAAAAGTTATGTTGCTCAGTTGAATTTTAATAAATTTTAAACATAAAAGTGTGGGTCAATTATTATTCAACCCCTAGGTTTAATATTTTGTGGAATAACCCTTGTTTGCAATTACAGCTAATAATCGTCTTTTATAAGACCTGATCAGGCCGTCACAGGTTTCTGGAGTTATCTTGGCCCACTCCTCCCTGCAGATCTTCTCCAAGTTATCTAGGTTCTTTGGGTGTCTCATGTGGACTTTAATCTTGAGCTCCTTCCACAAGTTTTCAATTGGGTTAAGGTCAGGGGACTGACTAGGCCACTCCAACACCTTGATTTTTTCCCTCTTGAACCAGGCCTTGGTTTTCTTGGCTGTGTGCTTTGGGTCGTTGTCTTGTTGGAAGAAGAAATTACGACCCATCTTAAGATCCTTGATAGAGGAGCGGAGGTTCTTGGCCAAAATCTCCAGGTAGGCCGTGCTATCCATCTTCCCATGGATGCGGACCAGATGGCCAGGCCCCTTGGCTGAGAAACATCCCCACAGCATGATGCTGCCACCACCATGCTTGACTGTAGGGATGGTATTCTTGGGGTCGTATGCAGTGCCATTCAGTCTCCAAACGTCACGTGTGTGGTTGGCACCAAAGATCTCGATCTTGGTCTCATCAGACCATAGAACCTTGAACCAGTCTGTCTCAGAGTCCTCCAAGTGATCATGAGCAAACTGTAGACGAGCCTTGACATGACGCTTTGAAAGTAAAGGAACCTTACGGGCTCGTCTGGAACGGAGACCATTGCGGTGGAGTATGTTACTTATGGTATTGACTGAAACCAATGTCCCCACTGCCATGAGATCTTCCCGGAGCTCCTTCCTTGTTGTCCTTGGGTTAGCCTTGACTCTTCGGACAAGCCTGGCCTCGGCACAGGAGGAAACTTTCAAAGGCTGTCCAGGCCGTGGAAGGCTAACAGTAGTTCCATAAGCCTTCCACTTCCGGATGATGCTCCCAACAGTGGAGACAGGTAGGGCCAACTCCTTGGAAAGGGTTTTGTAACCCTTGCCAGCCTTGTGACCCTCTACGATCTTGTCTCTGTTGGCCTTGGAATGCTCCTTTGTCTTTCCCATGTTGACCATGTATGAGTGCTGTTCACAAGTTTGGGGAGGGTCTTAAATAGTCAGAAAAGGCTGGCAAAAGAGATAATTAATCCACACATGTGAAGCTCATTGTTCTTTGTGCCTGAACTATTTCTTAATACTTTAGGGGGACCAAACAGAATGCTGGTGGTTTGAGGGGTTGAATAATAAATGACCCTCTGAATTAACTTTAAACGCTTTAAAAAAAAAAAAAAAAATATTTTTGGCTGCAGTGCATTTCCCACTTCCAGGCTGATCTACAGTCCAAATGTCACAATGCCAAGTTAATTCCGCATGTGTCAACCAGCTAAATCTGCAGGGGGTTGAATACTACTTGTAGGCACTGTATATCTCACACTCATTCCTTTCTTTTTCCGAGCAGCTCAGTTTTTCTATTCATTTCAGATTGAAACAAAATAATAAAACATTTTGGGAAAAACACACAAGCTAAGAGTCCAGCACTGGAAGCCATCACTGCAAATATCTCCACGGCCACCATGTTCTTCCCTCTGGTGCTCAGATAAGCCGGGATCATGGAGATCCAGACACTGATGAACACCAGCATGCTGAAGGTGATGTATTTGGCCTCATTAAAGCTGTCCGGTAATGTCCTCACCATGAAAGCCAGAACAAAGCTCACAGCGGCCAGGAGCCCCAGATAACCCAACATGGAGTAGAGCCAGAGATCTGAGCCTTCATTACACTGAATGATGATCTTCCCAGGATAAGACTTAGTGTCCAGGTCCTGGAATGGGGGAGTAGTAGACAACCAGATAACACAGAGTAGAACTTGGAGAGAAGAACACAACAACACGATGGTATAGGGCAGCTTCACACTCAGCCATTTTCTCCAGGGACTTCCAGGCTTGGTGGACTTAAAAGCTACACAAACCATGACGGTCTTGGCGAGAAGTGAAGAGACGGCGACTGAGAAGAAAATCCCAAAACTGGTTTCACGTAATCTACAAGTTATGTCATTGGGACGACCAAGAAACAAGAAGACCGAGAGGAAGCTGAGGAGGATGGAGACCAGGAGGAGGTAACTCAGGTTCCGGTTATTGGCTCTAACAATAGGAGTGTCCCGGTAGGAAATAAATATTCCAAATATGAAGCCGGTGACAAGACATCCGAAGACCGAGACAGAGGAAAACAGAGAAGCAATGGTGTCATTCTGGTAAGAGATGAAGTCCATCACTTTGGGCAGACATCGGTCCTTCTTCTCATTTGGCCATTCATCACTTTGGCATTTCATGCAGCTCTCACTCTCTGTAGGAAGATTTCATGTCATATTACATTCATTCTTTATCTATTATTATTGTTTATTATTTATCGATCTACAGTGTCTGTCTGTCTATCTTGAATACCAATAAGCTTTATTGGAATGAATAAATCCACAAGGCGTCATGTCCCTCTAAGTATAAGGCTAGAGTTACATTTACGTTTTGACCCTAGCCTACCGGATTGCGCTTTTAACTTAGTACTTTTCCCAGCACCGCATAGCATTACCGCTGTGGGGTGCTGGACAACGCTGCCCCTAGTTACCCGATATTTACCTTCCCAACCAGTCACACAGGAAGCTGCTGGGAGTGCGCTTTACAACACCGCACAGGGTCAACACTGCAGACAGGGTCAAAACGTAAATGTGACCCTAGCCTAATTCTGTACTCTGATCATTTATTCTTTGTACAACGTGGCCTAAAATCATGGAGTGTCAATGAATATATGTACATACACCATTCCCCTATCTAGAGACCACACCACCCCTCACACCCTGAAAGTGGCACCATTCCCCTATCTAGAGACCACACCACCCCTCACACCCTGAAAAGTGGCCTACAATACCAAAGACAGAAAAATGAAAAAGTTTGTCAATTACTTTAATATGCAAATGTCTTTTCAGAGAGGAAATTGCCATGAACTCTAGGCCACATAATGGATATAGCAAGTACATAAGGTTCGTTAAAGGGTCGCTTTTGATTTTAAGGACTGCTGCTTCCAATCGGTAGCACTAGAGATCAAGTCTACATCCTCACTAATAAGAAATTTGGATATTTAGTTTCCCTCCACATTATTGGCATGTCAGAATCCTCCATAAGGATAAAAACTTAACCCTTAGTCTCGATTAATTAAAAAATGATTGTGCAGCAGCGATAAACCCCAAATAACACAACTTCAGAGCACATGACCGCTGCAGCCTATCACTAAGCTCAGAGGATTGTGCCATCTCCATTGTCAGCGCTGCTGAGCTCAGTGATTGGCTGCAGGGTGATGTGCGCTGTAGATGTGAGGTCTCCACTGTAGACAGAACACAGAGCAGTGGTGGAGAGCCGGCGCTGGACCCGGGGAGGGAGAACCTGCTCTGGTTGTGATTTTACAGGTCTACAAGCATTTGGGGACAACTTTTCTTAAAGTATAAAATCACTTTACATCAATAACTGCAGATTCCTGTAATTGTTTAGAAATGTAGAGATGTCACTCACGAGGTCGGAGGTTCAGAGTTCCATAGGCTCTTCTTTTCACATCTAATGCTGGGTTGTGTTTGCCTGCATTTGCATCTCTATGCGTTTTTACAGCTAAAAACACATCCAAACTCATGCATTTTTGGCCCCATTGATTTCAATGGAAACGCAGGCAAAAACGTATGCATAAAATAATTTGGCATTTTCAAAAATGCAAAACGCATGTGTTTTTGCAAACGCAGCCTTAGATGCAAAAGCCCACATTTTTGGCTGCATTTGTAAAAACACATGCGTTTTGTGTTTTTGAAAATTTTTGCATGCGTGTCCATTGAAATCAATGGGGCCTAAAAACGCATGTGTTTGGATGAGTTTTTAGCGGTGAAAATGCATAGAAACGCAAATGCAGGCAAACGCAACCCAGCATTAGATGTGAACTAGGCCATAGTCTTTAAGGTTTAAGGAGTTTGTATGTTCTCCCCGTGTTTGTGTGGGTTTCCTCGGGGGCACTCCGGTTTCCTCCCACATTGTAAAGACATACTGATAGGATATTTAGATTGTGAGCTCCAAGAGAGACAGCATTACTGATGTATGCAAAGTGCTATGGAATTAATAGCGCTATGTAAATTAATAAATATTATTATTATTATTTAAAGCCTTTAAGGCTGGTTTCACACTAGCGTTTGTGTCTGCATATGTCTGGCAATCATGATACAAACACAGTGCAAACATTGCCATACTGATGTGAATGCAGCGGAGATTCTCTGCATGTGGTCACACAGTATCGTGCCCGGCCAGCCAATCAGCTGTCTTGCAGGCCGGGAGGAGGAGATCAGCTACGGAGATCTCCCAACGGTGTCGGCGCGGGAGATTTGAAGAAAAGCTGATCTGACAACTGTTTAAATCTCCTGGGCCGACACGCTCATCTTTGGGTGCAGTACCCCACTTGTGACGCCTGACCAGTGGAGCGCCATGTATCTAATCCTATCATGTGTGATACTGTGCTTCTACACTGTGTATCTAATCCTATCATGTGTGATACTGTACTTCTGATCTGTGTATTTAATCCTATCATGTGTGATGCTGTGCTTCTGAGCTGTGTATCTAATCCTATCATGTGTGATACTGTGCTACTGATCTGTGTATCTAATCCTATCATGTGCGATATGTGGCGCCGCTGCGTTCAGGAGGCCACAAAAGGGAACTACAGCCAGGACAATAGTTGCACAACAACACCCTCACAGCCCATACAACCCACGTACAGTAGAGGACAGCATCCAGCCCTGAACCTGGTAGACTCTAGGCAGGAGAGGGGTGGTGGATTTAGAGGAGTGGGTTGGGCACACATGTAGTCAGGTGACTTGACAGTAGAAATAGTGAAGGGGAGGAGGAAGGAGTCAGTAGGCCGAGGTAGGCTGAGAGGCAAAGACTGAACTGACACGTCCTGGATGAGTGAGGCGTAGGAGCGCAGAATCTGTACCGAGCCAGGGTGAGCCAGAGGAGAGAGAAAGCACGTCCGAAACCAGATCCCGAGGAGTGTGAGAAGGCAGAGAGGGACGGTGATACTCGGGCCCTAGAAGAATGACGAGACAACCAGACTGCAGGCAGAGAAGCTCTCCTATGATACTGAGAAACGCAGAGGGAAAGAGCCTGGTAGAGCCTCATATTGAAGGACTGCTGGAGGCTGGGCTGAGTAGAGTGTCGGCTCTAGATGCGGCCGATGATTTAACCGGTGCCCCAGACAACCGACGGGGGGTTCTAGATCCAGACTGGGATCCCTACCCCAAAGGACAGGCAGCTCAGTGACGACGAGGAGGACCCACAAGGGCCCAAGTCACCGCCATACTGTCCGGAGACACCCAACCAGTGTATACAGAACATTAACAGCCCGGAAAGGACACAGAGATCGTGTGAGGGGTCACAGAGAGCAGAGACTTGGCTGCAGAGAGTAAGAGGGAACCCGGAGAGGGAGAGTGAACCCGTGTACTAAGAGCTGAGCCTTGTAAGAACTGTAAATGAACTGTAAGCTGCTTTGAAGAACTTTGAGAGTAAACACGGAGACCCTGAATCTGCCTCCCTTGTCTGCTTCTGCATGCTTGAATACGATTCCCTCCTTACAGGACACAGCAAACCCCCACCTGCAGAGCCACAGCCTGTCAGCACCAGCATTGAGGAGAGATTTCTGCAGCGTCTGCATAGTAAGTGAATCGCACACAGCACGAAGCCTGCATACCACATCATAGACTTTAACCCTTGCTGCCCCGGGGAACACAGTTCTACCCACTGGAACTATTTCATCTACGCTGCTATTCCATCATCCCCGGAGGTTCTGTAGCAGCGGCGGCCCCATTACTGGCCGCACATAGTGGGTGGCGTCACGACTGACAATCCCCTGTAAATATTCCCCTATTGCATTGTCGAGCCAGGGATACAGCCCGGACAAGAGCCACCCGTGACTTTCCCGGCAGTAACCCGGTCCGGTACCGAGTACCCCTGTCCCAGTGGGCCCAACACGATACTGTGCTTCTGATCTGTGTATCTAATCCTATCATGTGTGATACTGTGCTTCTGATCTGTGTATCTAATCCCATCATGTGTGATACTGTGCTTCTGATCTGTGTATCTAATCCTATCATGTGTGATACTGTGCTTCTGATCTGTGTATCTAATCGGATCATGTGTGATACTGTGCTTCTGATCTGTGTATCTAATCATATCATGTGTGATACTGTGCTTCTGATCTGTGTATCTAATCCTATCATGTGTGATACTGTGCTTCTACAGTGTGTATCTAATCCTATCATGTGTGATACTGTGCTTCTGATCTGTGTATCTAATCCTATCATGTGTGATACTGTGCTTCTGATCTGTGTATCTAATCCTATCATGTGTGATACAGTACTTCTACACTGTGTATCTAATCCTATCATGTGTGATACTGTGCTTCTGATCTGTGTATCTAATCCTATCATGTGTGATACTGTGCTTCTGATCTGTGTATCTAATCCTATCATGTGTGATACTGTGCTTCTACACTGTGTATCTAATCCTATCATGTGTGATATATTCTTTCTGAACCCTGTATTCTGGGAATAAATGCTCCTGCCCTTCCTCCATGATGATAATCTGCAGATTCTCTGTATATCGGCGTCTGTGTAACAGAAGGGAGAATGTGAAGTTGTCTCCTTGGTGTAAGCGCTCAGCAGTGCCGGCGGCAGTCACGGCTAGACACAGCGCTAGTGCTGAAATCACCGATCCCGGAGTGACGTCCTGCTCTGCAGCCGGTGAATGTGGCTGATGCCGGGTCTGGGTGTTTTATTACATGGTGACGGAGGCCATTTACAATCCTCTTTCTGTACATACCGGTTACATTAGAGATCTCTCCTTCTGAACATGGGACGCAGTCATAGCAGCAGGTGTGAATTGTCTCTCTCGCCTTTTTCCGGCTTCCAGGTGAGCATTGATCTGAGCATCGGGATACCGGGATCTGAAAATAAGATCAGAAACTTTACTGGGATGAATAAAATTACAGATCAGGGGGAAGACGGACAATTTGTGATTTGAACTATTTAAATCACAAAAAAAATGCCCCCAACAGTATAGACATTGTTAGAGACTGTATTATCCACAGAAGCCTCATATGACTTCAGGTACAATTGTGAGCTTCACTATAATGCCCTGCAGCTATCACATCACATGGGGATCAGGAGGGACTATCATAGCCAGTGCAGCCAGTATAAAAGCTGAGGCCGGGAGGGCAGCTGATTTAGAATAGAAATGTAGAATAGTGAGAGAACAGCAGTGCTCACAGCTCAGCAATAAAGACTGGAAGAGAAAGTCCTAAACATTGCATTACTACTCAGGAACATGTTACACAACTGCAGCACTGAAGGAAGAAGATGATGGTAGGAGTCAGGAGAATACATAGATTTAAATGATAGGTGGGAGAGATAAGATAAGTGACAGCTGAAGCAGGGCCAGGGACTTAGTGGGATTGATCAATGAGAGGGATACATTTAAAGTTATTATTTTTAATCATTATTAATGTATTAGAAAGCAGCTGTGTGGCACCCCAGAGTCATAGTGCCACAGTGTCACCATTGTTAGGTGTCACCAGAGAGCAGTAAGGGGTATTCCACTCAGGCAACACACAAACAACACCAACACCTCCCAGACAGAGGGGGGAGACAAAGCCTGACTTCAGGGTGAGCTCCCCTATATATTCTGGTTTGAGGAGCAACAAGTTCAGTGCAGTACCTAGGAGGACTGCGAAGAGCACAGTTGAATTCAGTTCCTAGGAGGACTGTGAAGACATCCTGGTGGACTGGAAGCTGCCTAGCTCGTCACAGGATTGCTAACTTGTTCCAGGCCTAAGGCTAGGGTCTGAGGAAGGAGGAGAGACATAAACCTACCAGGAGGCTGCACCACTCCGTGCTTCCCATCCCTGAAAGGAACAATGCCAGAATGGACACTGGAGTCCGAGACTGTGCAGGTTCACACACACCGACAGTCAACACTGGAGAGTGGGGGACTCCAGATTCTCCAGCTACATGGTACAAGGGGCACAGCAACATATAGAATTCAGAAACACTGACTTCTCGGAGTGAGGTAGAGTAGTGAAGAACTCGAGTTGCCTGTCAGACTGGTAGACAGAGACAGGGCCGGCAGCCTAGCTGAAGCAACTGCGGGGCCACCACACAGGGTCAGTGAGGAAGCCAACACGACCCAGCCGGGTGAGAAATACCCTGAACTGCTCTCCAGACTCCAGGGACAGCTTATAACATCTGCTTAAACTCCAGTAAACAGACTGAGAAACGGCTATCAGGAGTCTGTGTGTGTTAATTACATCTATTGTCCTGTGCCCAGCAACTGAGTCTCACCTGCAGAGCTGGAAACTGCTTTTCCCCTCACGCTGGCTGGAGAGACTATACCTAGCACCAGGACAATTAGCACTGACTGTGGAGAGCTGCAGCAAAGTAAGTGACTGTGTGAATCTCCATCCCCTGCAAAGCCCCAACATAGACTATTACTCTATTACTCATGAAAACCATGTTTTTCTTGAACAATACCGACTTCTTCCAGTACCACTGCTTGAAGAAATTGTCTGCCAGAAACTGGCAGTAGCTCCGGGAGTTGAGCTTCAGTCCATCCTCAACCCGAAAAGGTCCCACAAGTTCATCTTGGATGATACCAGCCCATACCAGTACCCCACCTCCACCTTGCTGGCGTCTGAGTCGGAGTCGAGCTCTCTGCCCTTTACTGATCCAGCCTCTGGCCAATCCATCTGGCCCATCAAGAGTCACTCTCATTTCATCAGTCCATAAAACCTTTGAAAAATCAGTCATAAGATATTTCTTGGCCCAGTCTTGACGTTTTATCTTATGTTTCTTGTTCAAAGGTGGTCATTTTTCAGCCTTCCTTACCTTGGCCATGTCCCTGAGTATAGCACACCTTGTGCTTTTTGATACTCCAGTAACGTTGCAGCTCTGAAATATGGCAAAATTGGTGGCAAATGGCATCTTGGCAGCTTCACGCTTGATTTTCCTCAATTCATGGACAGTTATTTTGCGCCTTTTTTGCCCAACACGCTTCTTGCGACCCTGTTGGCTATTTGCCATGAAACGCTTGATTGTTCGGTGATCAAAGGTTTGGCAATTTGAAGACTGCTACATCCCTCTGCAAGATATCTCACAATTTTGGGCTTTTCAGAGCCTGTCACATCTGTCTTCTGATCCATTTTTCCCAAAGGAAAGGAAGTTGCCTAATAATTAAGCACAGCTTATATAGGGTGTTGATGATGTCATTAGACCACACCACTCCTCATTACAGAGATGCACATCATCTGATTTACTTAATTGGTAGTTGGCTCGCAAGCCTATACAGCTTGGAGCAGGACAACATGTTTAAAAAGTATCATGTGATCAAAATACTCATTTGCCTAATAATTCTGCACACAGTGTGTATATATATATGTATATATTTGTTGAACTAGTCATCACATTGCTGCAGTGCACTGCCCATGATAGAGTGTGCTGCAGGCAGGTGGTCATGGAGGATGCTCCAGTAGGATTAGCCCTCGCGACCCCCTCGAGACCATCCGGCAGTGGAATATCATCACCAACGCTGACCTTCAGCCTGTGCAACATTGAAAATGCTGGAAAACCATTTTAACGCCACGTACAGTGGAGTTTCCTAAAAAAAAAGTTCAATGACCCATCCATTATTTGCCATTTTGGCTGGACAAGGTTTTTTTTTTCAGTTATTCCTTGACCAAAGTTTGTGTTTTCGTTAATGTTACTTTTCCCTACTGGATAAGTGACAAAGAAATAACAGTTGCGCCACACTGTGTGAGCTGAATAGAAGGGTGGGTGAATTAACCCCCTGCTCACCTGATCCTGTTGTGCTGACCGCACAACAGGTTAAAGAGCTCCGATGGGGCTGCTGGTGTTCACGTCAGCTCAGAGCTCAATATGGTTCAAGTGAACCGGAGTCCGGTGCACGTAATCTCTGTGGGAGGGTGTTGATGTCAAGTCTGTGAAGTCCTGGGTGCCGAGCTGCAGTTTATCACGCTTCCCGGAGGGAAGGAGTGTGTGACCGAAAAACAAATGTGATATAGATTCAGCGCTCATGCAGGGACCAGGGCTCTGTTATAGCAAAAAATTACCTTTAGGTTTTATTAAATCGATGTGAGAATCCAGTATCCACAACGCGTTTCGACGCACCAGGCGTCTTTATCAAGTGATTATCAGGACTCTCCATAACAATTACTTATATACATACACAATCCAAAGGGGGAGGGGGATATGGGGGTGATGCACCGGTATATTGTAAACTATGTAATGGATCCTGAAGGGGATCGGGTGATCTCCATATAGTTCATTAATTACAAAAAAATGTGTGCATAATATATAAAAAAAGGCAATTATAATTATAAAAATGATGTCTATCTAAAGATATATATATGTAAAATTATTAGGTATTAAGTATAAATATTATCATATAGTGTATCTATGAACATAAATTATCATATAAATACATACATATAACAATTATCATAAAAATTATTATTATAAAAATTATTATTATAAAAGGGAAAGGTTAGGGGAGGGGAAATTATTATGAAAAAGAATTATTATGATAAAAAATTATAAAAAATTATAAAAAATTGTAAAAAATTATGAAATTATACAAAATTATAAAAAATTATAATAAATTATTATAAAAAATTATAACAAATATAAAAAAGAGAAAAAGAAAGGGGGGGGGAAGAAAGGGGGGGGGGGAGGGGGAAAAGGGGAAGGGGGGGGGGGGAGGGGAAGGGGGAAAGGGGGGGGGGAGGGAAAAAAACAATTATATGATTCTAATGTAAAAATGTCATCATATTGAAAATAATAATAACAATATTAAAAATGACTTATACAATAATAAAAACATAATTAAAAAGTATTTTCCACAATGCTGTTCAAACCTTCTGGTTGTAATGTACCCATTTTAAAGATCCAGAAGGATTCTCTTCTGTTGAGGGCATGTATTTTATTCATCACTTTATCCCCTATTTGTTCTATAACTGTCAAGGATAGTTTAGAGGGGTCCCTATTGTGCACCGAATCAAAGTGTTTAGAAACACTATGATTCGGGAACCCAATGCTTATGTTATGTCTGTGTTTATTTAACCTTGCCCTCATACTTTGGGTGGTCCTGCCAATATATTGTTGGCCGCAGGGGCACTCTATTAGATAAATGACATATTTAGAGGAGCAGTCAAATTTCTGTTTAATGTGATATGTAGCATTAGTGGTATTGGATCTAAAATTAGTGGCACCATGTTTTATAATTTTGCAACATTTACATCTTCGGACTCCGCATCTAAAACAACCCTTCTTAGAGGACACACGGGGTGCCAGAGAATTAAGTTCTATCTCCTTATTTGGAAGAATTCTGCTGGGGGCCAGAATATTTTGGAGTTTTTTGCCTCTTCTGAAAATAACTTTAGGTTTTTTTGGGATAATTTTTGACAGAATAGGATCTCCCAGTAGGATGAACCAATATTTGTCCAGCATCTTATAAATATTTTTATATGATTTATTGAAGGTTGTAATTAAATTGCAGCTGTAATTATTTTTAATTCCAATTTCCTACTCCTTCTTCTTTTTTTTTTTTTTTTTTTTTATATTATTATCCCGACATTTCAAATATCCTTCTTGTGAGAGGCTTTTACATTTGTCATATGCATCCTTCAATAATTTATGGGGGTATTTTTTCACAGAAAATCTTTTCTTCAATATTCTAGCTTCAGTCATAAAGTTAATATCATCTGTGCAGTTCTTTCTAATTCGTAGATATTGTCCGTAGGGGATGTTCCTAATCCAAGATGGCAGGTGACTACTATTAAACTCAAGGTAGCTGTTCACATCCACTTCCTTAAAGAATGTGGATGTGCTAAGACGGCCATCAGGGTTCATCTTGACAAGCAAATCTAAAAATTGAATGCAGGATTTAGAGCTATTCATGGAAAAGCAGAGTCCCCAATTATTATTATTGAGATAGTTGACAAACTCTCTCCACTAAACACTTTGATTCGGTGCACAATAGGGACCCCTCTAAACTATCCTTGACAGTTATAGAACAAATAGGGGATAAAGTGATGAATAAAATACATGCCCTCAACAGAAGAGAATCCTTCTGGATCTTTAAAATGGGTACATTACAACCAGAAGGTTTGAACAGCATTGAGGAAAATACTTTTTAATTATGTTTTTATTATTGTATAAGTCATTTTTAATATTGTTATTATTATTTTCAATATGATGACATTTTTACATTAGAATCATATAATTGTTTTTTTCCCTCTCCCCCCCTTTCCCCCTTCCCCTCCCCCCCCCCCTTCCCCTTTTCCCCCTCCCCCCCCTTTCTTCCCCCCCCCTTTCTTTTTCTTTTTTATATTTGTTATAATTTTTTATAATAATTTATTATAATTTTTTATAATTTTGTATAATTTCATAATTTTTTACAATTTTTTATAATTTTTTATAATTTTTTATCATAATAATTCTTTTTCATAATAATTTCCCCTCCCCTAACCTTTCCCTTTTATAATAATAATTTTTATAATAATAATTTTTATGATAATTGTTATATGTATGTATTTATATGATAATTTATGTTCATAGATACACTATCTATTATATAAAACCCGAAGGCCACTTCCGGAGGAGGCCACGCCCACTTCCGTGATGGTCGTCGCCCAGGCTCATCCAGTGCACTGTAGCCAGGCTGCCCCCCGGCTACAGTCACCGACACACGGAACGTTCCGATCTCGGAAGTTCCGTGTGCCCTCCTGCCACTCCCCTCCACCCTCTGCCCTCCAGCCAGTACCTACATACCGGGGGGGGGGCAGGGGGGCCCATTGCCCGCCACCTCGGAGGGCCACACACACCCTGGGGGTACCCGTGCTCCCTGCCGTGTGTCTGGAGAGGAGGGAGGGCGGGACTTCCTCTCCTGCAGCTCTGCCCGCCCCTCCTCTCCTCCTACACCCGAGGCCCGGCCACCGGTAAGTCTGCAGCCATACAGGCTGCTCTGCCTTCCAACCTGTCTGCCCCCTCTGCCCTCTGTCCTCTGCCCCCTGTCCTCTGCCCCCTGTCCTCTGTGTCCTCTGCCCCCTGTCCTCTGAGTCCTCTGCCCCCTGTCCTCTGTGTCCTCTGCCCCCTGTCCTCTGTGTCCTCTGCCCCCTGTCCTCTGTGTCCTCTGCCCCCTGTCCTCTGTGTCCTCTGCCCCTTGTCCTCTGTGTCCTCTGCCCCCTGTCCTCTGTGTCCTCTGCCCCCTGTCCTCTGTGTCCTCTGCCCCCTGTCCTCTGTGTCCTCTGCCCCCTGTCCTCTGTGTCCTCTGCCCCCTGTCCTCTGTGTCCTCTGCCCCCTGTCCTCTGCCCCCTGTCCTCTGTGTCCTCTGCCCCCTGTCCTCTGTGTCCTCTGCCTCCTCTGTGTCCTCTGTGTCCTCTGCCCCCTGTCCTCTGCCCCCTGTCCTCTGCCCCCTGTCCTCTGCCCCCTGTCCTCTGCCCCCTGTCCTCTGCCTCCTCTGCCCCCTGTCCTCTGTGTCCTCTGCCCCCTGTCCTGTGTCCTCTGCCCGCTGTCCTCTGTGTCCTCTGCCCCCTGTCCTCTGTGTCCTCTGCCCCCTGTCCTCTGTGTCCTCTGCCCCCTGTCCTCTGTGTCCTCTGCCCCCTGTCCTCTGTGTCCTCTGCCCCCTGTCCTCTGTGTCCTCTGCCCCCTGTCCTCTGTGTCCTCTGCCCCCTGTCCTCTGTGTCCTCTGCCTCCTCTGCCCCCTCTGTGTCCTCTGTCCCCTGTCCTCTGTGTCCCCTGTCCTCTGTGTCCTCTGCCCCCTGTCCTCTGCCCCCTGTCCTCTGCCTCCTCTGCCCCCTGTCCTCTGTGTCCTCTGCCCCCTGTCCTGTGTCCTCTGCCCCCTGTCCTCTGTGTCCTCTGCCCCCTGTCCTCTGTGTCCTCTGCCCCCTGTCCTCTGTGTCCTCTGCCCCCTGTCCTCTGTGTCCTCTGCCCCCTGTCCTCTGTGTCCTCTGCCCCCTCTCCTCTGTGTCCTCTGCCTCCTCTGCCCCCTCTGTGTCCTCTGCCCCCTGTCCTCTGCCCCCTGTCCTCTGCCCCCTGTCCTCTGCCCCCTGTCCTCTGTGTCCTCTGCCCCCTGTCCTGTGTCCTCTGCCCCCTGTCCTGTGTCCTCTGCCCCCTCTCCTCTGCGTCCTCTGCCCCCTCTCCTCTGCGTCCTCTGCCCCCTGTCCTCTGCGTCCTCTGCCCCCTGTCCTCTGCGTCCTCTGCCCCCTGTCCTCTGCGTCCTCTGCCCCCTGTCCTCTGCGTCCTCTGCCCCCTCTGTCTCCTCTGCCCCCTGTCCTCTGCCCCCTGTCCTCTGCCCCTGTCCTCTGCGTCCTCTGCCCCCTGTCCTCTGCCCCCGGTCCTCTGCCCCCTGTCCTCTGCCCCTGTCCTCTGCGTCCTCTGCCCCCTCTGTGTCCTCTTCCCCCTGTCCTCTGCGTCCTCTTCCCCGTCCTCTGCCCCCTGTCCTCTGCGTCCTCTGCCCCTGTCCTCTGCGTCCTCTGCCCCCTGTCCTCTGCGTCCTCTGCCCCCTGTCCTCTGTGTCCTCTCCCCCCTCTGTGTCCTCTGCGTCCTCTGCCCCCTCTGTGTCCTCTGCGTCCTCTGCCCCCTCTGTGTCCTCTGCGTCCTCTGCCCCCTCTGTGTCCTCTGCGTCCTCTGCCCCCTCTGTGTCCTCTGCCCCCTCTGTGTCCTCTGCCCCTGTGTCCTCTGCCCCCTTTCCTCTGCCCCTGTCCTCTGCCCCCTGTCCTCTGCCCTCTCTGCGTCCTCTGCCCCCTCTGCGTCCTCTGCCCCTCTGCGTCCTCTGCCCCCTCTGTGTCCTCTGCCCCCTGTCCTCTGCCCCCTCTGTGTCCTCTTCCCCTGTCCTCTGACCCCTGTCTTCTGCGTCCTCTGCCCCCTCTGTGTCCTCTTCCCCCTGTCTTCTGCGTCCTCTGCCCCCTCTGCGTCCTCTGCCCCGTGTCCTCTGCCCCCTGTCCTCTGCGTCCTCTGCCCCCTCTGTGTCCTCTTCCCCCTGTCTTCTGCGTCCTCTGCCCCCTCTGCGTCCTCTGCCCCGTGTCCTCTGCCCCTGTCCTCTGCGTCCTCTGCCCCCTCTGTGTCCTCTTCCCCCTGTCTTCTGCGTCCTCTGCCCCCTGCTCCTCTGCCCCCTCTGCGTCCTCTGCCCCCTGTCCTCTGCGTCCTCTGCCCCCTCTGTGTCCTCTGCCCCCTGTCCTCTGCCCCCTCTGTGTCCTCTGCCCCCTGTCCTCTGCGTCCTCTGCCCCTCTGTGTCCTCTGCCCCCTCTCCTCTGCCCCCTTTGTGTCCTCTGCATCCTCTGCCCCTCTGTGTCCTCTGCCCCCTGTCCTCTGCCCCTCTGTGTCCTCTGCCCCTGTCCTCTGCCCCCTGTCCTCTGCCCCCTGTCCTCTGCCCCCTGTCCTCTGCGTCCTCTGCCCCTCTGTGTCCTCTGCCTCCTCTGCCCCTCTGCCCCCTCTGCGTCCTCTGCCCCCTCTGCGTCCTCTGCCCCCTGCTGGTCCTCTGCCCCCTCTGTGTCCTCTGCCCCCTCTGTGTCCTCTGCCCCCTGTCCTCTGCCCCTGTCCTCTGCCCCTCTGCGTCCTCTGTGTCCTCTGCCCCCTCTGTGTCCTCTGCCCCCTCTGTGTCCTCTGCCCCCTCTGTGTCCTCTGCCCCTCTGTGTCCTCTGCCCCCTCTCCTCTCGCCCCTTTTGTGTCCTCTGCGTCCTCTGCCCCCTATGTGTCCTCTGCCCCCTGTCCTCTGCCCCCTGTCCTCTGCCCCTGTCCTCTGCGTCCTCTGCCCCCTCTGTGTCCTCTTCCCCCTGTCCTCTGCGTCCTCTTCCCCTCCTCTTCCCCTGTCCTCTGCCTCCTCTGCCCCCTGTCCTCTGCCTCCTCTGCCCCCTGTCCCTCTGCCTCCTCTGCCCCCTGTCCTCTGCGCTCCTCTGCCCCCTGTCCTCTGCCTCCTCTGCCCCTGTCCTCTGCCCCTGTCCTCTGCCCCCTCTGCCCCCTGTCCTCTGCGTCCTCTGCCCCTGTCCTCTGCGTCCTCTGCCCCCTGTCCTCTGCGTCCTCTGCCCCCTGTCCTCTGCGTCCTCTGCCCCCTGTCCTCTGCGTCCTCTGCCCCCTGTCCTCTGCCCCCTGTCCTCTGCGTCCTCTGCCCCCTGTCCTCTGCGTCCTCTGCCCCTGTCCTCTGCGTCCTCTGCCCCCTGTCCTCTGCGTCCTCTGCCCCCTGTCCTCTGCGTCCTCTGCCCCCTGTCCTCTGCGTCCTCTGCCCCTGTCCTCTGCCCCTGTCCTCTGCGTCCTCTGCGTCCTCTGCCCCCTGTCCTCTGCGTCCTCTGCCCCCTGTCCTCTGCATCCTCTGCCCCCTGTCCTCTGCGTCCTCTGCCCCCTGTCCTCTGCGTCCTCTGCCCCCTGTCCTCTGCGTCCTCTGCCCCCTGTCCTCTGCGTCCTCTGCCCCCTGTCCTCTGCCCAGCCGCCTCTGCCCCCTGTCCTCTGCCCAGCCGCCTCTGCCCCCTGTCCTCTGCGCTGACCACTCTGCCCACGTCGCTGCGCTGACCAATCTCACCGCACTCACTGCTAACCACTGAGCCACCGCACTCACTGCTAACCACTGAGCCACCGCACTCACTGCTAACCACTGAGCCACCGCACTCACTGCTAACCACTGAGCCGCCTGTATACACACAATTCATTTCACCGCACTCCCGTAACTATTAGTAAATAAACTATATATGGATTCTAGACTACCCGATTCTTTAGAATCGGGCTGCCATCTAGTATGATAATATTTATACTTAATACCTAATAATTTTACATATATATATCTTTAGATAGACATCATTTTTATAATTATAATTGCCTTTTTTTATATATTATGCACACATTTTTTTGTAATTAATGAACTATATGGAGATCACCCGATCCCCTTCAGGATCCATTACATAGTTTACAATATACCGGTGCATCACCCCCATATCCCCCTCCCCCTTTGGATTGTGTATGTATATAAGTAATTGTTATGGAGAGTCCTGATAATCACTTGATAAAGACGCCTGGTGCGTCGAAACGCGTTGTGGATACTGGATTCTCACATCGATTTAATAAAACCTAAAGGTAATTTTTTGCTATAACAGAGCCCTGGTCCCTGCATGAGCGCTGAATCTATATCACATTTGTTTTTCGGTCTACTGGATAAGTGGGCATTTATGCAGCCTTTGGGGTCAAACTCAAAGACCTTAATTGACTCTGCCCTTCATGGACTTTCCACCCCTTTAACAGTCTGTGTGCTGCTGATGCCTGTGAGACTGCCTTTTTTTGCAGGCAGGTGCATTGATACTGCCCTATAGAGGCTGATGATCAGGCCGTAAACCTCTTAGAAATGCAAGACACTACATACACTCCGGTAGAACAGGGCTGGCCAAGTGCAATTTTCAAAGGCCACAAACAGTGCATGTTCTCAGGACTTCCTAAGTATTGCACAAGGTGCTAGAATTATCACCTCTGCAAGTGATAAAATTTGCACCGGTGCTATGCCAAGGAAATCCTAAAAACTTGCACTGTTTTCAGACTGTGAGGACTATAGTTTTCCGCCCTGCCATGGGCGAGAGGAATCCTCGAGCTCTTTCACAACTGTGACTTTCCCTGGAGCCTCTTAGGCCCTGTGCCCACGGTGCATGGTTTGATGATTTTTAGAATCTGCATCAAAATTTGCATGTCTTTCCTAAGGCCAGAAAAGTCTATGGCATTTGCTGTGCCCATGTTGCTTTTTATGTTTCCTTGCACATATTGTTCATATCTTTTATTTTCTGCCAATTTTGCAAGTAAAAAAGCCATTGACACAGCACTTTTAAACTCTCAGACTTTGCTGGTTTCAGGATAGACATGCAGATTTTTGCTACATTAGTGTATGGCAACCAACCTGGCGTTGTAGGGTGTAAAATAAATAATTATTTAAAAAAAAAAACGCGTGGGGCTTCGCAGCATTTTTAAGTCTAGCCCGATGAAAGCAGGCAAACTGCGAGCTGCCACCCTCAGCTGCTTAATTTCCCCTTGGCTGGCAAAAAAAAATGCGTGGGCTCCGCCCTATTTTCCATGCCAGCCAAGGTAAAACTAAGCAGCTGAGGGCTGGTATTCTCAGCAGGGTGAGGGCCCATTGTTATAGGGCCCCCCACGCTAAAGAATAGCAGCCCGCAGCCGCCCCTGAAAATGGCGCATTAATAATAAGCGCCATTTCCAGGCGCCTTACCGGGCTCTTCCAGCGGCCCTGGTGGCGGTGGCACGCTGGGTAATAAAGGGGTTAATACCAGCTTTGTTATACAAGCTGGTATTAAGCCTGAGATTCTTAATGTCAGGCCAAGTTTGACCCGGCCACTAAGAATCTCCAATAAAGGGTTAAAAATAACACCACACAGAGAAAAATTATTTATTAAAAATAAAGACACAGACACCATTAGGGACTCCATCTTTATTACCACCACATATCCCTCCAAAGATCTAGGTCTTCTCTCTTCTTTCTTCTCTCCTCTGTCTTCTGTCTTCCTTCTTCTTCTTTTCAACTCATTCAGCTGTGCTACATCACACAGCAGGGGGCGGAAATGCACTCCCCTGCTATGTGATGAGTCAGTGAGGCTGTCAGCATTAAGCGGTGACGTCACCGCTGGCCCCGTTGCTATAGTAACCAAACTATGGGTTACTATAGCAACGCTTAAGCAGTGCCGACAGCACAGCGCGACTCATTCATAAGCTGCTGGCTTTAACTCTTTGCACACACCAATTTATCTGTTCAATATCTGAACAGATCTCTGGTTGCAGTGAAATCATGGACACATAGTTCCATTTTGTGGCTGTGTACAAAATGGAGCAATGTGTCCATGATTTCACTGCAACCAGAGATCTGTTCAGATATTGAACATATAAATTGGTGTGTGTAAACCCACCATCATCAAAGGTGAAATGGCATGGCTGTCTCCCACAGCAACAGGTTATATACGGACTGTGTGGCTGCAACATAGAGGACGTTTTGGCATTTGAGTTGTGAGTTATACCAATAAAGCCGTTTAAGTTGAAGTTTCCTTTGGTCACTGCCTCATTACCGCACAGTGTGAACACCACTGCACTACAGTTCGCTCGTCTCTAACCATTACTCCCCTAACCAGGGGCGGACTGGCCCAGGTGACAGGGTGGCATCTGCCAGCCAGACCGGTGGTATTGCCCCAGTTTTGGGCCTCCCACTGTAGTGATAGGGGCCGCGCGGCGGTGCTTTGCGGCCGCAGCTGCTGCAAGGACAGAGGGACCCGGGAAGCAGGTGGCGGCGAGCCACGGCAGGTAGCGTGGTGGAGGTCAGTGAGTAAAGCATTCCCCCCCCGCTCCCCGCCTGCTCTGGTAGCACCCCCATTTCCCCCCCGGTCCTCAACCGGGCTCAGGCTGGAAGAAGTAGACTGCCACCCAGGGCAGGATCTACCAGCCAGCTCCTGTCCCTAACAATGCTGTACCTGCACTACATCAGCATGGCAACATCACCCATTCCTTTAAAAACTCTGTGTCTGAAACGGTGATTTTTACCACTGACACCAGGACAAGCAAACATGGCCAGAGGAATTAAATTTTGTTGACTGGTCATTGGGTGACTCTGGTGGCTAGAGGGACAGGTGTTGAAGGGTCTATGCAACCTTGAAATCTCAAAAGCTTGCGGAACAAACCTATGCATGTACCACTTCATCCAGTGCTTCTGCCTCCACCTCCTCTAGGGCCTCCAGCTGTGCCCTCAACCTCTCCCTTAATGTTCCAAAAGTGCAAAGAGAATTCCCCCACTTCTGTACTGCACAACCAGGGCTCATCACAATCAGGCAGGCTCAAAATTAAAACGCCTTGGAGACTACATTTACACAGATGAAAAGATGAGGACTACTATCCGGGTTTCTATGCCACTAATTGTGCCTGGGTTAACTGCAGAGGGCTCGGTCACTCTGAGCTCATAGCCGCTGTTCATATCCGCGCTTATCGACTAGCATCGCCACAGAGTTCTTTTGGGCAACCAGTTTATCGATTAATATGTGATGTGCGAAACGGTGGAATTCCACTTTACACATGCTGCAGTGAATTTGGCAGCAGCATCGGGCACTGGCACAGTATGTCATCACACGTATTGAGAGGCAAGGCGAGCCGAAGGTAGTGACAATGATTCTTGTGGAGTCGGCACAGATCTAGGACCTCTGCACCTTTCTGCACAGTTATGAAATAGATACCAAGATGGTTAGTGCTGAAGATTCTGCCATCAGCTCTAATAATCACTATTGCAGTCATCTACATGCAGAGGATGACAAGGAAGAGGGGATAGGCGAGCAACAGTCAGCAGATGAAAAAGAGATTCATACCCTCTATGTTGTCTACGGTTGGTATGAGGGGATGAAGGAAGCACGCTCAAGTGTTAACCTGTCACCAACACTGCAAGGACTTGATCCTCATGGAAGGGCCCGAAATATGAGTGCCTTCTTGCTGCACTTTCTGCAACATAATGCCAGTATTGTTTGGATTAGAAAGAGTGCTGATACTGGGTAGATGCTTCCCTTCCTGCAAAGGGACACGCACATGCTGGAGTATCAAAACACATTTGTAGACAATCTTTGGAGTGGTTTTCCCCAAGAAAGCAGTGAGGTAACTCTAGAAGAAGCAAATTTTCCGAAACACAAACTTAATTTACTTTTGCTCTCTCACCTCTGCGACAAGTCAAAAAAGCTCCCAAAAGAACTAACAACTAAAGCCACGATACAGGCGTGGAAACAACTCGCTGCAAAAGCTTTAGAAAACTCCCCTGTTTCCTCCCATGATTGGATCTCAATCGATATATTGACATTGCTGATCTCATCACTTAATATAGACCTATGGAAAAAGAAAGGAATCAAATTCCTATCGGACATCCTTGACAGATATAATTGCCTTATCTCCTTTGAACAACTGCAGTCCAACTTTTTTCTGCAGGACAAAGATCTTCAGATGTGGGAAAAAATTAATACCTACCTAATTAAAAAAAAACCGAACTTCCATCTACCACTAACTATCACACACTTATTTAAATTCCATCATAGTCCTATTTTTTGGACCACCAAAAACATCTACAAGTCGATAAACATGGACCATGCATTAAATAAAACCTCCAATCTGACAGCATGGGAAAAGGAATTAGGAATCTCTATTAACACTGAGACTATGAGCCAAACTCTATTAACTTACCGAAAATGATTCCTTGTTCGACTCTATTAGAGACTCATTACAAATCGCTTACAAGGTGGTATTTCACTCCCCAACGCTTACACTCAATGAAAGAAGAAAATTCCCCACTTTGTTGGAGGTGCAACTGCGAAGTTGGTACAACTTCCCACATATTTTGGTTCTGCGAAGGCCTGAACGATTTCTGGAACAAAGTCCAACTTCTAGTATACGACCTCACATACAACTCTCTTACCCTAACTCCAGAGCTCATTACTCTCCTGATAGGTGCAGAGCAAATTCCTTCACAATTGAGACCTATTATAATCCACATTATACTTTCTGCAAAAACCTTAATCGCCTCATTATGGAGAAACACTGACGGCCCATTATTCCCAATTTTACTAGAAAAAATAGCTTCACATAACTCCCACGAATATGTCCACGCCTTGAGACAAAATAAGACAATCAAATTCTATAAGAAATGGGACACATGGAATCGGATCTTTCCTCCTCTTCACACTCTGAATGTACACTAATAGAAGACTCGAGCTCCACTTAATATATTAAACAGACAGACTCTGCTCTCACCCCCCCCTCCCCCTACCTTGCTATCCCTCCCCCCCTTCTTTTCCCCAATTGTTTTTTCATACTATCTACTTTGTTAGTATTGGACTAAATAGAAGATCTTCCTTTATTCTAATGTCGCAACCAAGTTGAAAGCTTAAGTAACTAACTTCCGAACTACAGACTCAAGAAGATCTTCCATCTGAAGAAAGAATGTGTTTTAAACAATTGTTATACTATACGCTATGTCCAACCTTTATAAATAACTTGCTTGTTATTAACTTGATATTAATTCTTATTTTTGTTCATGTTTAACAAAAGAATAAAAATATTTGAACAAGAAAGCAGTGAGGAACAGAGTGTGCATTACATTTCTAGGTTTCCAAACTCGGAACTTCAAGTCATTATGGCAGAAACATCACCATTACCAGTAGCAGCCTAACTCTCAGAAGCAATTCCTCGTAGTCTTTTGACTAATATTTTAGACTAGCCCATGCACCAGCAGAAGAGAGTACAAGTCTGACACATAGTGAATGACTGAAGAGGATGGTGAAGGAGCATCGAGAGCTCAATATCAATACCATCGGTGGGGCGGGGAGGGTGAAGTCTTTTGCATTTTGGTTTGTAACAATGGAGCAGCAACCTGAGCTCGCCACTCAAGCCTTCGAGATTTTGTCGTGCCCAGCATCCATTCTCTCAGAATGTGTCTTCGGTGCGGCTGGTGTTGTCCTGATAAATAAATGCATCTGGCTGTCCCCTGAAAGTGTAAACTGCCTAACATTCATTAGGATGAAGAAGTCATAGATCTCCGAGGTCTGTTCCACCCCAATCTCAGACTAGGCAGACTAGGCAATGTTGTTTATTTCAGTGTGCTGCATTGATCTCGCCATATACAATTTCAACCCTAGGTAATAATAATAATAATAATAAATCTTTATTTATATAGCGCCAACATATTCCGCAGCGCTTTACAATACAGTGGGTAATAGATGAAAATACACAGTATAATGCAGTAAGAAAATACATAATATAATACATTAATTCCAGTAGAGAAAGAAAACAGTACAATAATAGGAAACAATACAATAAGCATAAATCTATTATATAAAACCCGAAGGCCACTTCCGGAGGAGGCCACGCCCACTTCCGTGATGGTCGTCGCCCAGGCTCATCCAGTGCACTGTAGCCAGGCTGCCCCCCGGCTACAGTCACCGACACACGGAACGTTCCGATCTCGGAAGTTCCGTGTGCCCTCCTGCCACTCCCCTCCACCCTCTGCCCTCCAGCCAGTACCTACATACCGGGGGGGGCAGGGGGGCCCATTGCCCGCCACCTCGGAGGCCACACACACCCTGGGGGTACCCGTGCTCCCTGCCGTGTGCCTGGAGAGGAGGGAGGGCGGGACTTCCTCTCCTGCAGCTCTGCCCGCCCCTCCTCTCCTCCTACACCCGACCCCGGCCACCGGTAAGTCTGCAGCCATACACGCTGCTCTGCCCTCCAACCTGTGTGCCCCCTCTGCCCTCTGTCCTCTGCGTCCTCTGCCCCCTCTGTGTCCTCTGCCCCCTGTCCTCTGCCCCCTGTCCTCTGCCCCCTGTCCTCTGTGTCCTCTGCCCCCTGTCCTCTGTGTCCTCTGCCCCCTGTCCTCTGTGTCCTCTGCCCCCTGTCCTCTGTGTCCTCTGCCCCCTGTCCTCTGTGTCCTCTTGCCCCTGCCCCTCTGTGTCCTCTGCCCCCTGTCCTCTGTGTCCTCTGCCCTCCTCTGGCCCCCTCTGTGTCCTCTGCCCCCTGTCTTGTGTCCTCTGCCCCCTGTCCTCTGTGTCCTCTGCCCCCTGTCCCTCCTGTTCCTCTGCCTCCTCTGCCCCCGTCTTTTGTCCTCTGCCCCGCCCTTGTCCTCTGCCCCCTGTCCTCTGTGCCTGTCCTCTGCCCCCTGTCCTCTGTGTCCTCTGCCCCCTGTCCTCTGTGTCCTCTGCCCCCTGTCCTCTGTGTCCTCTGCGTCCTCTGCCCCCTGTCCTCTGTGTCCTCTGCCCCCTGTCCTCTGTGTCCTCTGCCCCCTGTCCTCTTCCCCTGTCCTCTGTGTCCTCTGCCCCCGTCCTGTGTCCTCTGCCCCCTGTCCTCTGTGTCCTCTGCCTCCTCTGCCCCCTCTGTGTCCTCTGCCCCCTCTGTGTCCTCTGCCCCCTCTGTGTCCTCTGCCCCCTGTCCTCTGTGTCCTCTGCCCCTGTCCTCTGTGTCCTCTGCCTCCTCTGCCCCCTCTGTGTCCTCTGCCCCCTGTCCTCTGTGTCCTCTGCCCCCTGTCCTCTGTGTCCTCTGCCCCCTGTCCTCTGTGTCCTCTGCCCCCTGTCCTCTGTGTCCTCTGCCCCTGTCCTCTGTGTCCGTCCTCTGCCCTGTCCTCTGCCCCCTGTCCTCTGTGTCCTCTGCCCCCTGTCCTCTGTGTCCTCGCCCCTGTCCTCTGTGTCCTCTGCCCCCTCTCTGTGTCCTCTGCCCCCTGTCCTGTGTCCTCTGCCCCTGTCCTCTGTGTCCTCTGCCCCTGTCCTCTGTGTCCTCTGCCCCTGTCCTCTGTGTCCTCTGCCCCCTGTGTCCTCTGCCCCTCTGTGTCCTCTGCCCCTCCTGTGTCCTCTGCCCCCTCTTGTCCTCTCGTCCTCTGCCCCCTTGGTCCTCTTCCCTGTCCTCTGCCCCCTGTCCTCTGCGTCCTCTGCCCCCTGTCCTCTGCGTCCTCTGCCCCCTGTCCTCTGCGTCCTCTGCCCCTGTCCTCTGCGTCTCTGCCCCCTGTCCTCTGCGTCCTCTGCCCCCTCTGTGTCCTCTGCCCCCTGTCCTCTGTGTCCTCTGCCCCCTGTCCTCTGTGTCCTCTCTGCCTCCTCTGCCCCCTCTGTGTCCTCTGCCCCCTGTCCTCTGTGTCCTCTGCCCCCTGTCCTCTGTGTCCTCTGCCCCCTGTCCTCTGTGTCCTTGCCCCCTGTCCTCTGTGTCCTCTGCCCCCTGTCCTCTGTGTCCTCTGCCCCTGTCCTCTGTGTCCTCTGCCCCCTGTCCTCTGTGTCCTCTGCCCCTGTCCTCTGTGTCCTCTGCCCCTGTCCTCTGTCTGCTCCTCTGTCCCGCCTTCCTCTGTGTCCTCTGCCCTGCCTCTGTGTCCTCTGCCCCCTGTCCTCTGCCCCCTGTCCTCTGGTCCTCTGCCCCCTCTGTGTCTCCTCGGGTCCGCCCCTGTCCTCTGCGTCCTCTGCCCTCCCTGCTGTCCTCTGCCCCTGTTCTCTGCCCCTGTCCTCTGCCCCCTGTCCTCTGGTCCTCTGCCCCCTCTGTGTCCTCTGCCCCCTCTGTGTCCTCTGCCCCCTGTCCTCTGTGTCCTCTGCTGCCTCTGCCCCCTGTCCTCTGCGTCCTCTGCCCCTGTCCTCTGCGTCCTCTGCCCCCTGTCCTCTGCGTCCTCTGCCCCCTGTCCTCTGCGTCCTCTGCCCCCCTGTCCTCTGGTCCTCTTCCCCCTGTCCTCTGCGTCCTCTTCCCCCTGTCCTCTGCTGTCCTCTTCCCCCCTGTCCTCTGCGTCCTCTGCCCCCTGTCCTCTGTACCTGCCCCTCTGTGTCCTCTGCCCCCCCTCTGTGTCCTCTGCCCCCTCTGTGTCCTCTGCCCTCTGCCCTCTGCCCCTCTGTGTCCTCTGCCCCCCTCTGTGTCCTCTGCCCTCCTCTGTGTCCTCTGCCCCCTCTTGTGTCCTCTGCCCCCTCTGTGTCCTCTGCCCCCTCTTGTCCCTCTGCTCCTCTGTGTCCTCTCGTTCCTCGTGCCCCCTGTCTCTGCTCCTCTGCCCCCTGTCCTCTGCGTCCTCTAGCCCCCTGTCCTCTGCGTCCTCTGCCCCCTTGTCCTCTGCGTCCTCCTTGCCCCCTGTCCTCTGCGTCCTCTGCCCCCTGTCCTCTGCGTCCTCTGCCCCCTCTGTGTCCTCTGCCCCCTCTCCTCTGCCCCCTGTCCCTTCTGCCGTCCTCTGCCCCCTCTGTGTCCTCTGCCCCCTGTCCTCTGCCCCCTGTCCTCTGCGTCCTCTGCCCCCTCTGTGTCCTCTGCCCCTGTCCTCTGCCCCCTGTCCTCTGCGTCCTCTGCCCCCTGTCCTCTGCGTCCTCTGCCCCCTCTGGTCCTCTGCCCCCTGTCTCTGTCCTCTGCCCCCTGTCCTCTGCCCCCTGTCCTCTGCGTCCTCTGCCCCCTCTGTGTCCTCCTGCCCCCTGTCCTCTGCCCCCTGTCCTCTGCCCCCTGTCCTCTGCGTCCTCTGCCCCCTCTGTGTCCTCTTCCCCCTGTCCTCTGCGTCCTCTGCCCCCTGTCCTCTGCGTCCTCTGCCCCCTGTCCTCTGCGTCCTCTGCCCCCTGTCCTCTGCGTCCTCTGCCCCCTCTGTGTCATCTGCCCCCTCTGTGTCCTCTGCCCCCTCTGTGTCCTCTGCCCCCTCTGTGTCCTCTGCCCCCTCTGTGTCCTCTGCCCCCTCTGTGTCCTCTGCCCCCTCTGTGTCCTCTGCCCCTCTGTGTCCTCTGCGTCCTCTGTGTCCTCTGCCCCCTCTGTGTCCTCTGCGTCCTCTGTGTCCTCTGCGTCCTCTGTGTCCTCTGCGTCCTCTGTGTCCTCTGCCCCCTCTGTGTCCTCTGCCCCCTCTGTGTCCTCTGCGTCCTCTGTGTCCTCTTCACCCTGTCCTCTGCCCCCTGTCCTCTGCGTCCTCTGCCCCCTGTCCTCTGCATCCTCTGCCCCCTGTCCTCTGCGTCCTCTGCCCCCTGTCCTCTGCGTCCTCTGCCCCCTGTCCTCTGCCCAGCCGCCTCTGCCCCCTGTCCTCTGCCCAGCCGCCTCTGCCCCCTGTCCTCTGCGCTGACCACTCTGCCCACGTCGCTGCGCTGACCAATCTCACCGCACTCACTGCTAACCACTGAGCCACCGCACTCACTGCTAACCACTGAGCCACCGCACTCACTGCTAACCACTGAGCCACCGTATACTCTGCTACCCACTGAGCCGCCTGTATACACACAATTCATTTCACCGCACTCCCGTAACTATTAGTAAATAAACTATATATGGATTCTAGACTACCCGATTCTTTTGAATCGGGCCGCCATCTAGTCTATAATATAAAAGCCGAAGGCCACTTCCGGAAAACCCGAAGGTTACTTCCGTGATGGCCTCCGGACCCATGGTGGTGACGTCACCAAGTGCACTGTTAGTAACAGAATCTTTGTCAGCATATTAACAATATTATGCCCTGGTGAATAAATCACCCCTCAGGGTTCTGTTTACATAATCTCCAAAATACACATTATAAAACAAGAGAAAAATTGGAGTATATTACAATAACAAGTGCATTTTTATTTTGATTTTTTAAAATGCGTGATGCAATAAAGTGGATACAAAGAGGTATGAGGTGCACATCACCTCTATGGTTACAATGGCTCACAAATCCAAAATGCAATTTATTACAAGAAATGCTGGACACATATATATAGTATATAACTAGTACAAAATGCTGACACTGGTTAGTAAAGTGCAAAGTGCATCGTAATTGAATCATATACAGTACTTAGAAAGAACCAGGTTCTATAGCTAGGCTACATAGCATTAGACTATACATACACAAATGAGGTCCAGCAAAGCAAAGTGCAAGTAAATGCGAGGAGAAGGAGAATAACAGTCTACAGGTTGTTCAAAGCATACCTATATAGGAACCATAAAGGGAGAGCAGAGCTCAGAAATAGCGTGGTCCTGTTTGAAATGGCCCCTGTTTCACCAGCATGGTAGCACGGCTTCTTCAGGGAGAAGAGTGTGGATGTAGATGACACCAGCTGTAGCTATTACCGTGCTTTTATAGCGCCAGGGAACCCAGGTGCGGTGTTCGGCACTTCCGGGTTCCGCTGACGTCACGCGCATGCTCAGAATCGTAGCTCAACGTCAGGGGGCGCCCGGCTACAGGGACCGGCGGAGAAACGTTGCGGCCAGGAACGTTCCCGTCTGTCCCAGCCGCCTCTGCCCTGCCGGCTCCAGCCGCCTCTGCCCTCCAGCCTCCTCTGCCCTGGCCTCTGCCCTCCAGCCTCTTCTGCCCTGGCCTCTGCCCTTCATCCTCCTCTGCCTTGGCCTCTGTGTGGCGCCCCACACCGAGTGTATCACAGGAGGGTATTGCAGCCAAGACAGCAGCAGCAATATTCTCTGACCCAGCAGTTAAATGGTTAACTCAGAGATTCATACCCCACATGCATCACTAGTAGAGGGGACCAATCAAGGTCCTGGTGGGCGGAGTGTGGGCTGTAGTGTGTAGGAGAGTTTAGTGCAAAGATTAGTCAGTAAGAGTCTGTTCTGATCTGGACTTGGAGAAGGAGTAACGTAGGAGCGGGGGCTCTGCACCGCTGTGCAGCCCCCGGGCCGTCACCAGTCGGGTGTCTTCACCTGAGGCCTGAACAACCGGGATCGGGCATCATCACACGGGTTCTCAACAACTCCCGTGCCAAACTTACTGCCGGTTTACTGGTACCGAAGCTAGCAGTAGTTCAGCTCTGCTACGCGAACCAGAGGAGTGGAGGAGCAGCTTTACAGGAGCACCCCACCACCCGCCAATTCCAGTCGTCTAACCAGCGGTGTACCCACCAAGGGACCCGAGGCTCCCCAAAACATCCATAACGTACACTTTGGATAGGGCATTGAAGCAGCCTCCCTGTACCTGATCTGGTATTCCTGGGCGACAACGGCAAACAACTTAGATCGAATGGAGGAACACTGTGGATCTCTGAGGGACACCTATCACTGCTGAGTCCACCCGGTCTACTACCCGTTAACTGTATGCCATGTACTGCTTGCTGGTTACAGTAAATCACCCGTAACAGAGACTTACAGTGTCTGTGCTTCCTTATGACTACATCCGTCCGCACACAAGGTAACCGCAGCTGCCGCAGAACATCTTGTGCAGCTCCGGCCTCCGGGGATCATCGCTTAGCCTGTGGGGAGCGTTCCATCTTGCTGCATTCCATCTCTCCGGAGGCCCAGCAGCGTTGGTAAAGTTACCGAATCACTCATAGGTGGCGTCACGACAAATTAACCAATATCTGTTCAAGCCATAACCCTTTTGATCTGTACCACCAGAGCCCCGGGCCTGCCGTGAGTCATCTGCCCTCCAGCCTCCTCTGCCCTGGCCTCTGCCCTCCAGCCTCCTCTGCCCTGGCCTCTGCCCTCCAGCCTCCTCTGCCCTGGCCTCTGCCCTCCAGCCTCCTCTGCCCTGGCCTCTGCCCTCCTCTGCCCTGGCCTCTGCCCTCCAGCCTCCTCTGCCCTGGCCTCTGCCCTCCAGCCTCCTCTGCCATGGTCTCTGCCCTCCAGCCTCCTCTGCCCTGGCCTCTGACCTCCAGCCTCCTCTGCCCTGGCCTCTGCCCTCCAGCCTCCTCTGACTTGGCCTCTGCCCTTCAGCCTCCTCTGCCCTGGCCTCTGCCCTCCAGCCTCCTCTGCCCTGGCCTCTGCACTCCTGCCTCCTCTTCCCTGGCCTCTGCCCTCCAGCCTCCTCTTCCCTGGCCTCTGCCCTCCAGCCTCCTCTGCCCTGGCCTCTGCCCTCCAGTCTCCTCTGCCCTGGCATCTGCCCTGGCCTCTGCCCTCCTCTGCCCTGGCCTCTGCCCTCCAGCCTCCTCTGCCCTGGCCTCTGCCCTCCAGCCTCCTCTGCCCTGGCCTCTGCCCTCCAGCCTCCTCTGCCCTGGCCTCTGCCCTCCTCTGCCCTGGCCTCTGCCCTCCAGCCTCCTCTGCCCTGGCCTCTGCCCTCCAGCCTCCTCTGCCATGGTCTCTGCCCTCCAGCCTCCTCTGCCCTGGCCTCTG
Organism: Allobates femoralis; assembly: GCA_033576535.1. Taxonomy (NCBI): domain Eukaryota; kingdom Metazoa; phylum Chordata; class Amphibia; order Anura; family Aromobatidae; genus Allobates; species Allobates femoralis. The sequence continues at coordinate 17,388,104 of JARQOC010000003.1, forward strand.
ACCTCCAGCCTCCTCTGCCCTGGCCTCTGCCCTCCAGCCTCCTCTGACTTGGCCTCTGCCCTTCAGCCTCCTCTGCCCTGGCCTCTGCCCTCCAGCCTCCTCTGCCCTGGCCTCTGCCCTCCTGCCTCCTCTTCCCTGGCCTCTGCCCTCCAGCCTCCTCTTCCCTGGCCTCTGCCCTCCAGCCTCCTCTGCCCTGGCCTCTGCCCTCCAGTCTCCTCTGCCCTGGCATCTGCCCTGGCCTCTGCCCTCCTCTGCCCTGGCCTCTGTCCTCCAGCCTTCTCTGCCCTGGCCCTGCCCTCCAGCCTCCTCTGCCCTGGCCTCTGCCCTGGCCTCTGCCCTCCTCTGCCCTTGCCTCTGCCCTCCAGCCTCCTCCGCCATGGCCTCTGCCCTCCAGCTTCCTCTGCCCTGGTCTCTGCCCTCCAGCCTCCTCTGCCCTGCCCTCTGCCCTCTAGCCTTCTCTGCCCTGGCCTCTGCCCTCCAGCCTCCACTCTCCTCTGCCCTGGCCTCTGCCCTCCAGCCTCCGCTCTCCTCTGCCCTGGCCTCTGCCCTCCAGCCTCCGCTCTCCTCTGCCCTGGCCTCTGCCCTCCAGCCTCCGCTCTCCTCTGCCCTGGCCTCTGCCCTCCTGTCTCCGCTCTCCCCTGCCCTGGCCTCGCTCTCCAGCCTGCGCTGACCACTCTGCCTACGCCGCTGCGCTGACCACTCTGCCCACGCCGCTGCGCTGACCACTCTGCCCACGCCGCTGACCAATCTCACCGCACTCACTGCTAACCGCTGAGCCACCGCACTCACTGCTAACCGCTGAGCCACCGCACTCACTGCTAACCGCTGAGCCACCGCACTCACTGCTAACCGCTGAGCCGCCGCACTCACTGCTAACAGCTGAGCCACCGCACTCACTGCTAACCGCTGAGCCACCGCACTCACTGCTAACCGCTGAGCCACCGCACTCACTGCTAACCGCTGAGCCACCGCACTCACTGCTAACAGCTGAGCCACCGCACTCACTGCTAACCGCTGAGCCACCGCACTCACTGCTAACCGCTGAGCCACCGCACTCACTGCTAACCGCTGAGCCACCGCACGCAGTGCTAACCGCTGAGCCACCACACAGTGCTAACCGCTGAGCCACCGCGCAGTGCTAACCGCTGAGCCACCGTATACTGTGCTACCCACAGAGCCGCCTGTATACACACAATTCATTTCACCGCACTCCCGTAACTATTAGTAAATAAACTATATATAGATTCTAGACTACCCGATTCTTTAGAATCGGGCTGCCATCTAGTCAATGTATAAAAGTACAATACAATAGATAAAACAAAAAAAAAATAAGGGTGACCCTGCTCAAGAGCTTACAATCTACAACGAGATAGGGGTTATACAAAGTACAGGGGCTTATTACACTGATGGTCCAGGCATCTCGAGGAAATGGGGGATAGAAATAAAGTTACATGAATGGTCACCAGACATCTGTGTGGACCTTTTGGGTTTGGTGGAATTTGAAGAAAAGTTATGTAGAGAGAGATAGTAAATGGGCTATGTACAGTACAAAGGAATTTTGTTAGGGAGCATGATAGGCCGCCTTAAAAAAATGTGTTTTTAGTGAGAGTCTGAAGCTATGCGAGTTGTGGATGGTCCTGATTTCTTGGGATAGAGCATTCCAGAGAATTGGTGCGGCTCGGGAGAAGACTTGGAGCCGGGAGTAGGACGATCGGATTAGTGCAGATGTTAGTCGAAGGTCATTTGTAGAACGTAGAGAATTGGTGGGGTGATAGACAGAAATGAGGGAGGAGATTTAGGGTGGTGCTGCATTGTGAAGAGCTTTGAGGGTGAGAACAAGCAATTTGAACTTTATCCTGCAGTGTATAGGCAGCCAATGCAATGACTGGCACAGAGCGGAGGCATCTGTGTAATGATTGGCCAGGTAGGTGATCCTGGCTGCGGCATTAAGGATGGACTGTAGAGGGGAAAGTTTAGAGAGGGGGAGGCCAATTAATAGAGAATTACAATAATCAAGGCGGGAGTGGATTAGGGCCACGGTGAGGGTTTTAGTTGTTTCCATGGTGAGAAAGGGGCGGACTCTAGAGATGTTCGTCAAGTGTAAGCGACAAGATGCACGAGAGATTGTATGTAGGAGGCGAAGGAGAGATCGGTGTCAAACGTGACACCCAGACAGCGAGCCTGCTGCCTAGGAGTTATCGTGGTACCGCACACTGAGAGAGATGTCAGATTTAGGGAGGTTAGTGGAGGGCGGGAGCAAAAGAAGTTCTGTATTGGAGAGGTTGAGTTTTAAATAGAGAGCAGACATGATGTTGGAAACAGCAGCTAGACAGTCATTGGTGTTCTTTAACACCACAGGGGTAAGGTTAGGAGCTGAAGTGTATAATTGTGAGTCGTCAGCATAGAGATGGTACTGGAAGCCAAATCTGCTGATGGTGTGTCCAATCGGGGCTGGGTAGCGAGAGAAGAGAAGAGGTCCAAGGACTGAACCCTGAGGAACCCCAATAGTGAGAGGAAGAGGGGGGAAGTAGAGCAAAGCAAATGATACACTAAAAGAGTCGGTCAGAAAGATAGGAAGAGAGCCAGGAGAGAGCCATGTCCTTTATACCAATGGAGTGCAACATAAAGATTCAGAGATGGTGGTCAACAGTGTCAAAAGCTGCAGAGAGATCTAGAAGAATAAGCAGAGAGTGGTCACCATTACATTTTGCTGTCAGTAGGTCATTGATCACTTTGATGAGGGCAGTTTCTGTAGAGTGAAGGGGGCAGATGCCAGACTGTAATGGATCTAGAAGAGAGTGAGCGGAGAGGTAACGGGTGAGGCGGAAGTAGACCAGGTGCTCCAGGAGTTTAGAGATGAAGGGGAGGTTGGAGACTGGTCTGTAGTTATTTGTGCAGGATGGGTCGAGAGAAGCTTTCTTTAATAATGGAGTAATGATCGAGTATTTGAAGGAGGAGGGGAAGATGCCAGAAGAGAGGGAGAGGTTGAAGATTTTGATTAGGTGAGTGGTGACGACCGGACGAAGAGACTGGAGTAGGTATGAGGGGATGGGGTCAGTGGTGCATGCAGTGGTACGAGAAGAAGAGAGGAGCCTGGCAACCTCTTCTTCTGTAACTGGGTCAAATGTGGAGAGTGAGCTGGAGAAGATGTGGGCAAGAATGGGAGTGTCAGCTCTTGGAGGCTGGGAGCTTATTTCCTGGTGGATGTTGTCTATTTTCTCCATAAAGTAAGAGGCCAGATCATCAGCACAGAGGTCGGTGATGGGGGCCTGCACTTTAGGACTGAGGAGAGAGTGAACGGTGTCAAAGAGTTTTTTGGATTGTTAGATAGTGAAATCAGGGTGGTGAAGTAGGATTGTTTGGCAAGGTGAAGGGCGGTTTTTAGTATGAATTTATAATGGATAAAGTCTTCTGGTTAGCGAGGTTACCTCCATCTCCATAGGCGTTCAGGACTTCTAGAGCATCACTGGAGAAATCGAGTTTGTGATGTGAGCCAGGGCTGTTTTGTTCTATTTTTGGAGGTTCTGAGGGTGAGAGGCACTACTTGGTCCAGGGTGCTTCTGAGAGTGTTATTATAGTGATTTACTGCCAGATCTGGCCAGGAGAATGAGGAGATTGGGGACAGTGATGAGATGAGGGAGTCTGTGAGTGCATGAGGGTTAATGACCCATAGATTTCTGGATGTTTGATAGGTAGGGGTGGGCTCTGGTGAGTGAGGGTTAGTAAGTGAGAAGGCGAGAATGTTGTGGTCGGAAAGAAGAGGTGAGTTATCTAAGGAGGAGGCAGAGCAGAGCCGGGTAAAGATCAGGTCAAGGGTGTTGCCACCCTTGTGTGTCTCTGAGGTTGAGAGCTGTGAGAGGCCAAGTGACGTGGTTAGAGATAGGAGCTGGAATGCAGATGGGGAGGTGGGGCTGCTTATGGGGATGTTAAAGTCTCCCAGAATGAGGGTTGGTAATTGTGAGGACATGAAGTGTATCAACCATTCGGAGAAATGGTCGAGGATCTGAGTAGGTGACCCTGGGGGGCGGTATACCACCACTACTCTGGGGAGGAGGGGATGGAATAGCCTAATGGTGTGAACCTCAAAAAAGTGGAATGAGATTGATGGGGCTGGAGGGATGACCTGGAAAGTACATTGTGGGGACAGGAGTAAGCCAACTCCACCACCATGTCTATTCCCAGGTCTCGGGGAATGAGAGAAATGTAAGCCGCCATAAGAAATGGCAGCAGGGAAACAGTGTCTGAATCCTGGATCCAGGTCAACTGATGCTACTTTTGTGGTGTCTAACCCTAATTTTTTTTTAAATGTGGAGATTCTTATTGGAATCTTCTTGAGTGTTTCCTGAATTTACCAGGGCATTCTGAGCACCATGCATACCCTGTTACTCATCCCCTGTTCCTGATCAATGTTGAAGATTGAAATGCTGAGCCATTGTGTGATGTTAAAAATGTTAATTCTGTAGAATAGATGACACTTTTCCTTGGGTCTGCCCTAATTTGAGCTGTGTTTGAAGCTTTTGGGCCCCCCTAAAGGTGTTTTTTATGCCTTTGATTTTGCCTGTCATTAAATTGAATGGCGTTCTTGAGATCTGTTGTACCGTTTGCCAAACGTTTTGAGAAACTTCTGGAAGTTCAGCAAACCGAATCGAGCTGAACTTTAATAAAACAATATCCAAGGACGTAGAAAGACTCTTAAAACGTGGTCTGAACTTTTGTATGGAGGAAAAGTTCGATTATATGGACTTCCGGGTCGATCTGTTTAAAGCCATCAGAAAAATTCATCTCTATAAGTACTATGAATGCCAAAAGAGTTCCCGTGGTAGTGTAATAAATGATAATGTGTGTGCAGCAAATCCTGTACGTGTGGGGTCCTTAGGGTTCTTTGCTGGTGATAACTCTTTAAGTGATGTGAGAAGTGAGGTCACGGATCTATTAGATCTTGACCCGGCTTGGTTTGATGATTTAATGGAGGAAGAGGAGATAAATACTGTTTTTAAGGGAGGAGTTAAGTCCACCTTCTACCCACCCACCTCCCCGGGTAATAATGTTGACTTATTCGGTGAGATGGTCTGTAAAGAGGTGAAAGCTCTAATTTATCCAGAACCAAAAAAGAACTTATCAGCAGGAGAAAGGTCAGCCCTAGCTGAAATAAAAAGCTGGGATGATGTGTTGGTTAAAAGAGCAGACAAAGGAGGGGGAGTAGTTTTATGGGATAAACTTGACTATAAAATAGAATTATTGAGACAGTTAAACGTCAAAACAACTTATGAAGAACTAAATTCTGACCCCACCTTTAGGTATAACTCTGAGCTCAAAAACCTCCTACGTAACCAGGTCGATAAAGGTAACATAACACAGAAGCAGGCGGAGAAATTGTATATTGAATACCCTAGAAAACCATATATCTATGCATTACCTAAGGTACATAAAAGGCTAGTGAACCCCCCAGGACGACCTATTGTGTCCGGTGTGGGCTCACTGACTGAGCCCTTGTCTAAGTATTGTGAATGGCTATTGAGACCATTATTGAAAAAGGTCCCCTCTTATGTGAAAGATTCGACACAGTTCATAACCATTCTTGACCAAATAGAATGGCAGGAGAACTACAGACTGGCCTCCATAGACGTGGAGAGCTTGTATACAAGAATTCCTCAAAACTTGGCAATCTCCACCGTTGAGAGTATACTGAGAGTCAATGGACAGAGTGAAGGTTTAATTTCCTTCATTATTGAGTCCTTGACCTTTGTATTAACCCACAATGCTTTTTCGTTCGATGGTAAATGGTATAGGCAAATTGAAGGTACTGCCATGGGGACGTCAGTCTCATGTACACTAGCCAATTTATTCTTGGCCCATTTTGAAGACAAGGTCATATATGCGTCCACTAATCCTTTTCTGAAGCATATTAAATTGTATGCTAGATATGTGGACGATGTGTTCTTGGTATGGGATGGAACTGAATCAGATTTTTCGAAATTTGTACAATTTCTTAATGATAACAACACATACAATATGCTATTTACTTCTATATTTGGAGATCAGGAACTGGAGTTTCTAGACATTAAAATACAGATTGAGGGTAATTCTATTATTAGATCCCTGTACAGGAAACCTACTAGCACGAACTCACTATTACATTTTAATAGTGCCCATCCATACCATACAAAAAGGAGTTTGCCCTACAGTCAATTTTTGAGGGTACAACGCACAAACAATAATCCCTCCATTTGTGAAAAACAATTTGCTGATCTAGAGGATAGATTCATAAATAGGGGATACCCCAAAAAAGTTGTACAGGAGGCTCGATGTAGATTGAACATGAAACCCTCATGTAGAAGTAAGATTCATGAAAAAGAACAACAAGGAACTGTAAATAAGAGGTTTGTGTTCACATTTAAGTCGGGCCCCATGTACAACACCATTGCAAGGGCAATTAGAAAATGTTGGCCCATTGTAATAGGGATAAAGACCTGAATAAGAAAAATATAGGCCCTCCCCTAGTTACTTATCGGAGAAGCAATAATCTTGGGGACCTCTTGATAAAGAATCGAATGGATCAGAAGAAAAAAGGTACCTGGCTAGAAGATTCTCGCCCTAAAGGTAACCATCGTTGTAGAAACTGCAATTTTTGCAAATTCCACAATACTAACAATCCCATTAGAGTTGGAGGTGAACAACATTTGGTTAAATCATACATTAGTTGTAAAACCAAGTGGTTAGTGTATGTTGTATGGTGCACTTGTAATCGCTTCTATATTGGTAAGACCATAAGAGAATTGTATATACGATTTAGGGAACATCGTAACTCAATAAGAACTGGAGTTGGAAGTTCTAGATTGATTCAGCACGTGCGAGATGCCCATGATGGGAATGCAGACGTGCTGAGTTTTGCAGGCATCGAGCAGGTAATGCCGTCCTCAGATGGAGGAGATCTACATAAAAGACTTTTACGTCTAGAGAGTAGATGGATTACGGTTACTGATGCCTGTGGGGTTTTAGGATTAAATGAAAGAAATGATCTGTTTCCCTATTTAGGTTAATGTGATCCTTGGTTAATAATTATTCCCATCTAGATAGAGATACCACTCCATGAAGTTAATTAACTTTGCATTTATTGCATTTTATCTAGTTTTAGATCCCACTACTTCTGTTTCTTGAAAAAACCTTATCGTAGATATTCTCTTATTGTAGGTTCGATCATTATTTTTATAGCCTATATATATGATAGAGTCTTGCCATACATGTATTTTCATGGATGGGTTGTTCGTGCTATGCATGTTTTTACTCCTATTTCCTTTATTCTCCTTCTACGTGTCTCCCTCCTTCCTTCTTCCTTTTTTCCTCTGTTTCTAATAACAGCATATAAGGTAATGGACCTATATTGGGATATATACGGTACTCCTTTTGTTCTTTGACCAACTTCTACTCCTTCGATAATTGTCTTTGATACTAAATTATAGTTATCATTTAATAGTAATGTTTTAAAGATTTCTTAAAGTGCCACATTGTTGTATAATGTTGAAATTGTTTTTATGAAAATTTCCTTGTCTCACATATAGAGCACTGTAATTATACTGTGTGCTGGCGTGGGCGGACTCGTCCGAGGTTTATTTAACTCGGACGTGACGTCAGACGCCAGACTAGTTTGGTCCGTGGAAGCAGCGAGTCGCGCTGCGAAACGGCAAGCCGTCACCAAGTCTCTGCACTCCCTCCCTCCCTTGCTTGTCTCCCGTGTCTAACTCGCATGGAATAAAGACTTGAAGATTACTCGAATAGTGGTGAGTTGCCGTGTCATTTTCTCTTAATGTCATAGCGATTTGGACTGTCCTCGTTATTACACGAGCACCGCCACTGCGAGTCGCTCACTCCCTCGGACGTAGTGCATAGCACCGCCGTGGCGAGTCGCTCACTCTCTCGGATGTAGTGCATGAAGGAACGGATTGACAGTGCCTCGCTATATCTCTTTACTACTGTCTGAACTTTAAAAGGTTTTCCTCATTTGTAGTAATGAGCTATTCATATGAACAATGGACAAGGTATAAAGCCTGTAAATGTGTAATAAGTAGACTGTGCCGAGATAAAAGTGACACCATCGACAAGAGAAGCCAGCTAAAATTAAAAAAATATGCACAATATATTCTCAATGAATGGATAAATAAACAAAACTATGGTTCTTATTGTCTCGATGTTAACTTTATCATTATTTTTTGTGTTTCTTGTGTTTCTGAATTTCATTTTTATATTTTGATAAACCACTGTTTTACAGATGTGTATAATAGAGCGAAATGTGGAGGCAACCCTGACACACCAGACTTACAAAAGAACTGAGGCAGGCTTCAAGGGCTACTAAGCGAAGATGGAAGAGATCCCCCTCCAACGAACATTACAAACATAGTTCTATAACAATTTCAAGTCCGCACTAACTGCTGAAAAATATACCTACTTCTCATCCCTCATATCCTCCCTGGCGATTAACCTTAAACAGCTCTCAATTCTCTCCTCCATCCCCCAGCACATCTTCCCTCACCTCTCATCTCAGCTGAAGACTTTGCCTCATTCTTCAAGCTGACGTTTAACAATTTGAAAGCTTTGGCCTAACGTCCCCAAAGCCTCTCCCCATAACTACTCGCCCTCTTCCTCCAAACCCAACATCTCTATATATAATAGGGAGTTTGGGATTCGGGCACTGTAGCCAATTCCCAAGCTCCTTTGCGGCACCGCGAGCCGCAGGCGCACTACAGTTAAAAAAAAAAAAAATATGCTCACCTCTCCCCGAGCCCCCGCTGTCTCCCGCCGTCTTCCTGCAGGCTCCCGGTGGCTCCTGCTGGCTCCCGTCTTTGCAGAGGTCTTCTACTGCACTACAGGACCTGCGGTGATGTCACAGTCACGTGACACCAGGTTACTCCATGGTAACCTGGTGTCACGTGACTGTGACATCACCACAGGTCCTGTACTGCAGTAGAAGACCTCTGCAGAGACTAGAAGCATGTGGGAGCCACCGGGAGCCTGCAGGGGCTCGAGGAGAGGTGAGGATAATTTATTTTTTTTTAACCCCTGCATTCCTCTATACTCTACCGCAGACACCCCTGTATACTCTGCTCCCCCCGCACAGACCCCTGTATACTCTGCTCCCCCCGCACAGACCCCTGCATACTCTGCTCCCCCCGCACAGACCGCTGTATACTCTGCTCCCCCCACACGGCCCCCTGTATACCCCTGTATACTCTGCTCCCCCCGCACAGACCACTGTATACTCTGCTCCCCCCGCACACACCCCTGTATACTCTGCTCCTCCCGCACGGCCACCTATATACTTTGCTTCCCCCGCACGGCCCCCTGTATACTCTGCTCCCCCCGCACGGCCCCCTGTATACTCTGCTCCCCCCGCACGGTCCCCTGTATTCTCTGCTCCCCCCGCATGGCCCCCTGTATACTCTGTCCCCCCGCACGGCCCCCTGTATACTCTGCTCCCCCTGCACACACCCCTTTATACTCTGCTCCCCCCGCACACACCCCTGTATACTCTGCTCCCCCGCACAGCCCCCTGTATACTCTGCTCCCCCCGCACGGCCCCCTGAATACTCTGCTCCCCCCACACAGACCCCTGTATACTCTGCCCTCCCCGCACACACCCCTGTATACTCTGCACCTCCCGCACACACCCCTGTAAACTCTGCTCCCCCCGCACACACCCCTGTAAACTCTGCTCCCCCCGCACAGACCCCTGTATACTCTGCTCCCCCCGCACAGACCCCTGTATACTCTGCTGCCCCCGCACGACCCCCTGTATACTCTGCTCCCCCCACACGGCCCCCTGTATACCCCTGTATACTCTGCTCCCCCTGCACAGACCCCTGTATACTCTGCTCCCCCCGCACACACCCCTGTATACTCTGCTTTCCCCCCGCATGACCCCCTGTATACTTTGCTTCCCCCGCACGGCCCCCTGTATACTCTGCTCCCCCCGCACGGCCCCTGTATACTCTGCTCCCCCCGCACGGTCCCCTGTATTCTCTGCTCCCCCCGCACCGGCCCCCTGTATACTCTGCTACCCCCGCACGGCCCCCTGTATACTCTGCTCCCCCCGCACACACCCCTTTATACTCTGCTCCCCCCGCACACACCCCTGTATACTCTGCTCCCCCGCACAGCCCCCTGTATACTTTGCTCCCCCCGCACGGCCCCCTGTATACTCTGCTCCCCCCACACAGACCCCTGTATACTCTGCCCTCCCCGCACAGACCCCTGTATACTCTGCTCCCCCCCGCACACACCCCTGTAAACTCTGCTCTCCCCGCCCCACACCCCTGTATACTCTGCTCCCCCCGCACACACCCCTGTATACTCTGCTCCCCCCGCACACACACCCTGTATACTCTGCTCCCCCCGCACAGACCCCTGTATACTCTGCTCCCCCCGCATAGACCCCTGTATACTCTGCTCCCCCGCACAGACCCCTGTATACTCTGCCCTCCCCGCACAGACCCCTGTATACTCTGCTCCCCCGCACACACCACTGTATACTCTGCTCCCTCTGCACACACCCCTGTATACTCTGCTCCCCCGCACAGACCGCTGTATACTCTGCTCTCCCCGCACAGACCCCTGTATACTCTGCTCCCCCCGCACACACCCCTGTATACTCTGCTCCCCCCGCACACACCCCTGTATACTCTGCTCCCCCCGCATAGACCCCTGTATACTCTGCTCCCCCCGCACAGACCCCTGTATACTCTGCTCCCCCGCACACACCCCTGTATACTCTGCTGCCCCCGCACAGACCCCTGTATACTCTGCTCCCCACGAACAGACCCCTGTATACTCTGCTCCCCCCGCACACACCCCTCTATACCCCTGTATACTCTGCTCCCCCCGCACACACCCCTGTATACTCTGCTCCCCCACACAGCCACCTGTATACTCTGCTCCCCCCGCACGGCGTCCTGTATACTCTGCTCCCCCACACAGACCACTGTATACTCTGCCCTCCCCGCACAGACCCCTGTATACTCTGCTCACCCCGAACACACCCCTGTATACTCTGCTCCCCCCGTACAGACCCCTGTACACTCTGCTGCCCCCCGCACAGACCCCTGTATACTCTTCTCCCCCCGCACACACGCCTGTATACTCTGCTGCCCCAGCACAGACCCCTGTATACTCTGCTCCCCCCCACACACCCCTCTATAACCCTGTATACTCTGCTCCCCCTGCACAGACCCCTGTATACTCTGCTCTCCCCGCACAGATTCCTGTATACTCTGCTCCCCCCGCACACACCCCTGTATACTCTGCTCCCCCCGCACACACCTCTGTATAGTCTGCTCCCCCCCCACACACCCCTGTATACTCTGCTCCCCCCGCACAGACCCCTGTATACTCTGCTTTCCCCGCACAGACCCCTGTATACTCTGCTGCCCCCGCACACACCCCTGTATACTCTGCTCCCCCCGCACACACCCCTGTATACTCTGCTCCCCCCGCACACACCCCTGTATACTCTGCTCCCCCCGCACGGCCCCCTGTATACTCTGCTCCCCCCGCACGGCCCCCTGTATACTCTGCTCCCCCTGCACGGCCCCCTGTATACTCTGCTCCCCCCGCACGGCACCCTGTATACTCTGCTCCCTCCGCACACACCCTTGTATACTCTGCTCCCCTCGCACACACCCCTGTATACTCTGCTCCCCCGCACGGCCCCCTGTATACTCTGCTCCCCCCCACTGTTCCCTGTATACTCTGCTCCCCCACAACGGCCCCCTGTATACTCTGCTTCCCCCGCACTGACCCCTGTATACTCTGCTCCCCCCGCATAGACTCCTGTATACTCTGCTCCCCCCGCACACACCCCTGTATACTCTGCTCCCCCCACACACACCTGTATACTCTGCTCCCCCCTGCACAGACCCTGATACTCTGCTCCACCCGCAAACACCCCTGTATACCTGCTTCCCCGCACACACACCCTGTATACCCTGCTATCCCCGCAAACACCCCTGTATACTCTGCTCCCCCGCACAGAACCCTGTATACTCTGCTCCCCCCGCACAGACCCCTGTATACTCTGCTCCCCCCGCACACACCCTGTATAACCCTTATACTCTGCTCCCCCCGCACAGACCCCTGTATACTCTGCTCTACCCGCACACACCCCTGTATACTCTGCTCCCCCGCACACACCCCTGTATACTCTGCTATCCCCGCCACACACCCTGTATACTCTGCTCCCCCCGTTGACACCCCTGTATACTCTGCTCCCCCCGCACACACCCATGTATACTCTGCTCCCCTGCGGTCACGTGACTGTGACATCACCACAGGTCCTGTACTGCAGTAGAAGACCTCTGCAAAGACCGTGAGCCTGCGGGAGCCACCGGGAGCGACCGGGAGCCTGCAGGAAGACGGCGGGGGCTCGGGGAGAGGTGAGCATAATTTTTTTTTTCTTTAACCCATGCATTCCTCTATACTCTGCCGCACACACCCCTGTATACTCTGCTCCCCCAGCACAGACCCCTGTATACTCTGCTCCCCCCGCACACACCACTGTATACTCTGCTCCCCCGCACGGCCCCCTTGTATTCTCTGCTCCCCCTGCACAGATCCTTGTATACTCTGCTCCCCCCGCACAGACCCCTGTATACTCTGCTCCCCCCCGCACACACCCCTGTATACTCTGCTCCGCCCGCACAGACCCCTGTATACTCTGCTCCCCCCGCACTCACCCCTGTATACTCTGATCCCCCCGCACGGCCCCCTGTATACTCTGCTCCCCCCGCACACACTCCTGTATACTCTGCTCCCCCCGCACACACCCCTGTATACTCTGCTCCCCCCGCACAGACCCCTGTATACTCTGCTCCCCCCGCACAGACCCCTGTATACTCTGCTCCCCCCGCACACACCCCTGTATACTCTGATCCCCCCGCACGGCCCCCTGTATACTCTGCTCCCCCCCGCACACACCCCTGTATACTCTGCTCCCCTGCGGTCACGTGACTGTGACATCACTACAGGTCCTGTACTGCAGTAGAAGACCTCTGCAGAGAAATGGAGCCTGCGGGAGCCACCGGGAGCCACCGGGAGCCACCGGGAGCCTGCAGGAAGACGGCGGGGGCTCGGGGAGAGGTGAGCATAATTTTTTTTTTCTTTAACCCCTGCATTCCTCTATACTCTGCCGCACACACCCCTGTATACTCTGCTCCCCCCGCACAGACCCCTGTATACTCTGCTCCCCCCGCACACACCCCTGTATACTCTGATCCCCCCGCACGGCCTCCTGTATACTCTGCTCCCCCCGCACACACTCCTGTATACTCTGCTCCCCCCGCACACACCCCTGTATTCTCTGCTCCCCCCGCACACACTCCTGTATACTCTGCTCCCCCCGCACACACCCCTGTATACTCTGCTCCCACCGCACAGACCCCCTGTGGACTCTGCTCCCCCCGCACAGACCCCTGTATACTCTGCTCCCCCCGCACAGACCCCTGTATACCACTGTATACTCTGCTCCCTCCGCACAGACCCCTGTATACTCTGCTCCCCCCACACAGACCCCTGTATACTCTGCTCCTCCCGCACGGCCCCCTGTATGCTCTGCTCCCCCCACACAGACCAATATATATATTCTGCCCTCCCCGCACAGACCCCTGTATACTCTGCTCCCCCCGCACACACCCCTGTAAACTCTGCTCCCCCCGCACACACCCCTGTATATTCTGCTCCCCCCGCACACGCCCCTATATACCCTTATATACTCTGCTCCCCCCGCACAGACCGCTGTATTCTCTGCTCTCCCCGCACACACCCCTGAATACTCTGCTCCCCCCGCACACACCCCTGTAAACTCTGCTCCCCCCGCACAGACCCCTGTATACTCTGCTCCCCCCGCACAGACCCCTGTATACTCTGCTCCCCCCGCACACACCCCTGTATACTCTGCTGCCCCCGCACAGACCCCTGTATAATCTGCTCCCCCCGCACACACCCCTCTATACCCCTGTATACTCTGCTCCCCCCGCACAGGCCCTTGTATACTCTGCTCCCCCCGCACACACCCCTGTATACCACTGTATACTCTGCTCCCTCCGCACAGACCCCTGTATACTCTGCTCCCCCCGCACACACCCCTGTATACTCTGTTCCCCCCGCACGACCCCCTGTATACTCTGCTCCCCCCGCACGGCCCCCTGTATACTCTGCTCCCCACGCACGGCCCCCTGTATACTCTGCTCCCCCCGCACGGCCCCCTGTTTACTCTGCTCCCTCTGCACACACCCCTGTATACTCTGCTCCCCCCGCACACACCCCTGTAAACTCTGCTCCCCAGCACTGCCACCTGTATACTCTGCTCCCCCGCACGGCCACCTGTATACTCTGCTCCCACCGTAAGGCCCCCTGTATACTCTGCTTCCCCCGCACGGCCCCCTGTATACTCTGCTCCCCCCGCACACACCTCTGTATACTCTGCTGCCCCGCACAGACCGCTGTATACTCTGCTCACCCCGCACACACCCCTCTATACCCCTGTATACGTTGCTCCCCCCGCACAGACCCCTGTATACTCTGCTCTCCCCTCACAGACCCCTGTATACTCTGCTGCCCCCGCACACACCCCTGTATACTCTGCTCCCCCCGCACACACCGCTGTATACTCTGCTCCCCCCGCACACACCCCTGTATACTCTGCTACCCCCTCACTGCCCCCTGTATACTCTGCTCCCCCCGCACGGCCCCCTGTATACTCTTCTCCCTCCGCACACACCCCTGTATACTCTGCTCCCTCCGCACACACCCCTGTATACTCTGCTCCCTCCGCACACACCCCTGTATACTCTGCTCCCCCGCACGGCCCCCTGTATACTCTTCTCCCCCCGCACGGCCCCCTGTATACTTTGCTTCCCCCGCACGGCCCCCTGTATACTCTGCTTCCCCCGCACGGCCCCCTGTATACTCTGCTCCCCCCGCATTGACCCCTGTATACTCTGCACCCCCCGCATAGACTCCTGTATACTCTGCTCCCCCCGCACATACCCCTGTATACTCTGCTCCCCCGCACACACCCCTGTATACTCTGCTGCCCCTGCACAGACCCCTGTATACTCTGCTCCCCCCGCACACACCCCTCTATACCCCTGTATACTTTGCTCCCCCCGCACACACCCCTGTATACTCTGCTCCCCCCCGCACACACCCCTGTATACTGTGCTCCCCCCGCACACACCCCTGTATACTCTGCTCCTCCCACACAGACGCCTGTATACTCTGCTCCTCCCGCACACACCCCTGTATAACCCTGTATACACTGCACCCCCCGCACACACCCCTGTATACTCTGCTCCCCCCGTAGACACCCCTGTATACTCTGCTCCCCCCGCACACACCCCTGTATACTCTGTTCCCCTGGGGTCACGTGACTGTGACATCACCACAGGTCCTGTACTACAGAAGAAGACCTCTGCAGAGACCGGGAGCCTGCGGGAGCCACCGGGAGCGACCGGGAGCCTGCAGGAAGACGGCGGGGGCTCGGGGAGAGGTGAGCATAATTTTTTTTTTTCTTTAACCCATGCATTCCTCTATACTCTGCCGCACACACCCCTGTATACTCTGCTCCCCCCGCACAGACCCCTGTATACCCTGCTCCCCCCACACACACCCCTGTATACTCTGCTCCCCCGCACGGCCCCCTGTATTCTCTGCTCCCCCCGCACACACTCCTGTATACTCTGCTCCCCCCGCACACACCCCTGTATACTCTGCTCCCCCCGCACACACCCCTGTATACTTGCTCCCCCCACACACACACCCTGTATACTCTGCTCCCCCCGCACAGACCCTTGTATACTCTGCTCCCCCCGCACAGACCCCTGTAAACTCTGCTCCCCCCGCACACACCCCTGTATACCCCTGTATACACTGCTCCCCCCGCACAAACCCCTGTACACTCTGCTCCCCCCGCAGACACCCCTGTATACTCTGCTCCCCCCCGCACACACCCCTGTATACTCTGCTCCCCTGCGGTCACGTGACTGTGACATCACTACAGGTCCTGTACTGCAGTAGAAGACCTCTGCAGAGACAGGGAGCCTGCGGGAGCCTGCAGGAAGACGTCGGGGGCTCGGGGAGAGGTGAGCATAATTTTTTTTTTCTTTAACCCCTGCATTCCTCTATACTCTGCCGCACACACCCCTGTATACTCTGCTCCCCCAGCACAGACCCCTGTATACTCTGCTCCCCCCGCACGGCCCCCTGTATACACTGCTCCCGCCGCACACACTCCTGTATACTCTGCTCCACCCGCACACACCCCTGTATACTCTGCTCCCCCCGCACAGACCCCTGTATACTCTGCTCCCCCCGCACACACCCCTGTATACCCCTGTATACACTGTTCCCCCCGCACAAACCCCTGTATACTCTGCTCCCCCCGCAGACACGCCTGTATACTCTGCTCCCCCCCGCACACACCCCTGTATACTCTACTCCCCTGCGGTCACGTGACTGTGACATCACTACAGGTCCTGTACTGCAGTAGAAGACCTCTGCAGAGAAAGGGAGCCTGCGGGAGCCACGGGGAGCCTGCGGGAGCCTGCAGGAAGACCGCGGGGCTCGGGAGAGTGTGACATAATTTTTTTTTTTCTTTAACCCCTGCATTCCTCTATCTCGCCGCACACACCCCTGTATACTCTGCTCCCCCCGCACAGACCCCTGTATATCTGCTCCCCCCGCACAGACCCCTGTATACTCTGCTCCCCCCGCACAGACCCCTGTATACCACTGTATACTCTGCTCCCCGCACAGACCCCTGTATACTCTGCTCCCCCCACACAGACCCCTGTATACTCTGCTCCCACCGCACGGCCCCCTGTATACTCTGCTCCCCCCCCCCCCCCCGCACAGACCCCTATATACTCTGCCCTCCCCGCTCAGACCCCTGTATACTCTGCTCCCCTGCACACACCCCTGTAAACTCTGCTCCCCCCGCACACACCCCTGTATACTCTGCTCCCCCCGCACACGCCCCTGTATACCCCTGTATACTCTGCTCCCCCCGCACAGACCGCTGTATACTCTGCTCTCCCCGCACACACCCCTGTATACTCTGCTCCCCCGCACACACCCCTGTATACTCTGCTCCCCCCGCACACACCCCTGTATACTTTGCTCCCCCCGCACACACCCCTGTATACTCTGCTCCCCCCGCACAGACCCCTGTATACTCTGCTCCCCCCGCACAGACCCCTGTATACTCTGCTCCCCCCGCACGGACCCCTGTATACTCTGCTCCCCCCGCACCGCCCCCTGTATACTCTGCTCCCCCTGTACGGCCCCCTGTATACTCTGCTCCCCCCGCACGGCCCCCTGTATACTCTGCTCCCCCCCACACACCCTGTATACTCTGCTCCCCCTGCAAGGCCCCCTGTATACTCTGCTCCCACGCACAGACCCCTGTATACTCTGCTCCCCCCCGCACGGACCCCTGTATACTCTGCTCCCCCCGCACGACCCCCTGTATACTCTGCTCCCCCTGCACGGCCCCCTGTATACTCTGCTCCCCCCGCACGCCCCCTGTATACTCTGCTCCCCCCACACACCCCTGTATACTCTGCTCCCCCTGCAAGGCCCCCTGTATACTCTGCTTCCCCCGCACGGCCCTCTGTATACTCTGCTCCCCCCGCACAGCCCCCTGTATACTCTGCTCCCCCCACACGGCCCCCTGTATACTCTGCTACCCCCGCACACACCCCTGTATACTCTGCTCCCCCCGCACACACCCCTGTATACTCTGCTCCCCCCGCACACACCCCTGTATACTCTCCTCTCCCGCACGCTCCCCTGTATACTCTGCTTCCCCAGCACGGCCACCTGTATACTCTACTCCCCCCGCACGGCCCCCTGTATACTCTGCTTCCCCCGCACGGGCCCCCTCTATACTCTGCTCCCCCCGCACAGACCCCTGTATACTCTGCTCCCCCCGCATAGACCCCTGTATACTCTGCTCCCCCGCACACACCCCTGTATACTCTTCTCCCCCCGCACACACCCCTGTATACTCTGCTCCCCCCGCACACACCCCTGTATACTCTGCTCCACCCGCACACACACCCTGTATACTCTGCTCCCCCCGCACAGACCCCTGTATACTCTGCTCGCCCCGCACAGACCCCTGTATACTCTGCTCCCCCCTGTATACTCTGCTCCCCCGCACGGCCCCTGTATACTCTGCTCCCCCGCACACACACCCTGTATACTCTGCTCCCCCCGCACGGCCCCCTGTATACTCTGCTCCCCCCGCACACACCCCTGTATACTGTGCTCCCCCCGCACACACCCTGTATACTCTGCTCCTCCCGCACAGACGCCTGTATACTCTGCTCCTCCCGCACACACCCCAGTATAACCCTGTATACACTGCTCCCCCCGCACACACCCCTGTATACTCTGCTCCCCCCGTAGACACCCCTGTATACTCTGCTCCCCCCGCACACCACCCCTGTATACTCTGCTCCCCTGGGGTCACGTGACTGTGACATCACCACAGGTCCTGTACTACAGTAGAAGACCTCTGCAGAGACCGGGAGCCTGCGGGAGCCACCGGGAGCGACCGGGAGCCTGCAGGAAGACGGCGGGGCTCGGGGAGAGGAGAGCATAATTTTTTTTTTTCTTTAACCCATGCATTCCTCTATACTCTGCCGCACACACCCCTGTATACTCTGCTCCCCCCGCACAGACCCCTGTATACCCTGCTCCCCCGCACACACCCCTGTATACTCTGCTCCCCCGCACGGCCCCCTGTATTCTCTGCTCCCCCGCCACACACTCCTGTATACTCTGCTCCCCCCGCACACACCCCTGTATACTCTGCTCCCCCGCACACACCCCTGTATACTCTGCTCCCCCCACACACACCCCCTGTATACTCTGCTCCCCCCGCACAGACCCTTGTATACTCTTCTCCCCCCGCACAGACCCCTGTAAACTCTGCTCCCCCCGCACACACCCCTGTATACCCCTGTATACACTGCTCCCCCCGCACAAACCCCTGTACACTCTGCTCCCCCCGCAGACACCCCTGTATACTCTGCTCCCCCCCGCACACACCCCTGTATACTCTGCTCCCCTGCGGTCACGTGACTGTGACATCACTACAGGTCCTGTACTGCAGTAGAAGACCTCTGCAGAGACAGGGAGCCTGCGGGAGCCTGCAGGAAGACGGGCGGGGGCTCGGGGAGAGGCGAGCATAATTTTTTTTTTTTTTAACCCCTGCATTCCTCTATACTCTGCCACACACACCCCTGTATACTCTGCTCCCCCCGCACGGCCCCTGTATACTCTGCTCCCTCCGCACACATCCCTGTATACTCTGCTCCCCCCGCACACACATCTGTATACTCTGCTCCCCCGCACGGCCCCCTGTATACTCTGCTCCCCCCGCACAGCCCCCTGTATACTCTGCTCCCCCCGCACGGCCCCTGTATACTCTGCTTCCCCCGCACGGCCCCCTGTATACTCTGCTCCCCCCGCACTGACCCCTGTATACTCTGCTCCCCCCGCACACACCCCTGTATATCTGCTGCCCCCGCACACCCCTGTATACTCTGCTGCCCCCGAACAGACCGCTGTATACTCTGCTCACCCCGCACACACCCCTCTATACCCTGTATACTTTGCTCCCCCCGCACAGACCCCTGTATACTCTCTCCCCCCGCACACACCCCTGTATACTCTGCTCCCCCGCACACACCCCTGTATACTCTGCTTCCCCCGCACGGCCCCCTGTATACTCTGCTCCCCCCGCACAGACCCCTGTATACTCTGCTCCCCCGCATAGACCCCTGTATACTCTGCTCCCCCGCACACACCCCTGTATACTCTGCTCCCCCCGCACACACCCCTGTATACTCTCGCTCCCCCACACACCCCCTGTATACTCTGCTCCCCGCACAGACCCTTGTATACTCTTCTCCCCCCGCACAGACCCCTGTAAACTCTGCTCCCCCGCAACACCCTGTATACCCTGTATACACTGCTCCCCCGCACAAACCCCTGTACACTCTGCTCCCCCCGCAGACACCCCTGTATACTCTGCTCCCCCCGCACACACCCCTGTATACTCTGCTCCCCTGCGGTCACGTGACTGTGACATCACTACAGGTCCTGTACTGCAGTAGAAGACCTCTGCAAGACAGGGAGCCTGCGGGAGCCTGCAGAAGACGGCGGGCTCGGGAGAGGCGAGCATAATTTTTTTTTTCTTTACCCCTGCATTCCTCTATACTCTGCCACACACCCCTGTATACTCTGCTCCCCCAGCACAGACCCCTGTATACTCTGCTCCCCCCGCACTCACCCCTGTATACTCTGATCCCCCGCACGGCCCCCTGTATACACTGCTCCCCCCGCACACACTCCTGTATACTTGCTCCCCCCGCACACACCCCTGTATACTCTGCTCCCCCCGCACAGACCCCTGTATACTCTGCTCCCCCGCACACACCCCTGTATACCCTGTATACACTGCTCCCCCGCACAAACCCCTGTGTACTCTGCTCCCCCCGCAGACACCCTGTATACTCTGCTCCCCCCAGCACACACCCCTGTATACTCTGCTCCCCTGCGGTCACGTGACTGTGACATCACTACAGGTCCTGTACTGCAGTAGAAGACTTCTGCAGAGAAAGGGAGCCTGCGGGAGCCACGGGGAGCTGCGGGAGCCTGCAGGAAGACGGCGGAGGCTCGGGGAGAGGTGAGCATAATTTTTTTTTTTCTTTAACCCTGCATTCCTCTATACTCTGCCGCACACACCCCTTTATACTCTGCTCCCCCCGCACAGACCCCTGTATACCTGCTCCCCCGCACACACCCCTGTATACTCTGATCCCCCGCACGGCCCCCTGTATACTCTGCTCCCCCCGTACACACCCCTGTATACTCTGATCCCCCCGCACGGCCCCCTGTATACTCTGCTCCCCCCCCACACACTGCTGTATACTCTGCTCTCCCTGCACACACCCCTGTATACTCTGCTCCCCCGCACAGACCCCTGTATACTCTGCTCCCCGCGCACAGACCCCTCTATACCACTGTATACTCTGCTCCCCCGCACAGACCCCTGTATACTCTGCTCCCCCCACACAGACCCCTGTATACTCTGCTCCCCCCGCACGGCCCCCTGTATACTCTGCTCCCCCACACAGACCACTATATACCGCCCTCCCCGCTCAGACCCTGTATACTCTGCTCCCCCTGCACACACCCCTGTAAACTCTGCTCCCCCCGCACACACCCCTGTATACTCTGCTCCCCCCGCACACGCCCCTGTATACCCCTGTATACTCTGCTCCCCCCGCACAGACCGCTGTATACTCTGCTCTCCCCGCACACACCCCTGTATACTCTGCTCCCCCCGCACACACCCCTGTATATTTTGCTCCCCCCGCACACACCCCTGTATACTCTGCTCCCCCCGCACAGACCCCTGTATACTCTGCTCCCCCCGCACAGACCCCTGTATACTCTGCTCCCCCCGCACGGACCCCTGTATACTCTGCTCCCCCCGCACCGCCCCCTGTATACTCTGCTCCCCCTGTACGGCTCCCTGTATAATCTGCTCCCCCCGCACGGCCCCCTGTATACTCTGCTCCCCCCCACACACCCCTGTATACTCTGCTCCCCCTGCAAGGCCCCCTGTATACTCTGCTCCCACCGCACAGACCCCTGTATACTCTGCTCCCCTGCACGGCCCCCTGTATACTCTGCTCCCCCCACTCGGCCCCCTGTATACTCTGCTACCCCCGCACACACCCCTGTATACTCTGCTCCCCCCGCACACACCCCCTGTATACTCTGCTCCCCCCGCACACACCCCTGTATACTCTCCTCTCCCGCACGGCCCCCTGTATACTCTGCTTCCCCAGCACGGCCCCCTGTATACTCTGCTCCCCCCCGCACGGCCCCCTGTATACTCTGCTTCCCCCGCACGGCCCCCTGTATACTCTGCTCCCCCCGCACAGACCCCTGTATACTCTGCTCCCCCCGCATAGACCCCTGTATACTCTGCTCCCCCGCACACACCCCTGTATACTCTGCTCCCCCCGCACACACCCCTGTATACTCTGCTCCCCCCGCACACACCCCTGTATACTCTGCTCCCCCCGCACACACCCCTGTATACTCTGCTCCCCCCGCACAGACCCCTGTATACTCTGCTCCCCCCGCACAGACCCCTGTATACTCTGCTCCCCCTGTATACTCTGCTCCCCCCGCACGGCCCCCTGTATACTCTGCTCCCCCCGCACACACCCCTGTATACTCTGCTCCCCCCGCACACACCCCTGTATACTCTGCTCCCCCCGCATAGACCCCTGTATGCTCTGCTCCCCCGCACACACCCCTGTATACTCTGCTCACCCCCCACACACCCCTGTATACTCTGCTCCCCCCGCACACACCCCTCCCGCACAGACCCCTGTATACTCTGCTCCCCGCACACCCGTATACCGATCCCTGCACGCCCCCTGTATACTCTGCTCCCCCCGCACACACCCCTGTATACTCTGCTCCCCCGCACGGCCCCCTGTGTACTCTGTCCCCCCGCACAGCCCCCTGTATACTCTGCTCCCCCCGCACACACCCCTGTATACTCTGCTCCCCCCGCACACACCCCTGTATACTCTGCTCCCCCGCACGCCCCCTGTATTCTCTGCTCCCCCCGCACACACCCTGTATACTCTGCTCCCCCGCACGGACCCCCTGTATATCTCTGCTCCCCCCGCACACACCCTGTATACTCTGCTCCCCCCGCACACACCCCTGTATACTCTGCTCCCCCCGCACACACCCTTGTATACTCTGCTCCCCCCACACAGACCCCTGTATACTCTGCTCCCCCGCACACCCCTGTATACCCTGTATCCCATGCTCCCTCGCACAAGACCCTGTATACTCTGCTTTCCCCCGCAGACCCCTGTATACACCCCTGTATACTCTGCTCCTCCCCGCACACACCCCTGTATACTCTGCTCCCCTGCGGTCACGTGACTGTGACATCACTACAGGTCCTGTACTGCAGTAGAAGACCTCTGCAGAGACAGGGAGCCTGCGGGAGCCACCGGGAGCCACCGGGAGCCTGCAGGAAGACGGCGGGGGCTCGGGGAGAGGTGAGCATAATTTTTTTTTTCTTTAACCCCTACATTCCTCTATACTCTGCCGCACACACCCCTGTATACTCTGCTCCCCCCGCACAGACCCCTGTATACTCTTCTCCCCCGCACATACCCCTGTATACTCTGATCCCCACTGCACGGCCCCCTGTATACTCTGCTCCCCCCGCACACACCCCTGTATACTCTGCTCCCCGCCGCACGGCCCCCTGTGTACTCTGTCCCCACCGCCACGGCCCCCTGTATACTCTGCTCCCCCCGCACACACCCCTGTATACTCTGCTCCCCGCACGGCCCCCGTATACTCTGCTCCCCCGCACGGCCCCCTGTATACTCTGCTCTACCGCACGCCCCCTGTATACTCTGCTTCCCTTGCACGGCCCCCTGTATACTCTGCTCCCCCCGCACTGACCCCTGTATACTCTGCTCCCCCGCATAGACTCCTGTATACTCTGCTCCCCCCGCACACACCCCTGTATATTCTGCTCCCCCGCTCTGCTATCCCCCGCACGACCCCTGTATACTCTGCTCCCCCGCACACAACCCTGTATACTCTGCTCCCCCCGCACAGACCCCTGTATACCTGTACTCCAATGCTGCTCCCCCGCACACACCCCTGTATACTCTGCTCCCCCGCACAACCCCTGTATACTCTGCTCCCCCGCCACACCCTGTATACCTGCTTCCCCGCACACCCTGTATACTCTGCTCCCCCCGCACAGGCCCCCTGTATACTCTGCTCCCCCCGCACGGCCCCCTGTATACTCTGCTCCCTCCGCACCACCCCTGTATAACTCTCTCTCCCCCGCACGGCCCCCTGTATACTCTGCTTCCCCCGCACGGCCCCCTGTATACTCTGCTCCCCCCGTTAGACCCTGTATACTCTGCTCCCCGCACACACCCTGTATACTCTGCTCCCCCCGCACACACCCCTGTATACTCTGCTCCCCCCGCACAGACCCCTGTATACTCTGCTCCCCCCCACACACCCCCTGTATAACCCTATGTACTCTGCTCCCCCGCACAGACCCCTGTATACTCTTCTCCCCCCGCACGGCCCCCTGTATACTCTGCTCCCCCGCACGGCCCCCTGTATACTCTGCTCCCTCCGCACGCACCCCTGTATACTCTGCTCCCCCCGCACGGCCCCTGTATATTCTGCTTCCCGCCGCACGGCCGCCCTGTATACTCTGCTCCCCCCGTTAGACCCCTGTATACTCTGCTCCTCCCGCACACACCCCTGTATACTCTGCTCCCCCCGCACACACCCCTGTATACTCTGTTGCCCCCGAACAGACCGCTGTATACTCTGCTCACCCCGCACACACCCCTCTATACCCCTGTATACTTTGCTCCCTCCGCACAGACCCCTGTATACTCTGCTCTCCCCGCACAGACCCCTGTATACTCTGCTCCCCCTGCACACACCCCTGTATACTCTGCTCCCCCCGCACACACCCCTGTATACTCTGCTCCCCCCGCACACACCCCTGTATACTCTGCTCCCCCCCGCACACACCCCTGTATACTCTGCTCCCCCCGCACGGCCCCCTGTATACTCTGCTCTCCCCCGCACGGCCCCCTGTATACTCTGCTCCCCCCGCACGGCCCCCTGTATACTCTGCTCCCTCCGCACACACCCCTGTATACTCTGCTCCCCCCGCACACACCCCTATATACTCTGCTCCCCCGCACGGCCCCCCGTATACTCTGCTCCCCCCGCACGGCCCCCTGTATACTCTGCTCTACCGCACGGCCCCCTGTATACTCTGCTTCCCCCGCACGGCCCCCTGTATACTCTGCTCCCCCCGCACTGACCCCTGTATACTCTGCTCCCCCGCATAGACTCATGTATACTCTGCTCCCCCCGCACACATCCCTGTATACTCTGCTCCCCCGCACACACACCCTGTATACTCTGCTGCCCCCGCACAGACCCCTGTATACTCTGCTCCCCCCGCACACACCCCTCTATACCCCTGTATACTTTGCTCCCCCCGCACAGACCCCTGTATACTCTGCTCTCCCCGCACAGACCTCTGTATACTCTGCTCCCCCCGCACACACCCCTGTATACTCTGCTCCCCCCGCACACACCCCTGTATACTCTGCTCCCCCCGCACACACCCCTGTATACTCTGCTCCCACCGCACACACCCCTGTATACCCCTGTATACTCTGCTCCCCCCGCACAGACCCGTGTATACTCTGCTCCACCCGCACACACCCCTGTATACTCTGCTCCCCCCGCACACACCCCTGTATACTCTGCTATCCCCGCACACACCCCTGTATACTCTACTCCCCCCACACACAACCCTGTATACTCTGCTCCCCCCGCACAGACTGCTGTATACTCTGCTCCCCCCGCAGACACCCTGTATACTCTGCTCCCCCCGCACACACCCCTGTATACTCTGCTCCCTGCGGTCACGTGACTGTGACACCACCACAAGTCCTGTACTGCAGTAGAAGACCTCTGCAGAGACCGGGAGCCTGCGGGAGCCACAGGAGCGACTGGGAGCCTGCAGGAAGACGGCGGGGGCTCAGGGAGAGGTGAGCATAATTTTTTTTTTCTTTAACCCCTGCATTCCTCTATACTCTGCCGCGCACACCCCTGTATACTCTGCTCCCCCCGCACAGACCCCTGTATACTCTGCTCCCCCCGCACATACCCTGTATACTCTGCTCCCCCGCACGGCCCCCTGTATTCTCTGCTCCCCCCGCACACACTCCTGTATACTCTGCTCCCCCGCACACACCCCTGTATACTCTGCTCCCCCCACACACACCCCCTGTACACTCTGCTCCCCCCGCACAGACCCTTGTATACTCTGCTCCCCCCGCACAGACCCCTGTATACTCTGCTCCCCCGCACACCCCTGTATACCCCTGTATACACTGCTCACCCCGCACAAACCCTGTATACTCTGATCCCCCCGCAGACACCCCTGTATACTCTGCTCCCCCCGCACACACCCCTGTATACTCTGCTCCCCTGCGTCACGTGACTGTGACAGCACTACAGGTCCTGTACTGCAGTAGAAGACCTCTGCAGAGACAGGGAGCCTGCGGGAGCCACCGGGAGGCACGGGAGCCTGCAGGAAACGGCGGGCTCGGGAGAGGTGAGCATAATTTTTTTTTTCTTTAACCCCTACATTCCTCTATACTCTGCCGCACCACACCCCTGTATACTCTGCTCCCCCCGCACAGACCCCTGTATACTCTGCTCCCTCCGCACACACCCCTGTATACTCTGATCCCCCTGCACGGCCCCTGTATACTCTGCTCCCCCCCGCACACACCCCTGTATACTCTGCTCCCTCCGCACGGCCCCCTGTATACTCTGCTCCCCCGCACGGCCCCTGTATACTCTGCTCCCCCCGCACGGCCCCCTGTATACTCTGCTCCCCCCGCACGGCCCCCTGTATACTCTGCTCCCTCCGCACACACCCCTGTATACTCTGCTCCCCCCGCACACACCCCTGTATACTCTGCTCCCCCCGCATAGACTCCTGTATACTCTGCTCCCCCCGCACGGCCCCCTGTATACTCTGCTCCCTCCGCACACACCCCTGTATACTCTGCTCCCTCCGCACACACCCTGTATACTCTGCTCCCCCCGCATAGACTCCTGTATACTCTGCTCCCCCGCACGCCCCCTGTTTACTCTGCTCCCCCCGCACACACTCCTGTATACTCTGCTCCCCCGAACAGACCACTGTATACTCTGCTCCCCCGCACAGACCACTGTATACTCTGTTCCCCCGCACGGCCACCTGTATACTCTGCTCCCCCCGCACAGACCCTTGTATACTCTGCTCCCCCCGCACAGACCCCTGTATACTCTGCTCCCCCCCGCACAGACCCCTGTATACTCTGCTCCCCCCCGCACAGACCCCTGTATACTCTGCTCCCCCCGCACAGACCCCTGTATACTCTGCTCTCCCCGCACAGACCCCTGTATACTCTGCTCCCCCCGCACACACCCCTGTATATTCTGCTCCCCCCGCACACACCCCCTGTATATTCTGCTCCCCCCGCACACACCCCCTGTATACTCTGCTTCCCCCGCACAGACCCCTGTATACTCTGCTCCCCCCGCACAGACACCTGTATACTCTGCTCCCCCCGCACACACCCCTGTATAGCCCTGTATCACTGCTCCCCCCGCACAAACCCTGTATACTCTGCTCCCCCCGCAGACACCCCTGTATACTCTGCTCCCCCCGCACACACCCTGTATAGCCTGTATACACTGCTCCCCCCGCACAACCCCTGTATACTCTGCTCCCCCGCAGAAACCCCTGTATACTCTGCTCCCCCCGCACAGACCCTTGTATACTCTGCTCCCCCCGCACGGCCACCTGTATACTCTGCTCCCCCCGCACACACTCCTGTATACTCTGCTCCCCTGCACACACCCCTGTATACTCTGCTCTCCCCGCACACACCCCTGTATACTCTGCTCCCCCCGCACACACCCCTGTATACTCTGCTCCCCACCCGAACAGACCACTGTATACTCTGCTCCCCCCGCACAGACCACTGTATACTCTGTTCCCCCCGCACGGCCACCTGTATACTCTGCTCCCCCCGCACAGACCCTTGTATACTCTGCTCCCCCCGCACAGACCCCTGTATACTCTGCTCCCCCCACGCACAGACCCCTCGATACCTGACTCTGCTCCCCCGCACAGACCCCTGTATACTCTGCTCCCCCCGCACAGACCCCTGTATACTCTGCTCTCCCCGCACAGACCCCTGTTATACTCTGCTCCCCCCGCACCCACCCCTGACTTATCTCTGCTCCCCCCGCATAGACTCCTGTATACTCTGCTCCCCCCGCACGGCCCCCTGTATACTCTGCTCCCTCCGCACACACCCCTGTATACTCTGCTCCCCCCGCACACACCCCTGTATACTCTGCTCCCCCCGCATAGACTCCTGTATACTCTGCTCCCCCCGCACGGCCCCCTGTTTACTCTGCTCCCCCCCACACACTCCTGTATACTCTGCTCCCCCCGCACACACCCCTGTATACTCTGCTCCCCCCGCACACACCCCTGTATATTCTGCTCCCCTGCGGTCACGTGACTGTGACATCACCACAGGTCCTGTACTGCAGTAGAAGACCTCTGCAGAGACCGGGAGCCTGCGGGAGCCACCGGGAGCCTGCAGGAAGACGGCGGGGGCTCGGGGAGAGGTGAGCATAATTTTTTTATTTTTCTTTAACCCCTGCATTCCTCTATACTCTGCCGCACACACCCCTGTATACTCTGCTCCCCCCGCACAGACCCCTGTATACTCTGCTCCCACCGCACACACCCCTGTATACTCTGCTCCCCCCGCACACACCCCTGTATACTCTGCTCCCCCCGCACACACCCCTGTATACTCTGCTCCCCCCGCACACACACCCTGTATACTCTGCTCCCCCCGCACAGACCCCTGTATACTCTGTTCCCCCCGCACAGACCCCTGTATACTCTGCTCCCCCCGCACAGACCCCTGTATACTCTGCTCCCCCCGCACAGACCCCTGTATACTCTGCTCCCCCCGCACAGACCCCTGTATACTCTGCTCCCCCCGCACAGACCCCTGTATACTCTGCTCCCCCCGCACAGACCCCTGTATACTCTGCTCCCCCCGCACAGACCCTTGTATACTCTGCTCCCCCCGCACAGACCCCTGTATACTCTGCTCCCCCCGCACAGACCCCTGTATACTCTGCTCCCCCCGCACAGACTCCTGAATACTCTGCTCCCCCTGCACAGACCCCTGTATACTCTGCTCCCCCCGCACAGACCCCTGTATACTCTGCTTTCCCCGCGCAGACCCCTGTATACTCTGCTTCCCCCGCACAGACCCCTGTATACTCTGGTCCGCACTGACCCGCCTGTAAACACACAATTCATTTCACCGCACTCCTGATGCAATTGCATCGGGCCTTTTTACTAGTTACATTACATTAGAAAACCATCCTCTGTCTCTCCAGATCACATCCCACACCTGTGCCTGTGACTTGATCCCATCACAGCTATCCCAAACCTCACCTCAGTCTTCATCCCACCCATATCCGATTTTTTCAACATATCATTAACAACAGGTGTCTTCCCCTCATGCTTTAAACAAGCCTCAATCACACCCATCCTAAAAAGCCCTCCCTTGTCCTATCCACTATCTATCTATCACCCCATAATACTTCTCCCCAATGCCTTAAAACTACTGGAACAGAATGTCCATCTTGAACTGTCCTCCAACCTCTCCTCCTCTCTCTCTTTGACCAGCTATAATCTGGCTTCTCATCACATCATTCAACTCAAATTGTCCCAACTCAAATCTCCAATGACCTACTAACCACAAAAGCCAAACGACATTACTCTTTCCATTACTTCTGTCATCTTTTGGTATCACAGACTTTGCCCTTCTTTGATCTCTTCATATCTAATAGACTGGACTTTCAGCATCTCCCTCTCTCCCTTTACCTCCTCGTCTTGACTCCTATCTTTAGGTATCACCCAAGTTTAAGTTCTAGCACCCCTGCTCTTCTCCATATACTCCTTTGGCCTGGAAATCTCATAGAGTCTCATGTCTTTCAGTATCATCTTTATGCTGACGACACGCAGATCTTCCTCTACACAGCTATCATCTGTCAACAAAGATGCAGGCTCAGCTCATGAGCCAACATCAAAGACAGTGACATGACTTATGATGTACCATTATGTCATATTTTGTTAAGGGGGTAACACAGAAGTGTTTTTATTAGAGGAACCTTGATGTTGTATTTCCACTTTACTGCGACACTTTCTTCACATGTGATGGAAGTGTAGGAAGACCTGGCCTGGTTTTGGCTCTCCTGTCCTTGAGCCTTTCTTGTTTCCAACCCTCTTATGGACAATAATGTTTCATATATGTTTAGCTTTCAGATTGAGGATTGCAGATTTTTGAATGGAAGAAGATAAGGCTCCTATAGATGTTCTGTTGGGATTTCTCCATAACAACTACTGGTTTGAGTTTATGGCTTCAACCACACTCAATAAAAAAGTCTCTTTTTACAACCGATTGTAGTTATGGTTGACAAGCAATTTCAAGCCCTCAATGGAATTATCAGTGGATGGAAAGTGCTGGATTCAAAGCTAGGCTTGGTTTTATTAATTCACTTTCTGGAGTTTTGTGCATCAAATGTTATTTTTACAGTTTGACAAACTGTTCAGATAAAAAATTAATGATAAAAAACATAAACTCCCCTGAATGTTACTCTATAGACTCTTTCACAGTCTTGGGACTCCTTTTTGGCCACCCAGATAAGATAACATTTACTGAAAGTAAAATCATTGCCCCAAGCCAACAATGGCGCAGTGCAAGGAAGAGCCGGACAGGATTCAGGCTGTAGGACCGACTCCTGGAATGACCTGACTATCTGATAACAGATCTGCCTTGAAATTTCTGACATGTTGTTCCAATGTCCATAACCTACATCAATGCAATCAGCTTTATCTATGGTGACACACTTGGATAAACATTTGTGCAAAAAAATACAAGAATGTTCATCTGTATCCACATCTCTTCCCAACCCCAGGCTACTCTGCCACATTTACCATAGAGGAACCAAGGAGAATTGTAGAAACTTAATTCCATCATGAAAAAAAAGGTTCACGTGACAGTAATTGGGTCTGTAATTATTAAAGAGTCTGGACATGAGATACAAGCCTCTCACAATGGCACCATCTCTAATCTCTACAATTAGCTATGTAAATATATTTACCATATGTCATTTTTAGGAATATGCCCAACCTGTTGGGAATATGAGATGGGATGCCTTATATATTGGGTCCAGTTGTTGGTTTCCTCTAAAAACATCATTATCTTCTCCCATTACTATTTCTTCAAGATCAGTCACGTATGACTCTAGTTGTGCCCGCAACTTCTCCCTTAATGTTCCAAAAGTGCAAAGAGAATCCCCCCTCTTCTGTACTGCACATGACTCACCGTGGCCGGGTCTACACGTTGCAAGCGTTGAGTCTTCTCCTTGTCACGGAACCGCGCCTGCGGCTGTGGGGCCCGGTGGTCCAGATCAATAAGGGGATGGCTGAACAGTAGGGGTTATTTGTCTTCTTGACGCCACCTGTGAGAGTTCCGGTGATGTCCACCGATGCTGCCTGGGCCTCTGAGGGATGGAATGCAGCAAGATGAGACGCTCCCCACAGGATGAGCGGGAGTCCCCGGGGCCTGGAGCTGCGCAAGATGTTGTGAGGCAGCTTAGTCAGGCTGCTGTTAGGTCCAGGAAAAACGCAGACACCTTAAAGTCTTTTGAGTACCTTTACTGGTAGAAAGCAGGTACACTCGGACCGGGATAATGAGGTTGACACTCCTGGAGGTTCACAGCAAGCAGTGTTAGGCTTCCTTTCTCCGTCAGACTAGTGAGGTCGGGTGGATATGGAATCCGCCGGACCGGGTAGTGCGCTCTGTGGAACGTATTTCACCTGGATGGCTGCACTGAGGGCTCTGTAAAAGGGGTGATGATAATTCTATCTTCTTCCCTGGGCTCTCGTCGGTAGGTGCGACAGGTGAACAGGGGGCTAGACTGCCTGTTGGAAGTGCTGGTTCTCTGTGGTGTCTATGTAGCGCTCACAGTTCGGTTCCAGTAACCAGTTAGTAAGGGAGGGAGTTAGGGTAACTCCAATGTCCCTGAGAGGTGCTTCTCCCTTCCTCTGACCCCAGTTTCATATGTCCCTCACTTGCTAGATGCACTGGTTGGGCCTAGTGTGTGTCTCCTTGGCCAGAGATTACACACAACCTGCAGCTCTTCTAGCATCTGCACACTCTAATGTTTCTCCCTCCAAGACCCTATTTGTAGGGGGAACTGGCTCAAAGTGACCAGTGGAGCTCCCCTTAGAGGCCTGGGGTGAAACAAGTGTTAAAGGTGTACTAAGGTCTTTGTGAGTGTTGCTTGCTGTTACTTACTCCATTCATGTACCAAGGATCTTGTGGTGCCCAACAGGGTGACAGGGTGCCACACACAACCAGGGCTCATCACAATCAGGCAGGCTTAAAATTAGATTTCCTTGGAGACTACATTTACACTGCTGAAAAGTTGAGGGCTACTATCCGGGCCGAGTTTGTAAACCTGATGGCAGCGAAACGCAGTGGCAAACTCATACATGCACCTTGCATAGCGTACAGCACATTCTATGCCACTAATTCTGCCTGGGTTAACTGCTGCAGAGGGCTCGGTCACTCTGTGCTCATATCCGCCGTTCATACTCTGTGCTTATCGACTAGCATCGCCACAGAGGTCTTTTGGAAAACCGATTAACCCCTTCCCGACCTTTGACGTTATAGAGACATCATGAAAGTCGGTGCATTCCCAACCCATGACGTCTCTATAATGTCATGGCTTCTTTGCTCTCCTGCAGCTCCGGTGACAGAGCCAGTGACAACTCACCGGAGCTGCAGGAACGCAAGGACCTGTACTTTAGCCCGGGGGGTGTATTAGCCCCCCGTGGCTAAAGTCGCTCTGATTGTCAGTTGAAAATGAAACTGCCATCAGAGCGAATGATAGGGATTCACCCCTCCAGATTTGATTGGAGCTCTCCAATCAGATCTGGAGGGGTGGATCGGTGGGTGACCTCCCCCTCCTCAGCCCACCCTCTTGCTTCAGTAAAGATTAGAGACCCCCAGTCCCTCCAATCCACCCCCTCCTCCGGTTTAGTATGTATCCGTCAGCGGGCTGCAGTGCTGCACCCGCCGGTGGCTATATACAGAATCGCTGGTCAGGCTCTTCAGCCCCTCAGCCTCCCTCCCCCCGATCTCTGTGTTCTGGGCCCACCTCACCTCTCCCGGTGGGCTGCACCCGCCGGTCAGCTTCCTGTGTTGCATTTGGGCCCCTGCTCCTCTCCAGCGGTCCTCCTCCTCACCGGTGGATCGTGGGTGAGGTAAGTATGAATGAATGAATGAATGCATGCATACATGGATGGGTGCATGCATGCATGGATGGATGGGTGCATGCATACATGGATGGATGGGTGCATGCATGGATAGGTGGGTGCATGCATGAGTGGATAGATGGGTGCATGCATGGGTGGATGGATGCATGGGTGCATTAATGCATGCACGCATGGGTGGATGCATGGGTGCATACATGCATGGGTGGATGGATGGGTGCATACATGAAAGTGTGCGTGCATGGATATTGCATGGATGGATGTGTGCGTGAGTGGATGTGTGCTTGTGCGGATGTATGTATGGATGGATGTGTGCATGTGTGCATGTGTGCATGGATATTGCATGGATGTATGCGTGCGTGGATGAGTGCGTGTGTGGATGTGTGCCTGGAGGGATGTGTGCGTGGATGTGTGCGTGCGTGGATGTGTGCATGGATATTGCATGGATGGATGCATGTGTGTGTGGATGTGTGCATGGATGGATGTGTGCTTGCGTGAATGAATGTGTGTGTGGATGCATGCATGCGTGGATGTGTGCTTGCATGGATGCATGCGTGCATGTGTCGATGACACTGGTGGGGCTGACATGTATAAGGGCGCGCAATGCTTCTTCCAGACGTCATGCATAAGCTCTTATATCATCTCCCAGTCTCATTGCACTCCTCAAAGGTAGCTCTCAGTTTGTTAAATATAGCGGCGGCTGACTTGCATTCAGCGGCAGACCAGGACACACTTTCTTTCTCTGCTGCGCCAGTTAACTGTCCGAGTACCACAGCAGCGCGTTGTTGGCTGGTCATCGCATACATATCCAGGACGCTATTGATTTTTCGTTTAAACTCATCCAGGTATCAGGGCGTCCATCATACTAGGGCAACCACTTGGCCCCAGGGATGTATGGGAGTGACATCGGCATTATTGGGGCGAGTGCACCTGGTGTGCTGGTGGTGCTGGCAGTGCTGCTGGGGCCAGCCATGGGTCTTTCGGTGTAATTCCTGGGATCAGCGTATGCGCCTTCGTCATCGCTGGAGGAGGCCGACATGTTGGAGGCCCCCCTAGTGAAATACTGCCTGTTCTTTAAGAGTTAAACAGTTCAGACGTTTCCGGACTAGGCCGCGGTGCTCAGGAATGCTCAGCTGAGCTAGGGGCGGGTTTCAGTTTCGCGCTCTACAGGCTGGCATGTCCCCTTTCTTCCCGCTCGTCTACGCAGTAATGGCGGCGAAGTTTAAACAGTCACTCAATACAGTCAAAAATACGGCACACAGTACCCGGTAGTACCGGGCACGGGATCCTGTTCGTGACCGCCAGAAAAAGATATGTCGAGCCCAGGCTTTGGGGTACTCAGGTATCACGGGGAGTGGTGGCCGCACCTGATCCCGTGTCCTGGGTCTATCTTCCAAAAAGGGGGGTTGTATTTACAGGGGATTATGTACAGTTTGTCATGATGCCACCTGTAGTTCCTGGGAGATGTCACCAGCCCACCACAGTCCGCCGGAGGTAGATGGTAATGTGGCTAATGTGGTAAAGTCCTCTACAGGTAGGGCTGGACCTCCAGGGCAGCGTAGTGAGAAGGGGCAGCTTGTATTAGAGCTGTGGCTTGGATGGGGAGTGTTGGAGCAGTCTACGAGAGGTGTCGGGAACGGAGAGGAATGACACACGCACAATGCAAAGTCTCTTTTACCTTTTGCTGATGGTACGCAGGTAAAGACGTCCAGGGCACTGACAGGTGACCAGGTTGCACAGTGGTTCCCCACAACAAGTGGGTATAAGGCCTCCTCTGTTCCTTTGTAGTGATCGAAGCACAGCCTGCATGCAGCCAGACTTGCCTCCTCTCTCTTCCTGACTCTGATGTCTGTCTCTCCTCCTGTGCGGTCTCCGGGTTACACTTTCTGATAACTGCGGTGATGCATTGCTGTGTCTGGCTCCCTCTCTTGACCCACATGGGAAACTGGGAGGCTGAAGCCTCCATGGTGTGACAGGATTTTTTGTGGTCCTGGAGTATTCCACAGGTGCGGATCCCCGATATCCGGTACTTCTTTGGGCGAACTCCCTCAAGTACCTCACTCCCTTTTTGCTATCTGCTCCTTGCCTTCTGTCCCCACTTAGGCTTGTGGGCCGTCAGAAGGGTCACCAGGACGTCTTCGCAGCTCTTCTAGTGTCTGCACACTCTGACTAACTCCTCCCCCAGCAGCAGTATTTATAGGGGATCTTGCCTAAGGGCAGCAAGTTGGGCTCCCCCTACTGTGATGGGGTGGAAGGTGTAGATGTAGTAGGTACCTGCTGTGGAAACCCAGCTGTGCATTAGAGAAGTCTGTGGCTACCTGCTTGAGCAGGGCGCCACACACCCCATAGGACATACACCCCAATTCACCCAACAAACACTAAAGGGCCTGGCTGCATCCTGCATAAAATGATAAAATGTACAATAATAAAAGATGAAAAATTATGTATAAAATACATGAGGTGGTAACCCTGCCCTTATCACATCCTCGCACTTTACTGCAGTAAATTATTATCATTACTTGGCTTTCTACATTCTCCATCTTGTTTTTATTATTATTTTCTGTGTTTTCTTATTACTTTCATTTTGTATTTTAGAATTTGTTCTCTCAGAGACTTAAACAGATATACAAGTAATGAATTGCAAAGTGACTCTAGAGCTTATAAATGTAGATGTAAAATATATCAGATTACCTATAGAATCCATAATGATTAGGGATGAGCGAGTATGCTTGTCACTACTCAGTGCTCGCACGAATATCTCAGTACTCGGGGTACTTGGCGAGTACCGAGTAATCTCGCGATACTCTTGCTATCCTCGGGGTCCACCTCCCTGCATGTTGACGCTCTTTACAGAGCCAGCCTACATGCAGGGATTGGTTGACAGACACTGTAATGCCACAGCCTGTTGGTTGTGGCATTACAGTAATTGGCTGGCCGCACAGCGTCATCAGGTCTTTATAAGGACTGACCGCGCTGTGCTCGTCACTCTGCTCCACAGACAGTAAGTGTAGGGAGAGCTGCTGCTGATTGAGGGACAGTTTTGTGGCCTTTCAGCTAGTGTAGGAGCAGGGCTCACAATCTAATTACCACAACAGTCCTCCTGAGGACTAATAGAGCTGTATACAGGCAGGCAGGGAGGCAGGGTATATAGCAAACTTCGTTGTGCCAGTATACCAGCCTGCATCACATCTGGGGATGGTGAACAGGCTGAAAATCTCATCCATCCTAAAACAGTGCTTTTAGGGATTAATTTAGCTCTCTATAGGCAGGAGTAGGTTGTAGCGTAAATTAGGATACGCCAAAACACTCTGTATTCTCGTCAGCGTTTGTGTATGACCAGTCCACCTGCGGGGCTTTAACCTCTAATCTCAGTGTCCAGCTAAAACCAACTCTTGTCTGCATTAATTTAGAATCTTAGTGCGGCAGGAGTGGCTTGTAGCTCCAAGTAGTATACGCCAAAACACGGTATACGCGTCAGCGTTTGTGTATGACCGTTCCAGCTGCCGGGATTACACCGCTGTAATCTGTAATCTCAGTGTGCAGCTAAAAAACATCTTTTGGACGTCTTCATTTAGCGGTATACAGGCAGCACAACATTGAAAATGAGCAAGGTTGGTGGCAAGGGACAAGGAACTGCACATCATGGTGGTGCAGGCAGAGGCCGAGGCCGTGTGCAAGCTCGAATTGCACCATGACAAACGCCCATATCATCTCGCTCGACATTTCTGTCCCAATTTGTAGGGGACCGCAGCAGTACACCACTATTAAACCAAGACAAGTGTCAACAGGTTGTTAGTTGGATATCAGATAATGCTTCCAGTCAGTTTGGCACCACCACAAATACCCTGTCTTCTACACGGTCAAGTGTCAGTAGCCATGAGACTAGACCGCACATTCCACATCCTGATCCTCCTTCCTCCCACCATGCCGAGTGCCTGGCCCCGAACATAACTGATCCCACACTTGGACACTCTGAAGAGCTGTTCACTTATCCATTCATAGATTCTGGCCTCTCGCCAGCTCCACTTGAAGTGGGTCATGAGGAGATTGTACGTACCGATGCACAAATATTTGAGCAGCCACGGTCGCACGAAGGCAACGGTGGGAATGTGTCTCAACAAAAGATGGACGATGATGAGAAACAATTGCCAGAAAGTCAGGAGGAGGACCAGGGTGCGGAAGTGGAAGAAGACGTGGTGGATGATCCATTAACTGACCCAACCTGGTAGGAGGACATGCAGAGCAAGGACAGCAGTGCACAGGGGGAGTTAGGCGTAGCATCACAACAAGCCGGAAGAAGCAGGGTGGTGGCCGTAGATAATTCCAAAAAGGCCATTTGCAACATCTGCCATGCCAGCATCAGCAGGAGTAGCAAAACTAGCAGCCTTACCACCACTAGCATAATGGGGCACATGTCAGCAAAGCACCCGACTTTGTGGGATGTACACCAGAGTGCAGCAGCAGTGTCTGCGGGTGACACCGCTGCATCTTCCACTGTTGTGCGTGCAAGACAATCCCCTGTCCATACTGCATGCCAAGATGCCTCCTGTCCTTCACCTGTAGTTGCACAAGCAGAAATAGCACCATCATGAACCACGTCCTTGTCCCAGCGCAGCGTTCAGTTATCCATACACCAATCTTTGGAACACAGGTGCAAATACGCTGCCAACGCAACACATGCCACAGTTCTAAATACACACATTTTGTGACTGCTTGCGCTGGAAATGTTGCTTTTTAGGCTAGTGGATACGGAAGCATTCCACAACCTGATGGTGGCGGCTGTCCCACGTTACTCGGTCCCCAGCCGCCACTATTTTTCCCGTGTGCCGTCCCCGCATTACATAAGCACGTGTCACAAAACATCATACGTGCCCTTAAGTTTAAGGCAAAGTCCACCTAACCACGGACACGTGGACAAGTGCTTGTGGGCAGGGCCGGTATATCTCGCTGACGGCACACTGGGTTAATATTCTGGAAGCCGGGACCAGTCTGAGCTTGGGACGGAACAGGTCCTTCTGACACCAATGATTGCAGGCCCTAACTCAGTCAAGGTTTCACCCACAGTGTACAGCTCCAGAACGTCATGCTCCTCATCCTCCTCCTCCTCCACTTCACCCTCCACACCAGTCCCAAGCTGGAAGCACTGCAGCACTGCCTCGGCTAAGCGGCAACAGGCTGTGCTGAAGCTAATATGCATAGGTGACAAACCCCACAATGCTGAAGAGTTGTGGACAGCTCTGAAACAGCAGGCAGATCACTGGCTCACACGGCTGAACCTACAGTCAGGCATGGTCGTGTCTGACAATGGCCGGAACCTGGTGGCGGCTCTGAGGCGAACTGACACATGTTCCATGCGTGGCCCATGTGCTCAACCTCGTGGTTCAGCGGTTTATTAAATCCTACCCGGAGCTGTCGGATCTGCTCGTCAAAGTACGCCGCCTGTGTGCCCATTTTAGAAGTCACCTACTGCTTCTGCCAGCCTTGCCGGCTTTCAGCGGCATTTGCAGCTTCTGGCTCACAGACTGGTGTGTGATGTCCCCACGCGTTGGAATTCAACTCTGCACATGTTGGTTAGGATTTGTGAGCAGAAGAGGGCAGTTGTTGAGAACCAGCATCAGATAGGCCGTCAGTATACGGTTCAAACTCCACACATAAGACCTCATGAGTAGACATGGATGTCCGACGTATGTACCGTCTTCCAAAACTTTGAGGACTCCACCAAGATGGTGAGCGGCGATGACGCCATCACTTCCGTCACCATCCCGCTTCTCTGTCTTCTAAAATGCTCTCTGCTCAAAATCAAAGACGATGCATTGCAGGCGGAGCACGATGACTTGCAGCAAGAAACCGTACTGGTGATTACACACAGCCCAGCCTCATCTCATCCCAACGTGCATTGGAGGACTATGACGAGGAGGAGGATAAAGAAATAGAGCTACTTTCATGCGGAATTGTCGGTAATACATGAACAACCGTCAGACCGTCGGTTCAGCGTGGATGGCCAGAGGACAGGGGAGAGGAGGAGGATGATGAGGCCAGCATGGCCAGTCATGCTGTTGGTGAGGACCCTGAAGTCTTGCCTGTTAACAGTCTGGCACACATGGCTGACTTTATTTTACGCTGCCTGTTTTGTGACCCTCGCGTTATCAACATCTTGGCGAACATTCATTACTGGTTGGGGACACTTTTAGACCCACGCTACAAGGAGAACTTTATTTCTCTTATTCCCGAGGTGGAGAGGTCTACAAAAATGCTGCAGTACTAGAAGGCCATTGTCGCGAAATTAGTAACAAAATTCCCTTCTGAAAACGCTAGCAGCAGAGGTCACGATTTGGTGGACAACCAAGGCGTCCGGCCGAGAGAGACACAAGTCCAATCCAGAGGTAGGGGAACACTCTCAAAGATCTGGGACACTTTTCTCAGGACCTCCCGTACCACAGGCCCTGAGGTGTGGGGTAGTGTTACAAGGACTGCAATGTTTGCCAAGATGCTGAGGGAGTACCTTGCCGATCGTACTAAAGTGCTCCTAGACTCCTCTGTGCCTTAAAATTATTGGGTATCCAAGCTGGACATGTGGCAGGAATTGGCTCTCTACACCAAATTCTGACAGACTGACTCTGATCAAGATGAACAAGGGTTGGATTGGGCCTGACTTCACCACACCACCACCAAATGATAGCGGAATTTAAATTTTGTAAATTGCCATGCACCTCCGCACACTCTCACATGGGTACACACTTTGGCTACTGGCTGTACAGCTCCTCCTTCTCCTCATCCGCCACTATCATATGATCAGTGTGACCGTGGTTCATGATGCCACGAAAACATAATTTTTTTACATCATATTTATGATGATAATGACCTTAACCGTTCAAAAGTTAAGTAGTAATTTCATGTATACCCTCCAGGGGTAAATGTTTTAGTTCATGCTTACAGAATAGGCATTACAAGTACAGGAGACCCGCTCCTTTGTAATGTGAACAATATTTAGAGGCTCTCCTCCATGTTTCTTTCCAGGGGCATTGAAGCGCCTCACAATTTTTGGCATCCCTGCCTAGGGCAATACTACAAAAGACCCACTTCCTTATAATGGGCACAATATTTAAAGAGGCCCTCATGCACGTCTCTATCCAGAGGCATTGGGGTGCCTCCCAATTTTTGGCTTCCCTGCCTAGGGCAATAGTACAAAAGACCCACTTCCTTATAATGGGCACATTATTTAAAGAGGCCTTCATTTACGTCTCTTCCCAGGGGCATGGGAGTGCCTCACAATTTTTTTTTTTAAATCTTTCCTGTAATCCAAAAAACTAACATACACCAACTCTGTCTCACAAGTGGGTATGAGCCCTTAATATTTTCTCCAGGAAAATCCATTTTGGTTTCATTTTGTAACGTTTTCTTGACAGTCTGTAAAAGTGGCGTAATAGTCTGACAACATTGTTCACAGCAGTGACCTTGGGGTCTGAAATGCTTACAGGGCTCTTCCCCATGCTGTTCCCATTTCATTTCACCACTGGTCTGATACTTTTGTGACATTTTTAGGGTTTATTCATGCTGCCGGGGGTCATGCCAGAAAAATACTCGGGTCTCCCATAGGATAACATAGGGCTCGGTGCTCGGGCCGAGTACACGAGTATCTTGGGATGCTCGGCCCGAGCTTCGAGCACCCGAGCATTTTAGTACTCGCTCATCTCTAATAATGATGATTAAGGGTAGACAGAGGCTTTCTATGATCACATGTATATATAACGCTTCTTACCTCCCCGGGGGGTTTCCATGTTATAGACTGGGTATTCATGTAAAGCTCCTGACCACTGGCAGCCCATGGTGTAAAATGTCCTACTTCAACCTCACGTATGAGCATCCGTGTGGCCTTATCATTAAATATCCAGTGTGTTATCTCATATGAATGTATGGATTCCCCTTGCTCATTAAAGTAATATGTCGGCTTCATTGGATCCGGTGGATTCTTCATCATTTGTATGTAGCGCTGTAACTTCCGTGTGTATTGTAGGAATCCAGTTGTGGAATTTTCTTGATATTTGTTTTTTATAAATAAGTAACATTTCATGTAGAGCTTTGGCCAGGACTTCTACTGCGTAATACAGTCTCGGAGAGACCCCTGATGAGAGGTAATTCCTCATACTTGGGATTGTAAACTCACTTGTATTATTATAAATATCAATTGTCCAATTGAACGAAATGAAGGAACCTTTATCTGCATTTTCTGATATCAAATCTAATTCTGTCCAGAAATCCTTATCTTCGGGCATAATGAGAAGTTTCCTGCAGTTTTTCACAAGATCTTCTACACCTGGAAAAGGTTCTGATGAAATCTCCACTATTAGACTTCCATTCAATAATGGAAAATCTTCATTATCAATGATGAAACTGGAGACCCAGGATGGCGGAAAGATGAAAGTTTTGCCAATAAGTAGAGGTTTTAGTTGGTTTAATATACTAAATCGATAAGAGTAGATCCCACACACTATAAGGATATTGACTTTTGGATGCTTTAAAATTGATAAAATATTGTCAAAAATATCATCATCTCTAAGTTTTATGATGAAGGCGACACAGATCCCGTGTTCTCTCATGTACTTTGTTAGTATCTGCAGTTCATTCTCTCCTGTGTCATCAGCTGATACTAAAATCCCAACCCAGGTCCAGCCGAAATGCTCCAACAGTTTGGTGATCACCATATTGTGGATGTGGTGACTTTGGACCGTTCGGAAAACATGTGGATAGAGGCGTCTATCAGACAATGAGTGGTCGGTGGCTCCATAACTGATCTGCAAAGCATAAAGAAAAACCAGCGCTAAACTAAGGATCTGAAGAAACATTTTAATGATTTGCAATATTTTTGTGCCCAATATAAGAAAACCATGGGTGGGACATGGTCAACTTCGGGCACGGCCATGCCGCTCATCAAATTCATCATAAGTAACCTCACTAAAGACCATAACTTACTTCAGAAATGTATACCAGGAGCCAGCTTCTGTCCATTTCTGGTGATGGTGCACACTGGGAATCATTAAGCCTCTTAATTAGTGATGAGCGAGCATGCTCGGCGGTTCTCAGTACTCGCCCAACCATCACAGTACTCGCGATTCTCGGCGAGCACTGAGTACCGCCGAGATGCTTGGGCACATGCTCAGGTCCCCCCTCCCTGCATGTTGGTGCTCTTTACAGAGCCAGCCTACATGCAGGGATTCAGTGCCGGGACAAGGCATTTTGGTGCCCTAGGCAGGTGAGGCAAATGGCACCCCCCTCCCCTCCGAAATATGTCTAGGAATAAAAATGTCAACATACATGAAGTTGCAACATCGTAGGATCAACAGTGTTTATTCCCTCTTCGTGTGGTCTTACATGGTGCGGATGGGAGGACGGGGGGTTCTCAAAGGCGATGGCCGTTTCACACCGCAAGTGGCGCTTCAACAGGCATATAGTCCACCATATGCCTGTTGACTATATGCCTGTTGAAGCGCCACCCCACGAAGAGTGAATAAACACCGCTGATTGTGTGTTGCAACTTCTTTTCTATAACGCTAAACACAATAGCTGTATATACAATAGAGAATACAGAATAGAGACAGCTGCTACCTGTATACACAATAGAGATGGTTGCGGACCGTATACACAATGGAGACTGCTGCTGGCTATACATACAATAGAGAATACACAATAGAAACTGCTGCTGGCCATACACAATAGAGAATACACAATAGAGACAACTGCTGGCTGTACGCAATAGAGATGGCTGCGAGCCATATAGACAACATCCCAACAGATTCCCTCCATTCTGACAGCCTCCCTCCATCCTGATAGTCTCCCTCCATCCTTCCTCCATCCTGACAGCCTCCTTCCTTCCTCCATCCCGACAGCCTCACTTCATCCTTCCTCCATCCCAACAGCTTCACTACATCCTTCCTCCATCCTGACAGCCTCCCTACATCCTTCCTCCATCGCAATAGCCTCCCTCCTTCCCATCAACGTCCCTCCATCCTAACAGCCTCCCTCCATACTTCCTCCATCCCAACAGCGGTCCTCCATCCTGACAGCCTCCCTCTATCCCAATAGCCTATTCCATCCTGACAGCCTCTCTCCATCCTTCCTCCATACCAACAGCCTCCCTCCATCCTGACTGCATCCCTCCATCCTGACAGCCTCCCTGTCTCCCCACAGCCTCCCTGTCTCCCCACAGTCTCCTTGTCTCTATCCCCCACAGCCTCCTTGTCTCTATCCCCACAGCCTCCCTGTCTCTATCCCCACAGCCTCCTTCCCTATATATGG
This sequence comes from Allobates femoralis, assembly GCA_033576535.1. Lineage (NCBI taxonomy): Eukaryota > Metazoa > Chordata > Amphibia > Anura > Aromobatidae > Allobates > Allobates femoralis. The sequence continues at coordinate 17,431,503 of JARQOC010000003.1, forward strand.
CCCCCTATTCTGTACATTGCCTCATCCCTACCCCGGACCCCAGCATAACTTACCATTGGGAGGAGCTGTGGATGCGGAGCAGGAGTGCCGGAGCCTGGAGGGCACATCTGCAGGACTGGAGCTGCCTGTGGGGAGTAGCTGCGGGCCTGCAGCAGCTAGCGGTGGGCGCCGCCATGTTCTTTGTGGCCGGCGCCCACTAACAGTACAGCCAGTCGGTGGAAGTTGAGACTTCAACAAAATGGCCGCGGCTAATTGGAGACCGCGGCCTTTGTGTAGAAGTCTCAACCTCTATTGACCGGCTGTACAGTTAGTGGGCGCCAGCCACAAAGAACATGGCGGCGCCCACCGATCACTGCCGCAGCTTCTCCCCGCAACTTCTGGGCCCGGCGGCGGTGATTAATGGGGGGGTCCAATCAGGTCACCTGATGACTGCTCTCGGGGTCACGGGTCCGGACTCCGGTCAGGCGGGAATGCGCCTTGCAGTGGCATAACTAGAGTCCAAAGGGCCCCGGTGCGAAATTTGGACCTGGGTCTTCCCCCCCCCTCCTCCGCGGTCCCACATTGGTCAGATGTATGTGCCCAATGTAACATTCTAAATCCTATGAAGACTCATGAATTGACCCCTCTCCCCTTTATTATGCATTAATGCCCCTCATCCTGCTGTATATGGTCCTCCTCCTGGGATATGCCCTTATCCTGGTATATATGGTCCTCCTACAGGGATGCATATCCATGTAAAGCAGGTGCAGGGGTCGGCAGGCGCCAGGCCCCTGTACCGCTAGGCCTAGTCGCATTTGCGAACCCTGCAACCGCGGTTGTTACGCCACTAGGTATCCCCATCATCCCCTTGCACCCCCAATAAGGTATCCCCATAACACAGGGACAAACACACAAACTCAGGAACACCCACACACAGAGACACCCACACAGAGGGACACATGCACACACAGGGACACACGCACACACAGGGACACACGCACACACAGGGACACACACACAAACATAGGGACATGCACACACAGGGACACACACACGCACCCACAGGGACACACACACAGAGGGACACACACAGGGACACACACACACAGGGACATGCACACAGAGGGACACGCACACACAGGGACACACACACAGGGACACACACACACAGGGACACACACACACAGGGACACACACACACATACATAGGAACATGCACACACAGGGACACGCACACACACGGGGACATGCACACACAGGGACACTTCTTACTGGTCCACCAGCGCCGCTCTCAGCCTGTAGGTGTACCGATGCCGCCAATGCATGGAGCATGGCACCGTACTCATCTCCCTGCCTCAGATGCCTTAAGTGCATGGTGCCGCTGTCTTGGCCAATCACAGACCACGAGCCGCCTGGTCAGCCAATCACAGGCCAGAAGCTGATGCCATGCGCCGACTGGCCTGTGATTGGCCGCCGGGCCTGTGATTGGCCAGGACAGCGGCAGGGGACAGGGAGAGAATGGTGCAGGACTTTATACATCTGGCGGCCGTGATCAGCTCCCTGGGGCATGGATATGCATCCTCAGGGATGCACATCCATGTAAAGCAAGTGCAGCCAGGGGTCAGCGGGCCTAGTCGCACCTGCGTCCGTGGTTGTTACGCCACTTTTCCTCACCCATCCCTTGTAGACTGTGAGGCCTCGCAGGCAGGGTCCTCTCCCCTCACCCACGATATCCTCACCATCTCTTGTAGACTGTGAGCCCTCGTGGGCAGGGTCCTCTCTCCTTCTGTACCTGTGTGTACCTTGTATTGTTCTTGATTATTGTAATTGTCTATGTATGCCCCTTGTCACATGTATAGCACCATGGAATAAATGGCGCAATAATAATTAATAATAATAATCTCATCATCATGCCCCATTGTTATTTGAGACATTAGTGCCTACATTTTCCTCAGAACTGGACACTCAACCATATTGCAGCTCTTCCCTATGAAGAACAAGGAGACAGTGCTGCAATACCAGTCACAGTCCATGGTTCAGGGAGGCACTGTTTTCATGGAAAATAGGAACATTTATAATTATATATAAATTATAATAGGAAATCACCCCAGTTATATTTTATATATCAGCAATTTTCATGTGAGAGGAAAGTTCCTACCTGCCAGACAGGCTGTGGTACCGACCCAGGTGAGGAGCTGTCCAGCACTTGGCTCTCCCAGGTGGTTGGAGTGCCAGGGAAGACTACAGCTGAGTGAAGAGTGTGTGAATGGAAGGCTCGGTGTGGCTCCATGCCACCTGGGATAGTGCCAACCCACTGTGACCCTGGTACTGAGGTCCACTCATGTGACCTGCAGGCTGCACTTTGTATCAGCTGAGACATGAACCTGCTGGAAAGTGTTCACTGCCAGCACCTGCATCCTCCAGCCCATGATTAGGTTACGTTCCCCTCTCCAGCCCGCACAGCTTGCTCCTGCCCGTTCTCCTCCTGCTCTCTCACTTGGCTCTATACCTCCTCACTGTTCACAGGTCCCGGTTCCCGGCTCCCCGGCAGACCCTGCAGACGTTTGTGACTGTGACCCACATGCTGCTATCTGGGGAGGCGGCAGATGCTGCAGGAAACACCCGGAGAGAGGACACAGCCCTGGCATCAGACTATGAGATGGTGGAGGTACAGATGCCGGCCGCTGTGTCCTGTTTGTGATGAGGTCAGATGACCGTGATCAGCTGCCAGGGGACCGGCCGGGCAGAGCGGCCGCTCAGTGACATGGATGCGCATCCTCAGAGACGCACATCCATGTACAGCTGGCGCAGCGGTCGCAGGGGTTGGTGGCTCCGGGCCCCTGTGCCTCTGTGTCCAGTCTCACTTGCGACCCCTGCGACCGCGGGTGTTACGCCACTGGCGCCCTGCACAACATGGCGCCCTAGGCGATCGCTAGTTTCGCCTACCTGTGGTCCCGGCCCTGCAGGGATTGGCTAACACACACTGTAATGTCACAGCCATGTTGGTTGTGGCATTACAGTGATTGGCTGGCTGCACCGCGTCATCAGGTCATTATAAGACCTGACGGCGCTGTGCTTGTCACTCTGCTACATAGTGTCAGTGAGTATAGGGAGAGCTGCTGCTGAGTGAGGGACAGATTTTGGGCCTGTTAGGTAGTGTAGATGCTGGGCTGCAAAATCCATCTAAACAACATTCCTTTTGAGGACTAATCTATCTGTATATAGTCAGGCAGGGAGGCAGGGTATATAGGAAACTTGTGTACCAGTATACCAGTCAGCAGCACATCTGGGGCTGGTGTACAGGCTGAAAATATCATCTATCCATCCAAAAACAGTCCTTCTAAGGATCAATTTAGCTCTGTATAGGCAGGAGAGGTACATAGCTCAGTACGGTGTATCAGAAGCTGTATACCACTCACATCTGGGGCTGGTGTCCAAGATTTTAATATCATCTCATCTATAGTATCCATCCAAAACCATTCCTTCTACAGCTTAATTTAGCTCTCTATAGCAAGGAAAGGTATATAGTGCAGTACAGTGTATCAGAAGCTGTATACCACTCACATCTGGGGCTGGTGTCCAAGCATTTAATATCATCTCATCTATAGTATCCATCTAAAAATCATTCCTTCTACAGCTAAATTTAGCTGTATACAGGCAGGGCATATAGCACGATTTTAAAAAGCAAATATCACATCGTTTAAAATGCTTAAGGCCGGTGGCAAGGGACGAGTGACTGGACCTGATGGTGATGGTGCATGCAGAGGCCGAGGCTGTAAGCAAGCTAGAATTGTGCCACAACAAACACCCACATCTTCTCACCCAACCTTCCTGTGCCAAGTTGTTAGTTGGATAGCGGATAATGCTTCCAGTCCGTTTGCCACCACCACAACCACTCTGTCTTCCACATGGTCAAATTTCAGTAGCCGTGAGTCTGGACCGCATATTCTTCACCCTGATCCTCCTTCCTCCCACCATGCCTTGTGGGATCCCTCACTTGGAAACTCTGAAGAGCTGTTCAGTTTGCCATTGATAGATTCGGGCCTCTCACCCGATCTACTTGAAGTGGGGCATGAGGAGATCGTTTGTAGCGATACCCAAATATTTGAGCAGCTACGGTTGCACGAAGGTGATGGTGGGAATGTGTCACAAGAGGTGGATGATGATGAGACACAATTCCCAGAAAGTCAGGAGGAGGACCAGGGTGCGGATGTGGAAAACAACATGGTGAATGATCCAGTAACTGACCCAACCTGGCAGGAGGACAGACAGAGCGAGGACAGGTGTGCACAGGGGGAGGGAGGTGTAGCACCACAACAGTGAGGAAGAAGCAGGGTGGTGGCCACAGACAGAAGGCAGGCAACAGTTCCCTGTAACACCATCACGACGCAAGTTGCCAGTAAAACTCTTCGGTCTTTCAGAGTCTGGCTGTTTTTTAAGGAGTCTGCTGATAGTTCCAAAAAGGCCATTTGCAACACCTGCCATGCCAGCATCAGCAGGAGTAGTAAAACTACCAGCCTGACCACCACAAGCATGATCAGGCACATGGCAGCAAATCACCCAACTTTGTGGGCTGATCCCCAGGGTCCAAGAGCAGTGTCTGTGGGTGACACCACTGCTTCTTCCACTGTTGTGCGTGCAAGCCAATCCCCTGTTCACAGAGCATGTGAAGATGCCTCCTGTCCTGAACCTGTCATTGGACAATTCGACATACCACCATCAGGAACCACATCCACATCCTTGTCCCAGCGCAGCGTTCAGTTATCCATACCTCAGTCCTTGGAACGCAAATGCAAATTTTGCAGTCAACCATCAACAGGCCACACTACTCAATTTGCACATTTCGCGACTGCTTGCGCTAGAAATGTTACCTTTTAGGCTACACAACAGTGGAAGTTTAACCCTTGCAAACAGCTGTAATGGCCACTTTACACATGGCTACATTTCTAGCTTATCCACAGGTAACTTACTGGCTGCAGTGAAATCATGGAGACATGGTTCTATCTTGTTGCTGTGTACAAATGGAATAATGTCTCCATGACTTCACTGCAGCCAGTAAGTTACCTGTGGATAAGCTAGAAATGTAGCCGTGTGTAAAGTGGCCATTACTTATTCAAATCTGTGAAAATTGGGTCTCTGCCCACTTTGATGCCAGTTTTGATGCCCAGAACCCATTTAGGCCAGGCTGGAGTGACATGAATTTGATGTGGGGCATCACTGGGTATGTAAATCAGGTGTTAGATCAGTGGCCCAAAGCCAATTAACCCCTCAAAAATAGCTGTTACTTATTCAAATCTGTGAAAATGAGCGATTTGGCCACTTTGATGCCAGTTTTGATGCCCAGAACTCATTTGGGCCTGGCTGGAGTGACATGAATTTTATGTCTGGCATCACTAGATATGTAAATCAGGTGTTAAATCAGTGGCCAAAACCATTTAAAACTTTCAATACCATACCTCAGTGCCCAATTTGATGCCCATTTTTGTGCCAGTCTTCTAATTTTTGTATCTGTTTTTATATGTATTCACAACAGGGCACATGACTGCATAGTATTATATACTTTGAATGTTTTCTTATTATTGAAAAACCTGTAAAAATCAGAAAATAAAAAATTGCTGAATAAGAAACCAACTTCAGCCCGAATAAGAAACTGAACGAATAAGAAACCAACTTCAGCATCGTCAGCCTCAATCTGTTTGGAGCCGGTCATGTGACAGGGCGGGCTGATGTGACATCATAGAGGGCCTGTCACATGACCGGCTCCAAATAGATTGAGGCTGGAGAAAGACAGGCTGCAATGTTAACGCCGGTGGATAGTGAGAACAAAGCTACGAGGGGGGAGGACGGAGTGGCCGTGGGGAGAAGGAGGGACAGCGAGCAGCGGGGAGAGCGGGTGGCATCACCGCTACTGGCCGCCATATGGGAATACTCATAACTTGGGTGTTCCAATATGGCGAGCAGCGTACTTCCGGTTGCACAAACTCCGCTCATCTCCCGGCTGCGTCGCCGCTGACCTCTGGTGGGGGGATGAGCATCGGCTACTGTTGGGAAATCAGCAGCTAGCACTGCTGATCTCCCAGTGGTAGCGGTGGCGTCTTTGTCACTTAGACTTCTGTGTCGCTATCCCACAATGGCACTGCAATGCATTGTGGGATATCAACATAAGCCCCGGAAGTCTGTGACAACCTTATTGGTGATTATATAGTAGATGTTACAGACATTTATAAGAAAACAATTCTTCTATCATATAACAAGACTTGTCTAGAGTGTCCAGTACCTGAGGATATCCATATAATCCAAGGATCTGTGCGGCTGGAATAGTGGAAGATGAGTACTGATCTCCAATGAGGCCAACCAGCCGGCTATGACTTACACAAGAGTAATTAGGTATCACCTTCCCCGGGCCAGACAGGAAATGTAAAACATGTCTTACCGCCAAGCGTCCATCTGAACACGTGTCGTAAAGATGATATCCCAGGGTGGTATTGGGTAAAATGTCAGGATCCTTGTTTATATTATCAATGGCAAAAAGAAAGAGAAGATAACGTAGTATACACTGAAAATATTGCCTATAAAAAAAGATAAAATATATATAAAAATGCTTAAATGTCTTTACACATACAGAGGGTAAAATAAGTATTTAACATGTCACCAATTTTCTAAGTGAATACATTTCTAAAGGATATATCGAGATGAAATTCACATCAAATGTTGAAAATGGCGACACAACCAACGAGTGATGAGTGAGTGTAATCATTACTATTTGCTATTCGCATGGATAGTACAGTATTCAGAGTACTCCTTACATTGTGAGTATTACTGTACTCGCCTCGCCATACTTGAGTGTCCCGCCCAGCATTTTTGTCTTCTGATTTGCAGCCACTAAACATGCTGGGCGTCTTAACCAATCACAGTAATGCCACATCCATCTTGGTTGTGGCATTACTGTGATTGGCTGGCCGCCCAGCATCATAGGGTTACATAAGTCCTGATGACGCAATTTTGCATACATTGCATCCAGACCCAGCATTGGAGAAGCACAGGGAGAAATCAAGCAGCTGCTAGAGAGAGTGTTTCAGGCATCCAAATAACACAAAAATTATTTTCAGGGCTACTTGCTGTGTATACTAGGTCAGTGTAGTGTAGGGAGAGAGAGATTCTCGAGCAGAGCTGAAAAACTGAACAAAGTCACAGAACTGGGAGGGAGAGTTTAGGCTGTTCTTCCAGTGTCCATATTACAACAGCTCTTGTCAGAGGCAGAGCTCTTTTTTCCAGCACACAGAGTAGTAGCATTTTGTGCTGCGTCTTGTTTAAAAGCACTGGTCCTTTTTTCCCTGGTATTTTTGGGGGTCACAGCTAGGCTTGTGCCATCCACATCAGCCACATTAATACAGTGCTAGTGCATTACCCAAATCTAAAGCAGTAATACTAGCATTTTGTGATGCCTGGTACAAAGTATGCACTGGTCCCTTTCCCCGATAATTTTTAGGGTCACAATTTGGCTTATGCCATCCACATCATGGCTTGTGCCATCCACATCAGCCACAATAATACGGAGCTAGTGAGCTTGCCAAATCAGAAGCAGAACTACCATTTTGTGCTGACTGGTACAATGTACGCACTGGTCATTTTTCCCCGCTGTTTTTGGGGTGACAGTTTGGCCTGTGCCATCCACATCAGCCACAATAATATGGTGCAAGTACATTAGCCAAATCTAAAGCAGTACTAATAGCATGTTATGCTGCCTGGTACAAAGAACGCACTGGTCCTTTTTCCTCAAACATTTTGAGGTCACAGCTTGGCTTGTGCCATCTACATCAGCCACATTAATATGGTGCTTGTGCGCTTTCCAAATCCAAAAGTAGTACTAGCATTTTATTCTTCCTGGTACAAAGTATGCACTGGTCCTTTTTCCCCAATATTTTTGGGGTCACAGTTAGCTTGGCTTGCGCTGTCCATATCAGCCATATTAATTCGGTGCTAGTGCCCTTGCCAAATCCAAAGCAGTACTACTAACCTTTTGTCCTATGATCTGGTCCTTTTTCCCCATTACTTTTCGGGTCACAGCTTGTTTTGTGCCATCCAAAGCAGCCACATTAACATGGTGCTAGTGCACTTCCAAATCCAAAGCAGTACTACAAGCATTTTGTGCTGCCTGTTACAAAGCATGTACTCATTCGTTTTCCCTGCTGTTTTTGGGGTCACAATTTGGCTTCTGCTTACCAATTAATACAGTCCTATATTGCTTGCAAAATACTAAGCAGTACTCCTACCATTTAATAGTGCCTGCCAGAAAGCCTGCACTATTCATTCTTTCCTCTGCCATTTTTGGGTCACGTTTTGCTTAGCCTGTGCTAAGAAGTCCAAAATATTAATTGGGTACTTGTGAGGTATTGAAATTTTGTCAAATACAGTCTCTAGTAGCTGATAATAGTGCAGGGACAGACTTTTTTTGAGCAGGGATAGAGAAAACAGCATAGCCTTCCAGTACCTGCATATTCGATAAATAACTCTTTTAGAGCTACATTTTTAGGACACATGGTGTACTGTATAATAGAGCAGTTTCATTAGCTTTTGTCCTTTAAAAAGCACTGATCCTTGTGTCCCTAGTCATTTTAGGGGTTACATTTTACTTGCTACCAGACATATATATGATTTACATCCACTGTCCAATGCTAAATGTTTGTTGAGATGTTCAACTACAGGTTGTGTGCAGGTGGCATCAGCGCCTGCTTCCTGGACAACATATTGGGAAGTAGGTGACACAGGGGAAGTGCCAGTGGTTTTGCACTCATACAGTTTTCTATCTAGGCGTACCAACTACCTATTGGGGTGCTGCAAATGTCAGCAGTATTTTGAGAATATTAAGAGAGGTATCAGGTTGAATTTCACCTTTTATTCTGGATCAATTTTTGCCACTTTAGTGGTATATGGGCATATTTTTTGAAATGGGGAGACTCTCTTTTTAGTGTCTTTGTTGTGTGTTTTGTGCATTAAGCTGGGCTCTCTGACCATGCCTTCACGTGTCACTCATCAGGTGTCATTGACAGAGTTTCATTCTGTTCTGATCGTTTTTCCAGTAGGATGTTTGTGTTGTCTGCTGAAGCTTTCCTGCAGTTGTTATACTTGAAGATTACCAACTTGCGGAACTTGGTGTTGTAATCCCGGTCTGTGAGTGAAGGTGAGGGCTAGTTGAGGAGCAGGGAATGGGTGATGGCCCACACCTCCTTACCTTCAGAGTTACCTCTGGTTGCAGGGTCATCTAGTGATCCTAGTCTACAGGGACAGACTAGCTATCCAGGTACCCTGCCCATTATTTTCATCCTGCTTCTCATTCCCTCATCCGCTAAACCACTATTGTGACACCATTTAAACGGGGTTTGGTATTTTGAGGATTTTTTTGCCGATACAGTGGGCGAATATGTGGCCTTTTGGCAAACCTAACATGAACTTTAACAGATTTTGTCATTTGTACTTAAGATCAGTTTGAAAAATGACCATTTTTGTTGAATTTAGGTTGGGTTGTGGTTATGACGGATTACAAACTGTGGAGAAATCCATTCCTTGTTGAATTTAATCAGAGTAAGTCTGTCTGCATTTTCTGTGGAGAGGCGTGTGTGTCTATCAGTGATGATTGATTGATCCAGCATAACTGAAAACATGCTCTGGCATCACACTAGCAGACTGGCAGGCCAGCACCTCAAAGACTTATAAGAAAAGGTCAGGCCTAGTGTTCAGCTAAGACACCCAATAATTAAAGGGAACTGAAGCATCAGGAAGGATGCAGGTATCGTTATTTAAGTACCCCTTGAGCATGTTGTTCAACTTCTCCCTCCTTGGCATTGTTACAGGCACAAATAGCCCTTTTGCAGATGTGCTGGTTCTGTTGTACCAGTTCTGCATGTCTCTCCCCATTAATAATTGCTGTTTAAAAGAGCCAGTTGCTCTGCCGTTAGCCTTGACTGAGGGTGATGGTTTTATCAACTGATCTACAATGCCTCTCTTGAAGGATTCCATTGTGCCACCCTTTGGTGATTCAAAAAGGAGAGAAGGAAATTTCTCCTTGTTACGTGGGTCAAGAAAAGGAGCCAACCATTATACGTTGTTGGCGAAAATGTGTGTCAAGTGAGGGTCTTAAAACAGACACTTACACATGAACTGTGCCCTATGGGTCAAGCTGCAAACAGACAAAGGTTCTGTCCCATCCGCTCCTCACGCTGACTTGTCTCCTCCTCCACCTCTTCCTCTCCAGCCCATTCATGCTGCACAGAAATGAAGCTGAGGTTGTGACTACCCTCGGGAGCACAGTAAAACAAATCCTCTCCCTCCTCATCTTCCATATAATTACCTAATGTTGCCTTAGAATATTGGCTAGGCTGGGTAGTATCACACATTGGGAAATCTTCCTCTACAGCCACATGCTGGACACTCAAAGCTTCCTCTTTGAGATTATGCAGTGATTATTTCTACAGACAGAGTAGAAGGATGGTTACGCTAATAATAACCTGATCACCGCACACGAGCTTGGTGTAGTACTCAAAGTTCTCAAGAACCTCCCTAATGTGAGCAATCCACACCCAATCGACAGTTGTTCTGTTTGGTTGCTGAGTCTCAGTCTAAGATCAGCAAAAGAGGTAGAAGACTAGTGGAAATGGGCACTGATACAGCACACCTTCTGAAGTACGTATGGTAAGTCAGGGTATGTTTTGATTAATTTCTGAACAACTAGGATAGCATGCGAGCTATGCATGCACGTGTGCCTGTCTACCTTTAGAGCTGCCATCAGGTTACTACCATTATCGCACATGATCAGGCCTGGAGAGGAGGGACCTACCAAATGAATAAAGGAAGACCCTCCCAAATGTACAGAGGGGTACTCGAGACCAGTCCCCTTTCAGTCTCTGTTGCCTGGGGATGTCAAAGTGGTGGCTGCGGACCGGTTCCATGGACCTGGGCGACATCAATAAAAGGGGGAAAAAATAAAATAAAATAGGGAAAAAGTTTGTCATGGATGTGACACCACCCGTGGTTTGTGGCCAATATGAGCCACTGCTGCTTGTCACAGTCCCGGGGATGATGGCAATGGGCAGCTAGGTGATAAGCCGCTACGGGCAGGGCTGGTTATCCCCTGGTCCAGTATATAGTCTATGTGTGATAGTAGGATAGGGGTTGCAGAGTCAGCGAACAAAGAAGTGGACAGACATGGGAAGAACAGTCCGTTTTACCTTTAATGATGTAATTGCTGGTGAAGCCAAGTACTGCCCAAGTCATTGTTCGGGATCTGAAGCTTGGAGGCGAGTTGGGCTATCCACGTCGGGCAAGTTCTGAGGCTTACCTACGGTGTTGGTTCAGGTGGGCCCTGGCTGCATAGAGCTGTGATGTGACCCTCACTTGTCAATGTAGCTCTATAATAGGCGGCGCGTGCCCTTCTCCAGTCTTGATCTCTTTCTAACTACTCCTCCTGGGCTCAGTGGTGTGATTGTGTCTGCTGGCTTTAATGTGAATAGGGAACCTGAAATTGCACGCTGTCTGTGTTTGATAACTGGATTTAGAATCCCTGATGACCTCGATCTCCGGTGACCGTACTTCACTAGGCCCTGGGGTGAACCGGTGCTGACTCCACTCTTCAGACCTAGTTCTCCACTTCCTCAGACCCTCACCACGGGTCTAACACATGGTCAGTCAGTCTCCCAGGATGGGCCTAGTGCAGTTACTGTCTCTACGGTGTCTTCTACAGTCGTCCCTGGAACTGATCTCTGCCTAGTTGTGGTGGGTAATGGGTCAATGGTGATCTCTTACTTCCTGGGCCGCTGACTTTTTACCTCATGGGAGCACTGAGACATAGCCTTGTGGTGAAAGGTCGGCAGTTCTACCTCCTCTAGCGCTTCTAGATCTTCTCCATCATCCTGGAGATGAGGCATTTTGGACAGAGCATCGGCTTTAGCATTCTTGCGCCCAGCCCGGTACTTGATGGTGAAGCTATAGTTGGAAAGTCTGGCCATCCAACGCTGCTCCATGGCACCCAACTTAGCTGTTTCCAAATGAGTCAGGGGGTTGTTATCGGTGTAGATCATGAATTTCACAGTCACGGCCCACACCACAGCTAGGAACTCGAGCTTGAAAGAGCTGTAGTTATCGGGATTCCTTTCGTAGGCTGGAGATTCCTGCTGGCGTAGGCCATCACTCTTTCCTTGCCCTTTGGCTTCTGCAACAACACAGCCCCTATTCCCACATTGAAAGCATCGGCGTATAAGATGAATGGCTGGCCGTAGTCTGGGTAGGGCAGGTTCTCCTCCCCGGTCAATGCTATTTTTAGCTGTTAGAGCAAAATCTTCCTCTCTGGTTCCCCACTTCATGGCAGGGCTCGGTCCCTTGACCTTCTGGGCCTGACCTATTATGAGATTCTGCAGGGGTTCAGCCATTTGGGTAAAGCCTTTGATGAATCAATGGTAGTAGCCCACTAGGTGCAGTAACTGCCGCACTTCTTTAAGAGTGTTGGGTTTTGGCCAGCTCTGGATGGCAGTGACTTTGTCGGGACCTGGAGCCACAGCCTGCGCGCTTACTATATGGCCTAGGTACTGTACCTTGGGTTTGAGGAGATGGCACTTCGACGGTTTTATCTTCAGGCCAAACTTGGACAGCGCCTCGAAGATTCCAGCCAGATGTTTCAGGTGCTCCTCGTATGTCCTTGAAAACACGATGACGTCATCAAGGTACAGTAACCCGGTCTCATAGTTCATATGACCCAGACAGCATTCCATCAGCCTCTGGAATGTCCCCAATGCATTGCAGAGCCCAAACAGCATGCAGTTGAATTGCAAAGTCCCATCGGTGCCGTGAAGGTGTTTTTTCTGAGTCAGCCATTGCCACGGGGACCTGCTAGTACCCACTGGTGAGATCAAGAGTGGATAAATAGTTAGATGTTCTCAAGATCGCTAGTGACTCCTCTATCCTGGGTAAGGGATATGCATCTTTGTGTGTAATGCAGTTAATTTGTCTACAATCTACACACATTCTCATGGTCCCATCTCTTTTTTTTTTTTTACCAGGACTAATGGGGCTGCCCAGGGGCTACAACTAATTACCCCAGCTTCCTTCGTCTCCCGCAACATCTCCTTTGCGCACTCCTAGTGGTCGTATAGGCCGGATCCTTTCCTTGATAGGTGGATGCTCCCCCATCGGTATGCAATTTTGTACCCCTTTTGCCTGTCCAAAGTCTGTCGGGTCCTTGCTGAAGACCTGCTCGTACTCTCTGACTACCCGGTATACTCCATGCCTGTGGTGTAAGAGGGTAGAGTAGAGCTGGTGCTGACATGCAGCTTTTGTCACCAGTCCTCTAGCTTCCATCCAAGCCATTGTCTTTAGCTGGATTAGGAGAGTCCAAGGGTTCTACGGCCGTAATCGCATTGTTATTAACTGTATATAGTTTAGCAATGATAGTATACCGGGGTAGCTTGGACTCCTCCTCCTGCCCGCAATTTAAAATGTGTACGGCCACCTTTTCTTTGTGGACATCCACCACCTCTCTGGCTTTCAGGACAGCGGGCCGGCTATCTGTATACACGTGTTCTACCAATGCCTGGTAATCTTGCCCCCTGAAGCCTATGTCCTCCCTGCACCATATTAAAATTTCACTCTGAGAAGGTATCACAATGGGGATGGGGTCACTTATTCTCACGCTACTGATCTCACCTCCAGACAGCTCCAGCTGTTGCCTCTGCACCAGGACCCGGATTTCTCTGTAGTATAGTAAAATTGTCAACCGAGTGGTAAGCAATATCGGAGTCCACTCAGTAGCATTGGTAAAGGACATGAGGTATCGATGTTATCTGCGACCCGGTGTCAAGCAGAGCGTTCATGGGAATCCCGTTCAGCACGATAGGCAGGATGAGTCGTACCCCCATGTACCAACGGCACCAGTTCGGCGGGCCAGGTAAGTCTACTCCCGGAGGGCGGCCCCATGCTCCGGAAATTTCTCATTTAAAGGACATGACTGAGCCAGGTGTCCTGCCTCACTGCAGTGGCGACAGATGGGTTTTTTCCCGTAGTATCATAGCAGTCAGTAGCTCGGCCTTGGCTGGTGGAACTCCTCTTCTGACGCATCCTGGAGACATCATCTGGGCTGAAATCTAGGCTTATTTGACTCAACGATACGGCTTCTTGCAGATCTTTCACAGTCTTGGCCAGGTCTGCCATCCCTTGGGTGAGCTGCTGCAGTTGTAACCATATGCCCTCAGGGGTAAGAGGCTCTAGAATCTGTGCACTGGTCCCTACAGAGGTTGGGGAGGAGGGCAGCACCCCTGTAGGATAGCTTATGGCCAGTTGCTGTGAGGGTGCAGGGCCACAGTCAGGTTTTTTCTTTAACAATTGGAGGGCTCTATCCTTGAAAACTGTATCTCAATCGGACAAGGACCGAAGCTGGACCCGATTAGCGGAGTCCCTCAGACCCTCAGTAAATTGATCTCTCAGCAGTTTGCTTTCGTTCAGGACTCTCTCGGGGCCGGCCTGCTTCATGGCCCTCAGTGCCTCCTGTAGAGGCGAGTTGGGGCTATCCACACTGGGCAAGTTCTGAGGTCTACCTACAGTGATGGTTCAGGTGGGCCCTGGCTGCATAGAGCTTTGCTGTGACCCTTATTTGTTGGTGTAGGTGTAAGACAGGCGGCGTGAACCCTTCTCCAGTCTTGATCTAGCTCTAACTACTCCTCCTGGGCTCTGTGGTGCAGCTGTGTCTCCTGGCTTTAGTGCGAATGGTGAACCTGAAATTGCCCACTCTCCGGGTTTGGTCGCTGGGTATAGAATCCCTGATGACCTCCGTCTCCGGTGACTGTACTTTGCTAGGCCCTGGGGTGAACCGGCATTGACTCCACTCTCCAGACCTAGTTCTCCACTTCCTCAGACCCTCACCTCGACTCTAACACACGGTCAGTCTCCTAGGACAAGCCTAGCGTGGCTACCGTCTCTAGGGTGTCTTCTACAGTCCTCCTTGGAACTGAACTAACTGGCCCCTCCTCCAGGCCAGAAATCATTGGGGACCTGCTCTCAACCCTGGCTTTAGAGCTCCCCCTTCTGGCCTGGAGTCAGGATGGTGTTGTGTGTGTGCCTACCTGGTGGATGCTTTGCCTCACCTCCAACCTTATATTGTGTTGACCGGAGCCCGTGGTGCCACACTGAATTACCGCTGTGCTTGGCTGCCATGTGGTTCCACATACTGGTGCTGCTCAGGATTCCTTTGCCCTTGCCTCTATTCAACTTAGTATGGCAGATGCCACAGTTTGCGATGTTTTCCTCTGAAAAAAACTTCCAGACAGTGGCTAAATACCCCCTTGCCCTGACTTGAGGCACAGTGGAGGTGCTCTTAGGAGTAGAGATGAGTGGTGTTCGACTCGAATTGTTCATCAATCTCAAATTCAAGCTGTTTTGGGCGAGGTTCGAGTCATTCGGGGAATTAGAACAATTAGCTTCAAATTCGGCAGTTCAAGTTTATGTTCGATAACAGTTCGTTCACCAAAAGTAGCCTATAAAGAGGTCTCGGGGCAGAGGAAAAGGCTAAAATGGGGGCATGATTGTTTAAAAGCCGCTGGCTTTTAAACAATTATTCAGCCCCATTCTCTGCCCCCCGCAGCCTCCCATCCCGATCCTCTGCTCCCCCCGCCATGTCCCATCCCCATCCTGAGTCAGGACCGGGCAGGGAGCGCAGCACCAGGGAGCGGGGAGTGAAGGAGATGGGCGGGGAAGTCGGCCGTGAGAAGAGGACTTCACAACCGGCTTTCCTGATCTGTGCTGCACTCGCCGCTCCCTGATGACCCCTCTCTGCTCTCTGGAGCTGCTCCCCCCGCCCGGTCCTAACTTAGGATCAGGCGGGAAGACGGCGGGGAAAGCGATGAGGGGGCATTAGGGAGCGGGGAGCACAGCACAAAGCAGGAAATCTGGCAGTGAAGTCTCACCGCTGGCTTTCCCGCCGGTTGTTTCAAATGATCCGCTGATGCAGATTAGCTGTTCATTTGAAGTAGCCGCGGTGATGTCAGGGAAAGGTTCATGTGAGTTCATGCAGCATGAACTCACATGCACTTTCCCACGCCGGGTGCTGCACAGCACAGCTCCATCTCTGGTGGAGGTTCTCTACCAGAGATGTAGTTGAGCTAAAGAAGAAAACCTGATTACACTACGTCGGACTAAAGAAATTTTTTTTAATAAAGATGGAGTCTAAATGTAGTTTTGTTATTTTTTTCTAATAAAGAAATTTTTCTAACAAAACAACATTTGGACTCCATCTTTATTAAAAAAAAAGTCTTCAGTCCAATGTAGTCCAATCAGGTTTTCTTCTTTAGCTCATCTACATCTCTGGTAGAGAACCTCTACCAGACATGTAGCTGAGCTGTGCAGCACCCAGGCTAAGAGTGCTGGCTAAGATTGTCAACGCTCAAGATCGGATCAGTGGACTCATCATCAAACACCTCATCTTCCATCTCATCCTCCTTCCCAGTTTAGATTGTAGGCTGACCTGATGGCAACTGTGTCTCATCATCATCGTACTCCACCTCTGGAGAAAGTAAATCAGGTTCCTTAAAATGTCTTTCTTCTGGCAGTGGGTCCTTAAATACTTGCACATTAACGCAGGTTACCCCCTCACATTCCTGTTCAATGCTACATGGTGAGAGGCCAGAGGCAACCAAAGTATATATACAAAACAGATCTTCGAAATAGCCAAACTTGATGTCATATATCTCCTGTTACTGTTGATGGGGAAGAAGCAGGACCAGTTGAAGATTTAATGAGCCAGCCTTCTGTGTATCCAGAGTAGACAGTGTGGTTGTGGAAGATTTGTTGCTACATGAGAAATGAGTAGAGACCTTGTCGGCCATCCAATACAGAATCTGCTCTCACTCTTCTGGCTTCCAGGCATGTTTACTTTATAGACTGGAAAATTTAGCCAGAAACATAGTGGCTTCATACTTCTTCTGACCAATAACAGACTCTGTGCCTGATCTCGCACCACTGACAACAACATATCACGTCTCTGTCCCTTAACAACAGGCTTTTTGGATGTTTGTTACTTATTTGCACATGTTGATGCCACAAGCTAAGCTAACTGTGAGCCCCAAAAATACTGGGAAAAAAGGACCACTGTAAAATGTCAGTGTCTGCACCCCAAATGTATAAAGGAGGGCTCTCCCAAATGAATAGGGGGGCCCTTCCAAATGTATAGATGAGGGCCCACTCAAATGAATACAGGAGGGACTTGCCAAATGAATACAGGATGCCCCTCCGAAATGAATATAGGAGGGCCCTCCCAAACGTATATTAAAAGGCCACCTTAGGGCCCTCACCAAACTCGGGTTTCTTGACACCTGCAGGCCCTCTTAGAAATTGAATTGAGGGGTGCAGAATGACATGGAGCAGAAGGAGGAGAAGGGGAGACAGAAACTGGCATATGAGGAGACGGAAACAATGATTGAAGTTGGGCCCATATACAAGGCATGGGTAGGATGTGTGATGTCCCAGGCTGTCACTCTGTTGCTCCCACCACCAGTTTCACCCAGTGTGCCTTCAGAGAAATGTATCATCTCTGACTGTCCACAACAACTTGTCCATGTGTCTGTTGTTAGGTGGACCTCACTGGTTACAGCGTTGGTGACAGCACAGTTGATATTGTTTAACACATGCTTCTGTAATGCAGGGACGGCACACTGAGTACAATAGTGGTGGCTAGGTAATGAGTATCGTGAGGCAGCCACAGCCAAGAGATCACGGAAAGACTCCATTCCCACAAGCCTATAGGACAACATCTACATGGCAAACAATTTGGCAATGTGAGCGCTTAATGTTATTGCCTGTGAATGCATGTTTGGGTATTTACACTTCCTTACCAAGACCTGGGACAGGGACGACTGCATTCTTCATAGATCCATGGCCATTTTCTTGAAGTCTTAACCTCTAGTAGCCAGGCAGTGTTTGTGATTGAATCCAGACACAGAGAATATGGTGGCGCTCAACCACGACACCCCCCCATCATGGCACCCCCATGCCCCATTTTTTTATTTCAAAGATTGGAAGTGTAAGTTGGACCCTCGATTTCAACCCAATTTGGGGTGAAAAAAGTATGTCTTATAAGCTGAAAAACAACTTAACCCACAAAGAACAATACCACATAAGGCTATATTGAAGGAAAAATAAAAACCTTATGGCCCATGGAAGAAGTGTAGGAAAAAGCAAGAATGAACCATGGTCTGTATGCAATAAGCTTCCATTTATTCATAACTATTTCCTCTCTATGTGTTTTAACAATGTTCCAGGAGTCCACTGAACAATGGGGACACCATGAATATTGAGTCGGAATACTTTAAACTCTGGATATCTTTCTGACAGAGGTCCAATCCCAGTGCACACTTCACTATAACCCTAGTCAACAATTTTAATAATTCTCCAACCCTCAGAGGATATAGCTAACATCAACCCAAGTTTACACTCAGAGCATGACATGTATAAGATATTTGTCGGAGGTCGCCCCTCCACTACCGTATATATTCGTGTATAAGCCGACCCGTGTATAAGCCGACCCCCCTACTTTTCCCGTCAAAACCTGGGAAAACCTATTGACTCGTGTGTAAGCCGAGGGTGGACCCCAGCACAGGTATACAGCCCCCAGCAGTGTGGTATACAGCAGCCTCCTCAGTGGTATATACAGGCCCCAGCGGTGTTACAGCAGCAGCCCCAGCGGTGTATACAGCAGCAGCCCCAGCGGTGTATACAGCTGCAGCCCCAGTGGTGTATACAGCAGCCTCCCCAGTGGTATATACAGGCCCCAGCAGTGTTACAGCAGCAGCCCCAGTGGTTTATACAGCAGCAGCCCCAGCGGTGTATACAGCAGCCTCCCCAGTGGTATATACAGGCCCCAGCAGTGTTACAACAGCAGCCCCAGCGGTGTATACAGCAGCAGCCCCAGCGGTCTATACAGCAGCAGCTTCAGCGGTGTATACAGCAGCAGCCCCAGTGGTGTATACAGCAGCAGCCCCAGTGGTGTATAGAGCAGCAGCCCCAGTGGTGTATACAGCAGCAGCCCCAGTGGTGTATACAGCAGCAGCCCCAGTGGTGTATACACACAGCCCAGGTTATACCACCCCAGTGGTGTATACAGCAGCCTCCCCAGTGGCATATACAGGCCCCAGCAGTGTTACAGCAGCAGCCCCAGTGGTGTATACAGCAGCAGCCCCAGCGGTGTATACAGCAGCCTCCCCAGTGGTATATACAGGCCCCAGCAGTGTTACAGCAGCAGCCCCAGCGGTGTATAAAGCAGCAGCCCCAGTGGTGTATACAGCAGCAGCCCCAGTGGTGTATACAGCAGCAGCCCCAGTGGTACACAGGCGCCCCCCCCCATGAATATACAGCCCCCTCCATCAGTATACAGGGCCCCCTCCTTGCTGCGGTAAACCTGTAAAGTAATAGATGATTATACTTATCCCTGTCGCTGTCCCGCCGCCACCATCGCGATCCTCCGGCTTCATCCGATGAAGCCGGATGCAGCCGGAGGAGCGCGATGGCGGCGCCGGGGACGGCGTCGGGGATAAGTATAATCATCTATTACTTTACAGGTTTACCGCAGCAAGGGGGGGGCCCTGTATACTGATGGGAGGGGCCTGTATACTCATGGGAGGGGGGCGCCTGTGTACCACTGGGGCGTATGACTCGCGTATAAGCCGAGGGGGGTACTTTTCAGCCCAATTTTTGGGCTGAAAAACTCGACTAATACGCGAGTATATACAGTATATTCCAGATAATCCTAACTGCTAGACACAATGCAAATATCACAATTCCCAGAAAAATAAAAGCACTGCCTTTGGTACAATGTAGGCCATGTTCACACACATGCGTTTTTTTGACCATCTCTGCGTTTTTTGATGTGTTAAAAAAAACGCAGGTGCGTTAACGCAGGGTACATTTGAGTGTACAAGCGTTTTTCAGCTCCATTTGCGTTTCTTTCCCCCAGTCCAAAAAACGCTGCATGCAGTGTTTTTTGGGTGCTGGAAAAAAACGCAGGGGTTGTTTCCCAAAAACGCATGCGTTTTTTTAACATGGGCCCCTATGGGAAACGCATGCGTTAACGCAGGGCACATATAGGCACCTGCGTTAATGCATGCGTTTCCCATAGGGCCTCACGTTAAAAAAACGCATGCGTTTTCTAAAAAACGCATGCGTTTCTATAACAT
The DNA here is from genome assembly GCA_033576535.1 of Allobates femoralis. NCBI lineage: Eukaryota > Metazoa > Chordata > Amphibia > Anura > Aromobatidae > Allobates > Allobates femoralis. The sequence goes on from JARQOC010000003.1 coordinate 17,451,686, forward strand.
GGGGCCCTATGGGAAACGCATGCGTTTTTAAATGGCACATTTATGCACCCTGCGTTAACGCTTGCATTTTTGCCTGCGTTTTTGAGGAAAAAATGACAAAATCCTAAAAGGTTGTATTTCCTTTCAGACACACAAGAGACATTTTTTAGCACTCCTATAAAAACGCATGTGCTTTTAGGAGTGCTAAAAAAACGCAAATTGTGTGTGAACAATGCCATAGATTAATATATTTCAATGGCTGTTGACAATGATTAGAACTTGGCTTTGATGCATTCACATATATTTATTTAGAAGCTCTGTTTCGTACACATATGCGCTTGGTGTGAAAGACCTGTCCATCCGGACTTTGACTTAAATATAGGGCATTGTTTTTCAAGTCTGTTGGGGTATGGTTTAAGTGGGAATTACTTATAAGGGCATGGATATTCACATACCAGAGTGCCCAGTGGGTATCGCCTTGTTTTACAAATCTTATTTTTCCCCGTGTGATTTTTGGAAATACTTTGGTTAGTAACCACCTGCCATAGAAGACACGATTCTCATCTGTCTTTTTCTGAAAAATGCACAACCCACACAAAATCTGGAAAGCATTTCAACACAGAAGTTTTCACTAGCAACTTCCCCAAATATTAGTTAGCTTGTCACAAAACCATAGACCACCGGCAAACAACAGACAGGACAAGCCCGACTACGTGTGTTCCCAGTCTTTCTGCTTAGTTTCGCAATGTTAACAAAATACTTGGTTTCAGCTTATATCATTCTCACAAATGTGACTATTAAGGTACCTTTACACGCCGCGACGGCAGGCTGGATACATCCCGCTACTTCACGTGCACGAGCACGCTCAAACGGTTACAAACGGTCAACGCATCACCTTTACACGCCGCCACAAGATGCGCTACGCCACGCTACATCTATACCTAGCTACATCGCCGGGTGTCTCAAGTAGCCAGCTGTAGCTCATTTACACACCGCTATAACCAGCTACTATGGGCGGACCTGGTGCAGCAGGGACAGCACATAGGAGTGCCACAATTGTGGATTACGAGCCGTCCGTACGCTGATAGGACGAAGCAATAACATCCTGATTGGGCAGGCAACGCAGGAGGCTGAGTAATACAGCACGCTCGAGCAATTGTGTAGTGTGACTCGTCAGCTCCTTTAAATATGCCTCCCTATGCAGCGACTACCAATCGTCATGCAGCAGCTTCCACCAATGATCGCACATGGGGCGCGGTAACACGGAGCCAGGGTCACGCCTTAGCTACATTGCAGCTACATCGCAGGCTGTCCCGAGTTCCCTTCCGTTGCCTCTTTACACGCCGATACAGCTCGCTACCATCGGCGTTGTAGCCATCAGTTTTCGAGCAGACCTAGGAAACAGATGTATCTGTTGCCGGCTGTAGCGTCACGTCTTCAGACGCCGCTACGACGGGCTACATTGGCGCTACAAGCTACATTTGTAGCCTGTAGCGGGATGTATCCAGCCTGCCGTCGCGGCGTGTAAAGGTACCATTAGTGATGAGCGAGTACTAAAATGCTCGGGTGCTCGAAGCTCGGGCCGAGCATCCCAAGATACTCGTGTACTCGGCCCGAGTACCGAGCCCAATGTTATCCTACGGGAGACCCGAGAATTTTTATGAAATGACTGCCGGCAGCATGAAAAAAAACCCTAAAACTGTAGCAAAAGTCTCAGAAGAGTGCTGAAATGACATGACAACACCATGGGGAAAACCCCTGTAAGTATTTCTCACTCAAAAGTCACAGCTCTGAACAATGTTGTCCGAGTTTCACGCCAATTTTACGGAGTCACCAGAAAACCTTCCAAAATGACACCAAAATGAATATTCAGGTTGGAAATGTTAAGGGCACATACCCAATAGTGAGATACAGCTGGTGTATGTTACTTTTTGTGATTACATGAAAGATTTTACGTGAAAACATTGTGCGGCACTCCGATGTCCCTAAGAAGAGACGTACATGAAGCCCTGACTTGACATATTGTGCCCATTTTGAGGAACTGGGTCTATTCTAGTATTTTCCTTTGCCAGGGCAGTCCAAAATTGGGAGGTTCACCAATGCCCCTGGATAGAAACGTGCATGAGGGCCTGTAAACCTGAAGTGCCCATTGTAAGGAAGTGGGTGTATTGGAGTATAGCCATTGGCAGGGCAGCCAAAAATTGGGAGGCTCCACATTGTCCCTGGATAGAGACGTGCAGGAGTGCCTGTAAACCTGAAGTGGGTGTATTGTAGTATAGCCCTTTGGCAGGGCAGCCAAAAATTGGGAGGTTCAACAATGACCCATGCATACAGACATGCAGTAGGGCCTGTAAACCTGAAGTGGGGGTATTGTAGTATAGCCCTTTGGCAGGGCAGCCAAAAATTGGGAGGTTCAACAATGACCCATGCATACAGACATGCAGTAGGGCCTGTAAACCTCAAGTGGGTGTATTGTAGTATAGCCCTTTGGCAGGGCAGCCAAAAATTGGGAGGTTCAACAATGACCCATGCATACAGACATGCAGTAGGGCCTGTAAATCTCAAGTGGGTGTATTGTAGTATAGCCCTTTGGCAGGGCAGCCAAAAATTGGGAGGTTCAACAATGACTCATGCATACAGACATGCAGTAGGGCCTGTAAACCTGAAGTGGGGGTATTGTAGTATAGCCCTTTGGCAGGGCAGCCAAAAATTGGGAGGTTCAACAATGACCCATGCATACAGACATGCAGTAGGGCCTGTAAACCTCAAGTGGGTGTATTGTAGTATAGCCCTTTGGCAGGGCAGCCAAAAATTGGGAGGTTCAACAATGACCCATGCATACAGACATGCAGTAGGGCCTGTAAACCTCAAGTGGGTGTATTGTAGTATAGCCCTTTGGCAGGGCAGCCAAAAATTGGGAGGTTCAACAATGACCCATGCATACAGACATGCAGTAGGGCCTGTAAACCTCAAGTGGGTGTATTGTAGTATAGCCCTTTGGCAGGGCAGCCAAAAATTGGGAGGTTCAACAATGACCCATGCATACAGACATGCAGTAGGGCCTGTAATCCTGAAGTGGGTGTATTGTAGTATAGCCCTTTGGCAGGGCAGCCAAAAATTGGGAGGTTCAACAATGACCCATGCATACAGACATGCAGTAGGGCCTGTAATCCTGAAGTGGGTGTATTGTAGTATAGCCCTTTGGCAGGGCAGCCAAAAATTGGGAGGTTCAACAATGACCCATGCATACAGACATGCAGTAGGGCCTGTAAACCTCAAGTGGGTGTATTGTAGTATAGCCCTTTGGCAGGGCAGCCAAAAATTGGGATGCTCCACATTGTCCCTGGATAGAGACGTGCAGGAGGGCCTGTAAACCTGAAGTGGGTGTATTGTAGTATAGCCCTTTGGCAGGGAAGCCAAAAATTGGGAGGCTCCACATTGTCCCTGGATAGAGACGTGCAGGAGGGCCTGTAAACCTCAAGTGGGTGTATTGTAGTATAGCCCTTTGGCAGGGCAGCCAAAAAATTGGGAGGTTCAACAATGACCCATGCATACAGACATGCAGTAGGGCCTGTAAACCTCAAGTGGGTGTATTGTAGTATAGCCCTTTGGCAGGGCAGCCAAAAATTGGGATGCTCCACATTGTCCCTGGATAGAGACGTGCAGGAGGGCCTGTAAACCTGAAGTGGGTGTATTGTAGTATAGCCCTTTGGCAGGGAAGCCAAAAATTGGGACGCTCCACATTGTCCCTGGATAGAGACGTGCAGGAGGGCCTGTAAACCTCAAGTGGGTGTATTGTAGTATAGCCCTTTGGCAGGGCAGCCAAAAATTGGGAGGCTCCACATTGTCCCTGGATAGAGACGTGCAGGAGGGCCTGTAAACCTGAAGTGGGTGTATTGTAGTATAGCCCTTTGGCAGGGCAGCCAAAAATTGGGAGGGTCCACATTGTCCCTGGATAAAGACGTGCAGGAGGGCCTGTAAACCTGAAGTGGGTGTATTGTAGTATAGCCCTTTGGCAGGGCAGCCAAAAATTGGGAGGCTCCACATTGTCCCTGGATAGAGACGTGCAGGAGGGCCTGTAAACCTGAAGTGGGTGTATTGTAGTATAGCCCTTTGGCAGGGCAGCCAAAAATTGGGAGGCTCCACAATGACCCATGCATACAGACATGCAGTAGGGCCTGTAAACCTCAAGTGGGTGTATTGTAGTATAGCCCTTTGGCAGGGCAGACAAAAATTGGGAGGTTCAACAATGGCTCATGCATACAGACATGCAGTAGGGCCTGTAAACCTCAAGTGGGTGTATTGTAGTATATCCCTTTGGCAGGGCAGCCAAAAATTGGGAGGCTCCACATTGTCTCTGGATAGAGACGTGCATGAGGGCCTCAAAACATTTTTCCCATTGAAAAGGAGCGGGTCACCTGTCGTTGTAATGCCCATTCTAAAAGAATGGGCGAAAAAATTTACCACTGCGGGTATACCTGAAACAACAGCCTAATTATTGTAACGGTCATCATGGTGGCACATGCGGAGAAGGAGGAGCAGTACAGCGATTAGCCAAAGTCCAGAAGTATGTACCCATGGGTGAGTGGAGGTACATGGCAAATTCCCATAAAAATTTTTAATTCAGTTGTCATTTGTTGGTGGTGTGGTGAAGTCTGGCCCAATCCAACCCTTGTTCATCTTGATCAGAGTCAGCCTGTCAGCATTTTCAGTTGACAGGCGGGTGCGTTTATCAGTAATGATTCCACCTGCGGCACTGAAAACACGCTCTGACAAAACGCTAGCGGCAGGGCAGGCCAGGACTTCCAAGGCGTAGAGAGCCAATTCATGCCACGTGTCCAGCTTGGAGACCCAATAATTGTAAGGCACAGAGGAATCTCGCAGTACAGTTGTTCGATCTGCAAGGTACTCCTTCAGCATCTGGCCAAACTTAGCATTTCTTGTGGCACTACCCCGCACCTCAGGGGCTGTGGTACGTGAGGGGCTGAGAAAACTGTCCCACATCGTAAAGACTGTTCCCCTACCTCTGGCGGATTGGACTTGTGCCCCTCTCGGCCATACGCCTTGGTTGTCCACCGATTCCTGACCTATGCCGCTAGCGTTTTGTGAGGGGAATGATTTGCCTACTTCCGTGACTATGGCCTTCTGGAACTGCTGCATTTTGGCTGACCTCTCCTCCTCAGGAATGAGAGACATAAAGTTCTCCTTGTAGCGTGGGTCTAACAGTGTTGCCAACCAGTACTGATTGTCGGCCAAGATGTTCTGAACGTGAGGGTCACGAGCCAGGCAGCTTACCATAAAGTCAGCCATGTGCGCCAGACTCTTAACAGCCATCACTTCAGTATCCAGACCAACACGATGACTGAACATGCTGTCCTCCTCCTCCTCATCTCCCCTGTCCTCTGGCCAGCCACGCTGAATCGAGGGTATGACTGGTGTGCATGGCATATCCTCAATTTGGCCAGAGAGTTGCTCCATGTCTTCATCCTCCTCCTCCTCGTCATAGTCCTCCACTGCACGCTGTGATGAGATGAGGCTGGGCTGTGTGTTATCACCCACACCCACTACAGTTTCTTGCTCCAAGTCATCGCGCTCAGCCTGCAATGCATCCTCTTTGTTTTTCAGCAGAGACCGTTTTAGAAGGCAGAGTAGTGTTATGGTGACGCTAATAATGGCGTCATCGCCGTTCACCGTCTTGGTGGAGTCCTCAAAGTTTTGGAGGACGGTACATAGGTCAACATCCATCTCCACTCCTCAGGTGTTATGTGTGGAGTTTGACCCATTTCCCGACGGCTTAGGTGATGCAGGTAGTCAACAACTGACCTCTTCTGCTCACATATCCTGGCCAACATGTGCAGAGTTCAATTCCAACGCATGGGGACATCACACACCAGTCTGTGGGCCGGAAGACGCAAACGGTGCTGAAAGCCGGCAAGGCCGGCTGAAGCAGCAGGTGACTTGCGAAAATGTGCAGACAGACGCCGAACTGTTACCAGCAGTTCAGACAGCTCTGGGTATGACTTAGAAACCTCTGAACCACCAGGTTGAGCATATGGGCCACGCATGGAACATGCGTCAGCTGGCCTCGCCTCAAAGCTGCCACCAAGTTTCGGTCATTGTCACACACGACCTTTCCTGGCTTTAGGTTCAGAGGTGTGAGCCAGTGATCTGCCTGCTGTTTCAGAGCTGTCTACACCTCTTCTGCATTGTGGGGTTTTTCACCTATGCAGACTAGCTTCAGCACAGCCTGTTGCCGCTTCGCAGAGGCAGTGCTGCAGTGCTTCCAGCTTGGGACTGGTGTGGAGGGTACAGTGGATGAGGATGCGCAGGAGGAGGAGGCTGAGGAGCATGACATTCCGGAGCTGTAGAGTGTCGGTGAAACCCTGACAGAGGTAGAGCCTGCTATCCTTGGTGTGGGAAGGACGTGTTCCGTCCCTCGCTCAGACTGGGTCCCAGCCTCCACAATATTAATCCAGTGTGCCGTCAAGGAGATGTAGCGGCCTTGCCCACAAGCACTTGTCCACGTGTCTGTTGTTAGGTGGACTTTGGCTGAAACAGCATTGTTCAGGGCACGTGTGATGCTGTTGGACACGTGGTTATGCAATGCGGGGACGGCACATCTGGAGAAATAGTGGCGGCTGGGGACCGAGTAACGTGGGACAGCAGCCGCCATCAGGTCGCGGAATGCGTCCATCTCCACCAGCCGGAAAGGCAACATTTCTAGCGCTATGAGTCGCGAAATGTGATCATTCAGGACCGTGGCATGTGGGGCGTTGGCAGCGTATTTGCGCCTGCGTTCAAATGTTTGCTGAATGGATAATTGAACGCTGCGCTGGGACAAGGACGTGCTTGATGGTGGTGTAATTTGTGCGTGGGCAACTTCAGGTGCAGGGCCGGAGGCTTGTTCGCGGCCAGCATGGACAGGGGATTGGCTCGCATGCACAACAGGCGAAGACGTAGCAGTGACATCAGCAAGCACCGCTCCTCGACTCTGTTGTACTTCCCACAAAGTCGGGTGCTTGGCTGACATGTGCCTGATCATGCTGGTGGTGGTCAGGCTGCTAGTTTTCGTACCCCTGCTGATACTGGCATGGCAGGTGTGGCAAATGACCTTTTTAGAGTCTTCTGGAGCCAACTTAAAAAACTCCCAGACTCGGGAAGACCGAACATTTGCACAGGCACCTTGAGTCGTGTTGTTGTTCCGGGGAACGGTTGCCTGCCTTCTGCCTGCGTATGCAACCCTGCTTTGTACTGCCTGTTGGGATGCTACAACTCCCTCCCCCTGTGCACTGCTGTCCTCGCTCTGCATATCCTCCTGCCATGTTGGGTCAGCTACTGGATCATCCACCACATCGTCTTCCTCTTCCGCACTCTGATCCTCCTCCTGACTTCCTGGCAATTGTGTCTCATCATCGCCCACCCCTTGTTGAGACACTTTGCCAACGTTCCATTCGTCAGAACGTGGCTGCTCAAATATTTGGGCATCTGCACATACCATCTCCTCATCACCCACTTCAAGAGGAGGAGGCGACAGGCCAGATTCTGCGAATGGATACGTGAACAGCTCTTCCGAGTGTCCTAGTGTGGGATCAGTAATGTCCGTGGACGTGTACTCGGCCAGGTGGTAGGAAGGAGGATCAGGTTGGGAAATGTGCGGTGCAGTATCACGGCTACTGACAGTTGACCGTGTGGAAGACAGGGTGTTTGTGGAGGTGCCCATCTGACTTGAAGCATTATCCGCTATCCAAGTAACAACCTGTTGACACTGGTCTTGGTTCAACAGTGGTGTACTGCTGCGGGCCCCAAGAATTTGGGACAGGACGTGCGAGCGAGGAGATGTGGCCCTTTGTTGTTGCGAAATTAGTGCTTGCACACGATCTCGGCATCTGCCTGCACCACCATCACGTCCACTTCCTTGTTCCTTGCCAACGCCCTTGCCAACGCCCTTGCGCATTTTGCCTGTATAGAGCGACAACTGTCTTGTGACTGTAGAGGTCACAGGAGATTAGGATTTTAGCCCTAACCTGTATCAAGGTATGACGTACACCAGTCTGGTGACTGTTGAGATGACAAGAGATTAGGATTTTAGTTCCCTAACCTGTATCAAGGTATGACGTACACCAGTCTGGTGACTGTTCAGATCACAAGAGATTAGGATTTTAGTTCCCTAACCTGTATCAAGGTATGACGTACAAAAGTCTGGTGGGTGTAATGTTTTCAGGAGAGGATTTAGTTCCCTAACCTGTATCAGGTATGACGTACACCAGTCTGGTGACTGTTGAGATCACAAGAGATTAGGATTTTAGTTCCCTAACCTGTATCAAGGTATGACTTATACCAGTCTGGTGACTGTTGAGATCACAAGAGATTAGGATTTTAGTTCCCTAACCTGTATCAAGGTATGACGTACACCAGTCTGGTGACTGTTCAGATCACAAGAGATTAGGATTTTAGTTCCCTAACCTGTATCAAGGTATGACGTACACCAGTCTGGTGACTGTTCAGATCACAAGAGATTAGGATTTTAGTTCCCTAACCTGTATCAAGGTATGACGTACACCAGTCTGGTGACTGTTCAGATCACAAGAGATTAGGATTTTAGTTCCCTAACCTGTATCAAGGTATGACGTACAACAGTCTGGTGACTGTAATGGTTTCAGGAGAGGATTTTAGTCCCTAACCTGTATCAAGGTATGACGTACAACAGTCTGGTGACTGTAATGGTGTCAGGAGAGGATTTTAGTCCCTAACCTGTATCAAGGTATGACGTACACCAGTCTGGTGACTGTTGAGATCACAAGAGATTAGGATTTTAGTTCCCTAACCTGTATCAAGGTATGACGTACACCAGTCTGGTGACTGTAATGGTTTCAGGAGAGGATTTTAGTCCCTAACCTGTATCAAGGTATGACATACACCAGTCTGGTGACTGTTCAAATCACAAGAGATTAGGATTTTAGTTCCCTAACCTGTATCAAGGTATGACGTACAACAGTCTGGTGACTGTAATGGTGTCAGGAGAGGATTTTAGTCCCTAACCTGTATTAAGGTAGTACGTACACCAGTCTGGTGACTGTAATGGTTTCAGGAGAGGATTTTAGTCCCTAACCTGTATCAAGGTATGACGTACAACAGTCTGGTGACTGTAATGGTTTCAGGAGAGGATTTTAGTCCCTAACCTGTATCAAGGTATGACGTACAACAGTCTGGTGACTGTAATCGTGTCAGGAGAGGATTTTAGTCCCTAACCTGTATTAAGGTAGTACGTACACCAGTCTGGTGACTGTAATGGTGTCAGGAGAGGATTTTAGTCCCTAACCTGTATTAAGGTAGTACGTACACCAGTCTGGTGACAGTAATGGTTTCAGGAGAGGATTTTAGTCCCTAACCTGTATCAAGGTATGACGTACAACAGTCTGGTGACTGTAATGGTTTCAGGAGAGGATTTTAGTCCCTAACCTGTATTAAGGTAGTAAGTACAAGAGTGTGGTGACTCTAATGGTCTCAAAAAAGCTTGGATCCAGATCTGTATCACCCTGCCTATATCCTCCTAGATTAGTCCTGAGAAGGACTGTTCTGGTCACTGGAAAGCTTGGACTCCGATCTGGATCACCCTGCCTATATCCTCCTAGATTAGTCCTGAGAAGGACTGTTGTGGTCAGCAGCAGTTTGCAGCCCTGCTCCGGATCTACCTGTAAGGGCCGCAAATCTGTCCCTAAGCAGCAGCAGACACTCTCCCTACACTGACTGTCTGGATGGCTATGTGCCGAGCACAGCGCGGCCGGGAGTTATAAAGGCTCAGTCACGCTGTGCAGGGTGGCCAATCACTGCTATGCCACAACTAACAGGGCTGTGGCATTGCAGTGGTCTGCCAGCCAATCCCTGCACGTGGGCTGGCTCTCAAAAGAGCGCCAACATGCAGAGATGATGACCACGAGCACAGCACGAGTATCGCAAGATTACTCGGTGCTCGCAGAGTAGCCCGAGTACAGTGATACTCGTGCAAGTACCGAGTAGTGGCGAGCATGCTCGCTCATCACTAATAATCACTTCAAAATACCTTGTATCTGCCACTCGAGTATACCCTGCCTCAAAACCTGGAGGACCTGATAAAACTGGATATATTGCTAATAAACTAATTGCAGGGCTATATGCAGGTTCCCAATACAACACTAAGCTACAAACACAATCAGGGCAGGACATAAGCTGGAGACAAGCATGGAGCCGGGGGGGGCAGGATGGAGGCGGAGTGCAGGATGGAGGCAAGGGGGGCAGGATGGAGCAAGCGGGGCAGGATGGAGTCGGGGAGAAAGATGGATGCGGGCGGCAGGATGTATGTGGGGGGGGCAGTATGGAGCTGGGGGGGCAGGATGGAGTCGGGAGGGCAGGATGGATGTGGGGGGGGGCAGGATGGAGTCGGGGGAGCACGTGGGAACATGATGGAGGTGGGGGGGCAGGATGGAGGCAGGGGGAAGGATGGAGCTGGCAGGGCATGGAGCCAGGGGACAGGATGGAGGCGGGGGGCAGGATGGAGCCAGCAGAGCATGGAGCCAGGGCGGCAGGATGGAGGCAGGGGCAGGATGAAGCCTGCAGGGAATGAAGCCAGGGGGGCAGGATGGAGCCAGGAGGCCGGATGGTGGCGGGGGCAGGATGGAGCGATCGGGGCAGAATGGTGGCGAGGGAGGCAGGATGGAGGCAGGGGGCAGGATAGAGTGAGCGGGGCAGGATGGAGCGAGCGGGGCAGGATGGAGGCGGGGGGGCAGGATGGAGGTGGGGGGCAGGATGGAGCCAGCAGGGCATGGAACCAGGGCGGCAAGATGGAGGCGGAATGCAGGATGGAGCCTGCAGGGCATGAAGCCAGGGGGCAGGATGGAGCCAGGAGGCCGGATGTTGGCGGGGGGCAGGATGGAGCGATCGGGGCAGGATGGTGGTGAGGATGGGCAGGATGGAGACAGGGGGTAGGATAGAGTGAGCGGGGCAGGATGGAGCAAGCGGGACAGGATGGAGCGAGCGGGGCAGGATTGAGCCAAGCGGGCAGGATGGAGCTGGGGGGGCAGGATGGAGGCAGGGGGGCAGGATGGAGGCGGGGGGGCAGGATGGAGCGAGCGGGGCAGGATGAAGCGAGCGGGGCAGGATGGAGTGAGCGGGGCAGGATAGAGCCAGGGGGTTGCAGGATGGAGTGGGGGGGGCATGATGAAGCGAGCGGGGGAAGATGGACCGGGGGGGCAGGATGGAGCGAGCGGGGTAGAATGGTGGCGAGGGAGGCAGGATGGAGGCAGGGGGCAGGATAGAGTGAGCGGGGCAGGATGGAGCGAGTGGGGCAGGATGGAGGCGGGGGGCCAGAATGGAGGTGGGGGGCAGGATGGAGCCAGCAGGGCATGGAACCAGGGCGGCAAGATGGAGGCGGGGTGCAGGATGGAGCCTGCAGGGCATGAAGCCAGGGGGCAGGATGGAGCCAGGAGGCGGGATGGTGGCGGGGGGCAGGATGGAGCGATTGGGGCAGGATGGTGGTGAGGATGGGCAGGATGGAGACAGGGGGTAGGATAGAGTGAGCGGGGCAGGATGGAGCAAGCGGGACAGGATGGAGCGAGCGGGGCAGGATGGAGCCAAGCGGGCAGGATGGAGCTGGGGGGGCAGGATGGAGGCGGGGGGGCAGGATGGAGTGAGCGGGGCAGGATGGAGTGGGGGGGGGCAGGATGAAGCGAGTGGGGGAGAATGGACCCGGGGGGGCAGGATGGAGGCGGGGGGCAGGATGGAGCGAGCGGGGCAGGATGAAGCGAGCGGGGCAGAATGGAATGAGCGGGGCAGGATGGAGCCAGGGGGGGGCAGGATGGAGCGAGCAGGTCAGGGCGGAGCGAGTTTGGCAGGATGGAGCCGGGGGGGCAGGATGGAGTGGGGAGGGAAGGATGAAGCGAGCGGGGGAGGATGGACCCGGGGGGGCAGGATGGAGCGAGCAGGGCAAGATGGAGCGAGTGGGGCAGGATGGAGCTGGGGGGGCAGGATGGAGTGGGGGGGGCAGGATGAAGCGAGCAGGACAGGATTGAGCGAGCGGGTCAGGATGGACCGGGGGGGGAGGATGGAGCCGGAAGTCAGGATGGAGCGAGCGGGGCAGGATTGAGCCAAGCGGGCAGGATGGAGCTGGGGGGGCAGGATGGAGGCAGGGGGCAGGATGGAGGGGGGTGGCAGGATGGAGTGAGCGGGGCAGGATGAAGCGAGCGGGGCAGAATGGAGTGAGCGGGGCAGGATAGAGCCAGGGGGGGCAGGATGGAGTGGGGGGGGGGGCATGATGAAGCGAGCGGGGGAAGATGGACCCGGGGGGGCAGGATGGAGCGAGCGGGGCAGAATGGTGGCGAGGGAGGCAGGATGGAGGCAGGGGGCAGGATAGAGTGAGCGGGGCAGGATGGAGCGAGCGGGGCAGGATGGAGGCGGGGGGCCAGAATGGAGGTGGGGGGCAGGATAGAGCCAGCAGGGCATGGAACCAGGCGACAAGATGGAGGCGGGGTGCAGGATGGAGCCTGCAGGGCATGAAGCCAGGGGGCAGGATGGAGCCAGGAGGCGGGATGGTGGCGGGGGGCAGGATGGAGCGATTGGGGCAGGATGGTGGTGAGGATGGGCAGGATGGAGACAGGGGGTAGGATAGAGTGAGCGGGGCAGGATGGAGCAAGCGGGACAGGATGGAGCGAGCGGGGCAGGATGGAGCCAAGCGGGCAGGATGGAGCTGGGGGGCAGGATGGAGGCGGGGGGGCAGGATGGAGTGAGCGGGGCAGGATGGAGCCAGGGGGGCAGGATGGAGTGGGGGGGCAGGATGAAGCGAGTGGGGGAGGATGGACCCGGGGGGGCAGGATGGAGGCGGGGGGCAGGATGGAGCGAGCGGGGCAGGATGAAGCGAGCGGGGCAGAATGGAATGAGCGGGCAGGATGGAGCCATGGGGGGCAGGATGGAGCGAGCAGGTCAGGATGGAGTGAGTTGGGCAGGATGAAGCCGGGGGGGCAGGATGGAGTGGGGAGGGAAGGATGAAGCGAGCGGGGGGAGGATGGACCCGGGGGGGCAGGATGGAGCGAGCAGGGCAGGATGGAGCGAGTGGGGCAGGATGGAGCTGGGGGGGCAGGATGGAGTGGGGGGGGCAGGATGAAGCGAGCGGGGGAGGATGGAGCCGGAAGTCAGGATGGAGCGAGCGGGGCAGGATGGAGCCGGGGGGCAGGATGGATGCGGGGGGGGCCGGATAGATGCGGGGGGGCAGGATGGATGCAGGAGGCAGCATGGAGCCGGGGGCCAGGATGGAGCCAGGTGGGGAAGGATGGAGCTGGGGGAGGGTCAGAATGAAGCCGGGGGGCAGGATGGATGTGGGGGTCCAGGATGGATGCGGGGGGGGGGCAGGATGGAGTCGGGAGGGCAGGATGGATGTGGGGGGGGGCAGGATGGAGTCGGGGGAGCACGTGGGAGCAGGATGGAGGTGAGGGGGCAGGATGGAGGCAGGGGGAAGGATGGAGCCAGGGGGACAGGATGGAGCGAGCAGGGCAGGATGGAGCGAGTGGGGCAGGATGTAGCCGGGGGGGCAGGATGGAGTGGGGGGGGCAGGATGAAGCGAGCGGGACAGGATGGAGCAAGCGGGGCAGGATGGACCGGGGGGGCAGGATGGAGCCGGAAGTCAGGATGGAGCGAGCGGGGCAGGATGGAGCCGGGGGGCAGGATAGAGCGGGGGGGGGGGGGCAGGATGAAGCGAGCGGGACATGATGGAGCGAGCAGGGCAGGATGGAGCCGGGGGGGCAGAATTGATGCGGGGGGGCCGGATGGATGCGAGGGGGCAGGATGGATGCGGGAGGCAGCATAGAGGCGGGGGCAGGATGGAGCCAGGTGGGGGAAGGATGGAGCTGGGGGAGGGTCAGAATGGAGCCGGGAGGGCAGGATGGATGTGGGCGGCCAGGATGGAGCCAGGGGGGCAGGATGGAGCTGGGGGGGCAGGATGGATGCCGGGGGGCAGGATGGATGCGGTGAGCAGGATGGAGCGGGTGGGGGGCAGGATGGAAGGTGGCGGCGGCAGGATGGACCCAGGGGGGCAGGATGGATGCGGGAGGCAGCATGGAGCCGGGGGGCAGGATGAATGCGGGGGGGTAATGATGGATGCAGGGGGCAGGATGGAGCCGGGGGGGCAGGATGGAGCCAGGTGGGGGAAGGATGGAGCTGAGGGAGGGTCAGAATGGAGTAAGAGTAAAGAGGGAGAAGACAGGTGATGGGTGAGAACAGCGGTAGGCGAGGGGCAGGCAAGGGGGAGGCAAGAGGGAGGGGGAGACGAGGTGGGGGCGGTGGGTACTGGTGACAGGGGTCGCCACAGCCGTACATGTAGCCTGGCAACTGTGACGCTATGCGCCGCTGTCGCCAGGTTACAGCTACTATATATTCGTCTAATTTGAATGCGCGCGGCTTTTGGTATACGTGTCGCTCAATGGTTGCCGCGGCTGTAGATATGATGAATATGCATTATAGACAGTTTTAAAATAACTGATGACTAGTGATGAGCGAGTATGCTCTGCGCTGCTCGGTACTCGGACGAGTATCACTGTACTCGGGCTACTCGGCGAGCACCGAGTAATCTTGCGATACTCGTGCTGTGCTCGTGGTCCTCATCCCTGCATGTTGGCGCTCTTTTGAGAGCCAGCCCACATGCAGGGATTGGCTGGCAGATCACTGCAATGCCACAGCCCTGTTAGTTGTGGCATTGCAGTGATTGGCCGGCCTGCACAGCTGACCGAGCCTTTATAGGACCCGGCGGCCGCGCTGTGCTCTGCACACAGGCATCCAGACTGTTAGTGTAGGGACAGTGTCTGCTGCTGCTTAGGGACAGATTTGCGGCCCTCATAGGTAGATCCGGAGCAGGGCTGCAAACTGCTGCTGACGACAACAGTCCTTCCCAGGACTAATCTAGGAGGATATTGGCAGGGTTATCCAGATCGGAATCCAAGCTTTTCTTTGACCATAACAGTCACCAGACTGGTGTACTTACTACCTTAATACAGGTTAGGGACTAAAATCCTACTGTCCGTGACCATTACAGTCACCAGACTGGTGTACTTACTACCTTAATACAGGTTAGGGACTAAAATCCTACTGTCCTGTGACCATTACAGTCACCAGACTGGTGTACTTACTACCTTAATACAGGTTAGGGACTAAAATCCTACTGTCCTGTGACCATTACAGTCACCAGAATGGTGTACTTACTATCTTAATACAGGTTAGGGACTAAAATCCTAATCTGTGACCATTACAGTCACCAGACTGGTGTACTTACTACGTTGATACAGGTTAGGGACTAAAATCTTCTCTCCTGTGACCATTACAGTCACCAGACTGGTGTACTTACTACCTTAATACAGGTTAGGGACTAAAATCCTAATCTGTGACCATTACAGTCACCAGACTGGTGTACTTACATCCTTGATACAGGTTAGGGACTAAAATCCTAATCTCTCTGTGACCATTACAGTCACCAGACTGGTGTACTTACTACTTGATACAGGTAGGGACTAAAATCCTTCTCTCTGTGACCATTACAGTCACCAGACTGGTGTACTTACTACCTTAATACAGGTTAGGGACTAAAATCCTACTGTCCTGTGACCATTACAGTCACCAGATGGTGTACTTACTACCTTAATACAGGTTAGGGACTAAAATCCTCTTCCTGTGACCATTACAGTCACCAGACTGGTGTACTTACTACCTTGATACAGGTTAGGGACTAAAATCCTATTCCTGTGACCATTACAGTCACCAGACTGGTGTACTTACTATCTTAATACAGGTTAGGGACTAAAATCCTAATCTGTGACCATTACAGTCACCAGACTGGTGTACTTACTACCTTGATACAGGTTAGGGACTAAAATCCTAATCTCCTGTGACCATTACAGTCACCAGACTGGTGTACTTACTACCTTAATACAGGTTAGGGACTAAAATCCTTCTCCTTGTGACCATTACAGTCACCAGACTGGTGTACTTACTACCTTAATACAGGTTAGGGACTAAAATCCTAATCTGTGACCATTACAGTCACCAGACTGGTGTACTTACTACCTTGATACAGGTTAGGGACTAAAATCCTAATCTGTGACCATTACAGTCACCAGACTGGTGTACTTACTACCTTGATACAGGTTAGGGACTAAAATCCTTCTCTCCTGTGACCATTACAGTCACCAGACTGGTGTACTTACTACCTTAATACAGGTTAGGGACTAAAATCCTAATTCCTGTGACCATTACAGTCACCAGATGGTGTACTTACTACCTTAATACAGGTTTGGGACTAAAATCCTTCTCCTGTGACCATTACAGTCACCAGACTGGTGTACTTACTACCTTATACAGGTTAGGGACTAAAATCCTACATCTCCTGTGACCATTACAGTCACCAGACTGGTGTACTTACTACTAATACAGGTTAGGACTAAAATCCTTCTGTGACCATTACAGTCACCAGACTGGTGTACTTACTACCTTATACAGGTTAGGGACTAAAATCCTACTTCCTGTGACCATTACAGTCACCAACTGGTGTACTTACTACCTTAATACAGGTTAGGGACTAAAATCCTATTCTGTGACCATTACAGTCACCAACTGGTGTACTTACTACCTTATACAGGTTAGGGACTAAAATCCTAATCCTGTGACCATTACAGTCACCAGACTGGTGTACTTACTACTTAATACAGGTTAGGGACTAAAATCCTAATCTCTGTGACCATTACAGTCACCAGACTGGTGTACTTACTACCTTATACAGGTTAGGGACTAAAATCTTCTTCCTGTGACCATTACAGTCACCAGACTGGTGTACTTACTACCTTAATACAGGTTAGGGACTAAAATCCTAATCTGTGACCATTACAGTCACCAGACTGGTGTACTTACTACCTTGATACAGGTTAGGGACTAAAATCCTATCTCCTGTGACCATTACAGTCACCAGACTGGTGTACTTACTACCTTATACAGGTTAGGGACTAAAATCCTCTCTCCTGTGACCATTACAGTCACCAGACTGGTGTACTTACTACCTTATACAGGTTAGGGACTAAAATCCTAATCTCTGTGACCATTACAGTCACCAGACTGGTGTACTTACTACCTT
This sequence comes from Allobates femoralis, assembly GCA_033576535.1. NCBI lineage: Eukaryota > Metazoa > Chordata > Amphibia > Anura > Aromobatidae > Allobates > Allobates femoralis. The sequence continues at coordinate 17,468,802 of JARQOC010000003.1, forward strand.
AATACAGGTTAGGGACTAAAATCCTACTTCCTGTGACCATTACAGTCACCAGATGGTGTACTTACTACCTTAATACAGGTTAGGGACTAAAATCTTTCTGTGACCATTACAGTCACCAGACTGGTGTACTTACTACCTTATACAGGTTAGGGACTAAAATCCTAATCTCCTGTGACCATTACAGTCACCAGACTGGTGTACTTACTACCTTAATACAGGTTAGGGACTAAAATCCTTCTCTCTGTGACCTTACAGTCACCAGACTGGTGTACTTACTACCTTGATACAGGTTAGGGACTAAAATCCTAATCTGTGACCATTACAGTCACCAGACTGGTGTACTTACTACTTTAATACAGGTTAGGGACTAAAATCCTTCTCCTGTGACCATTACAGTCACCAGACTGGTGTACTTACTACCTTAATACAGGTTAGGGACTAAAATCCTAATCTGTGACCATTACAGTCACCAGACTGGTGTACTTACTACCTTGATACAGGTTAGGGACTAAATCCTATCTCCTGTGACCATTACAGTCACCAGACTGGTGTACTTACTACCTTGATACAGGTTAGGGACTAAAATCTTTCTCCTGTGACCATTACAGTCACCAGACTGGTGTACTTACTACCTTAATACAGGTTAGGGACTAAAATCCTATCCTTGACCATTACAGTCACCAGATGGTGTACTTACTACTTGATAAGGTTAGGGACTAAAATCCTTCTCTCCTGTGACATTAAGTCACCAGATGGTGTACTTACTACCTTAATACAGGTTAGGGACTAAAATCCTTTCTCCTGTGACCATTACAGTCACCAGACTGGTGTACTTACTACCTTATACAGGTTAGGGACTAAAATCCTAATCTGTGACCATTACAGTCACCAGACTGGTGTACTTACTACCTTAATACAGGTTAGGGACTAAATCCTAATCTCCTGTGACCATTACAGTCACCAGACTGGTGTACTTACTACTTAATACAGGTTAGGGACTAAAATCCTAATCTGTGACCATTACAGTCACCAGACTGGTGTACTTACTACTTGATACAGGTTAGGGACTAAAATCCTAATTCTGTGCCATTACAGTCACCAGACTGGTGTACTTACTACCTTAATACAGGTTAGGGACTAAAATCCTTCTTCTGTGACCATTACAGTCACCAGACTGGTGTACTTACTACCTTATACAGGTTAGGGACTAAATCCTAATCTTGACCATTACAGTCACCAGACTGGTGTACTTACTACCTTAATACAGGTTAGGGACTAAAATCCTTCTTCCTGTGACCATTACAGTCACAGACTGTGTACTTACTACCTTAATACAGGTTAGGGACTAAAATCCTTCTCTGTGACCATTACAGTCACCAGACTGGTGTACTTACTACCTTAATAAGGTTAGGACTAAAATCCTAATCTGTAACCATTACAGTCACCAGATGGTGTACTTACTACCTTGATACAGGTTAGGGACTAAAATCCTTCTCTCTGTGACCATTACAGTCACCAGACTGGTGTACTTACTACCTTAATACAGGTTAGGGACTAAAATCTAATCTGTGACCATTACAGTCACCAGACTGGTGTACTTACTACCTTAATACAGGTTAGGGACTAAAATCCTTCTCTCCTGTGACCATTACAGTCACCAGACTGGTGTACTTACTACCTTAATACAGGTTAGAGACTAAAATCCTAATCTGTGACCATTACAGTCACCAGACTGGTGTACTTACTACCTTGATACTGGTTAGGGACTAAAATCCTAATCTCCTGTGACCATTACAGTCATCAGACTGGTGTACTTACTACCTTAATACAGGTTAGGGACTAAAATCCTAATCTGTGACCATTACAGTCACCAGACTGGTGTACTTACTACCTTGATACAGGTTAGGGACTAAAATCCTAATCTCCTGGGACCATTACAGTCACCAGACTGGTGTACTTACTACCTTGATACAGGTTAGGGACTAAAATCCTTCTCTCCTATGACCATTACAGTCACCAGACTGGTGTACTTACAACTTTAATACAGGTTAGGGACTAAAATCCTACTGTCCTGTGACCATTACAGTCACCAGACTGGTGTACTTACTACCTTAATACAGGTTAGGGACTAAAATCCTACTGTCCTGTGACCATTACAGTCACCAGACTGTTGTCGCTGTATACAAGCAAAATGTGCAAGGGCGTTGGCACGGAACAAGGAAGTGAACGTGATGGTGGTGCAGGCAGAGGCCGAGGTCGTGTGCAAGCACTAATTTCGCAACAACAAAGGGCACATCTACTCGCTCACACGTCCTGTCCCAAATTCTTGGGGCCCGCCGCAGTACACCGCTCTTGAACCAACACCAGTGTCAACATGTTGTTACTTGGATAGCGGATAATGCTTCAAGTCAGATTGGCACCTCCACAAACACCCTGTCTTCCACACACTCAAATGTCAGTAGCCGTGATACTGCACCACACATTTCCCAACCTGATCCTCCTTCCTACCACCAGGCCGAATACACGTCCACGGACATTACTGATCCCACACTTGGACACTCGGAAGTCCAGAAGTGTGCACCCATGGGTGAGTGGAGGTACATGGCAAATTCCCATAACAAAATTTAAATTCAGTTGTCATTTGTTGGTGGTGTGGTGAAGTCTGGCCCAATCCAACCCTTGTTCATCTTGATCAGAGTCAGCCTGTCAGCATTTTCAGTTGACAATCAGTTAATCTGCGTTAATCAGTAATGATTCCACCTGCGGCATTGAAAACACGCTCTGACAAAACGCTAGCGGCAGGGCAGGCCAGGACTTCCAAGGCATAGAGAGCCAATTCATGCCATGTGTCCAGCTTGGAGACCCAATAATTGTAAGGCACAGAGGAATCTCGCAGTACAGTTGTTCGATCTGCAAGGTACTCCTTCAGCATCTGGCCAAACTTAGCATTTCTTGTGGCACTACCCCGCACCTGAGTGGCTGTGGTACGTGAGGGGCTGAGAAAACTGTCCCACATCATAAAGACTGTTCCCCTACCTCTGGCGGATTGGACTTGTGCCCCTCTTGGCCGTACGCCTTGGTTGTCCACCGATTCCTGACCTATGCCGCTAGCGTTTTGTGAGGGGAATGATTTGCCTACTTCCGTGACTATGGCCTTCTGGAACTGCTGCATTTTGGCTGACCTCTCCGCCTCAGGAATGAGAGATATAAAGTTCTCCTTGTAGCGTGGGTCTAACAGTGTTGCCAATCAGTACTGATTGTCGGCCAAGATGTTCTGAACGCGAGGGTCAAGAGCCAGGCAGCTTACCATAAAGTCAGCCATGTGCGCCAGACTCTTAACAGCCATCACTTCAGTATCCAGACCAACGCCATGACTGAACATGCTGTCCTCCTCCTCCTCATCTCCCTTGTCCTCTGGCCAGCCACGCTGAATCGAGGGTATGACTGGTGTGCATGTCATATCCTCAATTTGGCCAGAGAGTTGCTCCATGTCTTCATCCTCCTCCTCCTAGTCATAGTCCTCCACTGCACGTTGTGATGAGATGAGGCTGGGCTGTGTGTTTTCACCCACACCCACTACTGTTTGTTGCTCCAAGTCATCGCGCTCGGCCTGCAATGCATCCTCTTTGTTTTTCAGCAGAGACCGTTTTAGAAGGCAAAGTAGTAGTATGGTGACGCCAATAATGGTGTCATCGCCGCTCACCATTTGGTGGAGTCCTCAAAGTTTTGGAGGACGGTACATAGGTCGGACAACCATCTCCACTCCTCAGGTGTTATTTGTGGAGTTTGACCCATTTCCCGACGGCTTAGGTGATGCAGGTAGTCAACAACTGCCCTCTTCTGCTCACATATCCTGACCAACATGTGCAGAGTTGAATTCCAACGCGTGGGGACATCACACACCAGTCTGTGGGCCGGAAGACGCAATCGGCGCTGAAAGCCGGCAAGGCCGGCTGAAGCAGCAGGTGACTTGCGAAAATGTGCAGACAGACGGCGAACTTTTACCAGCAGTTCAGACAGCTCTTGTATGACTTTAGAAACCTCTGAACCACCAGGTTGAGCACATGGCCCACGCATGGAGCATGCATCAGCTGGCCTCGCCTCAAAGCTGCCACCAGGTTCCGGCCATTGTCACTCACGACCTTTCCTGGCTTTAAGCACAGAGGTGTGAGCCAGTGATCTGCCTGCTGTTTCAGAGCTGTCCACACCTCTTCTGCATTGTTGGGGTTTGTCACCTATGCAGACTAGCTTCAGCACAGCCTGTTGCCGCTTCGCAGAGGCAGTGCCACAGTGCTTCCAGCTTGGGACTGGTGTGGAGGGTACAGTGGATGAGGATGCGCAGGAGGAGGAGGAGGAGGCTGAAGAGCATGACATTCCGGAGCTGTAGAGTGTCGGTGAAACCCTGACAGAGGTAGGGCCTGCTATCCTTGGTGTGGGAAGGACGTGTTCCGTCCCTCGCTCAGACTGGGTCCCAGCCTCCACAATATTAACCCAGTGTTTTGTCAAGGAGATGTAGCGGCCTTGCCCACAAGCACTTGTCCACGTGTCTGTGGTTAGGTGGACTTTGGCTGAAACAGCGTTGTTCAGGGCACGTGTGATGATGTTGGACACGTGGTTATGCAATGCGGGGATGGCACATCTGGAGAAATAGTGGCGACTTAGGGACCGAGTAACGTGGGACAGCAGCCGCCATCAGGTCGCAGAATGCTTCCGTCTCCACCAGCCGGAAAGGCAACATTTCTAGCGCTATGAGTCGCAAAATATGAGAATTCAGGACTGTGGCATGTGGGGCGTTGGCAGTGTATTTGCGCCTGCGTTCAAAGGTTTGCTGAATGGATAATTGAACGCTGCGCTGGGACAAGGATGTGCTTGATGGTGGTGTTATTTGTGCGTGGGCAAATTCAGGTGCAGGGCCGGAGGCTTGTTCGCTGCCAGCATGTACAGGGGATTGGCTCGCACGCACAACACGTGAAGACGTAGCAGTGACATCAGCAAGCACCGCTCCTCGACTCTGTTGTACTTCCCACAAAGTCGGGTGCTTGGCTGACATGTGCCTGATCATGCTGGTGGTGGTCAGGCTGCTAGTTTTCTACCCCTGCTGATGCTGGCATGGCAGGTGTTGCAAATGGCCTTTTTAGAGTCATCTGGAGCCAACTTAAAAAACTGCCAGACTCGGGAAGACATAACATTTGCACAGGCACCTTGTGTCGTGTTGTTGTTCCGGGGAATGGTTGCCTGCATTCTGCCTGCGGACCCGACCCTGCTTCGTACTGCCTGTTGGGATGCTACGCCTCCCTCCCCCTGTGCACTGCTGTCCTCGCTCTGCATATCCTCCTGCCAGGTTGGGTCAGCTACTGGATCATCCACCACGTCGTCTTCCTCTTCCTTGGCTAATCGCTGGACTGCTCCTCCTTCTCCTCATGTGCCACCATGATGACCGTTATGATAATTAGGCTGTTGTTTCAGGTATACCCCCAGTGGAAAATATTTACGCCCATTCTTTTAGAATGGGCATTACAACGACAGGATACCCTCTCCATTTCAATAGGAAAAATGTTTTGAGGCCCTCCTGCACGTCTCAATCCCGGGACAATGTGGAGCCTCCCAATTTTTGGCTGCCCTGTGAAAGGGCTATACTACAATACACCCACTTCCTTGCAATGGGCACTTCAGGTTTACAGGCCCTTCTGCACGTCTCTATCCTGGGACAATGTGGAGCCTCCCAATTTTTGGCTGCCCTGGCCAAAGGTTTATACAATAATACACCCACTTCAGGTTTACAGGCCCTACTGCATGTCTGTATGCTTGGGTCACTGTTGAACCTCCCAATTTTTGGCTGCCCTGCCAAAGGGCTATACTACAATACACCCACTTCAGGTTTACAGGCCCTCCTGCACGTCTCTATCCAGGGGCATTGGTGAACCTCCCCATTTTGGACTGCCCTGGCAAAGGAAAATAGTACAATAGACCCAGTTCCTCAAAATGGGCACATTATGTCAAGAGGCCTTCATGTACGTCTCTTCTCAGGGACATCGGAGTGCCGCACAATGTTTTCACGTAAAATCTTTCATGTAATCACAAAAAGTAACATACACCAGCTGTATCTCACTATTGGTATGTGCCCTTAACATTTCCACCCTAAATTTTCATTTTGGTGGCATTTTGGAAGGTTTTCTGGTGAATCCGTAAAATTGGTGTGAAACTCGGACAAGATTGTTCACAGTTGTGACTTTTGAGTGAGAAATGCTTCCAGGGGTCTTCCCCATGGTGTTGCCATGTCATTTCAGCACTCCTCTGAGACTTTTGTGACATTTTTAGGGTTTCTACATGCTGCCGGCAGTCATTTCATAAAAATACTCGGGTCTCCCATAGGATAACATTGGGCTCGGTACTTGGGCCGAGTACACGAGTATCTCGGGAGGCTTGGCCCGAGCTTCGAGCACCCGAGCATTTTAGTACTCGCTCATCACTACTGATGACCTTTAACAAAACTACAGATGATAAGAACGGTACACTTTTGCTGCTGGTCTTGGCCTCGGGACCATTATCTTAAAAGCAAGGACAAAGAGAAGAATGTGCTGACTTATGCTCATCCTCAATGAACAAACTGTTAAGGCCCTGTCTCACATAACGACCGTTCCAGCGATCCCGACAGCGATAACGACCTGACAGGATCGCTGGAGCGTCGTTACCTGATCGCTGGGGAGCTGTCAAACAGGCAGATCTCCCCAGCGATCAGGGCCATGGGAGCCACCTCCCACATCGCTGAAGGCGATGTCAGTGTCCTCCCTGCTTAGCAGGGAGAACCCTGGTAACTATGATAAACAGCGCGTATCTAGGCAGCGCACGTTGCCTGGATACCCTGTGTTTATCATAGTTAACAGCATTCTCCCTGCTTAGATCTGCCTGTAAGCAGGGAGAACGCTGGTAACTATGATAAACTGCGGGCATCCATGCAGCGCTCGCTGTCTGGATACCCGCAGTTTATCAAAGTTACCAGCATCACGGGAGCGTCAGAGTGGCAGGGGGCGGCACCCAGAGTAGCCGAGCGGTACACTGACAACAGGTACTGCTGCAGCTGCAATCCCCAGCCTTCTCCCACTGCGCCTCAGTTCAGGGCGGGTGCCTCTGAAAGCACCCGCCCAGCTCTGCACTCAGTCGGCAGGGAGGGTTAGTTCACTCCTGCTGGTAACCATGGTAAACAACGGGTATCTAAGCCGCGCGCGCTGCCTGGATACCCGGTGTTTACCATGGTTACCAGCCCTGTGAGGTCACTAATCGCTGGTTTCTCGCTGTCACACGCAGAGATGCGTGCAGACCAGCGGGAAACCAACGATCAAAAAATGACCTGCAGCACTTCGCAGCGATCAGCGACGTCACAGCAGGGGCCTGATCGCTGCAAAGTGTCACACAGAACGACATCGCTGTAGAGATCGTTGTAACGTCACAGTTACAACGATCTCTCTAGCAATATCGTTATGTGAGACTGGGGCTTTACAGAGGTTTTTAGTAAGAATAGACATCTACTTATATAATCGGGAGTTGGGCACTGTAGCCCAATCCCAACATGCTTTGCGCGGGACTGCGAGTGATGACGCGCAGCGTCATCACGAGCCGCAGACCCGCACTACTCTAAAAAAAAAAAAAATCCTCACCTCTACCCGAGCCCGCGCTGTCTCCCGCCCTCTCCCGCCGTCTTCTGCCGTGTTCCGCTAGGCTCCCGGTGGCTGTGCAGGCTCCCGGTGCCTCCAGTGATCTTCTATCTACTGAGACTGAAGGACCTGTGGTGATGTCAGAGTCACGTGACACCAGCTTACTCCAGGCAAATCGCGGGTCACGTGACTCTGACATCACCACAGGTCCTTCAGTCTCAGTAGATAGAAGATCACTCCACGCACCGGGAGCCTGCACAGCCACCGGGAGCCTAGCGGAACACGCCAGAAGACGGCGGAACACGGCAGAAGACGGCGGGGGCTCGGGGTGAGGTGAGCATAATCTTTTTTTATTTTTTTTAACCCCTGCCTTCCACGTGACCAGTATACAGGCTCTCCTCCTCCTACACCTGTACAGTGTATATATAACATATACTGATCAGTATACAGGCTCTCCTCCTCATACACCTGTACACTGTATATATATATATATATATATATATATATAGTCACCACTATACAGGCTCTCCTCCTCCTCCTCATACACCCTGCACAGTGTATATAGATATATAGTGACCAGTATACAGGCTCTCCTCCTCCTCCTCATACACCCTGCACAGTGTATATAGATATATAGTGACCAGTATACAGGCTCTCCTCCTCATACACCCTGCACAGTGTATATATATATATAGTGACCAGTATACAGGCTCTCCTCCTCCTCCTCATACACCCTGCACAGTGTATATAGATATAGTGACCAGTATACAGGCTCTCCTCCTCCTCCTCATACACCCTGCACAGTGTATATATATATAGTGACCAGTATACAGGCTCTTCTCCTCCTCCTCCAACTGTACAGTGTATATATATATATAGTGACCAGTATACAGGCTCTCCTACTCCTCATACACCTGTACAGTGTATATATATAGTATATAGTGATCAGTATACAGGCTCTCCTCCTCATACACCTGTACAGTGTATATATAGTATATAGTGATCAGTATACAGGCTATCCTCCTCCTCATACACCTGTACAGTGTATATATAGTATATAGTGATCAGTATACAGCCTCTCCTCCTCCTCCTCATACACCCTGCACAGTGTATATAGATATAGTGACCAGTATACAGGCTCTCCTCCTCCTCCTCATACACCCTGCACAGTGTATATATATATAGTGACCAGTATACAGGCTCTTCTCCTCCTCCTCCAACTGTACAGTGTATATATAGTATATAGTGACCAGTATACAGGCTCTCCTCCTCATACACCCTGCACAGTGTATATCTATTTATATAATCCGCAGTTTGAGATTTCGGGCGTTGTCGCCCAATCCCAGAATGCTTTGCGGTACTGCGAGCGAGCAATGGCGCGCATGCGCCATTGCGAGCCGCAGATTCTGCCCGCAAACCCAATCATCCTGCCGCCGCACTACACACACATCCACCAATGCTACACACCCCGCCCGCCGCTCTTCCGCTCCCTCAACCCATGCTCCCGCTCCTCCGCCGCCAGGGCCGCACCGTCCATTGGACAGTGCGAGCCCTCAGGCCCCATCACCAGCAGCCAGGGGGAGCGCCAGGACAAAAGCCACCCCCGCCCAACGCCTGCCTCTATGACGCGACCCGCAGCAGCGGACCACGGTAAGATGCCGACCGCGCCGCCGCCGCAGCGGACCACTGTAACATGGCGCCCACGCCGCAACACCATTGTCGCCTCCAGCCCCGCCGCCCCTGCACACTCAATCACCCACTCCCCCCCGGTCCTCAAGCACTACCATTCTTGCCTCCAGCCCCGCCGGCTCTGCACACTCAATCACCCGCTCCCCCCGGTCCTCAAGTCATGGTTACAGGGCCGCCGCCCCCCACATCTCCACCCCCACTGCCCCTGCTTAACTCCCACTCAACCACAATGCCCCTCCTCACTACTCTTACCCCCCCATCTCCTCACTCACACACACTCCCCCTCCTCACTCCTCTTACCCCCCCCCCCCATCTCCTCACTCCCCACACTGCCCATGCCTACCACCCCTATCACCCACACTGCCACCATTTAACCCCCACTCACCCACACTGCCCCTGCTACCCCCCAATCACCCACACTCCTTCTGCTTACCCACACTGCCCCTGCTTACCCCCTACTCACCCACACTGCCCCTCCTTAACCACCACTCACCCACAATGCCCCTCTTCACTCCTCTTACCCCCCCATTTCCTCACTCAATCCCCACACTGCCCCTGCTTACCCCCCAATTACCCACACTTCCCCTTCTTACCCCCCACACTGCCCCTCCTTAACCCCCACTCACCCACAATGCCCCTCTTCACTCTTCTTACCCCCCATTTCCTCACTCCCCACACTGCCCCTGCTTACCCCCTACTCACCCACACTGCCCCCACTTAACCACACTGCCCCTGCTTACCCCCTACTCACCCACACTGTCCCTGCATAGCCCCCCACTCACACACACTGTCCCTGCTCACTCCTCTTACCCCCCTATGCCCTCACTCCCCTCACTGCCCCTGCTTACCCCCTACTCACCCACACTGCCCCTGCTTACTCCCTCCCCACTCACCCACACTGCCCCTGCTCACCCCTCTCACCCTTCCACATGCCCTCACTCCCCACACTGCCCCTGCTCATGCCCCTACTCTGTACCTGCTTACCTCTCTCACCTCCCCCACATGCCCCCACTCACCCACACTGCTCCTGCTTACCCCCCCCCCACTCACCCACACACCCTTCTTACCCCTCTCCCCCCCCCCCAACTGCCCCCAATCATCCACACTGGCCCTACTCAACCCCCCCACTCACCCACACTGTCCCTGCTCATGCCCCCACTCACCCCACACTGCCGCTGTTTACCCCTCTTACCCCCCCCCCACATGCCCACATGCCCTCACTCCTCACACTGCCCTGCTGATGCGAGCGAGCGATGGCGCGCATGCGCCATCGCGAGCCGCTAATTCTGCCCGCAAACGGCTGCTACACACGCACCAGCCGCCACACCCCCGCTCCTCCGCTGCTAGGGCCGCACAGTCAATTCCATAGTGCGAGCCCTCAGCCAGCAATCAGGGGGAGCGGATTTACACAACGGCCCCCCCCGCAACCACCACCGCCCCGCCTTCATTACACACGCTGCCTCGCTCCCCCGCCGCCAAGGCCGCACACTCCACTCCACGGTGCCTGCCCTCAGGCAGCAGACAGGGGGAGCGGCTTTACACTACGGACCGCCGCTAACTACAACCGCCCGCCTTCATGAGACCCCAGCTTCCCCCAAGCTAACATGTATTTCCACCCTAACCCCCCCCCCCCACTAACCTTAAAGGGCCGCCGGCCCTCAGATCTACTACCACACTGACCCTACTCACTCCTCTTACCCCCCTATGCCCTCACTCCCCACACTGCCCCTGCTCACTCCTCTTACCCCCTATGCCCTCACTCCCCACACTGCCCCTGCTCACTCCTCTTACCCCCTATGCCCTCACTCCCCACACTGCCCCTGCTTACCCTCCACTCACCCCACACTGCCCCTGCTTACCCTCCACTCACCCCACACTGCCCCTGCTTACCCTCCACTCACCCCACACTGCCCTTCTACCCACACAGCCACCTCTATACTCTGCTACCCACACAGCCGCCTCTACACTCTGCTACCCACACAGCCGCCTCTACACTCTGCTACCCACACAGCCGCCTCTACACTCTGCTACCCACACAGCCGCCTCTACACTCTGCTACCCACACAGCCGCCTCTACACTCTGCTACCCACACAGCCGCCTCTACACTCTGCTACCCACACTACCGCCTCTATACACACAATTCATTTCACCGCGCTCCCGATGCAATTGCATCGGGCCTTTTTACTAGTGATAACTATAAGAATGGCTTCTGGAGTTACAAAATGGCTGAAAGTGTAGTACATATCAAAACGTCTTTAACACTCCCTTAATCTGCAGGCCCTCATAGAAACCTAGATCCAGGACTCAGACACTGCTTCCATTGCTGCTATTTCTCCTGGTGGCTTACGTTTCTCTCATTCCCCAAGATCTGGGAACAGACATGGTGGTGGAGTTGGCTTACTCCTGTCTCCACAATGTACTTTCCAGGTCATCCCCCCAGCTCCATTACTCTCATTCCCCTCTTTTGAGGTCCACACCATTAGGCTCTTCCATCCCCTTCCTCTAAGAGTAGCAGTGGTATACCGCCCCTCAGGTTCACCCACCCAGTTCCTTGACCATTTCTCCACATGACTGCCACATTTCATGTCCTCAGAATTACCAACCCTTATTCTGGGAGACTTTAACATTCCCATAAACAGCCTCATCTCCCCATCTGCATCCCAACTCCTATCTCTAACCAGATCTCTTGGCCTCTCTCAGCTCTCAGCCTCGGAGACACACAAGGATGGTAACACCCTTGACTTGATCTTTGTCCAGTTCTGCTCAACCTCCTCCACAGATAATTCAACTTGGCTTCAACTCGCGCTGTCCCCCTGTCATTTGCATGATGACATTTTATTCACTTAAATAAAAACTGCATATTGGATTACACTTCGCTGGAATTCCTTTTTCTATTGATTTGGCTCGACTCCAGCGCGGCACATCCGTGTGGATGTGTATCCAGGTTGAAGGACACTATTTTATACTGCCATTCCCTTTCCCTTTTCCTTCAATTTATTAACCCTCATGCACTCACAGACTCTCTACACTCATTACTGTCCCCAATCTCCTCATTCTCCTGTTCCGATCAGACAGTAAGTCACTTAAATGACTCTCTCAGAAGCTCCCTGGACCAAGTAGCGCCCCTCACCCTCAAAACCTCCAAACACAGAGTGAAACAGCCCTGGCTCACATCACAAACTCTATTCCCAGCGATGCTCTAGGAGTGCTGAACATCTATGGAGGAAAACCCGCACTCCAGAAAACTTCATTCACTATAAATTTATGCTGAGAACTTACAACTCTGCCCTTCACCTTGCCAAACAAACCTACTTCACCACCCTGATCTCCTCACTATCCAACAATCCAAAAGAACTCTTTCACACCTTTCACTCTCTTCTCAGTCCTAAAGTGCAGGCCCCTATCACTGACCTCTGTGCTGATGATCTGGCTTCTTACTTCACAGAGAAAATAGAAAACATCCATCAGGAAATTAACTCACAACCTCAAATTGCTATTACCCCTACCTCTCCCCACATTTCCTCCGGCTCACTCTCCACATTTGACCCAGCCACAGAAGAAGTCTCCAGGCTCCTCTCTTCCTCTCATCCCACCACATGCACTGCTGACCCCATCCCCTCACACCTACTCCAGTCTCTCTCTCCGGTGGTCACCACTCACCTAACCAAAATCTTCAATCTCTCCCTCTCTTCTGGCATCTTCCCCTCCTCCTTCAAACACTCAATCATTACACCATTATTAAAGAAAACTTCTCTCGACCCATCATTAGCAAACAACTACAGACCAGTCTCCAATCTCCCCTTCATCTCTAAACTCCTGAAGTGCCTGGTTTACTCCCGCCTCACTTATTGCCTCTCCACTCACACTTTTAAGACCCTTTACAGTCTTGTTTCTGCCCCCTATGATGTGGCCAGGGCTAGGGGTACTCGAAAACAGGGACTGATGGTGGCTGGTGCCCTGGTTATCATTTGAGTAGATGGTGAGGGAGAAGGGAGTATTTACAGGGGATCGTGATGCCACCTGGAGATCCCGGTAATATGGTACCGGCGCTACGAGCCGGCCGCTGAGGTGATGGTGGGGTTAGCAGAGTGTGGTCCAGCTCCCTACAGGTGGAGCTATTACCTCAGGGCAGCGGTGATTGAAGTGGATAATGAGGCGAATGAGGGGAGTTGTAGGTGTTGGTTGGTGTTGCAGTTCTTACCCCTCTGCTGAGCTGATGATGGTGCTGAGCCCTCCGAGCACCAGGGGGAACAATAACGGAAACCAGTTCAACTTTAACTCCACTTTACTGAGTACCGGCAGATGGCAAAACGAAACAGTTTGGTTTACAGGGTGGATGTTGCCAGCTCAGGGACCCCCTTATGGAGTCTCTAGACGTTCACTGTCTTTGTCGTTCAGGGTCTCCTTTCTTCCTCACTTCTACCACCCTCGCAGAGCTCTCCCACCAGTCCCACGGTCTGTATCTATCAGGTAAGGTTTGTGCCCCACCGGTCCGGATAGGAAGCCCGAGAGCTAGTAAGGCCTCCCTCCGGCACCGCAATTTATGGCCCTTCTCCTTTAGTGTCTTGAACCAGTTCTAGGTCCTGAGGAGTGAGGTACCTTGTGGCGCTGTCAGCATCCCAGTTTCTATGGGCCTGCAGCTCGTCAGTCTGCAGATAGAACTGAACTTCTATCTGCTTCGGCTTCCTGCGTTGCAGGTATTCCCTCAACACGACCAGCTGGCTCCAACCAGTCCTGGCCTATTGTCTGCTGTCCTGTGCCCCCACTTGAAGATGAGGCTCCCTCCTGTCGGCTGCGCTGTCAGGCTTGTCCTCACTGACTGCCTTCCCAGCACTAACTCCGTCTCCACTATCTTCCTGCTTCTCTATCCTAGGCTCCACCCCCCTCCCTTGTGTGGGACCTACTAAATTACCGGCCCCCCCTATACTAAGTGTGGTCCTAGGTGGGTGTAAGTACAAACACCACAGGTTTAACCCTGAATTGACAACTTTACAGGGGAAAACACATTTAATGTCACAGTGTAATACACCTAGCCTCAGGGGCGCCACACCTACATTCTACAGAAACTGCTCTCACCAAAGTGACCAACGACCTTCTGGCAGCAAAACGTAATGGTGACTACTCTGTGCTTATTCTTCTTGATCTCTCTGCAGCCTTTGACACTGCTGACCACCATTTCCTACTCTCCATGAGGCACTCCATCGGCATCAAGGACACGGCTCTCTCATGGTTCACTTCCTATATTTCTGATAGCTCTTTCAGTGTATCATTTCCTGGCTCCACTTCCTCCCCTCTTCCTCTCACTATTGCGGTCCCTCAGGGTTCAGTCCTCGGACCTCTTCTCTTCTCTCTCTACATGGCCCCAATCGGACAGAACATCAGCAGATATGGCTTTCAGTAGCATCTTTATGCTGATGACACACAACTATACACTTCAGCCCCTGACCTTACCCCTGCGCTACTAAAGTAAACCAATGACTGTCTAACCGCAGTTTACAATATCATGCCCGCTCTCTATCTGAATCTTAACCTTTCCAAAACTGAACTTCTTCTGCTCCCGCCCTCCACTAACCTCCCTAAATCTGACATATCTCTCTTAGTATGCGGCATCACAATGACGCCTAGTCAACAGGCTCGCTGTCTTGGTGTTATGTTTGACCCTGATCTTTCCTTCACCCCATATATACAATCTCTCACCCACTCTTGCCACTTGCACCTAAAAAACATCTCTAGAATTCGCCCCTTTCTCACCTTAGAAACCATGAAAACCCTCACTGTGGTCCTGATTCACTCCCGCCTTGACTATTGTTATTCTCTTTCAATTGGCCTCCCCCGCACTAGGCTCTCCCCTCTCCAGTCCATCCTTAATGCAGCAGCCAGGATCACCTATCTGGCTAATCGTTACTCAGATGCTTCTGCACTATGCCAGTCATTGCACTGGCTGCCTATACACTACAGGATCCATTTCAAACTGCTTGTTCTCACCCACAAAGCTCTTCACAGTGCAGCACCCCTACCTCTCCTCCCTCTTCTCTGTTTATCACCCCACCCATTCTCTTCGCTCTTGAAGTGACTTTACTCACTTCTGCATTAATCCTGGCTCCAAGACTTCTCTCGAGCTGCACCAATTCTCTGAAATGCTCTACCCCAAGAAATTAGGTGTATCCACAACTTATATAGCTTCAGGCAATCCCTAAAAACACATCTTTTTATGTCGGCCTATCTTGATCCCTAGTCAAATTCATCTAGATATAGCCTATCCGCTCCACCAGTCTCAAGTGGATCACATAATGGGTGGTGGCCATTTATACTGCTGCTAACTGTTCCCCATCTCCTTAAGTCGACTATACCATCACTGTAAATAAGCATCTGTACTTTGTGTCACCCCGACCTCATTGTTAGATCGTAAGCTGTTATGAGCAGGGCTGTCATTTTTTGTTCTAATTATTGTATTGTATTATGCTTTGTATTGTACTGTCTTTGGTATTGTATTGTATTTTCCAATTGTTTCTTATGATTGGTTAAAAATGAACTTTGTATTGTGAAGCCCTGCGGAATATGTTGGCGCTATATAAATAAAAAATTATTATATTATTATATTATTAAAAGGAAAATTGCCTGTTGTTGAAGGGGTTAAGTTTTAAGATAGTCATGAAGCACCTTAGGGATTGCTACATATGTACAAGATCAGAACCACTTTCAGTACATGAATGCAATTCCATGACCAATGTCAGTACTTGAATGCATCCCTAGTTCCCCTGTCAGTACTTGATATCAACACCAAAACCTCTGTCAGTACATGAATGCAGCACCATATCCACCATCAGTACATGAATGCAGCACCATAGCCACCATCAGTACATGAATGCAGCACCATATCCACCCTCAGGACATGAATGCAGCACCTTATCCACCATTAGTAAATGACTGCAGAGCCAGAACTACCATCAGTAAATGAAAGCAGTGCCAAAACCACTATTAGTATATGAATTCAGCACCAGAACTACCATCAGTATATGGATGCAATACCAGTAAAACTGTCAGTACATGAATGCAAAACCAGAAACGCCATCAGTACATATATAAAGCACCATGATTAGTACAGTGGTCAATTGCAATGTCATGTCATCCCTGTATACAATTATATTGCATGAAACTACAGCTTTACGTTTGTCCTTAACAAGGGTGAGGAGCTTCTTAAGTCCCCGTTACATGGCTCAACATCGTACCCGACATTGCTCAAAAGTGACGTCTGTAACGATGTTGAAACGACATCGTTAGTGCATCATTGTGTGTAACCGAACGATTCAACAACGATAATTAGTCAAGTTGGAGTTGACAGGTTTTTCAACATGTTGAAAAACCTGACGATTTCAACTCAACCAACCTGCTGCATCGTTCTGTGTGACGATAACGATTTCATGGACGACTTCGCCCATTCACAGCAATGAGCAGGGATCATTCGCGGGGTTTACGAACGATACCTGCATATAACATCGTTGGTGAGTTGTCCACGATATCTAGACGTGTGACACCTCACCAGCGATCTTGAAAAGATGCCAAAAAATACTGCGCGCTCACGAGATCGTTGCCGACATCGCAAAGACATTGTGCCGTGTAACGGTACCCTTAGAGTTGTCATTACAAGTCATCATCAGACTGCAGACCACATAGTAACCACTGTAATGATGAGACAATGTCAGTATCTCAAATAAACATTTACATCCAAGTTCCTTCTAGGTGACGTTTTCTCTGATTGGAGTTGTTCCCATCCCTTTTATCTCTATGTTGTACAGATGCAATGATGAGATTTCAGACCCAGAGCTTATTTCTGCAGACTTCCCTCTTCTCTATCTTCAGCAGCACTTCCCAATATAGTGCCCTTAAAATCAATATCATTATAATTATAATTATAATATTATATAATTGCCGTAGCGACTTCCATCGGAGCGGCGCGACTTCCGGTGGCTTTGTTAGCGAGTCCTGGGTGCTTCTCCTTGACTCTGTCTGTGGCCGCATAGCGGCCACGGCCACTCGCGAAGCAATGCTCGCAAAGCGGGCATTGCGAGTCGTTGCCACGCACCGCTAACAAAGCCACAGCAGCGACTCGCAATGCCCGCAAAGTTGCCAACACAGCCACAGCATGGGGCTGTAGTGTACACCGCTATGGTATACTACAGCCTGTCCGCCCCTAACCCTAAGCACCAACGACTCGCAATCACCGCTGGCGCTTCAGGGTGGACAGGCGTATGGCCATGGGACTGTAGTATACCATAGCGCTGTACACTACAGCCCCATGCTGTAAGCCACCCCCTCAGTGCGCCGCACCTAAGCTCCTACCCCCTAAGTCCGCCGCCCCTAAGCCCCTTTGCCCCCTGGCATCCTAAGCCCACACTAATAACCCCTAAGCCCCGCCGCCTACCCCCTAAGCCCCGCCGCACCTAAGCCCCTACCCCCTAAGTCCGCCGCTACCACCTAAGCCCCTACCCCCTAAGCCCCGCCGCACCTAAGCCCCTACCCCCTAAGCCCCGCCGCACCTAAGCCCCTACCCCCTAAGTCCGCCGCACCTAAGCCCCTACCCCCTAAGCCCCGCCGCACCTAAGCCCCTACCCCCTAAGCCCCACCGCACCTAAGCCCCTACACCTAAGCCCCTACCCCCTAAGCCCCGCCGCACCTAAGCCCCTACCCCTAAGCCCGCCGCACCTAAGCCCCTACCCCCTAAGCCCCGCCGCACCTAAGCCCCTACCACCTAAGCCCCTACCCCCTAAGCCCGCCGCACCTAAGCCCCTACCCCCGCCCCTACCCCCTAAGCCCCGCCGCACCTAAGCCCCTACCCCTTAAGTCCGCTGCACCTAAGCCCCTACCACCTAAGCCCCTACCCCCTAAGCCCTGCTGCACCTAAGCCCCTACCCCCTAAGCCCCGCCACACCTAAGCCCCTACCCCCTAAGTCCGCCGCACCTAAGCCCCTACCCCCTAAGCCCCGCCGCACCTAAGCCCCTACCCCCTAAGCCCCGCCGCACCTAAGCCCCTACCCCCTAAGCCCCGCCGCACCTAAGCCCTACCCCCTAAGTCCGCCGCACCTAAGCCCCTACCCCCTAAGCCCCGCCGTACCTAAGCCCATACCCCTTAAGTCCGCCACACCTAAGCCCCTACCCCCTAAGCCCCTACCACCTAAGCCCCTAAGCCCCGCCACACCTAAGCCCCTACCCCTTAAGTCCGCACAGCCCCCCCACCACCATGTACATACAGCCCCCCCCACAATGTCCCCACTGCCCCCCCCCACAATGTCCGCACAGCCCCCCCACCACCAGTTACATAGAGCCCCCCCCCACAATGTCCGCACTGCCCCCCCCCCACAATGTCCACACTGCCCCCCCCACAATGTCCACACTGCCCCCCCACAAATGTCCGCACAGCCCCCCACCACAATGTCCGCACAGCCCCCCCACCACCATGTACATACAGCCCCCCCCACAATGTCCGCACTGCCCCCCCCCACAATGTCCACACTGCCCCCCCCACAATGTCCGCACAGCCCCCCCTATAATGTCTGCACAGCCCCCCCCCACAATATATAAATAAAGTGATTGGTCACAGCACCTGTGGTTACGTGCTAGGCCCCTCGTTCCTCTAGCCTGCACCTGGACGCACGTCCAAACCGGAGAGTTCACATCCGGAACATAATGGCATATCAAAGCAAAAAACGGACAGCGCCACAGACCTTTGATGGTGAAAGAATTCTCTGTGTTTATTCCATGGTCAAGAAAAAAGCGACGTTTTGACCACGCCTGTGGTCTTTATCAAGCTTGATAAAGACCACAGGCGTGGTCGAAACGTCGCTTTTTTCTTGACCATGGAATAAACACAGAGAATTCTTTCACCATCAAAGGTCTGTGGCGCTGTCCGTTTTTTGCTTTGATAAGCCCCCCCCACAATGTCCCACAGCCCCCCCTACAATGTCCACATGCCCCCCCCACAATGTCGCACAGCCCCCCCACAATGTCGCCAGCCCTCCCACCCATGTACCTACAGCCCCCCCACAATGTCCACACTGCCCCCCCCACAATGTCCGCACAGCCCCCCCTATAATGTCTGCACAGCCCCCCCCCACAATATATAAATAAAGTGATTGGTCACAGCACCTGTGGTTACGTGCTAGGCCCCTCGTTCCTCCAGCCTGCACCTGGACGCACGTCCAAACCGGAGAGTTCACATCCGGAACATAATGGCTATCAAAGCAAAAAACGGACAGCGCCACAGACCTTTGATGGTGAAAGAATTCTCTGTGTTTATTCCATGGTCAAGAAAAAAGCGATGTTTCGACCACGCCTGTGGTCTTTATCAAGCTCAAAGGTCTGTCCGTTTTTTGCTTTGATAAGCCCCCCCCACAATGTCCGCACAGCCCCCCCCTACAATGTCCACACTGCCCCCCCACAATGTCCGCACAGCCCCCCCACAATGTCCGCACAGCCCTCCACCACATGTACATACAGCCCCCCCCACAATGTCCGCATCCCCCACTGTCACCCCCCCCACAATGTCCGCACAGCCCCCCCCTATAATGTCTGCACAGCCCCCCCCACAATGTCCACACTGCCCCCCCACAATGTCCGCACAGCCCCCCCCCTATAATGTCCGCACAGGCCCCCCCACAATGCCCGCACAGCCCCCCCCCATGTCCGCACAGCCCCCCCACGTCCGCACAGCCCCCCATGTCCCCACAGCCCCCCACGTCCGCACAGCCCCCCCCCATGTCCGCACAGCCCCCCATGTCCGCAGAATGCCCCCCACCCCCGACGCCGTAGATCACTTACCTGTCTTCATGACATCTGCTTCCTCAGGTCCAGGTCCAGTCCTTCCTTCGGCCCAGGCATCCTCTTCCTTCAGCCCGGCCTACGAGTCTTCCATCCGGCGGTCTTCTGTCTTCCTCCACCGAGCTCCGGGTCGTCCTTCAGGTCCGCGACCAATCAGCGTCCAGCTTTATCCGCTATGTAACTCTATCAGCCCTTTGAGCGCACCTGAAGGAGAACTGTGTCTTTAGAAATGACTCAGTTCTCCTTCAGGTCCGCTCAAAGGGCTCATAGACTTACATAGCGGATAATGCTGCACGCTGATTGGTCGCTTCTTCCCATAGAGAAACATGGCCATGTTTCTCTATGGGAAGAAGCGACCAATCAGCGTCCAGCATCATCCGCTATGTAACTCTATGAGCCCTTTCAGCGGACCTGAAGGAGAACTGTGTCTGCTCACTTAAAATAACAAATAACAAATTTAATAATAATAAAAAAAAAAAAATAATAAATAATAAAATAAAAAATAATAATAAAAAAAAAATAATGCTAATAATAATGCTATTACTGCTAATAATAATGCTATTCATGCTATTAATAATACTATTAATGCTATTAATGCTAATATTAATCCTATTAATTGTAGTATTAATGCTATTAATGCTATTAATAATGCTATTAATGCTAATAATAATGCTATGACTGCTAATAATAATGCTATTAATGCTAATAATTATGCTATTAATGCTAATAATAATGATATTAATGCTAATAATTATGCTATTAATGCTATTAATAATGCTATTAATAATGCTATTAATGCTATTAATGCTACTAATAATGCTATTCATGCTATTAATAATACTATTAATGCTATTAATGCTAATATTAATCCTATTAATTGTATTATTAATGCTATTAATTCTATTAATAATGCTATTACTGCTAATAATAATGCTATTAATGCTAATAATTATGCTATTAATGCTAATAATAATGATATAATGCTAATAATTATGCTATTAATGCTATTAATAATGCTATTAATAATGCTATTAATGCTACTAATAATGCTTTTCATGCTATTAATAATACTATTAATGCTATTAATGCTAATATTAATCCTATTAATTGTATTATTACTGCTATTAATGCTATTAATAATGCTATTAATGCTAATAATAATGCTATTACTGCTAATAATAATGCTATTAATGCTAATAATAATGCTATTAATGCTAATATTTATGTTATTAATGCTAATAATAATGATATTAATGCTAATAATTATGCTATTAATGCTATTAATAATGCTATTAATAATGCTATTAATGCTATTAATGCTATTAATAATGCTATTCATGCTATTAATAATACTATTAATGCTATTAATGCTAATATTAATCCTATTAATTGTATTAATAATGCTATTAATGCTATTAATAATGCTATTAATGCTAATAATAATGCTATTACTGCTAATGATAATGCTATTAATGCTAATAATTATGCTTTTAATGCTAATAATAATGATATTAATGCTAATAATTATGCTATTAATAATGCTATTAATAATGCTATTAATGCTATTAATGCTATTAATAATGCTATTCATGCTATTAATAATACTATTAATGCTATTAATGCTAATATTAATCCTATTAATTGTATTATTAATGCTATTAATGCTATTAATAATGCTATTAATAATGCTATTAATAATGCTATTAATGCTAATAATTATGCTATTAATGCTAATAATAATGATATTAATGCTAATAATTATGCTATTAATGCTATTAATAATGCTATTAATAATGCTATTAATGCTATTAATGCTATTAATAATGCTATTCATGCTATTAATAATGCTATTAATGCTATTAATGCTAATATTAATCCTATTAATTGTATTATTAATGCTATTAATGCTATTAATAATGCTATTAATGCTAATAATAATGCTATTACTGCTAATAATAATGCTATTAATGCTAATATTATGCTATTAATGCTAATATTTATGCTAATAATGCTAATAATAATCATTAACGCTATTAATAATGCTATTAAGGCTAATAATCATGCTATTTATGCTATTCAAAATTCTATTAATGCTAATAATATTGCTATTAATGCTCTTTATGCTAATACTCATGCTATTAATGTGATTATTTATGCTATTAATTCTATTATTTAGGCTATTAATGCTATTAATAATGCTATTAATGTTATTAATAATGCTAATAATGCTATTCATGCTAATATTAATGCTATAAATGCTATTAAGGCTAATAATCATGCTATTAATCCTATTAATAATGCTATTAATGCTATTTTTAATTCTATTAATGCTATTAATAATTTTATTAATGCTAATAATGCTATTACTCCTCATAATAATGCTATTAACGCTATTATTAATGCTATTTATGGTAATAATGCTATTAATACTAATAACAATACTATTATTAGTACTATTATTGCTATTAATAATGCTATTAATGCTAATAATAATGCTGTTAATGCTAATAATTATGCTATTAATGGTAATAATAATGCTATTACTGCTAATGATAATGCTATTAATGCTAATAATTATGCTTTTAATGCTAATAATAATGATATTAATGCTAATAATTATGCTATTAATAATGCTATTAATAATGCTATTAATGCTATTAATGCTATTAATAATGCTATTCATGCTATTAATAATACTATTAATGCTATTAATGCTAATATTAATCCTATTAATTGTATTATTAATGCTATTAATGCTATTAATAATGCTATTAAAGCTATTAATAATGCTATTAATGCTAATAATAATGCTATTAATGCTAATAATTATGCTATTAATGCTAATAATAATGATATTAATGCTAATAATTATGCTATTAATGCTATTAATAATGCTATTAATAATGCTATTAATGCTATTAATGCTATTAATAATGCTATTCATGCTATTAATAATGCTATTAATGCTATTAATGCTAATATTAATCCTATTAATTGTATTATTAATGCTATTAATGCTAATAATAATGCTATTAATGCTATTAATAATGCTATTAATGCTAATAATAATGCTATTACTGCTAATAATAATGCTATTAATGCTAATATTATGCTATTAATGCTAATATTTATGCTAATAATGCTAATAATAATCATTAACGCTATTAATAATGCTATTAAGGCTAATAATCATGCTATTTATGCTTTTCAAAATTCTATTAATGCTAATAATATTGCTATTAATGCTCTTTATGCTAATACTCATGCTATTAATGTGATTATTTATGCTATTAATTCTATTATTTAGGCTATTAATGCTATTAATAATGCTATTAATGTTATTAATAATGCTAATAATGCTATTCATGCTAATATTAATGCTATAAATGCTATTAAGGCTAATAATCATGCTATTAATCCTATTAATAATGCTATTAATGCTATTTTTAATTCTATTAATGCTATTAATAATTTTATTAATGCTAATAATGCTATTACTCCTCATAATAATGCTATTAACGCTATTATTAATGCTATTTATGGTAATAATGCTATTAATACTAATAACATTACTATTATTAGTACTATTATTGCTATTAATAATGCTATTAATGCTAATAATAATGCTGTTAATGCTAATAATTATGCTATTAATGGTAATAATAATGCTATTAATGCAAATAATATTGCCACGTTCTAGAATCCCGATGCATTTGCATCGGGCTCACAGCTAGTGCCAAATAAATGAAAATATGTCCTGCACTGTGCCCCTGAAAAAATAAACGCACCTCACTGTACTACCTGCAAAAAATATCCCCCTTACATTGCTCCCCTCTATAATATCCCCCACCCTTCACTGTGCCCTTCTACATATTAAAATATACCCCCCTATTCCCCCCACTCACAAGCTTGTCCATAATATTCCCATAATATCCCTTCCCCCACACTGCCCAACTCCATAATATTTCCCCACACTATCCCTCCCAAAATATCACCCCAGACTGCCCCTTTCCATATCTCCCCCACACTGCCTCTCCAAGGCAGTCTCTCCCGGATAGGTCTGCAGGCCACGGCACATTCTTTGGCAAATTGTTTAATGCCTTTATAAGCAGTAGTAAGACAGCGCAATTATTATTACAGTAAGAGAAAGAGAGAGAAAGACAAATTCTGGAACAAAAATTGGGCTGGGGGAGCATTACATTTGTTCTGAGCATGCTTGGTAACGCAAACTTGAACTTGGAAACGATCCTTTTTTTTCATGGATCAGCACCATAGACTGCAATTATATGTGGTCCGGATCGTGTCGGGTTTGTTACTGTCTGGTTTTGAACGGTGCGTCCAAAAACGGTGCAGTCTCCAATATCGGGTCCCGGAAAAAACAGGACAAAAATTAATCGCACACTGAATTCACTTAAGTAGATGGCCATATATGACCAGTTCAGCACCATAGGGATACAAAGGAGGCAAAACTGGACCCCTGCCTATCCATTTAAAAACAGATAGACCCGGATCCCCAAAACCATGGTGTGAAGCCAGCCTAAGACTTATAGTAAAAACTGGAACAATGTTACAGATAAGGAAAAAAACAGATGAAAATTGAGACAACTTAATGTGATACACATGGCTATATAGATAACCCACCCAGTAGCCACATCAAGGCTGTTTATTTATATGGCCATGTATATAAAGCTAAGTTGTCTCAATTGTCAACCTTTTTTTCCTTAGCTGTAACAGTTGCAGTTTTTACTATACCTCTTAGCAGAGTGCCGCTGTTTTGTTGTTATTATGTATCGTGTTCGGCATTGCATCCCTATATAGTATGGAATACCGCAGATTTTTCTTTTTTAAAGTACAGGTCCATACCATCTGATGAGCACCCTCCCCTCATTGGCCAATTATTGCTCTCTGTTAGCAGTTACCTACATGCCAACAACATAGTAGGTTTATAAACCAGTTAGAGGCTGTGACTTTGCTACCGGGGGGTTTATCTATATGGCCATGCATACAAAGCTAAGTTTTCTCAATTTTCAACAGTTTTTTTTTTCCTTAGCTCTAACATTGTTACAGTTTCTACCATATGTCTTAGCAGAGTTCACCCAAGAATACAGGCAGGACACCGGAACACAGGCAGAACACAGAGAGCACAGGTCTTGGAACACCAACAGGACAGCCCAGGACATTGGCTAGTTAGATCCAGGAAACTCAGGCAGAGCCATCACTAAAATAGAAGGCTGGAGACTCCCCAGGAACATTAAGGATTAGCTTGTCCAGGAACACGAGCGGGACTGACTCTGGAACACAGGCTGAATGACTAGGAACTCGGACTGGAAATCTGGACCCAAGTTGAATATCTAGGACACAGTCAGGACATCTGGGACAAAAGCAGGACATCTGAGACACAGGCAGGACATCTGAGACACAGGCGAGACATCTGGACACCGGACATTGAACATGGCTCCAGGAGGAAGACATCGGAACATGGACTGGACATCAGGCTCTGGACGTCAGACACAGATTCATGCACCAGGCAGCGGTATCAAGCTCTGGATATCAGACACTGGCTGGAAAGGACCCAAGCAAGATGGTTCAAGCGCAGCAGGAGCGGACCGAAGCTGCATGATATGGGTTCTACAAGAGTGGACAAGATTTGGTTAGTGCAAGTACAACAGAGCAGTACAAGTACAAAGGCATGGACCATTGCTAAATGGCACAGCGATTGTAGGATTGGACCGGAGCTGGATGGTTCAAGCACAGCACAATAGCATGAGCACTGAAGGAACACTGGACTCCAACTTCAAGAGACGAACAGAGGTTTATTTACAACACACAGGATACAGGAAACTCACAGTCTTTAGGTTCAGGGTACAAGGCACAGAAGGATTCCAGGAATATCCCACAGCAGGATTCCACATTCAAGGCAAAGACACTGGTACAAGGGAAGAAACAGACAGGATGGGTCAAGAGACAGAGACAGAGAGGCATCAACTATCAAAGGACTAATTGCAGGCAGAACTGGAAGTGGAATTACAGGCTGACCTGGAGCAGTAAGCTGGACCAACACACATGTTGAATTTCACAAACATAATGCAAATCTCTGGCAATGTCCAAAAGGGAAGGGGAACTTTAAATAGAACTTGCCCATCAGTAATAGGCTGGGGACAGCAATTCAAGGTGTACACCACTACTAATAAAAGCGGGGAAGGTGTGGCCACGTGCACCCTAAGCACAGACAGGAACCCAGCATAGCCAGCACAGGAACTAAGGCCGAGGGCATCTGGCAGTGGCTGCAAGTCTGGCCACACATGGAAAGTCATGCACCAGTAGCAGAGGACCTTACAACCCTCGGAGGGCTTCCACAGCAAGGTAGCCAGGGACTGCACACGCGGATGATCATCAGCTAAGCAAATTTACAACAAGTATATGGCTATGTAGCGGCGAAGGGAACTGAGCAGGCTTCCTCTTCTGAAGACCTAAAATAAAGAAAAATTCCCCTGACCTGCCCGAGGGCCGTGTGGTACCCGATTCCGGGCATTGATTCACCATGGCCTGGTGTTCGCTTAAAGTCGTTGAAGAATAATAAAAATGAAAGTAGTTTGTGACGCCACCTATGGTTCCAGTATGGTCACGGGTGCTGCGGGTGAGACCTCCGGGGTGATGGTAGGGCAGCAAGGTGGTTGCGCTCCCCATAAATGGAGCTGGATCCGTGGGGCAATTGTAGTAGTTGTGTTTACACAAGGAGTCAGATTACCACACAGTACAGTCACTTGTCCTTTCACCACAGCTAGTATGCGGCTCTTCAGGTGAGGGAAATAAAGTACGTCACACAGTCTTTAACTCTGAACGGGTTTACTTGTAGTACTTCAAGCAAATTCACAGATGTTACAGTCTCTCAGGTCTTTCTCTGGCCTGGGTAGTCACCAGGGAACCAGGATGCCTCACTCAGGACCCTCGGTGGTGTGCCTGCTGTTCCTTGACAGTCCCTCACTGCGCTACTTTCTCCTCACTACCATGCAGCGTCTCCGCACGCAGAGCCTCGAGCCAGCTCCCACAGATCTTGGGTGGAAGACTCCCCTTTAGGTCTCCCTGACCCTAGTTCAGTATGCCTTTTAAAGGTTGCGCTGGGTCTTTTACCCACGACGTCCTAGAGAAGCTCGGGACCTCCAGTTTAACGGCTTGGGGATGAACACCCACACCGTGTCCAGAGACAGTCCTCTGTCCGGAACCAGACCCCTCTGGAAGGTAGTACCGGGTCCAGGTTCGCACGCACCGCATTGCCTGGTGCCCCTAGCGTCTCCCTCCTGTCATGATGATGTTTCTGCCTTGTCCTTCACTCCTCATTCTTCAACTCGACTCTCTCAACTCAACTAACTGTCATCCCACCCATACACTTTTCTACCTGTCAAACTCTTCCTCCCAGGACTGGATCCTCCCTAGAGTGGGTCCACCCACGGTCTCCTACTCTAGGGTGTGTATGAATGGATGTTGTGAGGGTTCCTTCACCATCCCAGTTCCCTTAGTAACGGGAATACAACACACTCTGATTTGGGTGCAGTACCCCTACGTGGTGTCCAGTGGGGCACCACACCCCAAAAATAAAATTGGATTTTGGCGGTAAGTGCCACGGTTCACAAAGTGCAAGTGGAATCCATTGCCTTAAATGATCAGATCCACTGACCAAGCTGGGGCTCGAGCAATCTGGTCTCTTACCAGGTGGATTTGATCAGTGTAATCAGCTCACAAGGTGGGGCTCTGGGAAAGTCCTGCATCCAATTAATGCTTCTTTCACATAATGGGCTTTGCTTACGCTACCATGCTGCAAGACCAATGGCAACATGCATCCCAGATGGTAATAGTATGTGGACTCACTGGACCACAGTGGCAGCTTAGCAAGTGTACAAAGTAGTACAATGCAGGACTAGAAGACACCGCAAAAGCCTCAAGTACATAACGTTTTCTAACAAAGTCATGGTACAGAGTGAAAGTTTGTCAATACCAGGCTCCTGATTCTGCACATCCGGCATGGAGAACATCTCAGGTTGGCAGGTGTCAGGCGATGGCATGGTATTAGGTCATCAGACACCGATCTCAGGTAGACGCCATAACCGGATGTAACCCAGGGAACAAGTTGGGCACAGTGACACAGGTGGAACACGGAGAGCACAGGTCCAGGATCACCGAGAGGACAGCCCAGGATTATCAGTTGGTCAGATCCAGGAAACTCAGGAAGAGTTATTACCAGAACAGAAGGATGAAGACTCCCAAGGAACGTGAAGGAAGAGCCTGTTCAGGAATATGAACAGGACTTATTCTAGTACACGGGCTAGAAGATCAAGAACTTGGACTGGACATCTGTGACTCACCGTTGCTGGGTTTCTCAGGACTCAGGCGCTGGCTGCGGTCACGGTTCGGTGCATGAGGCTGTAAGGGCCCGGTGGTCAATGCACGGTTAAAGTAGGTAATAAAGTTTGTTTCGTGACGCCACCTGTAGGTGTCCGGTGAAGGCACCGGCGCTGCTCAGACCTCCGGGGTGATGTGCGGCAGCTAGATTGAACCGCTCCCTACAGGGCGAGCGGGGGTTCCCCGGGGCAGTTAATGGTATTCGAAGGAATTGGGTAGCGCGGTCGGTGTGGTGCGATTGGAAGGAGGGACACGCACACATACAGTCTTTGGTACCTTTACTGATGTTGACAGGTACACTCGACCGGAGATGAGGTAAAACACTTCAGGAATTTCCCTAGCAAGTAGGGCTGTAGGCTTCCTAATGTCCGTTATTCTGCTGGAGTCTGGCGGGTATGAAACCTGACCAAACTGTTACTGCACTTTCTTGTGTGGCTCTGCACACCCGGATTTTCTGCACTGAGGGCACTTCTATGGGACTCCTGTCAGGCCTGAATACTCTGGGCTCTCATTTGTTGGTGCTTCGGGTGTTCGGGGAGCTAAGCCCCCTATTTTAGTGCTGGTTTCTCTGCAAGGCCGTTACTGTGTCCTTGTAGCTCGGACCCAGTGACCGGAACTCAGTTAGGGTGACTCGGGATGACTCCTCTGCCCCTTCTGGTACTCACTTTTCCCCTGCTCCTGTGACCCTTACTCTGAGGATCTACCACTGTTCTCAGGTGTCTCTGGTATGGGCCTAGCACGGCTCCAGTACCAGTTCAGCTTACTCAGCTGCTTATAGTTCTGTAGTGACTGCACACTCTGTTGTTTCTCCCTCCAGGACCCGAATTTATAGGGAAAACTGGCTTAAGGCAACCAGTGGAGCTCCCCCTACTGCTCTGGGGTGAAAGGTGTTGTTTGTTAGTGGGGTCTGCCTGCTGTGTACTTTCCATCCATGTCCCAAGAGATCCTGTGGTGACCTGTACAGGGTGCCACATCTGCACACAGGCTGGACATCTAGGACACAGTCAGGATATTGGAGACACAGGCAGGACATCTGAGACACAGTCTTAACATCTGGGCCACAGGCAAGACATCTGGACACCAGACATCGAACAAGGCTCCAGGCCGAAGACATTGGAAAACGGACAGGACTGTGGACACCAGACATCGGTCATCAGGCTTTGTACTTCGGACATGGCTTCAGACACCAAGCAGTGGTCATCAGGCTCCTGACATTGGAAACTGGCTGGAAAGGACCCAAGCAAGATAGTGCAAGTTCCACAGGAGCGGACAGGAGGTGCATGACATGGGCACTACAGGGAGGACTGGAGCTATGTTAGTGCAAGCACAACAGAACATTTTAAGCACAATGAGCATGAATTGGAATTGAGGGCCACGACCACTGGGACTGCCACTGTGACATCCCTCTGACTGATCCCGAATGATTGAGTATCCCTAGCCTTTGCGGCTGATGCACAAGGACGCAAGGACAACGAGCATTGACCAGAGTTGAGTAATACAGGCACTGGAGGAGCGGACCGGAGCTGGATAGTGCAAGAACAGCTCAATAGCATGAGCACTGCAGGAACAACAAACTTCAACGTCAAAAGACAAACAGAGGTTTATTCTCAAGACATAGGATACAGGAAACGTACAGTCTTTAGGTTCAGGGTACAAAGCACAGAAGTATGTCAGGAATATCACATAGCAGAGTACCACATTCAAGGCAAGGACACTGGTACAAGGTAAGACACAGGCGGGATGGACCCAGGGACAGAGACAGAGAGACATCACCTCTCATAGGACTGATTGCAGGTAGAACTGGAGCTGGAATTACAGGCTGACAAGGAGCAGCAAGAAAGCACCGGTGATCTCAACAATGCAAAAAGACATTGATGCCCACAAAAGTCAACACTGGTCAATGATCACAGAATAATTACCATGGTGAAGAGAAACCCCTTCACAAAAACCAACTTAGGCTGGCTTCACACCGCGGTTTGGATCTGTCAGGTTCTATCCTGGTGTTCTGCAGGATGCACCGGACAGAACCTGACAGCCCCACACACGCACAAACTGAGGGCAAATATGTCCTCTGATCTTATTTTGTGCAGGAATCGTTTGTGCACATCTTTCATCAGAGTGTGTGCAGGGGAGCTGCCTGCGGTGCTGAAATTTCAGCCATGGAGCTCTCCATGGTGCTGATCTTCAGCGATGGCTCTGCAATGCTGCTCTGTCCATGGTGCTAAATGAGCGGAGCTGTATTTTAGAGCTGCCGCTCTTCAGTACCAGGCATCTGGGAACCGGATCGATTTTTTAACAGACCTGGGGTGATCTGGCACCCATAGACTCCCATGTTATGGGCGCCAGATCGCCCTGGATACGGAATGATCTGGTTTTGTTAGTTTTTTGGATCAGACACAAAAAATGATGCTGATTCCGATTTTGTGTCCGGGGCAAAAAAACTATCACAATCGGATCCTCCTGGAAAAGCACAAAACTGGATGCCAAATAGCAGCTATCCGGCACCATAGGGATACATGGGGGCAAAACCTGATCAGGTTTGGTCCGGTTCACACCAGACCGAACCTGACAGGTAAAACGTGGTGTGAAACCGGCCTAAGTGATCAACACTCTCCAGGATGTAGGTGTACTAACATCCATATCTACAATAAAGAGAAGACTGCATGAAAGTAAATACAGAGAGTTCACTGCATGGTGCAAATAACTGATAAGTCTCAAGAGTAATAAGAAGGCTAGATTGGACTTTAAAAAAAAAAAAAAATAAAAACATTTTAATAAACCAGCACAGGTCTGGAAGAAGATTCTTTGGACAGAAGAAACCAAGATCAACCTCTACCGGAATAACGGAGAGAAAATATGGTAAAGGCATGAAATAGTGAATCATGATCCAAAGCATACTGCATCATCTGTTCCACACCTGTTCTTAAAACCAAATATGAGTTGACACTATGTATATTGTAACTGTTCTAAGATTATTATCTATTGGTGTCCATTTTATACAGTACATATTCTTCCAACCACGGCTTTGCTATGGTTATTAATAAGTCCATTCTGCCCTCTGAGATAACATTGTGTTCTTACAAGATTCTCTCCAAGAGCATATGCTTGGGACTCACATACTTCCTGAGCAGGAGGGGTTAATTCCCCTGCTAGGTGATGTGAGCTTTTCACTATGCTGAGACTTAGTCCTCTTTTTGAGCCAGTGGCGTATGCGCGATAGTCCCGCGGTCACATGACGGTGATGCGGTCTAACGGAGGCGGCGCCCCGGGTCACATGACGTCTATGGAGGATTTCCTCCTCCCGGGACGCCGCCAGTGACTGCAGCAACCGCCACAGCTGATCGGTGGTCTATCTATTTGTGCATGCGCCATGATTGGCTGAGAGGTCTGGAGTATCCCTATAAAGCAGAGCCTCATCTTTCCACGTTACACCACAGCCCTCTGAAGAAGACTGGAAACACGTGTCGGGGCTCCTCTCTGACACTAGGGGCACGACTATATGGCAAATGGTATGATGTTAACTACAAGGTCTTTCATTTAAATGATGTTGGTGATTGTCATTTCACTCTATGTCGGCACTATAGGGACTTATAGTCTGTATGTTTGACAAATGATTTTTACTCCATGTCTCTGAACATAAGTGCCTTTTTGTACTGACATGTCAATTGTTATACAGTCCCCTTGTAATATGTCTATGAATGTACTATATGTGATTTATACCCATCGCCTGTAGCTAATTTTGTGCCTGTGGTGTCTCTGTCTCCCTACACCATATGATTCCTGTGCTTTTTGATATTTTAACAATGTATGGATCCCCTGTTTCATGTGCTGACTTGTATTAAACTTTTATATTTTTTGCATGAGAATTTGGTTTCCGTCCATGTGTTAATAAGGTACACTGAACACATATTGTCTGTCACTGGTTAAATAAGTTGAAAAGTGTTGTTGAAAGGTGTTGTACCTGTACCTATGAGATCCTTAAATCCCTATATGTTGTGTAATATTGTGTATTTATATGTAGATCGGGCTAGCCGGCATCTTACGAGAGTTGAATAAATGGGGTTGAAAAGATTGTCAAGAGTTAATTATAGTGTTGTGCAAAATGTATGGAAAAAGGAAAAGGGGGAGCCAGTATCCCGCCTTCTCCCCCCCACCTCCCTACACCGCTGGCCCCATCCTCCCCAGTAGATCCACCGTAAGACAACTACAATCAGCTCCTTTGCCTCCAGCGTATCAGTGGGGAGCAGCGGAGGCCATTATAGAGGACAAGGCGATCCCCCATCTCATCACAGCAGGACGTCACCTCTAATAGAGAAACCTCATTCCAGGGAGAGTCCGAACAGACCTGGATGTCTGATCACAAGAAAAGAACACTTTTCTGTCTGTTTAATAATTTATAAAAACATTAAAATTCAGTCAGTGCCCGGCGCTATTAAGTGATTGTTGGTTACTACTGATGCACCCCAGGGTATATGGACTCGGGTATCTGGGCCCTATGCTGCGGATGGGATGTCACTGGTGGCCTGCCCAGACATGTGGCCCTGGTGTTCGGCCTTAAAAAGGGGAAAATTGAAAATAATAAAGTTCGCGTGACGCCACCTGTAGGTCCAGTGATGGCACCGGCGCTGCTGGAACTTCTGGGGGATGAGCGACAGCAAGGTGTTGTAGCTCTCTACAGGAAGAGCGGGATCCCTGGGGCTGTAGGGGTATGAGGGTGAAATAGGGCAGCGCAGTCATTGCGGTGTGGGACTATAATAGGGAAGCACAGTCTTTACTTTGCAGTGCAGAATTGCCTTACTTCACCAAGAAGAAAACACGGACACTTACTTGCTCTGCACGGGACTTTACTCCAGTTACCTTCAGCTTCTACACAGTTCACAGGGTATACAGTTGTTACGGCTTGGGTAGTGGACCAGGTGTCATAGGAGGAAACAATGTCTCTCTTAGGCTCCGGTGATGTTCCTTCTGTGTCTCTTTCTCACATCCAGCTCTGGACTGGGCCAGGGTGTTCAGCCACCCTCTGTGTGCCCCTCTGTCTGGGCTGCCTTTTTCTCTCAGGCCCCCCTCACTCTCAGCTCCTGCTCCGTCTCTTTCCTCTTACGTACTAACTGCTCACTCATTTTCAAATTAAACAACTATATACATGACCGGGTTTCGCAGTCTCTAGTCCACACATTTATGAACACACAGGGTGTACCATCCTTTTGGCCCTGCGTGCTGCTCATGGCTAGCCCGATCATTCTACTACAAGTCCCGGTCTAAGTGCTCCAGAGCTGGTGAATGGTTCCGCTCACCTGTGATTGCGGCTACTCCGACCTGTCTAGCCAGTCCGTGCGGCTGGAGCTCCTTCTGCACCGTGCAGGGCCCGGATGCCTTGACTTCCTCGATGTCACCTTTCCGGTCATCATCCTCCTCGGAGCTTGGCTGGCTGGACGGCTCCTCAGCTTCCTCAGACTCCGCTCTGGTCTCACTGCCGCTGTCATCAGGTAGTGCCTCAGGGTCATCTTGCTCTGCCCCGACTTCTGCATAGTGATGATGGGCTGCATTTCGGTTGGTGGGTCCTCACTGGTTACCGGGTGCTCAACCGTGGACTGTATCTCTTGCACCTGATTGCTGGATCTCCGTTGCATTGCTCCGTCCCTGCCGCCAGTTTTAGATTCTGACAGGGGTAGTTTAGTCTTTGGCCCGCCCCTTGGTTGTTTGATGGCAATCGGGGGGTCAAACAGTTTTCACCTCTGGTATGGCCCTCCCATGGTAAGGGGCTGAGGCACAGCCCTGGGCCAGCACATTGTCCTTTCACATGGTTAAGCCGCCATGTTGAGATTCCTGGTAAAATGGTGGGAACCAGTCCCTGTGTTTAAACACTGTATTTAAAGACTCTTTTTAAGTCAAAAAGTTTAAAGTTTGAAGGCACACAATACCCGTTAGGTACGGGTTGGTTTATCCTGTTTGTGATGCCAGAAAAGGCTATGACGCACCCCAGGGTATGGGGACTTGGATATCTGGGCCCTCTGCTGCAAATGGGATGTCACTGGTGGCCTGCCCAGACCCGTGGCCCTGGTGGTTTGCTTTTACAATGGGAAAATTGAATATAATAAAGTTCACGTGATGCCACCTGTAGGTCCGGTGATGGCACTGGCACTGCTGGAACCTCCGGGGGTTGGGGGTGGAATAGTGCAGCACAGTTGTTGTGGTGTGGGACTGTAATAGGGAAGCGCAGTCTTTACTTTGCAGTGCAGAATTACCTTAGTTCACCAAGAAGAAAACACGGACACTTGCTTGCTCTGCACGGGTCTTTACTCCAGTTACCTTCAGCTTGTACATAGTTCCCAGGTGTTACGGCTCGGGTAGTGGACCAAGTGTCATAGGAGGAAGCAATGTCTCTGTCAGGCTCCAGTGATGTTCCTTCTGTGTCTCTTTCTCACATCCAGCTCTGGACTGGGCCAGGGTGTTCAGCCACCCTCTGCGTGCCCCTCTGTCTGGGCTGCCTTTTTCTCTCAGGCCCCATCACTCTCAGCTCCTGTTCCGTCTCTCTCCTCTCACATGCTAGCTACTCACTGTGCTTTCTCCCCCCCCTCCCCCGCTCTGCCCACACTCCTCCCACCAGGACTGGGTCTTCACAAACCTCAGGTTAACCCTTCAGACCCCTGCTCTAAGTGTGTGAATGCAGATTGGCAAACACAACATCTCAGGCATTACCATCTGTAGTGATTACGGTTAGGCGATCTGTGTTATGTGACCGGACTTTTTGGATGTGATGGTCCTCAGAGCTGGATGATTTCAGCCATGTGAGTTTCACTGTGAATCGCAAAAATGGACAGAAAAATATATTTTATATATTACTGGGGACCAAACCACGTGAGAGACTAGTGGCTGTTCCCTGGCGTCTTCTCACTGCCCGCTCCCCTTGAGTGACAGGTATTTCCATCATGTATGTAACACGAGAGACCTGACAGTCAAATGTTAGCAGATGGGAGATGACAGATTATTACACACATATTTACAGGGAAACCAAAGACTAGTGATGAGCGAGTACTAAAATGCTCGGGTGCTCCAAGCTCGGGCCGAGCATCCCAAGATACTCGTGTACTCGGCCCAGCACGAGCCCAATGTTATCCTATGGGAGACCAAGTATTTTTCTGGCATGACTCCCGGCAGCATGGATAGACCCTAAAAATATCACAAAAGTATCAGAACAGTGCTTAAATGACATGGGAACAGCATGGGGAAGACCCCTGGAAGCATTTCAGAACCCAAGGTCACTGCTGTGAACAATGTTGTCAGACTATTACGCCACTTTTATGGACTGTCAAGAAAACGTTACAAAATGAAACCAAAATGGATTTTCATGGAGAAAATATTAAGGGCTCATACCACCGTGTGAGACAGAGTTGGTGTATGTTAGTTTTTTGGATTACATGAAAAATTAAAAAAAAAAAAAAAATTGTGTGGCACTCCCATGCCTCTGGGAATAGACGTAAATGAAGGCCTCTTTAAATAATGTGCCCATTATAAGGAAATGGGTCTTTTGTAGTTTTGCCCTAGACAGGGCAGCCAAAAATTTTGTGGCACTCTGATGCCCCTGGATAAAGGTGTGCATGAGGGCCTCTTTTAATAATGTGCCCATTATAATGAAGTGGGTCTTTTGTAGGATTGCCCTAGGCAGGGCTGCCAAAAATTGTGAGGCACTTCAATGCCCCTGGAAAGAAACATGGTGGAGAGCCTCTAAATATTGTTTCCATTACAAAGGAGTGGGTCTCCTGTACTTGTAATGCCCATTCTGTAAGCATGGACAAAAACATT
This sequence comes from Allobates femoralis, assembly GCA_033576535.1. NCBI lineage: Eukaryota > Metazoa > Chordata > Amphibia > Anura > Aromobatidae > Allobates > Allobates femoralis. The sequence goes on from JARQOC010000003.1 coordinate 17,505,159, forward strand.
TACCCCTGGGGGGTATACATGAAACTACTGCCTAACGTTTGAACGGTTAGGGTCATCACTCCCTGCCAGGCGCACTCTGAAACGCCCGCTCAGCCTGTAATAAACTCCCAGACATCCATGAACTCTTTATTTCTAATAAACTCTCATTCCTTGGCATCACAGAGAACTGGCTCACCCCCTCTGACACGGCCTTCCCTGCTGCACTATCCTACGGTGGATTCAATCTTTTCCACACTCCCTGCCCCTTTGACAAACACAGTGGAGATGTCGGCATACTCCTATCCTTCGCCCCTATTCCATTACCCCCCTCTGCTACTCTCCCATCTTTCAAAGCCCACTCTGTCCGCATCTTCTCCCCCTGTAACCTCCAGCTAGCCGTCATCTACCACCCCCCTGGATCCATCCCCACCTTCCTTGACCATTTCACCACCTGGTTACTTCATATCCTCTTTACTGACATCCCCACCATCATTATGGGCGATTTCAATATCCCTATTGACACTGTCTACCCAACCGCCTTTCAACTTCTTTCCCTGACCTCCTTCTTCGGGCTCTCTTAATGGTCCTCCTCTGCCACCCACAAAGATGGCCACACGCTGGATCTCATCTTTACCCGTCTTTGCTCCCTTACTAACCTCACAAACTCAACCCTCCCCCTGTCTGACCACAATCTGCTGACCTTCTCCTCCCTCACCTCCCCTACTACACCATCTCCTCTCCGCAAACTTGATCATCCCCGCAGAAACCTACAACACATTGATCTACACTCACTCTCAGAATCCCTTCTCCCTCTCGCCAACATAACATCTATACGTGACACAGACACTGCCACCACCCTCTACAACACCACAATAACCAAGGCCCTCGACCTAGCCGCTCCCTCACATACCACGCTACATGCACTAACAGGCAACCCTGGCACACCACCCTCACCAAAGAACTGAGATGGGCATCCAGGGTCGCCGAGAGGCGATGGAAAAAATTACCTTCCACTGAGCACTTTGCGCTGTTCAAACAGTCCCTCATCGCCTTCAAGACTGCACTTGCCACCGCCAAACAAACCTTTTTCTTATCCCTAATAACCTCCCTGTCCCGCAATCCCAAACAACTTTTCAAAACCTTCAATTCCTTACTCCGCCCGCCTGCTCCCCCTCCCTCTCCCCTTATCTCTGCAGAAAGCTTTGCCTCCTTCTTCAAAGAAAAGATTGACAGAATCAGAGACAGCTTTGGTCCACTGTTCCCACAGCCTCCCTTCTCACCTATACTGCACTCTCCTTCCATCAACTGCTTCCCCCCCATAACTGAAGACCAGCTCTCCTCCCTCCTGTCAAAATCACACCTCACCACCAGCTCCTACGACCCGCTGCCATCCCACCTCATTCCCAACCTCACCTCCGTTATCATCCCAGCCCTAGCTCATCTTTTCAATTTATCACTTACCACTGGCACCTACCCCTCAGACTTCAAACACGCCTTGATCACGCCCATCCTCAAAAAACCCTCCCTTGAACCCACAACTGTCTCCAACTATCGCCCTATATCTCTCCTCCCTTTCACCTCTAAACTACTTGAACAGCATATCCATTCTGAGCTGTACTCTCACCTCTCCTCCTGCTCCCTCTTTGACCGCCTGCAATCTGGCTTCCATCCCCTCCACTCCACTGAAACAGCTCTGACCAAAGTCACCAACGACCTACTGACTGTCAAAAGCAAGCGCCACTACTCTGTTCTCCTCCTCCTCTACATCTCCGCCGCCTTCGACACTGTTGACCACTTCCTTCTACTTCAGATCCTGGAATCTCTTGTTATCACGGACCTTGCCCTTTCTTGGATCTCTTCATACTTAACGAACCGGACCTTCAGTGTCACCCACTCCCACACATCCCTACCCCCTATCTGTCGGGGTCCCCCAGGGCTCGGTTCTTGCACCGTTACTGTTCTCAATCTACACTCCTGGCCTAGGGCAACTCATTGAGTCCCATGGCCTCCAGTACCACGTCTACGCCGACGACACCCAAATCTACCTGTCTGGTCCTGACATCGCTTCCCTTCTATCCAAAATTCCACACTGCCTGTCCGCCATCTCATGCTTCTTCTCTGCTCGCTTCCTTAAGCTGAACATGGACACAACCGAGTTCATAGTCTTCCCCCCAAGAAGCTCCCCCTCACTACTTGACCTATCCATTGTCGTCAATGACTGCTCTCTCTCCCCAGTCCCCCACGACAAGTGCATCGGGGTTATCCTTGACTCTTCCCTCTCCTTCAAGCCCCACATCCAGGCCCTTGCCACCTCCTGCCAACTCCAGCTCAAAAACATCTATGGGATTCGCACTTTCCTTGACCACGACACTGCTAAAACCTTATTCACGCTCTCTCCATCTCCCATCTCGACTACTGCAACCTCCTGCTCACTGGCCTCCCCAATACCCCCCTTGCACCTCTCCAATCTATCCTGAACTCCACTTCCCACCTAATCCATCTGTCCCTCCGCTACTCCGGTTTCCCCCCTCTGCCAAGCCCTTCACTGGCTCCCTACTTCCAAGAGATCCCGGTTTAAAACATTAACCATGACATACTAAGCCATTCACAACCTGTTCCCTCCATACATCTCTGACATGGTCTCCCGATACCTACCCTCACGCAACCTACAATCCTCCCAAGAGCTCCTCCTCTACTCCCCTCTCATCTCCTCTTCACACAACCGCATACAGGATTTCTCCCGTGCTTCACCCATACTCTGGAACTCACTGCCCAAACACATCAGACATTCTCCTACCCTGGGAACCTTCAAAAGAAGCCTGAAGACACACCTGTTCCACCAAGCCTACCACCTGCAATAAGACCCAGTCCACCACACCGCCTCACGACTGGAACTTCCCCCTCCTACTGTATCCCTAACTGCCCCTCGTAGACTGTGAGCCCTCGCGGGCAGGATTTCTCCCAGTTGTATCTGTACGACCGAATTGTTCACATTTATTGTTACTTGTATTGTTACTATGTTACTTGTCCTAGTCTGCCCCTTTTAGCATGTAAAAGAGCCATGGAATATAATAGCGCTATATAAATAAATAATAATAATAAATCATCATCATTATAAATATGATGTAAAAAAATTATGATTTCGTGCATCATGACCCACAGTCGCACTGATTGATGATGGCAGATGAGGAGAAGGAGGAGCTGTACAGCCAGTAGCCAAAGTCATGAAGTGTGTACAAATGTGTTGATGTGCGGATGTGCATGGCAATTTACGGCACAAAATTTAAATTCCGCTACCATTTGGTGGTGTGGTGAAGTCAGGCCCAATCCAACCCTTGTTTATCTTGATCAGAGTCAGCCAGTCAGCATTTTCAGTTGACAGGCGGGTGCGTTTATCAGTAATGATTCCACCTGCGGCACTAAAAACACGCTCTGACAAAACGTTAGCGGTAGGGCAGGCCAGGACTTCCAAGGCGTAGAGAGACAATTCCTGCCATGTGTCCAGCTTGGATACCCAATAATTGTAAGGCACAGAGGAGTCTAGGAGCACTTTTGTACAATCGGCAAGGTACTCCCTCAGCATCTTCGCAAACTTTGCAGTCCTTGTGACACTACCCCACACCTCAGGGCCTGTGGTATGGGAGGTGCTGAGAAAACTGTCCCAGATCTTTGAGAGTGTTCCCCTACCTCTTCTGGATTGGACTTGTGCCTTTCTCGGCCAGACACCTTATTTGTCCACTGAATCGTGACCTCTGCCGCTAGCGTTTTCAAAAGGGAATTTTTTGACTAATTCTGCGACTATGGCCTTCTGGTACTGCAGCATTTTTGTAAACGTCCCCGCCTCCAGAATAAGACAAATAAAGTTCTCCTTGTAGCGTGGGTCTAAAAGTGTCACCAACCTGTAATGAGTGTCCGCCAAGATGTTGATAACGCGAGGGTCACAAGTCAGGCAGCGTAACATAAAGTCAGCCATGTGCACCAGACTGTTAACAGGCAAGACTTCAGGGTCCTCACCAACAGCTTGACTGTCCATGCTGGCCTCCTCCTCTTCCTCCTCCTCCTCCTCTCCCCTGTCCTCTGGCCATCCACGCTCAACCGACAGTATGACGGTGGTGCATGTATTACCGACAATTCCGCATGAAAGTAGCTCTATTTCTTCATCCTCCTCGTCATAGTCTTCCAATGCACGTTGGAAAGAGATGGGGCTGGGCTGTGTGTAATCACCCAGTACGGTTTCTTGCTCCAACTCATGGTGCTCTGCCTGCAATGCATCGTCTTTCATTTTGAGCAGAGAGTGTTTTAGAAGACAGAGAAGTGGGATGGTGACGCTGATGATGGCGTCATCGCCGCTCACCATCTTGGTGGAGTCCTCGAAGTTTTGGAGGACGGTACATATGTCGGACATCCATGTCCACTCCTGAGGTCTTATGTGTGGAGTTTGAACCGTATACCGACGGCCTAGTTGATGCTGGTACTCAACATCTGCCCTCTTCTGCTCACAAATCCTGACCAACATGTGCAGTGTGGAATTCCAACGCGTGGGGACATCACACACCAGTCTGTGAGCCGGAAGCTGCAAATGCCGCTGAAAGCCGGCAAGGCCGGCAGAAGCAGTAGGTGCCTTTCTAAAATGGACACACAGGCGGCGTACTTTGACAAGTAGATCCGACAGTTCCGGGTAGGATTCAATAAACGCTGAACCACGAGGTTGAGCACATGGGCCACACATGGAACATGTGTCAGCTCGCCTCGCCTCAGAGCCACCACCAGGTTCCGGCCATTGTCACACACGACCATGCCTGGCTGTAGGTTCAAAGGTGGGAGCCAGTGATCTGCCTGCTGTTTCAGAGCTGTCCACATTTCTTCAGCATTGTGGGGTTTGTCACCTACGCATATTAGCTTCAGCACAGCCTGTTGCCGCTTAGCCAAGGCAGTGCTGCAGTGCTTCCAGCTTGGGACTGGTGAGGAGGGTGAAGTGGAGGAGGAGGAGGAGGAGGCTGAGGAGCATGATGTTCTTGAGCTGTACACTGTGGGTGAAACCCTGACTGAGTTAGGGCCTGCAATCCTTGGTGTCGGAAGGATGTGTTCCGTCCCAAGCTCAGACTGGTTCCCGGCTTCGAGAATATTAACCCTGTGTGCCGTCAGCGAGATGTACCGGCCCTGCCCACAAGCACTTATCCACATTTCCGTGGTTAGGTGGACTTTGCCTGAAACTGCATTGTTAAGGGCACGTATGATGTTTTGTGACACGTGCTTATGTAAAGCGAGGACGGCACACCGGGAAAAATAGTGGTGGCTGGGGACCGTGTAACGTGGGACAGCCGCCGCCACCAGGTTGCGGAATGCTTCAATCTCCAGGTGGACAGGAGGCATCTTCGCATGCAGTATAGACAGGGGATTGTCTTGCACGCACAACAGTGGAAGACGCAGCGGTGTCACCCGCAGACACTGCTCCTGGACTCTGGTGTACATCCCACAAAGTCGGGTGCTTTGCTAACGTGTGCCTGATCATGCTGGTGGTGGTCAGGCTGCTAGTTTTGCTACCCCTGCTGATGCTGGCATGGAAGGTGTTGAAAATGGCCTTTTTTCGAATTATCTGCAGACACCTTAAAAAACTGCCAGACTCGGGAAGACCTAACAGTTGTACTGGCAACATCACTCGTGTTGTTGTTTTGGGAAATAGTTACATTCCTTCTGCCTGTTGACACCACCCTGCTTCTTCTGGCCTGTTGTAATGCTACACCTAACTCCCCCTGTGCACTGCTGTCCTCGCTCTGCATGTCCTCCTGCCAGGTTGGGTCAGTTACTGGATCATCCACCACATTGCCTTCCACTTCCGCACCCTGTTCCTCCTCCTGACTTTCTGGCAATTGTGTCTCATCATCGTCCACCTCTTGTTGAGACACGTTACCACCGTTGTCTCCGTGAGACCGTGGCTGCTCAAATATTTGTGCATCGGTACATACGAACTTCAAGTGGATCCAGCGAGAGGCCAGAATCTACGAATGGATAAGTGAACAGCTCTTCAGAGTGTCCAAGTGAGGGATCAGTTATGTCCAGGTCCAGGCACTCGGCATGGTGGGAGAAAGGAGGATCAGGGTGTGGAATGTGCGGTCCAGTCTCACGGCTACTGACAATTGACCGTGTGGAAGACAGGGTATTTGTGGTGGTGCCAAACTGATTGGAAGCAATATCCGCTATCCAACTAACAACCTGTTGACACTTGTCTTGGTTTAATAGTGGTGTACTGCTGCGGACACCCTAGAAATTGGGACAGGAAGTTAGAGCGAGATGATGTGGGCGTTTGTCGTGGCTCAATTCGAGTTTGCACACGCCCTCGGCCTCTGCCTGCACCACCATCACGTCCAGTTCCTTGTCCCTTGCCACCGGCCTTGCGCATTTTCAATGTTGTGCTGCATGTATACATCTAAATTAAGACGTCCAAGAGATGGTTTTTAGCTGCACACTGAGATTACAGATTACAGCGGTTTAATCCCAACAGCTGGAACGGTCAGACACAAACGCTGACGAGAATACCGAGTGTTTTGGCGTATCCCAATTTACGCTATAACCCACTCCTCACTCACAAAAATGGTAAATGAATGCAGACAAGATTTGGTTTTTTGCTGGACACTGAGATTAGAGATTAAAGGCCTGCAGGTGGACTGGTCAGATACAAACGCTGACGAGAATACCGAGTGTTTTGGCGTATCCTAATTTACGCTACAACCTACTCCTGCAGCACTAAGATGCTAATTTAATGCAGACAAGAGTTGGTTTTTAGCTGGACACTGAGATTAGAGATTAAATCCCAGCAGGTGGACCTGTTAGACACAAACGTTGATGAGAATACCGAGTGTTTTGGCATATCCTAATTTATGCTACAAAGCACTCCAGGGACACACAAATGGTAAATTAATGCAGACAAGATTTGGTTTTTAGCTGGACACTGAGATTAGAGATTAAGTCCCTGCATGTGGACTGGTCAGACACAAACGCTGAGGAGAATGCCGAGTCTTTTGGTGTATCCTAATTTACGCTGCAACCTACTCCTGCTGCACTAAGAAGCTAAATGAATGCAGACAAGAGTTGTTTTTTAGCTGGACACTGAGATTAAAGATTAAGGCCCTGCAGGTGTACCGGTCAGATACAAACGCTGACAAGAATACCGAGTCTTTTGACGTATCCTAATTTACGCTACAACCTACTCCTGCTGCACTAAGATGCTAAATGAATGCAGACATGAGTTGGTTTTTAGCTGGACACTGAGTTTAGAGATTAAGGCCCTGCAGGTGGACTGGTCAGACACAAACGCTGACGAGAATACCAAGTATTTTGGCGTATCCTAATTTACGCTACAACCTACTCCTGCCTATAGAGAGCTAAATTAATCCCTAAAAGCACTGTTTTGGTATGGATGAGATTTCCAGCCTGTACACCAGCCCCAGATGTGATGCCGGCTGATATACTGGCACAACGAAGTTTGCTATATACCCTGCCTCCCTGCCTGTCTGTATACAGCTCTATTAGTCCTCAGAAGGACTATTGTGGTAATTATATTGGCAGCCCTGCGCCTACACCCTGAAAGGCCACAATCTCTCCCTCAATCAGGAGCAGCTCTCCCTACACTGACTGTCTGTGGAGCAGAGTGAAGAGCACAGCGCGGTCACGTCTTATAAAGATCACTGTAATGCCATAACCCGTAAGCTAAAAGACCTTCCTGCTTTAAAATCAAATTCGATGAACAAAAGTATAAAATGTCATTTGTAGTTTGCTTCATCTACGGGCAAAGGATCTCTTATTAATGTAAATAAGGAAAAGGTGGAGATGACTGAATCTCAGACTCAAAATGTGAAGTTGACTTCTGATAAGAAACATTATCAGGATCATTTAAAAACATTTCCTAAAAGGAAAGAACTGTGTCCTCCTGATGGTTTGGGCTTAAATAAGGAATCTGACAATGAGGAGGATGACTCTTCCCATTTGACTCCAGCAAAAGAAAGACATAGGACAACTTCCCCCGATATGTCTTATTGTTCAGAAGGACGAGATAACAGGCCTGTGGATGGGGAATTATTATTTCAGTGCGCTGGCTCTGAAAAAAGCGCCAACATGCAGGGAGGTGGACCCGAGCATAGCAAGAGTATCCACGAGATTACTCGGTGCTCACCGAGTACCCTGCGTAACGAGTAGTCACAAGCATACTCACTCATCCCTACAAAGGACCTGACATTCATGGCAAATTTATTTGATAAAAATCACATTTTTGAATAAAATATTCCAAAACCAGGAAAAATGTAATCTCAAAAGATACGAAAATGTGTTATAAAGAGACGATGATCAGATTGATAAGAGCTCAGCACATTAGGAGCAATCACTGTGACCTGGAACATGATGAAAGTCACAATCACAATAACCGGCACAAGCTCCTCCGACTCCACGATAATCAGGGACTAATCACATATTATATGGACATTAGTAAAAAGTCCCCGATTTGTACAGACTGATTAGGAGCTCACAGCCAGTTGGTGACTGAGGCTACGTTCAGTCGCTGTGTAATCTCCATTTTACGCAGCACTATTTTGCGGATCCACAGATGCAGTGAATGAATTTACGGTCACAGGATCCGTATTTTTCAGATACGCTTTCACTGCAAAGTATCCACAAATAGAATGACCACGTCAATTCTTTTTGCACTTTCCCATGGCTCACATTGTAGAATGGGCTCAGGAAAAGCACATCTGCAACAGCTCAATGTGTGTAAGCAATTGTGCTTTTTACGCACAGTGCAGCAAAAAGGCGCATCCTCAAAATAGAGCTGCATAAAATGGAAGTTACACAGTGTGTGAGCGTAGCCTTAGGACCATAAACCTCATTTTGTGTTACTGGAAATGTCATACATAGAAGCTCCTACTGAGAGATGGTGACGCCATGTCTGCGACAGTCACACGATTCTCACCACTTATGGACACTACACACATGAAATGGGGACTTACTCTGCACATGATATTCCTAAAGTAAAGTAATCTGGATATCCTAAATCCTCTGCATATTGATTGATCGTTAACAGCCCACCAATGACGAGATCTCCATCCTGGTAATTATTACCTAAATAATTATCAACTTCTTTTATCTTGAGATCACAGATAAATTGTGGTAAAGGAAGCCAAGGAAGAAGCAATAAGATGAGGAGACTGATCATCTCCCTGTAAGAATGGTGAATAATCAAAGAGGAAGTAGATTCTATTGTAAGTGATACATGATGAAGAAGCAGGAACAGCACAGACACAAAGCACACGGCCCATAGGATCAATGACATGAAGACGACGGTCATCTCCCCTCTTTTTATTCACAATGATGGGATATATTTTACATTATCTGATCTCATCACACATTATTCTCGATCTGCTCCCCGATGGTTGTGATCGAAACCGTCTTTACTCCGGATAATTGCAGAATAAGTTGAAGGAACAGAAATAAGAAACAAGTCTTTATAGTCGCTCTTCTGATGCAACTTATTTTCTGTTGCTTTAACAACACAACCCATTACTCAACCCTACTGAAAGATTGTCACACTTACTCTACATTAACCCCTTCTGAGCTGCACAACATGAACTGGGTCTAAACTTCTGCACCACAATGAACAGTTATAAGTGACTTCATGCAGCTCCAAGTACTAGTACAAGTGTCTGGTGAATAGAGATGGGCGAACCTTTGGGAGTTCAAATTCGATTCAGTTCATAAACGGGCAAGGTTCATCAAATGACTCGAATCAGCATTTCTGAGTTTCCCTCTAAGGCCGAATAAGAAGCCGGCTACACACTTAGCAAACTACATCATTGCAGCTGGGAAATCTCTGATCCCAATGCATTGGCAAACTCCTGTCGTACCTTCTATATCGCACTTATATAGTAAAATAGGCCTGTTTCACATCTAAGGCAGGTTTGCGTTTTGCTTAATTTGCGTTTTTAGGTGTTTATACAGCTAAAAACGCTAGCGTTATTGCCCCCATTGATTTTAATAGAAACACATGTAAAAACGCATGCAAAAACACATAAGCGTTTTCAAAAACACCAAATGCCACACAAAATGTCGGGGAATGCGTCTAGCGCAGGGTTTGCAAAAACGCATGCTTTGGTTTTTTTGAAAACACTAATGCGTTTTTGCATGCGTTTTTAAATGCGTTTCCATTAAAATCAGTGGGGGCAAAAACGTAAGCGTTTTTATGTGTTTTTAGCGGTCATAGGAAGAGTCATAGGGAGAGACAGCACACACACGGAGAGACAGCGCACACAGGGAGAGACAGCACACACAGGGGCTGAGAGCACACACAAGGAAAGAACGGCACAAGTAGGACAGAGCGCACACCGGGGAAGAGACAGCACAGACAGGAGAGAGCGCACAAGGGGAGACAGGCACAAAGTGAATAGATAATTATAGATTGTTTCTGTTGTACCAATTGATAATTTTATTATTATTGATATATACACATAGGAGTGGTGCCTCATGATATGTATTTACATATATGTATATATATATAATATATATATATATATATATATATATATAATGTAAGTGAAATAGGATACATAGCTCCTTAGAAACAATACTCTAGTGGACTTTTATGTCTTAGTTATATATTATATGTTTTACTATAATATAATAATATATTATATTGAAAGGTAGGGGCACCGGGCACCTTCAGGGCTATTGGTCCTTCTTATTCCTCCATAAAGACAGACCGCTGTCTTATCCCCGGTCACCAGGTGGTGCTATGCCTAAATCAGCCAATCAAGCATTTACAGTCCAAGTATAGAAAACAAATAGGGGGCACTCACCGTATGTTCATAGGTGCTTTCTTTATTGAAGAGGTGCGGGGAGGGGGTGCATGAAAGTACAGACAACAGGTCCTCTTTCGCGGTTTATCCGCTTCTGAAGCGGATAAACCGCGAAACAGGACCTGTTGTCTGTACCTTCAGAAAGAAAGCACCTACGAACATACGGTGAGTGTCGCCTATTTGTTTTTTAGACTTGGATAATAATATATTAATTGAACCATTAACATAAGAATTATATACAATGCTTGTAATAGAATAATATTAATATTTTTTTTATTTTATTATATTATTAATATAGATAATACTACATTTACACTGTTCTATTAAATGCTATTTATGTGTGAATTATCTTCTAAATAGCGATAGGTTTTCACTATTTAGTTGTTGGACACGCACTTATTGATACTTCTAGATACTTATAGTGTTGTTGTTTCTTGACAATTTTGTTTCATTACATAGATACACAATTTAGAGTAACCAACACTAGTTGGGCTTTTGGATACAACTTTCTAACTATTATAAATAGAATTATAATAGAATTTAGAATAATTAGAAATATTCTTGCTTGACTAATTAAATTTAGTTTGACTTTAATAATGTCCCGTAAGCTAAAAGACCTTCCTGCTTTAAAATCAAATTCGATGAACAAAAGTATAAAATGTAATTTGTAGTTTGCTTCATCTACGGTCAAAGGATCTCTTATTAATGTAAATAAGGAAAAGGTGGAGATGACTGAATCTCAGACTCAAAATGTGAAGTTGACTTCTGATAAGAAACATTATCAGGATCATTTAAAAACATTTCCTAAAAGGAAAGAACTGTGTCCTCCTGATGGTTTCGGCTTAAATAAGGAATCTGACAATGAGGAGGATGACTCTTCCCATTTGACTCCAGCAAAAGAAAGACATAGGACAACTTCCCCCGATATGTCTTATTGTTCAGAAGGACGAGATAACAGGCCTGTGGATGGGGAATTATTATTTCAGTAATAGGATGAAATTAGAGTTTAATGAGATGATGGACACATTGTACTTCAATAACGAGAATTGATCATACAGAGATAGAAATTAAGAAATTGTCCAAGACCAATGCCTCATTTCATAAAGAACAAACAAAACTTAAAAGTGACTTAAAAGCTTTAGCACATAAAGTTGATTTACTGACAATATACATAGACAATCTGATCTAAAAGTGTGAGGTATTCCAGATACAGTTGTCAAAGCGAACTAAACTCTTTCATAATTAAGGTGTTGAGGATAACTTTACCTTCGTTATCAGACATTAAATGCTCTTTGGAAAAAAATGTATATGATTCCTAAACCTAGAACCAGAGAAATTTCCAAGGGACGCCCGGATCACTTTTAATTTTAGAAAAAACAAAAACTTAGTAACAGAATATATGCAAAAAACACCACGACCTTACCTGAACCATATGATAACTAAAATCTTTTCAGATTTATCAAAAGATACGCTTACTAACCGAAACATTTCAAAAACATTGCAAGCTAATGGTATAAAGTATCTTGGTATGCGCAATCAAAATTGAGTATCAGATACAATCAGGAGGCTCATCAAATTGATGGGCTGGAGGAGGGTTTGAAGACTTTGAGAGTCGAACATCCGTGAACTACAAAAAACATGAACTTGGAGAATTCAGTAGAGAAGACCTTAGGTGTTTTGAAGTATCTTGAAGTGTTTACTCATATGATAGATACTTTTATGCCCTTTGATGCTCTTAGGTAGGGGGCCGCACTTTGAGCTTCAAGGAATTTATTTACCATCAGTAATATTTTCTGCTCTATCTAGTTTGTTGGTAGTTTATTTTATTTTATTTACTTTCAGGTTTTTTTTAATATAATTTTATTATCTTAGAGTAAGTTTGACATGACAACATTTTTCTGGAGATATATTGTGGTCCTCTAGATTTTAAGGCCAATCAATCTTTCTCATATTAACAGTGAAGTTATGCTAATTTTAATAATATAAATGGTGATTAATGTGAAGACATATAATATTAATGGTTTGAATTCCCCTCAAAAACGTTTCCCGCTTTGGAGAGACTTACATACATTTAACATCGGAATAGCCGGGATTCAGGAAATGACATTTTCTTGTAGTAACTCTCCTATACTAGAAAATACATTTCACTCAACTATTATATTAGCGTCACAAAAAAAGAAAAAGGCAGGTGTAGCTTTATAATTAGGGATTCAATACAATTTGAAAAACACCATGTTATCTTAGACAAAGAGGGGAGATACATCATATTGATTTGTAAGATAGAGGGAGTCTCTGACACTTTAGTTAACTTGTATGTAATGGATGCCCTCCACACCTTTCGGGTGTGCAAAAGAAAAAACAAAGGTTGCGCCACGCTGTATTGGGGAATCTAGATTAGCGATATTCAGGATTTTCACTCACCTTTACTAGTTGTGCCGTATCTGCACAACTAGATTGTAGATTTGTGGTGAGTGAAGGTTTAAATTTACTGATCTTCCGATCTTTGGTGTATATCCGATCTAGTCTTCCCCTTCACCATTTTTAATATAGGATTCCTGCCTTCTCCTCAGCTGGCTCGCATGAAGGATCATGTGCCGTTTTTAGAGATGGATTAATGACGTGTAGCCAGGTTCTGCTCCGGAGCAGCTCACAACACCACGCTCCCCGAAGGGAGAATATGGATCAGCCGATAAACAAATGTGGTATAATAAAGGTAAGGGCTAAGAGCTAAAACAGGATACACAATGCTCTTGAATATATTACCTTTAAGTTTTATTCATTCAACAATTAAAAGCCCTCCTGCCACAACACGTTTCGACGCTAACTGCGTCTTCCTCAAGTGGATGTCAGGCTAATGATTACTCCTACTATACATATCTTATTGCAGCCAATCATTAACGAAGGGGGGGTGTACTATTTAGTCCATCCCCCATATATTGCAGATAGTAATATAGGAGATAATTTATATATAACATAATTCCTATTCAAACTAAAATCATGCATAAAAACTATATATAAAAGACTGTTATACAGAAGATTAGCCTCAATTTTTAACAATTTTTTTAAAAACAAAGATTATCCAGACTAAAGTCATATATAACAATTTAAAATGTGTATAAAAAGTACTTTCATATATATAAAACCAAATAATTAATAAAAATATACTGTATATACTCGCGTATAAGCCGAGTTTTTCAGCCCAAAAATTGGGCTGAAAAGTACCCCCCTCGGCTTATACGCGAGTCATACGCCCCAGTGGTACACAGGCGCCCTCCCCCATGAGTATACAGGCCCACCCCCCATCAGTATCCAGGGCCCCCCCCTTGCTCCGGAAACCTGTAAAGTAAAATCATTATACTTATCACTGTCCTGTCGCTGCCGTCCCCGCCACTGCCGACATCGCGCTCACCCGGCTTCCTCTGGTCGGTGCAGGCAATGACGTCATTTTCTGCGCCAGAGGAGGAAGCCGGAAGACGGATGAAGCCGGGTGAGCGCGATGTCGGCAGCGGCGGGGACGGCGGGAACAGGAGAGTGATAAGTATAATGATTTTACTTTACAGGTTTCTGGAGCAAGGGGGGGGGCCCTGGATACTGATGGGGGGGCCTGTATACTGAGGCTGCTGGGGCTGCTGTATACTACCACTGGGGCTGCTGTATACTACCACTGGGGCTGCTGTATACTACCACTGGGGCTGCTGTATACTACCACTGGGGCTACTGTATACTACCACTGGGGCTGCTGTATTCTAGCACTGGGGCTGCTGGGGCTGCTGTATACTACCACTGGGGCTGCTGTATACTACCACTGGGGCTGCTGTATACTACCACTGGGGCTGCGGTATATACCTCTGGGGCTGCTGGGGCTGCTGTATACTACCACTGGGCTGCTGTATACTACCACTGGGGCTGCTGTATATACCTCTGTGGCTGCTGGGGCTGCTGTATACTACCACTGGGGCTGCTGTATACTACCACTTGGGCTGCTGTATACTACCACTGGGGCTGCTGTATACTACCACTGGGGCTGCTGCTGCATATACCACTGTATATACCACTGGGGAGGCTGCTGTAACACTGCTGGGGCCTATATATACCACTGGGGAGGCTGCTGTATACCACACTGCTGGGGGCTGTATACTACCACTGGGGAGGCCTGTATACCACTGTGGGGGCCTGTATACCACACTTCTGGGGGCTGTATACCTGTGCTGGGGTCCACCCACGGCTTATACACAAGTCAATAGGTTTTCCCAGATTTTGGGGGCAAAAGTAGGGGGGTTGGCTTATACACGAGTATATACGGTATACAAAAAAATAATAAAATTGATAGTTATATGTTAAAAGGCTATCTGCTCTTCTCATTTCCAGTGCCGCTCATTAGTCACATGAAAAACATCAGTGGCCTGGAAGCAGGAGGAACAGCGAAATTGACGTGACATGCTATCTATGTATTGTCCAAAGAGATGCTTGCTCTGAGGGTTAATTATTATTATTATTAAAAATTGTTCTCTAGTGTAAGATTTAAACCTTCAGGAGAAAGAGTACCCATCTTAAATATCCAATATGATTCTTTTTTGCAAAGTTTACTAATTCTATCTTCTCAGTTTTCTTGAATTTGATCAATTATAGTTAGCTGTAAACTGGAAGGGTTTTTATAATGAATCTGAGTATAGTGTCTAGATACCCCGTGTAATAAGAATCCTTTCTTTATATTAAAACGGTGCTTATTAAGTCTTGCTTGCATACATTGAACAGTTCTACCAATATATTGGTACCCACAAGGGCACTCCAGAAGATATATAACATACTTAGATCGACAATTTAGAGTATAATTTTAATTTATATGAAATATCTCTTTTGTGGTATTTGATGAAAACGTTTTGCGACCATTACATATGGCAGCGCAACATTTACATCTCTTGGATTTGCATTTAAAACAACCCTTATCCATAATTTGCTTTTGGGTGTTTTTTACTTCCTCAATTGTATGTAAGTTTTTTATTTTACTTGGGGCCACTATATTTTGTAAGTTTTTTGCTCTTCTGAATATTATTTTAGGAATGTTTGGGATAATTTTAGAAAGTATAGGGTCCTCCCTAAGTATGAACCAATATTTTTTCATTAGTTCATAAATATTTTTATTTTTATTCATATTTATCAATATTTATTTATTGATTATAGGTTGTGATTAGATTGCAACTAAATTTTCTCTTATTGTGTTTTTCTTATTTATTTCTTTATCATAAGATTCCGTTTTCAAATTATGAGTTTTCAATGCTTTTATACAGCTTTCTTGTGAACGCTGATTACATTTTTCATAGGCATCTGTTAATAATTTATTAGGATATCCCTTTTCTCTGAATCTATTTTTTAATATTCTGGCTTCTTTTTGAAAATCTCCACCGTGAGTACAATTTTTTCGTATCCTTAAGTATTGGCAATAGGGGATGTTTCTAATCCAAGTTGGAAGGTGACAGCTGTCAAATTTAAGATAGCTGTTTACATCAACTTCTTTAAAGTAAGCTGATGTGCTTAATTTGCCTTTTTTATCTATATTTATCGATAAGTCAAGAAACTGTATATTATGTTCTGACAGATTCATGGTGAAATTAAGTCTCCATTTATTCATATTCAGGGTATTAACAAAAAACAATGCATCCTGTTTAGTTCCAGACCAAATAATGATTAAATCGTCTATATATCTTTTATAGAACTGAATATATTGTTTTCCTAGAGGGGACTGTGCGATGGACACAGACTCAAAGACCCCCATGAACAACCCTGCGTAACTGGGTGCAAATCTAGTGCCCATCGCACAGCCCTTAACTTGTTTATAGAAAATCTCCTGAAAAGTAAATATATTATTATTTAAAACAAAATCTATGCCCATTAGTAAAAAATCTTTCTGAGTTGTTGACATATATGGATCTCTGGATAAGAAATGATCTATTGCTTTTAAACCTAAATTATGTGAGATGCTTTTATGATAAAGAAATAAATAATGAAAAAGACAATAAGAGAAAATTTAGTTGCAATCTAATCACAACCTATAATCAATCACATAAAAATATTTATGAACTAATGAAAAAATATTGGTTCATACTTAGGGAGGACCCTGTACTTTCTAAAATTATCCCTAACATTCCTAAAATAATATTCAGAAGAGCAAAAAACGTACAAAATATAGTGGCCCCGAGTAAAATAAAAAACTTGCATACAATTGAGGAAGTAAAAAACACCCAAAAGCAAATTATGGATAAGGGTTGTTTTAAATGCAAATCCAAGAGATGTAAATGTTGTGCTGCCATATGTAATGGTCGCAAAACGTTTTCATCAAATACCACAAAAGAAATATTTCATATAAATTATACTCTAAATTGTCGATCTAAGTATGGCGGCCGTCACACAGTTCAATATCGCTAGCGATATTGTTAGCGATCACGTGCATTCGCGATCGCTTACAATATCGCTCACATCGCTGGTGAGATGTCACACAGACAGACTCACCAGCGATGTGGACCAGCGAGATCGCTGGTAACTATGGTACACATCGGGTTGCTAGGCGCCGCGCGGCGCTTAGTAACCTGACGTTTACCATAGATACCATCTCCCAGCATAGGCTCTGCCGCTGGGAGATCGTTCATCGTGGTGTCACACACCACGATGAAGCAGATTGTTAAATCGTTCATCGCTTGATATGAGCTCCTGCTCTCATATCTGTGATCTCACGATCAAGCGATTTTACATTGTAAAATCGCTTGATCGCACGCAGCGATGCCCAAACGATATCGCTTAAGCGATCAAAAAGCAGATCGCTTAAGCGATATCGGGCAAGAAATTGAAGCGTGTGACGGCCGCCTATGTTATATATCTTCTGGAGTGCCCTTGTGGGTACCAATATATTGGTAGAACTGTTCAATGTATGCAAGCAAGACTTAATAAGCACCGTTTTAATATAAAGAAAGGATTCTTATTACACAGTGTATCTAGACACTATACTCAGATTCATTATAAAAACCCTTCCAGTTTACAGCTAACTATAATTGATCAAATTCAAGAAAACTGTGAAGATAGAATTAGTAAACTTTGCAAAAAAGAATCATATTGGATATTTAAGATGGGTACTCTTTCTCCTGAAGGTTTAAATCTTACACTAGAGAACAAATTTTAATAATAATAATAATTAACCCTCAGAGCAAGCATCTCTTTGGACAATACATAGATAGCATGTCACGGCAATTTCGCTGTTCCTCCTGCTTCCAGGCCGCTGATGTTTTTCATGTAACTAATGAGCGGCACTGGAAATGAGAGGAGCAGATAGCCTTTTAACATATAACTATCAATTTTATTATTTGTTTTTATATATATCTTTATTAATTATTTGGTTTTATATATATGAAAGTACTTTTTATACACATTTTAAATTGTTATATATGACTTTAGTCTGGATAATCTTTGTTTTTAAAAAATTGTTAAAAATTGAGGCTAATCTTCTGTATAACAGTCTTTTATATATAGTTTTTATGCATCATTTTAGTTTGAATAGGAATTTTGTTATATATGAATTATCTCCTATATTACTATGTGCAATATATGGGGGATGGACTAAATAGTACACACCCCCTTCGTTAATGATTGGCTGCAATAAGATATATATAGTAGGAGTAATCATTAGCCTGACATCCACTTGAGGAAGACGCAGTTAGCGTTGAAACGCATTGTGGCAGGAGGGCTTTTAATTGTTGAATGAATAAAACTTAAAGGTAATATATTCAAGAGCATTGTGTATCCTGTTTTAGCTCTCAGGGTACCTTTACACGCCGCTACAACAGGCTGGATACAACCAGCTACACGCTACAAATGTAGCTTGTATCGGCAATATAGCCCGTAGTAGCGGCGTGTGAAGACGGTAGGAGACAGCCGGCAGCAGATACATCTGTTTCCGAGCACTGCCCTGAAACAGGTGGCTACACAGGCGGTTGTAGCGAGCTGTATCGGCGTGTAAAGAAGGAACCGAAGGGATGTCTGTACACCAGGCTATGTACCTGGTATGTAGCTAGGGCGTGACACAGGCTCCGGGTTACCGCGCCCCATCAGCGATCATTGGAGGAAGCTCCTGCATGACGATTGGTAGTCACTGCATAGGGAGGCATATTTAAGGAGCTGACCAGTCACACTACACAATTGCTCGAGCGTCATGTATTAATCAGCCTCCTGCGATGTCTGCCCAATCATGATGTTCCTGCTTTGTCCTATCAGCGTACGGACGTCTCGTAATCCACAATTGTGGCACGCCTATGTGCCGTCCCTGCTGCACCAGGTCCTCCCATATTAGCTTGTTGTAGCGGTGTGTAAATGAGGTAAGGTAAGCTACAGATGGCTACTTGAGACACCCGGCGATGTATCTAGCTATAGATGTAACGTAGCGTAGCGCACCTTGTGGCGGCGTGTACAGGTGGTGCGTTTACCATTTGTAACCGTTTGTGCGTGCTCGTGCACGTGAAGTAGCTGGTTGTATCAAGCCTGTTGTAGCGGTGTGTAAAGGTACCCTCAGCGCTTACCTTTATTATACCACATTTGTTTATCGGCTGACACCTTTCGGGTGGGCTGTCATCTTAATTGTCTGCCGCCAAATTGGATGCTTTGTCTGAGTGTGTGCACGCCACTGAAAGAACCACGCTGACACCCATGTCAAAGTAGAGCTTAATGACAAAGAGCTTTATTAAGGGAGGAGTTAACAGTTATATACGACTCCTTAAAGGGATGTTAAAAGGGGTGTTTGCATCATATTATGCTGAATCTACATTTTATTCTGAAAAAACATTCAATTATATTCTGTAAGTTAGTATTCCAATTCAGCTTTGATTAGTACAGAACATTTAGAACATGCTGTTAAGAACTTCTACACTGCTACATCTAACTCAAAACATTATATAGAGTTTGAGACTCTGGAGGAAAGTGCAAGAATTCATATAAACATGCTTTTGGAAGGTTTCTGAATGGCTTCAATAAACTTATATAAATTATTATTAACTATTTATTGCCATAACATTCCCCCCTTTGGAGACATTCAAAATCTTACCCTAAATCTTTGCCCTAGGCGGCGGAGGGGGAAAAGGTAGAGGAAAGGGGAGGAGACTTCACCAACATTGAGACAAACCGTAACGTCGGAATCCCTTTGCAGTTGGCCTTAGCCGCACCCTAAACTGTCCCTACTCCATCTTCTAAGATGGGTCTCAAGTTCTCGTATTTCTCCAAGGGATCTTGCGGCAATGGCAATGGCATCATTTTCAGGCGTATATTTTTCCTTCATCATCGAGGCCTCAGAGATCTGCATACAATGTGGTCACTGTCTCCTTCATGGCATGATACATCATCTTCTTGATGCAAGGTATTACACAGCAGGAAATTAGAGCCATTATGAATAGAACACAAAGAATTATTATACCTAGTTTGATAAGTGCTCTCTGCCATCCATCTCACCACCCAAACCAAGTGTCCCATGGATCCTTAACACCATAATTATGAGCTAATTGTTCTGACTGGTCTGTGAGTCCTTTTAGGGTTTTGGCTATGCTCCCAGGCTTTTACCCAATTTATCTTTCCGTTCTTTTTTCTGGACTGGTCTATATCCCCCATATTACCCATAGCTGTTGTAGATCTCGTGTCGTGTGCATCTGTTTACCATGGTGTGGAAATCAAATTGATATGTGACCCTTGTAGCTGTGGTACTAACATGACCTCCCGTATGGTCTCCCATATTCTCTCCTACATGACCTTCCACCATCTTGTGACCTGCTCCCCACTGCTTTATACTGAGTATGTATTTCAGGATTAAGTAGCAAAACAACCATTTTTGGCTTTTGGATCTGGTGCCTTCTTGCAGTGGGATGCGTGGATCCATGAAGGCCTTCCTTCAACCTTCACAGCCGTGGAGGTGACCAGCAGGACATCAAAGGGGCCATCGTATCTGGGCTCAAGAGCATGTCTACTGAATCTTTTGATGAGAACCCAATCTCCTGGCTGGATCTGATGGGTTCCTTCCAAGCTTTGAGGATCTGGGAGAGAGGAAAAAACTCGAGAATGTATTTTAGTCAAATGCTTCGTTAATTCTGTAACAAACTTAGTCAAACTGTCATACTGTAGGGTCAACTGTTAGGGGAAATACAGCCCAATCTGGGGCACTCCCAAACAGAATCTCATAGGGACTTAGCTTAGTTGCACTAGCTGGGGTGTGTCTGACACTGAACAATGCGAGGGGAAGACTTTCATGCCACGGCTTCCCCGTTTCCTGCGCTGCTTTCAGCCTAACACCTATAATACTCCATTTAATCTCTCGACCCTTCCTGAATTTTTGGGATGATACCGAGTATGAAGAGCTAACTCTGTCCCCAGGGCCTGACATATCTTTTGGGTCAGATTGGCTGTGAATGCTGGCCCTTGGTCACTCTCTATGGTTTCTGGGACCCCATATCTGCACACTACCTCTGAGAGGAGTTTCTTTGCAGTGGTTTTAGCAGATTGGTTCTTCACAGGGAAAGCTTCTGGCCATCCAGAGAATATGTCCACGACTACCAGTGCATATCCAAATCCTCATTAAGGCGGCATCTGAATGTGGTCAATCTGTATGCGTTGGAAGGGGTACAAAGGTCTAGGTGTACACTTCTGTGGAGTTTTCTCTGTTTTTCCTGGGTTACACGGGCACAGAACAGGCATCCTCCTGTGCAACCTGCCTCCACTGCCGAAAAGCCAGGTGCATGGCAGCACTGTCCCACAAGATTGTGCATCTTCATTTTTGATTGATGGGTGGGGGCATATGTCCATCTGGCAATCATTAGGTAGAAGGCTCATGGGAGGCATAGTTTTCCTTTCAGTAGTATCAGATGCTTCTTATCTTGCACAGCTCCATCTTGGATCCATTTTTCCTTCTCTTCATTGGATGCTTGCTTCTGCAGGGTCAAGACCATGTTCTCCCAGGATTGTTCATCTGTCTTCTTCTTGTCCTGGGTCTTCTTCTTGTCCTGAGTCTGTCAAGAGATACAAGTTGGAGGGTTCTGTGATGAGTGGCTTCACTGCTGCTTCCTTAGCTGCCCTGTCAGCCAAGTCATTCCCCACGGCTTCTCTTGAGGTCCCTCCAGTGTGTGCCTTTACCTTAAGTACCGCGACTCTTTCTGGCATCAGCAAGGACTCTAGCAATTCCTTCACCGCTCTATGGTGGCGTATTGGAGTTCCATTGGCTGTAATGAAGTCTCTCGCCCCCCAGATAGGCCCGTAGTCATGGCAGGTGCCAAATCCATAGCGGGAATCGGTATAACTGTTCGCTTTCTTCTGGGCTGCCATCTTGCAACCTTCAGGTAAATGCAGCCAATTCTGCTTCCTGTGCAGACATGGATGCGGGTAGTGGTTTGGCCATCAACACAGTATCTTTTGTGACCACCGCCATACCCGTGTGAAACAGTTCTTCTTGGTCTGCATGTCTTGATTCATCCACGAAGAGAGTCAAATCTGGGTCTTCCAGCGGCGTATCTGTGACTGGGTAAAATCCGGAGGTTTCTTGTCTCATAAGCGCAAGACAGTCGTGCTGAGCCATTTCAAAGTCGGCTTCCTCATCCACCGAAGTTTCAGAGATGACACATTCCCCCTTGGAAGAGGGTGGAGAGTTGCAATGGAGATTGTCACGTTGTCTGGGAGTATCGGAATATCCAAGACTATGGCTTCATTCACTGCCCGTAGATCTTGCACCATGCGAAACTTGGGCAGTCATCCCTTTGGCGTTTTCTTCTTGATTGGAAACAGTGGGGTGTTGCATGGTGACTTGGTCGGGATGACTGCTCCATTCTTGATGTAAGGCGTCTGTTGTTGCGTGATAGCATCCGATTGGGCAATGGAGAGAGGGTACTGGGGCTTACGGGCTAAGCGGGCTCCTGGTTTAAGCTTGACTTCCACTGGCTGGACTGGGAGCCTTCCAATGTCTTCAGGGCCTTGGGCCCACAGGATGTCTGGTATCTGTGAAAGCCAGGCTGCATCCTTAGGTTGTATTGTCTCAGCAAAGTGAAAGAGGCCGTAAATCCGTGAAACTTCTTCCTGGTCCAGAGCTGTAGTAAGTGTGACAGTACCATTTTCCTGGACAGGTGTTGGACACCACCAATCGAGATAACATGCTCTGTGTGGGTTGCAGGATGACATGCAATGGGCGGGTCATAGGGGTATACTTGATGACTCCATCAACACCCACACATGGGATGGTTTATTCTATGAGGCAGTCTGAGTCAGGTAACTCAGCAAATCTTATCACACTTCTGGCTGCACCGGTATCCACTAAGAAGGGGATGAATCTTCCTTCTACCTCCATACATACAGTAGGAGTCAGGCCGCAAGCTTGTATGTTGGCTTTGCAGAGCTTATTGTAAGTTGGTGGATCCGGCTTGCCTATGTCCTATAGCTGGGTGGATGGACGGGTGGCGTTTGAGGGAAATCCTGTTCCTCCTTATGTGGCCTATCTTCCCACAATCGTAACAGGTGACTCCACTTCTTGGTCCTCCCCTGTTCCCTGGGTTCTGCGACACCATAACATTACGGTTCCGGGGAGGTTTTGAAGGCCTGTTCATTTCTATGCCCCTTGCCACCTGAAATACAATATCTATAATATAATAATATATATAATAGAGTCCAATCGTCTGTATTCAGGTCTCATCGTCTGGACCTGCTTCTGTACGGGTTCAAGAAGACCTTGGATGAAGGCTTGTATCCATATCTGGCTATGGGACTTCTCATGGTGATCAAATCCCAGGTCTGTGAACATCTGATTCAGCCGGTAGTAAAACTTCTCTACACTTTCTCTTTTTCTGCAGAGCCACCTTCTTCTTCCAGAGCCGGTCCCGCAGCTCGTTGACACGCTTGTCGATGGTGACCACTTCGGAGTTGCGCTTGTTCAGGCTCTCCCGCTGCTGCTGCAGTTTGGCATTCTGCTCCTGATTCAGCTTGTTCCTCAACTGAAGCTCTTTGTAGAGACAGTCGAGTTCAGCGACAGCAGACTGGTTGTCGTGATAGCCCTCGATACGTCCGTTCTTCAGCATTTCCAGCTGGCGACTCATTTCTTCCATTTTGGTTATGGCCACCATCAGTTCTTTCTGCTTCTGTTGGAACATGTTATTCATCTGTTCGATTTCCTCAACTAGCCTGTCATTGCTGAGCCTCTTCTGCTCCACGTGGCCTTTCAGGGCCCACACTTTCTTCAGCTTTGCCTCCTGATTTTCTGCAATCTCCCACAGACGTTTCAGCTTTTCCTGCTCACTGGCCTGCTGCTACTGACACTGGTCCTGCTGGTCTAGCTGCTGGGCCTCGATCTGCTACGGTTGTCTCGCCGCCATCTCTTGCAGTTCAGCCAGAGTCATGTCAATTCTGTGGCCGTTCACCCCATTTTCAATCCTCCGCTTAGCAGGTACTTTAACCCCATTTTGTTTCATATTGGGATCATGGGCTCTTTGTAGATTTGCGGACTCTCTGGAGGACGGGCGCTCGTGGCGCAGGTAGAAGCCAATCCCATAAGATCTTCCCATTATGCAGCGTGAATCTTCTGAATCTGGCTCATCTTCCAATGAAAGGGCATAGGTTGCTTGTCAGGGTCCATTAAGGTGTTCACCAATGTGGCAGCTTCCTGAGGCTTCCAGGAGACATATCTGCCTCGCCTAGGACGGGAAACATGCTGTGGAGGGTCTTCATACTGTGCCAATCGGTGTGATTGATCTGAGCCATGCGTAGAGCTGCCTGTTGTGGCCTGCATACCCCCATACATTGATAAGGTCTGTCTCCTACCTCCCCTATCCTGGGGAGTGTGCAGTGTCGGGGAAGTAGACTGTAGCTGGTGATGTGTCTGCTCATCTCCACCTGTTGCTCCCAATTGTGACAGTTCTGTCTTCATTAAAGGCATGCCTCCATGATTTCCTAGTGATGAGAGGGGGTCCACTGACGCTGGGGAGAGATACTGTGGAATTTTTGGCCTAGCTACAGGCCCAACTGGGAAATTCTCCTGTCCCCATGCCATCTGATATTCTTCTTCGGCAGCCTCCTCCTCTCCATCTCCTGTTTCATCCCCGTTCCTGTTCATGTATATTCTGGATTCTGCTACAGAGCGGTCTGGTCTGTGCTAAGATCGCAGCTTGAGACGAAGTGGGTGCACCCTGGTTCACAGGAGTGTAATGTGTGCCATCCATATTGAGAACTGGACACAGGGTGGTGAGTCTGTGTGGGTATCTGAAATGTGTCAGCATAGGCACGGGTGCAGCAGCTTCTGCCAGTGTCATCTTGTCAGTATACATGCATACACGTCACGATGTTCAATCCACAATAACTTCCTCGTACCCGTATGCCATGCTTCTGCATCTTCCAAAACCTTGGCGTCCTTCAAAAGCCCTCTTTTACTTGTTATCACTTCCTTCCACTCCTTCTCATCTAAGCGTCCTCCATGGGTTGTGGATCCCATCAGGTTTAAGAGGACCTTCATATTCTTCACATACTATACTTCTTCCATTTTTCACATACTTCTTCTCTTTCCTCTCTGCCACAAGGTCTCTTGGGGGTAACTTGATAAGGCTTTGACTGATTAACACTCATGTTATAGCTTAAACACAAGTCTCTATGCTTCAATCTTGGCTATGGCTACCCACCCCAAAAGGTCACCACTGTCAGCAGGGTTGTATAAAGGGGATACGTTCAGTGAGCTGGGCATGAATGTTTATTCTGAACACTCTAAACCTTGTAGGGGGAGGGAAGAGAGGTGAAATTGGTCTGTAACCAAGTCAGCAGAAATAGCAAGCTTCACATCTTGCTTACACTGGGGGCACGTTATGAAAACTAGTCAGTGGTGTTAGGAACTCCAGATAAAATGAGTGATATTGTAAGCGCTAAAGTACATTAACAGGACACGGCTCAAATAAGTATTACCTTTCAGCTTTAATGATTCAGCATATGGATCCCTTTAGCCACAACGCGTTTCAGCGCCAATTGCGCCTTTTTGAAGTGATTCAAATCACTTGAAAAAGGCGCAATTGGCGCTGAAACGCGTTGTGGCTAAAGGGATCCATATGCTGAATCATTAAAGCTGAAAGGTAATACTTATGTGAGCCGTGTCCTGTTAATGTACTTTAGCGCTTACAATATCACTCATTTTATCTGGAGCTGCAGATTTCTTCCCTGCTGGGAAGCGTGAAACAGAGCAGCTTAGGAATACAGGACCTGGCAGACGTCACACCATCACTCCCCCCGAGCTGTCACGTGCACCGGGACACACGGGAAATACGTGCACTTATCACCTCGCTGCTTGGAGCCCCACTAGGAGAGCCCAGCTGGGAGACAGATTAAACTCTTACTCCAGTTGTGTGGACAAGCACACCAATAGAAGGTGAGCAGAGGGGATCATTCACCGATCCCACAATTTAATGAAAGCAGTTTGGCGCAAACCTTTTGTGTATTTTGTATTACATGCCCCTGAGTGGTGTTAGGAAGGCAGTTAGTCAGAGGACTGGAACTGGTTGCGTCACTGGAGTCAGTCAGTCAGAGTCAGTCTGAGGACTGGAACTGGAATGCTTGTCACCAAACAGATAAAACAGATAAAACATCAAACTGTGACAGCCCCCTCTACACCTCAGTGGGGCAACAACTGGGTCATATAACTTTCTTGCATATACTTCTTGCAACAAGACTCCTTGCTGATTGACTATCGTTAGCTGGGCATGTATATTTTGTCTGAACACCTGGAGAAGTGCCAGGTATTGTTATATAACCAGTTCCTTTCCGTGCATATGGCACGTCAGTAACACGATTTATTATCCAGCCAGAGGGCGTAATTGCTAGCTCTATACCTTGTCTACACAAGGGGCACGTCATCTTGAGAGACGGAACAATCTCATCACCACCATCATTTATGTAAATTACGTACCCGTCCACCACCGCAGCCAGGACTACACTCCGTCCTTAGCTTGCTCGCGGGGTGGGAAAACCCTCAGCCGTACCAGAGGCTGGAACACCAGTAGTGAAATAAACCATCGGCCCCCCTTTCAGGGGCCGGGAAACCATCAACCCTATTAGGGGTTGACAAACAATCAGCCCTATCCCCTGGGAATAGAGCTGGAAAACCAGGGAAACAGAATCTCCCCACTCAGCCCCGTCTCTCCGTTCTCCGTGCCTTTCTCTCTTTCTATGTACTGAAACTGCAGCAATGATAGCACTGACATAAACTCAGATAAACTCAGAATCAGGTTGCAAGAACACAAATAAGGCAGACAATTAAGGAATTCTCAGGACCGGGTTGAAAGGGCTAGGACTTCTCAGATCTATGTCCGAGTCTGACAGCCAGCTACCTCCATCCCTGCACGGAGACACAGGAGGGTCTTAGGTAAGATAAATCATTTTCTTACCTCTTTGTAGCCTGCAGGTCTACCCCTCGTGTATGGTCCGTCCTGGGAATAGAGGTTCAGTTGTGGCTGTCGTCCCCTGGACGTCTCGTCCTAGCCCCACGCTCGTGAGCCAACTGTAATGGATGCCCTCCACACCTTTCGGGTGAGCTGTCATCTTAATTGTCTGACGCCAAATTGGATGCTTTGTCTAAGGTTGTGCACGCCACCGAAAGAACCACACTGACAACCATGTCAAAGTAGAGCTTAATGACAAAGAGCTTTATTAAGGGAGGAGTTAACAGTTATATATGACTCCTTAACCTCCCTGGCGGTCTGTTTAGGTGTAGAATTTTTTGCTAAAAGCGGGCTACCCGCGTTCGCGGCAGATGAAAAAAACCGCATCTGCCGCACTTGCCGCATAGCTGCCGCACTTGCGCCGCGGTTGCGGCGCGGTTGCGATAATCTGCAGTGGCTGCAGTAGAAGTGAGATAATGATTTTATAAACTTACATGCCTGCGTACTTGAGGGCGTCTCCCTGTGTGTGCTGGCACTTGTGGGCTGTGCTCATCATGTCTGCTCTCCCCCTCCCTTATGCACGCCCCCTCTCAGCCTGCTATAGTGATGTGAGGCTGATTGCGTCATAAAGGGGCGGGGCTACCGGGATGCCGCGATTTAGCCCCGCCCCTTTATGACGCAATCAGCCTCACATCACTATAGCAGGCTGAGAGGGGGCGTGCATAAGGGAGGGGGAGAGCAGACATGATGAGCACAGCCCACAAGTGCCAGCACACACAGGGAGACGCCCTCAAGTACGCAGGCATGTAAGTTTATAAAATCATTATCTCACTTTTACTGCAGCCACTGTAGATTACCGCAACCGCGCCGCAACCGCGCCGAAAGTGCGGCGCAAGTGCGGCAAGTGCGGCAGATGCGGTTTTCTCACCGCATCTGCCGCGAACGCGGGTAAGCCCGAGCCTGACTCGGGGTTAACGCTTCTGGTAGTGAATGTTAACCCCGAGTCAGGCTCGGGAATAACGCTAGGAAGGTTAAAGGGATGTTAAAAGGGGTGTTTGCATCATATTATGCTGAATCTACATTTTATTCTGAAAAAACATTCAATTATATTCTGTGAGTTAGTATTCCAATTCAGCCTTGATTCGCACAGTACATTCAGAACATGCTGATAAGAACTTCTACACTGCTACATCTAACTCAAAACATTATATAGAGTCTGAGACAGAGACATTCTAGAGGAAAGTGCAAGAATTCATATAAACATGTTTTTGGAAGGTTTCTGAATGGCTTCAATAAACGTATATAAATTATTAACTATTTATTTCCATAACAGTAAGCGCCTAATAGAGGACAGATGAGATTCTTGACGGAAATAATCGAGTTGATACAGGAATGTCGAAGGGGACCTTTGATTCTGTTTGGTGATTTTAATGTTGTTCCACATGCTTCATTGGATTCTAGTAGTAATTGTAGACATTCTACCATTTCTCTGAAGCCTTGGCTAGATAGAGTGGAATTGTTTAATGTCTTTCGTTGTTTGCTCTCTACTTCAAAGGAATATACCTATTCTTCAAACTCCCATTATTCCTTTTCTGAAATAGGTCTGGTACGGGCAGATGTTCATTCCATACACAAAATTTTAAAAATTGAAATAATGCCAAAATCATGGTCGGACCATTCACCAGTAGTTTTTGAGCTGATGTATGGAAGAAGTATCTCTTCCCATACAATTTGGAGAGCAAACTCTTTTTTCTACCTACATTCTGATTAAAAAAAAGAACTGATAAAAAATAGAATTATTCTTACCGTTAATTTGGTTTCTTCCACGACAGCATAGGAGGTTGCCTCTTCACGCCCTAATAGGGACAGGAAGCACAAGAGAGGTTAAAAGGACCCTCCCACCTCCCACTCTCCAGTGTCTTACAAAGAACCATAGCATGACCAAAGCAAGACAGAACATTCCGTGAAAAACAAGAAAAGAAGGGAGGGAATTAGGTGCTGTCGTGGAAGGGCCCTAGAAACCGAATTAACGGTAAGAATAATTCTATTTTCTCCAGGCCCCTTCCACGACAGCATAGGAGGAATACCAACAAATACAAACCTAGGGCGAGACCACAGCCTGCAGGACTTTCCTGCCAAAGGCCAAATCCCTGATAGAACCCAGGTCCAAACGATAATGCTTCGTGAAAGTATGCAGGGAGGACCATGTAGCCGCTGTGCAGATCTGCTCAGGAGAAGCCCTGGCCTTTTTTGCACAGGAGACTGAGGTAGCTCTCTTGGAATGGGCAGTAAACCCAGAAGGTATCGGAAGTTGTTGAGACTGGTAGGATGCAGTAATGGCACGTTTAATCCAGCTGGCAATGCTGCACTTCGCTTATACACAGAAGGAATGGGGCACCGATGTAAACCGCCTCAGGGAGCAGATAAATATGGAGCGAACAGTCCCAAACACCGTGGTGCCAATCCAATAGGCTAGTGCAATAATATCTTAAAAAGAAAAGATGGCACTCACCAGTGTGTTGCTTGCTTTATTTCAATGCAGGTTCGCTTCACATAGTGCAAGGAGGATAATTAGGCTGAGGTGACGACAGCACCGTTTCGCGCTACATGCACTTCCACGGGTCACGAGCTAATGGAGGTATAGCTCACTTCCTATATAGGAGGAGTCTATATCATACGCGGACGTCACCCTTAGCTCCTAAAACAAACTTTACAAAATCTTAAAATCATGATCACTTATTACTGGCTATAATATAAAGAACAACGATTAACAATATATACAAATAAAGGCATTTCAGACCATGGAATAAGGACCTGAAACGAACATGATATATGATAAGGCTGACGCTGGGCGGGATGACCATGAAATCAAATGCGCAAGCGCAAAAAATGCTATGCCGCTGAAATTAAAAAACTATGTTTTAAATAATACTAAATAATAATAATAATAATGGTGCACTTCTCCACTTTCCTGCCCTTATTGGGACCAAAGGGCTGGATGAAAAGGTTGTGATCAACACGCCTAGGCGCCGTGACTTCCAGGTAACGAAGCACTATTCTGCGAACATCCAAAGAGTGGAACTTTTCCTCTTTCGGAGAACGAGGAGACTGACAAAAGGAAGGTAGGGTGATTGACTGGGAACGGTGAAAGTCTGAGACCACCTTGGGTAGCAAAGAAGGGTCCAGCTGAAGGACGATGCAGTCATCACGGACCGTTAAATATGGCTCCCTGATGGACAGAGCCTGAAGTTCCCCCACACGGTGGGCGATCATGATTGCCACAAGAAAGGCCGTTTTATGAGAGAGCAGCCAAAGATCAAAGGAGGACAGCGGTTCATAAGGGGAACGGGACAACCCAGTCAAGACCACATTGAGATCCCAGGCGGGAGCAAGAACCTTAACACGTGGACGAATCCTAGAAGCCGACACCATAAACCTACAAATCCAGCAATGGAGCGGCCAAATCAGCATCAAAAACGGAGCTGAGAGCGGAAACCTCGACCTTCAACGTGCTAGGCCTAAATCCCAGGTCCAACCCAGCCTGAAGGAAATCCAAAATTTGCGAGACATCAGGATGGAGTGGGTCCGGAGGCCGAGAACCACACTAGGAGATTTTCTTCCAGACTTTATTATAAATTGCATTGGTGACAGGTTTACGATTC
Organism: Allobates femoralis; assembly: GCA_033576535.1. Taxonomy (NCBI): domain Eukaryota; kingdom Metazoa; phylum Chordata; class Amphibia; order Anura; family Aromobatidae; genus Allobates; species Allobates femoralis. The sequence continues at coordinate 17,536,047 of JARQOC010000003.1, forward strand.
TGTTGTAAAGTAGCCACCACCTTAGCAGACAAGCCCTGTGCCTTCAACACCCGGGCCTCAGAAGCCAAGCAGCTAAGCTGAGCCTCCGAGGATCCGGATGAAAAAACGGACCTTGTGACAGCAGACTGGGATCTGGGCCCAGAACCACAGGACCATCGACCCGAAGAGGACACAATCAAATTGTACCAGCTCCCTCTCAGCCACAAAGGAGCCACCAGGATCGTCGGAACCCCGTCCACTCTGACTTCCTCAAGGTCTGTGCTAGAAGCGGAACAGGAGGGAAGGCACAGCACAGATTGAAGACCCATGTCCATGAAAAGGCATCTACTCCCACCGCGTCATCCCGCGGGTTCAGGGAGAAATATGTTGCAACCTTGTAATTGGCGCTGGAGGCGAAGAGATCAATATCCGGGGTACCCCATCTGGCCACCAGGGAGCAGAAAACGGCCTGATCCAGACTCCATTCTCCCGGATGAAGGTCTTTGTGGCTGAGAAAATCCACCTGAAGGTTCAAGGACCCCTTCAGGTGGACAGCTGAAAGGGACAGGAGAAACAGTTCTGCCCAGGAAAATATTTGAGAGGACACAGACCTCAGAGCCCTGGATCGTCCCGGCCTGATGATGGAGGTGAGCTACCGTGGAGATGTTGTCGGAGTACCCTGCACCAGATGAAAAGCGTCAAGGAGGGCTTCCTCCACAGCCCGCAACTCCCGGTAATTGGTAGACCGAGGACTGATTTCCTGAGTCCAGACTCCCTGAAACGGGGTGCGGGCAACAACAGCCCCCATCCCCTCTGGCTGGCATCTGTAGTGAGAGTGACGACTGGGGACTGATCCCAGGCTACCCCCTCATCAACCACCAGAGGAGAGATGAGGAGACGGGACCTGAAAGACAGTACCGTTTGTTAAGGGACGACGGCAGGTCATTCCAGTGTGAAAGGACATGGGCTTGAAGAGCACGAGAGTGGGCTTGAGCCCACATGACCGACGGGATGCAGGATGTCATAGACCCCAGCACCGACATCGTCGTCTGAAGGGTGGGAGAGGACATCCAAAGCAGAGCTAAAATCTTGGTCCGGAGAGTCAACCTGTGATCGTCCAGGAGAAAGGAAGCCTGTTCGTCGGAGTACAACAGGACCCCGAGGAACCTCCTCTTGGAGGATGGTTAGAGATGGGACTTCTGAAGATTGGGGATCCAGCCCAAGGACCTCAGCACCCTGAGGAACTCCTCTACGCCACACAGGAGGGCCATCGCGGACGGAGCAACGAGGAGAAAGTTGTCCAGGTACGGCACCAGACAAATGCACCGACCCCTCAGGAAATCCACCACCTCCGCCATAATCTTCGAGAAGACCCTGGGAGCCAAGGAGATTCTGAAGGGAAGGACATTGAATTGAAAAAGGAGAAGCTCTCTGTCGTGCAGAACAGCAAATCTGAGGACCTGCCGGTGGAGAGGATGAATAGGAACATGGAAGTATGTATTCCGCAGATCGATGGAAGCCATCTGGTGATGGCGGCCTTTCAATGGAACCGCAGACCTGACTGACTCCGTTTTGAACCGCCGGTAATGGACATGCCAGTTGAGGTATTTCAGGTTGATGATCACCCGTGAATCTCCCGACGACTTTTTGACCAAAAAGAGACGGGAGTAGTGACCCAACCCCACTTCCTGAACCGGAACAGGGGAGATCACATTGGCAAGAATCATGTCCTGTACCTTTGAGTACAGGACCCTCTGAGCCGCCTTTGAAGGCAGTGCAGTGACCTGAAGACCTGGTGGGGGGGGGCAACACGAATTCGATGAGGAGACCCCTGGAGATGACGTTCAACTCCTACTGGGAAGAGGTGACCCTTCCCCACTGCGGGAGGAAGGCCGCCAGGAGACCCCCCACCGGGATGAAATCACTGTTTGCTGAGGAGATGGGACTTATGGGAGGGGACGAGGATATTTTTCCCTCTCCCTTTCTGATAACTCCAGTGACCGGATTTGCCTTTTCCTTTGGGCTGGGAGGCCTGAGGCACCGAGGGACGAAAGGGTCGCTGCCGGACGGGCTTCTGCTCAGGGAGAGCCTTGCGGTCAGTGGCTTTTTCTAAAATTTCCTCCAGAGCTGGGCTAAACACCATATCCCTTTTGAACAGGAGGAGTTCTGGAGTAGAATCCCCACTCCACAACTTCAACCACAAAATTCATCTGGCTGAATTTGACAGGACCGAAGTCCTGGCCACCAAACAGACCAAATCTGCAGAAGCATCTGCGAGAAAAAAAGTCGCCTTCCGTAGCAAGGGAAGAGACTCCAGGAGTTCCTCCCTAGTGGTGCCCTACGAAATATGAGACTCTAACTGGTCCATCCACTTAAGGAGTGATCTGGACACACAAGTGGAGGCAATATTTGCCTGCATAGAAGTCGAGGACGCTTCCCAGGAGCGCCTCATAAAGCCTTCAATCTTCTGGTCCAACTGATCTTTGAGCTGGGATGTGTCTTCAAAGGACAGTGCAGTCTTTTTGGCCACCCGGGCAACCTGGACATCCACTTTCGGCACATCCCATTGGATCTCACAAGGCTCCAGAGGGAAGCGGCGAGTGAGATCACTTTTGAATCTCCTCTCAAGAAATTCCCATTCCTGTGAGATGAGATTCAGGAGAGTAGAATGAACCGGAAACCCTGTCTGCTTAGTCGATCTGAGGCCTGCAAACATCTCATCCTGGACTGAAGAGGGGGTGAGAACTTCCTCCAACCTCATAGTGCTCAGAACAGTCCCAATAAGATCCCCTAGGTCATCAGAGGAAAACAAAAAAATTGACGAAGATCCACCTAAAGACCGGAAGAGGAGTCCTCGGGGCCCTCAGAGTCTGAGTCAGGGTCAGGGTCAAGGTCCTCAGAGCCTGGCAGGGCAGCCTGAAGCTTCCGTCTTTTAGGGGAGGGAGGTCCAGTAATAGGAGGGGCAGGCGAAAGGGAGGCCAGGGAAGCTTGAATCTCTTGCTTGACCATGGCCTTCAAGTCATCTACCAGGCTAGGGTGTTTGGCCCTAACCACTTTATCTGTGGAGGCCTGGCACAGCTTCTTGTCCCAACCTGCAGGGAGCTTCTTAATGCAGACAGGGCATTTGGATGACTTCTTTGGGGCAGGCTTGTCCTAAAAAACACAATACACTGGAACAGGAGCCGTCAGCCAAACAGTCAAACCTGCATAAAGGACTCCCCCCTGTTCCCCAGACTTACTGAGGCAGGGGGACCACTAGGCTCCCCAGATGCAGGAGAGGACATGGCAGCACCCACAGGAATCACCTACCATGAGTCAGTCGGCTTCAGAGCAGCCTTTAATCCGGAAGGCCTGTCCCACCCAGTGGAGAATTGGAATCCCCACCTTCCGCGCCGGGTCCTGGGCAGGCTGCCATAGGAGATGTGCCCGCATGCTGCCCCACCGGATCCCACCGCAGGAACCCGGAAGAGATGCACTCCCCTCGGAACCCGGTAGTGTCCCACTCTTGAGCATCACGGGGCAGCGTGCAGGAAGCAGCCGGGAGGCTGCGCCAAGTTAGGCTGCCAAGCGGGGGCGCCACAGCCCGCATCACCGAACAGGGATCCGGAGGACCAGGTGGAGGGCCCACAGCTCCAGCTGTGGGAGTAGCAGAGGAGGAACCAAGGCCCGACCAAAGCTGTCCAGCAGTCGGGTAAGCTATAGTCTGGCGGCCCCCTACAGCACAGAAATAACCTCTCCATGGCCCATAGGATACAGGAAAGACACTGGAGAGTGGGAGGTGGGAGGGTCCTTTTAACTTCTCTTGTGCTTCCTGTCCCTAATAGGGCGTGGAGAGGCAACCTCCTATGCTGTCGTGAAAGGGGCCTGGAGAAATACTTAATAATTATTTTGAAACAAATGATAATAGTGTTGTATCCATTGAAACCTTATGGATGACTAATAAGGCTGTTATCCGTGGGGCATAAATTGTCGTGCCTTTCTTAGAAATATGTGCATTTAGTTTGCTTGAGACAATATAGTGTTTGCTTGTTCAGCGATGACTTAACCCATTAATAAAAGTTGAAAAGGACCCCCAGCGTCCATGTCAATGCATTGATGGGAAAGAGTTTACCTGTCTATCAACTCGTTCTTCAGGAGTATAGAGCGAGGGTGCCAGAACAGTAAAACGACTGCTATAAACGGGGTCGAAGCACAGACACTGACTTCTAGCAGAGAACAGTCAAGACGCATACAGACACAATGTCAGATATAGGAACTGAAGTTTATGTGACACGCTCCCATGTAAGCGCATCTTCACGGAAGTCTGTGAGCAGTGCTGCAATTGCCATCGCCAGGGCGAATTCGGAAGCCGCCAAAGTGAGAGCTGCTTACGCTGAACAGGAGTGCATATTAAAGAAAGAAAAGGCACGTCTGGAAGCCGACCTCGCAAAACTCGCCATAGACACAGAAGCAGCGGCAGCAGAAGCTGAGGTACAGGTTTTAGAAGAAGCAGCACGCTGCGATAGTGAAAGTTTCAACTTAAGGCTAGGACCTGAACTTAATCATCGTGATATCTCACAACGCACTTCAGACTACGTGCTACAGCATACCTCATTAGATGACCATCTACATTCAGCTCCAAGAGAGATGCCGAATCCAGTCATTCAGCCATCAACCTTCATTCATCAATCATCCCACATTAAGCATGAAAGTAATTCTGTCCACCTTCCACCATCAGTGAGACCAGCACCCGAACCTGTAGATCCCTACTACACAGAGAACACTTTCAAGATAGAGGACCCCGACGGTGACTATCGTGACGAAGATGCATTTTACGGCAACAATAGCTCACTGAGACCTCATCACAGCAACAGGTACCCAGACCGCCTTTTCAGAGATCAAGAGCTACCAGCTTTCCTCAAGTTCTTTGCACGTCGTGAGTTACTCACCAAAGGTCTCTTAAAGTTTAACGACCGTCCCGAAAGTTTCAGAGCATGGAGAGCTTCCTTCAGAAACGCCACCGCTGACCTAGACATCTCTGCCAGCGAAGAGATCGACCTCTTGGTTAAGTGGCTAGGAAATGAATCGGTAGAACACGCGAAACGCATCAGACATATCAGCATCAAGAACCCGAGGAAAGGTTTGTGCACGTTATGGGAGAGACTCGATGAGTGCTATGGCTCCTCAGAAATGATAGAAGAATCCCACTTCAAAAGGTTGGAAGACTTTCCTATAATCTCTAATAAGGACTTTCACATGCTAAGAGAATTGAGCGACCTCTTAGTAGACCTCCAAGTCGCCAAGACTGAAGGAGACCTGCCAGGCCTCGCATTCCTAGACACAGCCAGAGCCATCAAACCCATTGTGAAGAAACTACCTTACAGTTTGCAAGAGAAATGGTTGAACTGGGGTTCAGATTACAAGCAGCGTCACAACGTGGTGTTCCCTCCATTCCACATCTTTGTAGATTTTGTCCACCAGCAGGCCAAGATAAGGAACGATCCCAGCTTCAACTTTTCTGCCGTAGATCCTGTCAACCCTAGAACAAGTAAGCCTGTTCCAGTTCGCAACCCCAGAGACTCACCTGTCACCGTACACAAAACTAATGTGTCTTCTGCAGACTCATCACACAAGACCCACAGTACAATAGACCCGGAAAGGGAGTGCCCCTTACATAAAAGCCCTCACCCACTACAAAACTGCAGGGGTTTTAGAGGAAAATCCCTTAAAGACCGTAGAATCTTCCTCAAAGAGAACAACATATGCTACAGATGTTGCGCATCTACATCCCACCTAGCTAAAGACTGCAAAGCCAGCATTGCTTGTTCGGAGTGTCACAGCCAAGAGCACATCACAGCCCTACACCCAGAACCAGCCCGACCGACTGCCTCATCGTTAGACCATCCTACAGAGCACGGCGGGGAGGAGAAAGACAATACACCTCCCGAAGTGTCACCCCAGTGTACTCAAGTTTGTGGAGAAGGTCTTACCAACAAATCCTGCTCAAAGATCTGTCTGGTTACAGTTTACCCTATTGGCCACAGGGAAAAGGCAGTTAATCTCTACGCTATACTTGACGACCAGAGTAACAGATCACTCGCCAGTACAGCTTTCTTTGACATCTTTAAAATTGAGGGTTTCAGGTCGTCCTACTCACTTAAAACATGCACAGGAGTGAGTGAAGAATCTGGGAGGAGAGCTACAGGGTATCAAATCGAATCCCTGGATGGAAAAACGTCTTTTCCTCTTCCTACATTAATAGAGTGTAATTCTATCCCGAACAATAGAGAAGAAATCCCCACTCCAGAAGCGGCACTATATCACCCTCATTTGAGAAGCGTAGCGCATCTTATTCCCGCACTCAATCCCCAAGCCAAGTTAGTCCTTTTGCTAGGAAGAGACATCATCAGAGTCCACAAGGTGAGGAAACAGATAAACGGTCCTCATAACTCGCCCTACGCTCAGAAGCTAGACCTGGGATGGGTAGTTATAGGGGACGTTTGCCTCAGAGATGCTCACGAGTCAAACAATGTTAACTCTCTCTACACAAACACGTTGGAGAGTGGCCATCCATCCTTTCTCCTACCCTACCCTAACAAATTCCTTGTGAAGGAGAAGCACACCAACTCGGCACAATTAAATGGCAGAGAAGACAAAGCCACTGAATCGAAAGTCCTAGACTCATCCACAGTCTCTCTTCCTGTACAACGCAGTCTAGGGTTTAATTGGGACTCAGAGTCTGATGGTTTAACTTTTCAAGTCAACCTAGAGGAAAAACCCTTCACATGATGAGGCATCCTGTCCACAATCAACGATCCTGATGACTCTTTTCTGCTTACTCCTCCAACTCTCCTTACCCAGAAGTTTAATGTGAGCACGCCAACGTCTGGAGAGTCTACTACTAAAGACTTGTACAAATCCCATTGGAAAAGAGTTCAAATGCTAGCAGACCTGTTTCTGAACTTATTCTATTGCTCTAGTTGAAGTTTATGTGGCATCCCCTGGATACCAGACGGGGAGTGTCGTGCCTTTCTTAGAAATATGTGCATTTAGTTTGCTTGAGACAATATAGTGTTTGCTTGTTCAGCGATGACTTAACCCATTAATAAAAGTTGAAAAGGACCCCCAGCGTCCATGTCAATGCATTGATGGGAAAGAGTTTACCTGTCTGTCAACTCGTTCTTCAGGAGTATAGAGCGAGGGTGCCAGAACATAAATAGAGTTAAATTCCAGACTAAAAAAACAAAAGAAAAATTGTTATCAGAAATACGCTTATTGGAAGATCTTCAGGCACATTCCCTCTCACAAGTAACTCATTTAAAATTAATTAAGCTTAGAATAGAATTAAAGTCAATTTTAATGATAGATTATGACAAAATGATCCATGGTTGCAAAGGAATTATTTACGCTTGTCAAGATAAACCAGTAAATTTTTTGCAAACCATTTTAAAAAAATGAGATATAAAAAAAATAATGCAAATTAGAAATGAGAAGGGAGAGATTTAATCCATACCAACTTATCCTCTGGCTCTTATCTTTTTGGTTTTTCTGGATTCTTTGTACATTGTACATATTGGGGTGCGGCCCCTCTCTGAGCTCGGCATTTCATCTTTATAGCTTCCCAGGACAGGGAGCTGCAGTTGGACCTTGTCATTCTCTGTCCTTATTCACATTGATGTCACTGACACAAGGTAAGAAATTAATACTGGAGACAGGTGTCATGTGTCATTGTCATTGTCATGGTGGGATGGATTTTGCACTTTTTCATCAGTGTTAACGAAGTAATTTAAGTTTAAAACTTGTACAACTACTATCCACTTATTTACTTACTATAGGGTATATGCTGATTTTTGTATTATTCTCTTGGTTTCATCTTTCGGCTGAGCCGTACTGCGTTCTACCCGGCATTCCATCCTGGCCGGAAGTTGTCATCACGTTTATCTCATTACTTACTTCCGCATTCACCTACAGTTCTCTGTAGTGATATCACTGGGACACGTGACCTTGCATCATGTAGCTTTTGAGTGGAAGTAGCCTAAAACTGTTGGGAGAGTCCTCTTAATCAATGTCTATCAACCAAATGTTCTGGGTCGAATAAGACCCCATGACCTCCTGTAATATGGTTCTCAATGGGATAAGTTTACATGATTAATTTTACATTAACCAGTATTATACAAAGCAGAATGATACTTACTTCTAACACCTGCTCCTTAAAGAAGCAAAGGCAATTCGCACATCGGGCTGTGGAGGCGTCAGGTTGATTGTCCAGACTGTGCCTCTATCATTATTTGTGGAAAAAGAAGAGACAGGAGGGGCGCTCCTAGTGAAACCCTGGAGGTTAGTGGAGGAATCTTCAAGTGATGGGTACTCACCTGAGAGGGTTATGCGCCTGGCATAACCCAGTGGCTTCGCTTATGGTGTTTCACGTGCACCTCACGCCAAATCCAAGCTTCCGGGAGTCAGGTACATGGCTGGTCACTTGAGTGATCACGCAGTCACCACAGGTCCTTCGGTCTCCGGTGCCGGCAGGTCCTGTTGTTTGAATGTAGTCCCTACTGCATCCAATTCTGTGCAGCACCCACCGCTCGCCCAAGGGGTGTGTGTGTAAGAAAGAAAGGAGTTGATTCAGTGGTTGTTGGGGCGCTCAGAAGAAGAAGCAGGAGACAGGTATTAGAAGTAATCCTTATGTTTTACTGTGTTCACAGGTCCTCACAAGCATTTCGGTGGCAAGCTCCGCCTTCATCAGGTGTACTCCTGATGAAGGGTACCTGATGAAGGCAGAGCTTATGGGTAAAGCACGTTGTGAGGACCTGTGAACACAGTAAAATGTAAGGATTACTCCCAACACCTGTCTCCTGCCTCTTCTTCTGAGCGCCCCAACAACCGCTGAATCCCCTCTTTTCTCTCTATCATTATTTGTGTACTATGCTCTTATATACTGAGAGTGTTTGATCCTTATTCTAGGAGATATCTTTTATTTCTAGTTGGCGTCATGAACTTTATTAAATGCTCTTATCGGGCAGGAGATTGTCTAGTCTCTATGCACTTTTCACTTGCACTATGTATCATGAGTTTTGAGGAAATTAAAATTGTGCAACAACTTTCATAAATGTTTGTATTAGCACCATTTATACTTTTTTCCTTACTATAATATGCTTCTTGCAAACGCAAAATAAACTTATGTTTTTAATTAATGATGTCATCAATATATTTATAGAAGTGGACAATTTATTTGACATCATTTAGTTAATTACTGATGGAATTCACCATGTTTTATCACGTGTTTATTGTTTTTGAATCATATTGACTAGTGATATTTCATGAGACATTATTTTTACATGTTATTATGTGCAGTCAATTTTTAGCTTCATAGAGATTCTAGTTTTAAAGTTTATGTTATTGATCTCCATGAGGAGTTAGCTGTGATTCATCTCTGGGGATGTGTAATTTTTCACCAGCATGACGCTGACTAATCATAAGCAGGTGTTATGGAGGGAAAAAATAAGGTCACAAGAAAATAACTTCTCCTGTAAAATGTAATGATGGACAGCCCTGATCTCTGCAGCCACTTTGCAGTATACAGCAGAGCTGAGTAGCATTACAAACACATCTTTCAGCTTTCATGTCAGTCTAAGTGTGGCATAAAATGGACCAGCATTAAATTATTATTTATTATTATTAATAACAATAATCTTTATTTAGGTAGAGCCAACATATTCTACAGCGCTTTACAATTTAGATTATGATTACAAACACATCTGCAGTTGCAGTTCTCCTTATTTAGGATTATCAGCACTGTTGAATCTCCCTCCCTCACTCACTGCTGGGAGATGAAAGCTGACGGTGTTTGTAATCACACTCAGTTGTGCTCTATACTACACAATAGGTGCAGAGATCAAGCTTGAGATTTCTTTTCTCTATCATTACATTTCACAGGAGAAAGCGTCTTCTTCAGACCTTTTGGTGACTTGTTTTGCACTTTTCCCCCCCCCGCATGCCTTTAGTGAAAAATCTCTGGTAATGTCCATTTAGTTTTATGAGAAATTATGCCCTAAATTATGCCCTAAATACACAGGCAAATCTTGATACAACAGAAAAGAGAAGTTAAAAAATATAATCTACATTGTGTTAAGCTCTGCAGCCATTATTCCATGATGTGACCAGTTTAACATGAGAAAACTGGTGAAAAATCCTTTAAGGAGGAAAAAGATTACTGACACCATACAGAAATTTCTACATTTCTGAAACTGTAATATAAGTATGTGATGTCCTGATAAATGCTCCAATTACTGGAGATAATGGAAGAGAAATCCTAGTTTTACAGTCATAAGAAAAAGTTTGGGCACCCCTCTTAATCTTACTCTTTTTTTTGTTTAAAATAGTCTTTTTGCACCAGCTATTTCAGTGCGATATATGTAATAACTGATGGACACAGTAATATTTCAGTGTGATCTATGTAATAACTGATGGACGCAGTAATATTTCAGTGTGATATATGTAATAACTGATGGACACAGTAATATTTCAGTGTGATCTATGTAATAACTGATGGACACAGTAATATTTCAGTGTGATCTATGTAATAACTGATGGGCACAGTAATATTTCAGTGTGATATATGTAATAACTGATGGACACAGTAATATTTCAGTGTGATCTATGTAATAACTGATGGACACAGTATCATTTCAGTGTGATCTATGTAATAACTGATGGACACAGTAATATTTCAGTGTGATATATGTAATAACTGATGGACACAGTAATATTTCAGTGTGATCTATGTAATAACTGATGGACACAGTAATATTTCAGTGTGATCTATGTAATAACTGATGGACACAGTAATATTTCAGTGTGATCTATGTAATAACTGATGGACACAGTAATATTTCAGTGTGATATATGTAATAACTGATGGACACAGTAATATTCAGTGTGATCTATGTAATAACTGATGGACCAGTATCATTCAGTGTGATCTATGTAATAACTGATGGACACAGTAATATTTCAGTGTGATCTATGTAATAACTGATGGACACAGTAATATTTCAGTGTGATCTATGTAATAACTGATGGGCACAGTAATATTTCAGTGTGATATATGTAATAACTGATGGACACAGTATCATTTCAGTGTGATCTATGTAATAACTGATGGACACAGTAATATTTCAGTGTGATATATGTAATAACTGATGGACACAGTAATATTTCAGTGTGATCTATGTAATAACTGATGGACACAGTAATATTTTAGTGTGATCTATGTAATAACTGATGGACACAGTAATATTTCAGTGTGATCTATGTAATAACTGATGGACACAGTAATATTTCAGTGTGATATATGTAATAACTGATGGACACAGTAATATTTCAGTGTGATCTATGTAATAACTGATGGACACAGTATCATTTCAGTGTGATCTATGTAATAAATGATGGACACAGTAATATTTCAGTGTGATCTATGTAATAACTGATGGACACAGTAATATTTCAGTGTGATCTATGTAATAACTGATGGACACAGTAATATTTCAGTGTGATCTATGTAATAACTGATGGACACAGTAATATTTCAGTGTGATCTATGTAATAACTGATGGACACAGTATCATTTCAGTGTGATCTATGTAATTACTGATGGACACAGTAATATTTCAGTGTGATCTATGTAATAACTGATGGACACAGTAATATTTCGGTGTGATATATGTAATAACTGATGGACACAGTATCATTTCAGTGTCATCTATGTAATAACTGATGGACACAGTAATATTTCAGTGTGATATATGTAATAACTGATGGACACAGTAATATTTCAGTGTGATCTATGTAATAACTGATGGACACAGTAATATTTCAGGATTGAAATGAGGTTTATTGTACTAACCAAAAATGTGAAATATGCATTATTTAAAAATTTGACAGGTGCCAAATTATGGGCACCCTTCTGATTTTCATGATTTGAATACTCCTAACTACTTTTTACTGACTTACTGAAGCACTACCTTGGTTTGGTAACCTCATTGAGCTTTGTACTTCATAGCCCGGTGTATCCAATCATGAGAAAAGCTATTTCAGGTGTCCACTTGCAAGTTGTTCTCCTAGTTGCATCTTCTCTGAGGAGTGGCATCATGGGCTCCTCAAAACAGCTCTCAAATGATCTTAAAAAAAGATTGTTCAACATAGTTGTTCAGGGAAGGATACAAAAAGTCGTCTCAGAGATTTAACCTGTCACTGTGAGGAACATAGTAAGGAAATGGAAGACCATAGGGACAGTTCTTGTAAAGGCCAGAAGTGGCAGGCCAACAAAAATATCAGAAAGGCAGAGAAGAATGGTGAGAACAGTCAAGAACAATCCACAGACCACCTCCAAAGACCTGCAGCATCATCTTGCTGCAGATGGTGTCACTGTGCATCGGTCAACAATACAGCGCACACTGCACAAGGAGAAGCTGTATTGGAGAGTGATGCAAAAGAAGGCGTTTCTGCATGCACGCCACAAACAGAGTCGCCTGAGGTATGCAAAAGCACATTTGGACAAGCCAGTTTCATTTTGGAAGAAGGTCCTGTGGACTGATGAAACAAAGATTGAGTTGTTTGGTCATACAAAAAGGGGTTATGCATGGCGCCCCAAAAACACAACATTCCAAGAAAAACACTTGCTACCCACTGGCAAATTTGGGGGAGGGTCCTTAATGCTTTGGGGCTGACGGCATCGGGAATCTTGTTAAAGTTGAGGGTCGCATGGATTCCACTCAGTATCAGCAGATTCTTGAGAAAAATGTTCAAGAATCAGTGTCAAAGTTGAAGTTACGCCGGGGATGGATCTTTCAGCAAGACAATGATCCAAAACACCGCTCCAAATCTACTCAGGCATTCATGCAGAGGAACAGTTACAATGTTCTGGAATGGCCATCCCAGTCCCCAGACCTGAATATTATTGAACATCTGTGGGATGTTTTGAAGCGGGCTGGCCATGCTCGGCGAGCATCAAACTTAACTGAACTGGAATTGTTTTGTAAAGAGGAATGGTCAAAAATACCTTCATCCAGGATCCAATATATGTAGATCTCCAAGGCTGTGGAGTCTAAAGGGTGGGTAGGGAGATAAACAAGAAAAATGGCGCAGATCTGAGTGCAGCATGTTTGGATCTATTATGCGGTGTAAATAAATCTTATTGCTCACCTTATAGATGTCTTGTCTCTTGCTTATCTGTCCTGCGATTATGGTGTGCAGCCCCGTCCCGGATCATTCGGATCACAATGCCAGTGTGACCGTAACAGAAGGGAGGATTTCAGGTAACATCCGGAAAGATGTAGGGCGCTCCCAAAGTGATGGAATAAAGCCTTCTTCTTATTTTTCAAAGGTTTATTCAAAAAAATAATTTAACAACAAAAAAAAAGGTTTTGATGCATAAAAAAGGGGGGTTATACAACAATATTCAGCCGAAACGCGTTGTATGACCCCTTTTTTATGCATCAAAACCTTTTTTTTTGTTGTTAAATTATTTTTTTGAATAAACCTTTGAAAAATAATAAGAAGGCTTTACTCCATCACTTTGGGAGCGCCCTACATCTTTCCAGATGTTACCTGAAATCCTCCCTTCATCCAGGATCCAGGAACTCATTAACAGCTATAGGAAGCGACTAGAGGCTGTTATTTTTGCAAAAGGTGGATCTACTAAATATTAATGTCACTTTTCTGTTGAGGTATCCCATACTTTTGTACCTGTCAATTTTTGAAATAATGCATATTTCGCATTTTCGGTTAGTACAATAAACCTCATTTCATTCCTGAAATATTACTGTGTCCATCAGTTATTACATATATCACATGGTTCACCAAACAGGACATAAAAACAGAGATTAAACTCACCAAAAAATTGCCAGGTAAATACCCATTGCACTTAGCAGCAGCTGCCAGCTCCTCTGAGAGGCAACGCAGGTGTCTGTATGCCGGTACTGAATCACCTGCAACCCACAGTGGGGGCGGTTGTGGCACCAGTGTGTTGCCTCTCAGAGGAGCTGGCAGCTGCTGCTAAGTGCAATGAGTATTTACCTGGCAATTTTTTGGTGAGTTTTACATATATCACACTGAAATAGCTGTTGCAAAAAAACAATTTTAAACAAAAAAAAAGAGTAAGGTTAAGAGGGGTGCCCAAACGTTTTCATATGACTGTATATGTTTCTTTCATACAAGCTGATAGAGATGCTTATATTGTACTGTAACATGGGGTGTAATGTACAGAATCAGTTATTATTGTCACAGGCGGCTATTATATCTCACACTCATTCCTTTCTTTTTCCGAGCAGCTCAGTTTTTCTATTCATTTCAGATTTAAACAAAATAATAAAACATTTTGGAAAAAACACAGAAGCTAAGAGTCCAGCACTGGAAGCCATCACTGCAAATATCTCCACGGCCACCATGTTCTTCCCTCTGGTGCTCAGATAAGCCGGGATCATGGAGATCCAGACACTGATGAACACCAGCATGCTGAAGGTGATGTACTTGGCCTCATTAAAGCTGTCTGGTAATGTCCTCACCATGAAAGCCAGAACAAAGCTCACAGCGGCCAGGAGCCCCAGATAGCCCAACATGGAGTAGAACCAGAGATCTGAGCCTTCATTACACTGAATGATGATCTTCCCAGGATAAGACTCAGTGTCCAGGTCCTGGAATGGGGGAGAAATAGACAACCAGATAACACAGAGTACAACTTGGAGGGAAGAACACAACAACACGATGGTATAGGGCAGCTTCACACTCAGCCATTTTCTCCAGGGACTTCCAGGCTTGGTGGACTTAAAAGCTACACAAACCATGACAGTCTTGGCGAGAAGTGAAGAGACGGCGACTGAGAAGAAAATCCCAAAACTGGTTTCACGTAATCTACAAGTTATGTCATTGGGACGACCAAGAAACAAGAAGACCGAGAGGAAGCTGAGGAGGATGAAGACCAGGAGGAGGTAACTCAGGTTCCGGTTATTGGCTCTAACAATAGGAGTGTCCCGGTAGGAAATAAATATACCAAATATGAAGCCAGTGACAAGACATCCGAAGACCGAGACAGAAGAAAACACAGAAGCAATGGTGTCATTCTGGTAAGAGATGAAGTCCATCACTTTGGGCAGACATCGGTCCTTCTTCTCATTTGGCCATTTATCACTTGGACATTTCATGCAGCTCTCACTGTCTGTAGGAAGATTTCATGTCATAATACAGTTATTATGGTAGAAATGTCTATCTACAGTGTCTGTCTGTCTATCTTAATACAAATAATCATTATTGGAATGATTTAATCCACATGGTGTCATGTCCCACTTTACATCTACTATATAATTGCCGTAGGCACGTTTGTGTCGGACCCCGGCACGCCGTGGCTTTGTCACTATGTGACGTCACCACGTGTGAGGCATTGTCCGCGTAGCGGGCATTGCGACCCCTCGCCGCTGTCATCCCGCTCCGGAGCAGCTGCTGTCAGCACATGCTGACACAGTGCTCCGGAGCCTGTGCCCCTGTGCCCGCTCCGGAGAAGCTGCTGTCAGCACATGCTGACACAGTGCTCCGGAGCCTGTGCCCCTGTGCCCCTGTGCCTCTGTGCCCCAGTGCCCCAGTGCCGCCCGCTACCCACAATTTGCCCCCCCCCCCCGTGTCCGCACAGCCCCCCCCCCATGTCCGCACAGACCCCCCCATGTCGCACAGACCCCCATGTCCACACAGACCCCCCCCATGTCCACACAGCCCCTCCCCATGTCCGCACAGCCCCTCCCCATGTCCGCACAGCCCCTCCCCATGTCCGCACAGCCCCTCCCCATGTCCACACAGCCCCTCCCATGTCCGCACAGCCACCCCCATGTCGTACACACAGCCCCCCCATGTCCGCACAGCCACCCCATGTCTGCACACCCACCCCGCAATGTCCGCACAGCCACCCCGCACCTAAGCTCCTACCCCCTAACTCCGCCGCCCCTAAGTCCCTACCCTCTAAGCTCCGCCGCATCCTAAGCCCCGACCCGCCCCACCTAAGCCCCTACCCCCTAAGCACCGCCGCACCTAAGCCCCTACACCCTAAGCCCCGCCGCACCTAACCCCCGACCAGACGCACCTAATCCCCTACCCCCTAAGCCCCGCCGCAACTAAAAGCCCCGCGACACCTAAGCCCCTACCCCATAAGCCCCGCCACACCTAACCCCTACCCCCTAAGCCCCCGCCGCACCTAAGCCCCTACCCCCTAAGCCCCGCCGCACCTAAAAGCCCCCACCCCCACACACCTAAGCCCCTACCCCCGAAGTCCGCCGCACCCCTACACCCTAAGCCCTGACCCGCCGCACCTAAGCCCCTACCCCTAAGCCCCGCCTGCACCTAAGCCCCTACTCTCTAAGCCCCCCCGCACCTAAGCCCCTACCCCCTAACACCCGCCGCACCTAAGCCCCTACCGTCCGCCGCCAAGCCCCCACCCGCCGCACCTAAACCCCTACCCCCTAAGTCCGCCGCACCCCTACACCCTAAGCCCCGACCCGCCGCACCTAAGCCCCTACCCCCTAAGTCCGCCGCACCCCTACACCCTAAGCCCCGACCCGCCGCACCTATGCCCCTACCCCCTAAGCCCCGCCGCCTCCTAAGCTCCCGCCGCTTTCCCCTGCCGCTGTCGCTAACACCTAAAGCCCTACACCCGAAGCCCCCGCCGTCCCCTACCCTAACGTCCCCGTCGATCACTTACATGCCTTCTTAGTCATCTGATCGTCCGTCCGATCCACAAGTCCTCTGTCCGGCCAGGCGTCCTCTTCCTCCGGCCCCGGGGTCTTCTCTCTTCTTTCCGCCATCTCCGCCTCTTCGTCCGGCCCCGGGGATCTTCTGTCTTCTTTCCGCCAACTTCCAGCTCCGACGTCCTCTTCACTTATCATTAACATAGAATGGACGACAAATCCACCATTCTATGTCAATGAGATGTGAGGGGCTCTTCTGATTGGTCGCTGTCTACTTCCCTCAGCCAATCAGAAGAGCCCCTCATTTCCCATTGACATACATTACCGGTGTGTCGGCGATTTTATGGCCGGCCACCTGGTTCTATTTGTCGGCCCTAAAATCGCTGACACACCGCTAATGCATGTCTATGGCCAGTCCGCCCAATTTCGGATTGGACGCAGACCAATCAGAATTCGAGCTCACTGCCCATAGACATGCATTAGCGGTGTGTCCGCGATTTTAGGGCCGACAAATAGAACCAGATCGGCGGCCATAAAATCGCCGACATACCGCTAATGTATTTCAATGGGAACAAATAAATTTAATAATAAAAAAAATAATTAAAAAATATTTAAAAAATAATAAAAAAATAAATAAAAAATAATAAATAATTCAATTAAAAATAATAATAAAAAAAATAAATACATGCTAAGAATATCAGCCCTTTCAGCGGACCTGAAAGAGAACTGGGTCTCAGCCTAAATAATAAATTTAATAATAAAAAAAATAATTAAAAAATAATAAAAAAAATAAATAAAAAATAATAAATAATTAAATAAAAATAATAATAAAAAAATTAAATATATGCTAAGAATATCAGCCCTTTCAGCGGACCTGAAAGAGAACTGGGTCTCAGCCTAAACAATAAATTTAATAATAAAAAAAATAATTAAAAAATAATAAAAAAATAAATAAAAAATCTACTATATAATTGCCGTAGCGACTTCCGTCGGAGCGGCGCTGCTTCCGGTGGCTTGGTTAGCGAGTCCGAGCTGCTTCTCCTGGACTCTCCCCGTGGCCGCGTAGCGGCCAAGGCGACTCACGAAGCAATGCCCGCAAAGCGGGCATTGCGAGTCGTTGCAGCCTAGCGAAGCAATGCCCGCGAAGCGGGCATTGCGAGTCGCTACACCGCTAACCAAGCCACCGAAGCCCATACTACTGTAGTGTACACCGCTATAGTATACTACAGTCCCATGCCCATAAGCGCCATGGGACTGTAGTATACCATCGCGCTGTACACTACAGACCCCTGCCGCTCTAAGCCACTACGCGCTGTACACTACACTAACCAAGCCACACAACCCCAAGCCCCTACCCCCTGCCGCCCTAACCCCTACGCCACTACCCCGACGCCGAAGCCCCTACCCCCTGCTGCACTACCCCGCCGCACCCACTACCCTCTGCCGGAAGCCACTACCCCCTGCCGCCCTAACCCCTAAGCCACTACCCCCGCCGCCGAACCAGCCCCTGCCACCCCCTGCCGCACTACCTGCGGCCGCCACCAGCCACACCCAACCCTACCCTCTGCCCTACGCAGCGACCACTACCCCTCGCACTAACCCTGCGCGCTAACCCCTAAGCCCACTAACCGCCCTAAGCCACCTACCCCCCCCTAACCGCAACCCCTACCCCCTGCCGCCCAGCCTACCAGCCCCCACTACCCGCCGCAGCATACTCGCACCTAAACCCCTGCCGCCGCAAGCCCCTAACCCCTAAGCCGCACACTAATCCCCTACCCCTACCCCCTAAACCGCACCTAAACCCCTGCCGCCCTAAGCCCCTACCCCCTAAACCGCACCTAACCCCCTACTCCCTGCCGCCGTAAGCCACTACCCCGCACATCCGTAAATAAACCCCTGCCGCCGCAAGCCCCTAACCCCTAAGCGCACCTAACCCCTAACTGCACATAATCCCCTACCCCTACCCCCTAAACCGCACCTAAACCCCTGCCGCCCTAAGCCCCTACCCCCTAAGCCGCACCTAACCCCCTACCCCTGCCGCCCTAAGCCACTACGCCGCATCCGCACCTAAACTCCTGCCGCCGCAAGCCCCTACCCCTAAGCCTGCACCTAATCCCCTACCCTACCCCCTAAACCGCACCTAAACCCCTGCCGCCCTAAGCCCCTACCCCCTAAGCCGCACCTAACCCTAACCCCTACTCCCTGCCGCCTAAGCCACTACCCGCATCCGCAAATAAACCCTGCCGCCGCAAGCCCCTAACCCCTAAGCCGCACCTAACCCTAAGCTGCACATAATCCCTACCCTACCCCCTAAACCGCACCTAAACCCCTGCCGCCCTAAGCCCCTACCCCCTAAGCCGCACCTAACCCCCTACCCCCTGCCGCCCTAAGCCACTACGCCGCATCCGCACCTAAACTCCTGCCGCCGCAAGCCCCTACCCCTTAAGCCGCACCTAATCCCCTACCTCTACCCCCTAAACCGCACCTAAACCCCTGCCGCCCTAAGCCCCTACCCCCTAAGCCGCACCTAACCCCCTACCCCCGTAAGCCACTACCCCGCATCCGCACCTAAACCCCTGCCGCCGCAAGCCCCTAACCCCTAAGCTGCACCTAATCCCCTACCCCTACCCCCTAAGCCGCACCTAAACCCCTGCCGCCCTAAGCCCCTACCCCCTAAGCCCCTACCCTCTAAGCCTCGCCGCTTTCCCTAACACCTAAGGCCCTACACCCGAAGCCCCCGCCGTCCCCTAACCTAACGTCCCCGTCGATCACTTACATGCCTTCAAGTCATCTGATCGTCCGTCCGGCCAGGCGTCCTCTTCCTCCGGTCCCGGGGGTCTTCTCTCTTCTTTCCGCCATCTCCGCCTCTTCGTCCGTCCCCGGGGATCTTCTGTCTTCTTTCCGCGAACTTCCAGCTCCGACGTCCTCTTCAACTAACATTAAGATACAATGGACGATCAATCCGCCATTGTATCTCAATGAAATGTGAAGGGCTCTTCTGATTGGTCGCTGACCTCAGCCAATCAGAAGAGCCCGTCATTCAGTTCTCATTCAGGTCCGTCTTTTTTCCCATTGACATACATTAGCGGTGTGTCGGCGATTTTATGGCCGGCCACCTGGTTCTATTTGTCGGCCCTAAAATCGCGGACACACCGCTAATGCATGTCTATGGGCAAGTCAGCTCGAATTCTGATTGGTCGGCGTTCAATCCGAAATCGGGCTGACTGCCCATAGAGATGCATTAGCGGTGTGTCCGCGATTTTAGGGCCGACAAATAGAACCAGGTGGTCGGCCATAAAATCGCCGACACACCGCTAATGCATGTCTATGGGCAAGTCAGCTCGAATTCTGATTGGTCGGCGTTCAATCCGAAATCGGCCTGACTGCCCATAGAGATGCATTAGCGGTGTGTCCGCGATTTTAGGGCCGACAAATAGAACCAGGTGGTCGGCCATAAAATCGCCGACACACCGCTAATGCATTTCAATGGGAAAAAAGAAAGGCGGACCTCAATGAGAACTGCGTCTCAGCCTAAATAATAAATTAAATAATAAAAAAAATAATTAAAAAAGAATTAAAAAATAATAAAAATATTAATTAAAAATAATAAAAAATTCAATAAAAATAATAATAAAAAAATAAAATATATGCTAATAAGATCAGCCCTTTGCGGACCTGAATGAGAATGACTCTCAGCCTAAATAATAAATTAAATAATAAAAAAAATAATTAAAAAAGAATTAAAAAATAATAAAAAAATTAATTAAAAATAATAAAAAATTCAATAAAAATAATAATAAAAAAATAAAATATATGCTAATAAGATCAGCCCTTTGCGGACCTGAATGAGAACTGCCTCTCAGCCTAAATAATAAATTAAATAATAAAAAAAAATAAATTAAAAAAGAATTAAAAAATAATAAAAAAAAATAATTAAAAATAATAAAAAATTCAATAAAAATAATAATAAAAAAATAAAATATATGCTAATAAGATCAGCCCTTTGCGGACCTGAATGAGAACTGCGTCTCAGCCTAAATAATAAATTAAATAATAAAAAAAATAATTAAAAAAGAATTAAAAAAATAATAAAAAAAAATAATTAAAAATAATAAAAAAATTCAATAAAAATAATAATAAAAAAAAAAATATATGCTAATAAGATCAGCCCTTTGCGGACCTGAATGAGAACTGCGTCTCAGCCTAAATAATAAATTAAATAATAAAAAAAATAATTAAAAAAGAATTAAAAAATAATAAAAAAAAATAATTAAAAATAATAAAAAAATCAATAAAAATAATAATAAAAAAATAAATATATTGCTAATAAGATCAGCCCTTTGCGGACCTGAATGAGAACTGCGTCTCAGCCTAAATAATAAATTAAATAATAAAAAAAATAATTAAAAAATAATTAAAAAATAATAAAAAAAAATAATTAAAAATAATAAAAAATTAAATAAAAATAATAATAAAAAAATAAAATATATGCTAATAAGATCAGCCCTTTGCGGACCTGAATGAGAACTGCCTCTCAGCCTAAATAATAAATTAAATAATAAAAATATTAAAAAAAAATTAAAAAATAATAAAAAAATAAATAAAAATAATTAAAAAATAAATAACAAATAATAAATAATAATTAAAAAAAAATGCTAATAATAATATACTGCTAATAATAATGCTATTAATGCTAATAATTATGTTATTAATGCATATTAATGCTAATAATGCTATATTAATTCTATAATGCTAATAATAATGCTATTAATACTATTAATAAATGTATTAATGCTATATTAATGCTAATAATCTATTATTAATGCTATTTATGCTATATAATGATATAATGCTATTAATAATGTTATTAATGCTATAATAATGCTAATAATGCTATTATTAATGCTATTAATGCTAATAATATGTATTAATGCTTATTAATATGTATTAATGCTATTATAATGCTAATAATGCTATTATTAATGCTATTAATGCTAATAATAATCTATTAATGCTATTAATAATGCTATTCATGCTATTAATAATTATTTAATGCTATTTAATGCTAATAAATGCTATAATGCTATTAATAATGTATTAATGCTATATATTAATGTATTAATGCTATTATTAATATATTAATGCTAATAATGCTATAATAATGCTATTAATGCTATTAAAGTATTATATGCTATTAATAATGCTAATAATGCTATTATTAATGCTATAATGCTATAATAATGCTATTAATGCTATTAATAATGTTATTAATGCTATTATAATGCTAATAATGCTATTATTAATTCTATTAATCTAATAATAATGCTATTAATGCTATTAATAATGTTATTAATGCTATTATTAATGCTAATAATGCTATTATTAATGCTATTAATGTCAATATTTATCCTATTAATGGTATTATTAATGCTATTAAATGCTAATAATAATGCTATAATGCTATTAATGCTAATAATATATGCTATTAATGCTATTAATAATGTTATTAATGCTATTATTAATGCTAATAATGCTATTATTAATGCTATTATGCTAATAATATAATGCTATTAATGCTATTAATAATGCTATTAATGCTATATAATTTAATGCTATTAATCTATTATTTATGCTATTAATGCTATTAATGCTAATATATTATCCTATTAATGGTATTATTAATGCTATTAATGCTAATAATAATGCTTATGCTTATAATGTATAATGCTATTAATAATGTTATTAATGCTATTATTAATGCTAAATAATGCTATTATTAATTCTATTAATGCTAATAATAATGCTATTAATGCTATTAATAATGTTATTAATGCTATTATTAATGCTAATAATCCTATTATATAATGCTATTTATGCTAATAATAATGCTATTAATGCTATTAATAATGCTATTAATGCTATTAATAATGCTATTAATCCTATTATTTATGCTATTAATGCTATTAATGCTAATATTTATCCTATTAATGATATTATTAATGCTGTTAATGCTAATAATAATGCTATTAATGCTAATAAATAATGCTATTAATGCTATTAATAATGTTATTAATGCTATTATTAATGCTAATAATGCTATTATTAATTCTATTAATGCTAATAATAATGCTATTAATGCTATTAATAATGTTATTAATGCTATTATTAATGCTATATAATCCTATTATTAATGCTATTTATGCTAATAATAATGCTATTTATCTATCTAATAATAGTTATTAATGCTATTAATAATGCTAATAATGCTATTATTAATGCTATTAATGCTAATTAATAATGCTATTAATGCTATATTAATAATGTTATTAATGCTATTAATAATGCTAATAATGCTATTATTAATGCTATTAATGCTAATAATAATCCTAATTAATGCTATTAATAATGCTATTCATGCTATTAATAATACTATTAATGCTATTAATGCTAATAATAATGCTATTAATGCTATTAATAATGTTATTAATGCTATTAGTTATGCTAATAATGCTATTATTAATTCTATTAATTTTAATAATAATGCTATTAATGCTATTAATAAATGTTATTAATGCTATTATTAATGCTAATAATGCTATTTATGCTAATCATAATGCTATTAATGCTATTAATAATGCTATGAATGCTCTTATTTATGCTATTAATGCTATTAATGCTAATATTTATCCTATTAATGGTATTATTAATGCTATTAATGCTAATAATAATGCTATTAATGCTATTAATGCTAATAATAATGCTATTAATGCTATTAATAATGTTATTAATGCTATTATTAATGCTAATAATGCTATTATTAATCCTATTAATGCTAATAATAATGCTATTAATGCTATTAATAATGCTATTAATGCTATTAATAATGTTATTAATGCTATTATTATACTAATAATGCTATTATTAATGCTATTAATGCTAATAATAATGCTAATTAATGCTATAATAATGCTATTAATGCTATTAATTATGCTATTAATGCTATTAATGCTAATATTTATCCTATTAATGCTATTAATGCTAATAATAATTCTATTAATGCTAATAATAATGCTATTAATGCTATTAATGCTATTAATTATGCTATTAATGCTATTAATGCTAATAATAATGCTATTAATTCTATTAATAATGCTATTAATGCTATTAATACTGTTATTAATGCTATTATTAATGCTAATAATGTTATTATTAATGCTATTAATGCTAATAATAATGCTATTAATGCTATTAATAATGTTATTAATGCTATTATTAATGCTAATAATGCTATTATTAATGCTATTAATGCTAATAATAATGCTATCAATGCTATTAATAATGTTATTAATGCTAATATTAATGCTAATAATGCTATTAATAATGCTATTAATGCTAATAATAATGCTATTAATGCTATTAATACTGTTATTGAATGCTATTATTAATGCTAATAATGTTATTATTAATGCTATTAATGCTAATAATAATGCTATTAATGCTATTAATAATGTTATTAATGCTATTATTAATGCTAATAATGCTATTATTAATGCTATTAATGCTAATAATAATGCTATCAATGCTATTAATAATGTTATTAATGCTATTATTAATGCTAATAATGCTATTAATAATGCTATTAATGCTAATAATAATGCTATTAATGCTATTAATACTGTTATTAATGCTCATAATACTGCTAATAATGTATTAATACTGCTATTACTGCTAATAATAATGCTATGGCTTATATTATTGCTATTGATGAATGCGATTATTATTTAAAATCTTTAAAAAAACAATAAACATATTAATTAGATACCCGATGCATTTGCATCAGGCTAACTGTATAACTACTATAATCAAATTAATGCACGTTCTAGAATCCCGATGCATTTGCATCGGGCTCACAGCTAGTAATAAATAATTAAATAAAAATAATAATAAAAAAATTAAATATATGCTAAGAATATCAGCCCTTTCAGCGGACCTGAAAGAGAACTGGGTCTCAGCCTAATAATAAATTTAATAATAAAAAAAATAATTAAAAATAATTAAAAAATAATAAAAAAATAAATAAAAATATAAATAATTAAATAAAATAATAATAAAAAAATTAAATACATGCTAAGAATATCAGCCCTTTCAGCGGACCTGAAAGAGAACTGGGTCTCAGCCTAAATAATAAATTTAATAATTAAAAAAATAATTAAAAAATAATGAAAAAATAAAAAAAATAAATAAAAAATAATAAATAATAATAAAATAAAATAAATAAAAAAATTAATATATGCTAATAATATCAGCCCTTTCAGCGGACCTGAATGAGAACTGGGTCTCAGCCTAAATAATAAATTTAATAATAAAAAAAATAATTAAAAAATAATTAAAAAATAATAAAAAAATAAATAAAAAATAATAATAATTAAATAAAAAATAATAATTAAAAAAAAAAAATGCTAATAATAATGATATTACTGCTAATAATAATGCTATTAATGCTAATAATTATGCTATTAATGCTAATAATAATGTTATTAATGCTATTATTAATGCTAATAATGCTATTATTAATGCTATTAATGCTAATAATAATGCTATTAATGCTATTAATAATGTTATTAATGCCATTATTAATGCTAATAATGCTATTATTAATGCTATTAATGCTATTAATAATGCTATTAATGCTATTATTTATGCTATTAATGCTATTAATGCTAATATTTATATTATTAATGGTATTATTAATGCTATTAATGCTAATAATAATGCTATTAATGCTATTAATGCTAATAATAATGCTATTAATGCTATTAATAATGTTATTAATGCTATTATTAATGCTATTAATGCTAATATAATGCTATTAATGCTATTAATAATGCTATTAATGCTAATAATTGCTATTAATGCTCTTTATGCTAATACTAATGCTATTAATGCTATTATTTTATGCTAATAATTCTATTATTTATGCTATTAATGCTATTAATAATGCTATTAATAATGCTATTAATCTATTTAATGCTATTAATAATGCTATTCATGCTATTAATAATACTATTAATGCTATTAATGCTCATAAT
Organism: Allobates femoralis; assembly: GCA_033576535.1. NCBI lineage: Eukaryota > Metazoa > Chordata > Amphibia > Anura > Aromobatidae > Allobates > Allobates femoralis. The sequence continues at coordinate 17,561,821 of JARQOC010000003.1, forward strand.
AATGCTATTAATGCTATTAATTAATGCTATTAATTATTATAATAATGCTATTAATGCTAATTATTAATGCTATTAATGCTAATAATAATGCTATTAATGCTATTAATAATGTTATTAATCTATTAATTAATGCTAATAATGCTATTATTAATGCTATTAATGCTAATAATAATGCTATTAATGCTATTAATAATGTTATTAATGCTATTATTAATGCTAATAATGCTATTATTAATGCTATTAATGCTAATAATAATGCTATTAATGCTATTAATAATGTTATTAATGCTATTATTAATGCTATATGCTATTAATAATGCTATTAATGCTAATAATAATGCTATTAATGCTATTAATACTGTTATTAATGCTCATAATACTGCTAATAATGCTATTAATACTGCTATTACTGCTAATAATAATGCTATGGCTTATATTATTGCTATTGATGATGCGATTATTATTTAAAAATCTTTAAAAAAACAATAAACATATTTTAGATACCCGATAATAATGCATTTGCATAGGCTAACAGCTATAATACTATAATCAAATTAATGCACGTATCTAGAATCGATGCATTTGCATCGGTCACAGCTAGTAATTATATATTTGCTAAAAAAATATCTGGACTATCTGGCCAAAAATCATAGACCATCATTAATTTTTGTATATACAACATTCATATTTAGAGACCCCTCTCATCACAACCCAAACCTGCGTAATAACAAAGACATCAAATGACAGAGTTTGTCACTTAGTTTTATATACAAATGTCTTTTCAGAGAGAGAATTGACATGAACGCTAGGCCATTATTGGAAATATAAGTAACACAGGCTTGTTAAAGGTCACTTTTGACTGTTAGATTACTATTTCCAATAGGTGGTGTAGAGTTCAAGTTTACTTCTTCTCTGAAGATGAGATTTTATATATTTACTTTCCAGAGGAGCATTTTGGCTCTAAAGGCTTTGTTACATGTAGCAATGCTCTAGCGACCCGACACAACACGATCGGGATTACTGGAACATCACTATGTGATCGTTTTTGGTTAGATGCCAGACAGGCAGACAGTCTGAATCTTACCAGTGATGCCCAACACTGACAGTCATTTGGGTCGGTCAAGATTTCGGGCGCAGAGAATGGGGCTGTCGTGCTGGACAGCGGTAGAGAACCAATGATTAATGAAAAATGGTCTCCCAGCCATTCCGCAACGATCGTGAGCGGATCGCTGGTCGTTGCGGCATGTCACACGCAGTGACGTCGCTGACTCGGTTGCTGGAACATCACAAAACCTGTGACGTTGCAGTGATATCAGTAGCGGTGTCGCTGCGTGTAACCTGGCCTTAAGTCTCCACAGTATTGGCTGTCAGATTGGTGTTTGACTCTACATAAGGAGAAAAAGTTACACCTTAATTTCCACTAATTAACAAAATGATTATGCAGCAGCGATAAACCCCAAATAACACAACTTCAGAGCACATCACCGCTGCAGCCAATCAGTGAGCTCAGAGGATTGTGCTATCTCCATTGTCAGCGCTGCTGAGCTCAGTGATTGGCTGCAGGGTGATGTGCGCTGTAGATGTGAGGTCTCCACTGTAGACAGAACACAGAGCAGTGGTGGAGAGCCGGCGCTGGACCCGGGGAGGGAGAACCTGCTCTGGTTGTGATTTTACAGCTCTACAAGCATTTGGGGACAACTTTTCTTATAGGATAAAATCACTTTACATCAATAACTGCAGATTCCTGTAATTGTTTAGAAATGTAGAGATGTCGTCACTCATGAGGTCGGAGGTTCAGAGTTTCATTGTCTTTAAGGTTGAGAGACTTTAACACTACTGTACTCGTGACACCTACTAGAACTACTGAATGTAGTCATTTTGACTACTGACTTGTTTTCGTTTATTTTTAGAGTTTCATTTGTGGTTATTTATTAATAATTATATAAAGGGGGTCCTTTACAACTTTTATTGCTAGGATCATTCTAAAACTACAACAGAAAATAGCAATACTGGACGTATATCTATAATATAAAAGCCGAAGGCCACTTCCAAAAAACCCGAAGGGTACTTCCGTGACGGCCTCCGGACCTATGCTGTTGACGTCACCAGTGCGGGCTAGCCGGCCAGCGCCCGGCTACAGGAAAAGGCGGAGGAACGTTCCGCTTTCGGAAGTTCCGCCCACTCCTGCACCCCCCGCGGCTCCTGCCCCCCCGCGGCTCCTGCCACCCCGCGGGTCGTCCTGTCCCCCCGCAGCTCCTGCGGCCCCCCCGCGGGTCGTCCTGCCCCCCCGCGGCACCTGCGGCCCCCCCCCCGCTTGCTTCTACCTAAAAAAAAACAAACCTCAGAGAGGATACTCACCCGTCCACCGGCGCCCTCCATCTACGTCCTCTAGCTCCATGGCTTGAGGACCTGTGGTTGCCTGGGAAACCGATCACCTGATTGCTTTCCCAGGCAACTACAGATCCTGCAAGCCGGCACACGAGTGAGTATCCTCTCATCCATCCTGCCCCTCCCCCTGTCACCACCATCCTGCCCCTACCCCCACCGGTTCCTACCTGCCCCCCCCCTTCTCTCCATAGCACCCCCCCCGCCAACTCCATCCTGCCCCCCCACACCAGCTCCAACCTGCCCCTGACCACTCTGCCCACGCCGCTGCGCTGACCACTCTGCCCACGCCGCTGCGCTGACCACTCTGCCCACGCCGCTGCGCTGACCACTCTGCCCACGCTGCTGCGCTGACCACTCTGCCCACGCCGCTGCACTGACCACTGTGCCCACGCCGCTGTGCTGACCACTCTGCCCACGCCGCTGCGCTAACCACTCTGCCCACGCCGCTGCGCTGACCACTCTGCCCAAGCACTCACTGCTGACCACTGAGCCACCACGCTCACTGCTAACCACTGAGCCACCACGCTCACTCCTAACCACTGAGCCACCGCGCTCACTGCTAACCACTGAGCCACCGCGCTCACTGCTAACCACTGACCCACCCCGCTCACTGCTAACCACTGAGCCACTGCACTCACTGCTAACCACTTAGCCACCGCGCTCACTGCTAACCACTGAGCCACCGCGCTCACTGCTAACCACTGAGCCACCGAGCTCACTGCTAACCACTGACCCACCCCGCTCACTGCTAACCACTGAGCCACCCTGCTCACTGCTAACCACTGAGCCACCCCGCTCACTGCTAACCACTGAGCCACTCCGCTCACTGCTAACCACTGAGCCACCGCGCTCACTGCTAACCACTGAGCCACCGCGCTCACTGCTAACCACTGTGCCACCGCGCTCACTGCTAACCACTGAGCCACCACGCTCACTGATAACCACTGAGCCACCGCGCTCACTGCTAACCACTGACCCACCCCGCTCACTGCTAACCACTGAGCCACTGCACTCACTGCTAACCACTTAGCCACCGCGCTCACTGTTAACCACTGAGCCACCGCGCTCACTGCTAACCACTGAGCCACCGCGCTCACTGCTAACCACTGAGCCACCCCGCTCACTGCTAACCACTGAGCCACCCCGCTCACTGCTAACCACTGAGCCACCGCGCTCACTGTTAACCACTGAGCCACCCCGCTAACTGCTAACCACTTAGCCACCGTGCTCACGCTAACCACTGAGGCACCGCGCTCACTGCTAACCACTGAGGCACCGCGCTCACTGCTAACCACTGAGGCACCGCGCTCACTGCTAACCACTGAGCCACCGCGCTCACGCTAACCACTGAGCCACCCCGCTCACTGCTAACCACTGAGCCACCCCGCTCACTGCTAACCACTGAGCCACCCCGCTCACTGCTAACCACTGAGCCACCCCGCTCACTGCTAACCACAGAGCCACCCCGCTCACTGCTAACAACTGAGCCACCGCGCTCACTGCTAACCACTGAGCCACCCCGCTCACTGCTAACCACTGAGTCACCGCCCTCACTGCTAACCACTGAGCCACGGTGTTAAATGCTAACCACTGAGCCACCACGCTCACTGCTAACCACTGAGCCACCGCGCTCACTGCTAACCACTTAGCCACCGCGCTCACTGCTAACCACTGAGCCACCGCGCTCACTGCTAACCACTGAGCCACCACGCTCACTGCTAACCACTGAGCCACCGTGCTCACTGCTAACCACTAAGCCACCGCGCTCACTGCTAACCACTGAGCCACCCCACTCACTGCTAACCACTGAGCCACCCCGCTCACTGCTAACCACTGAGCCACCCCGCTCACTGCTAACCACTGAGCCACATCGCTCACTGCTAACCACTGAGCCACCACGCTCACTGCTAACCACTGTGCCACCGCACTCACTGCTAACCACTGAGCCAGCCCGCTCACTGCTAACCACTGAGCCAGCCCGCTCACTGCTAACCACTCAGCCACTCCGCTCACTGCTAACCACTCAGCCACCCCGCTCACTGCTAACCACTCAGCCACCCCGCTCACTGCTAACCACTCAGCCACCCCGCTCACTGCTAACCACTGAGCCACCGCGCTCACTGCTAACCACTGAGCCACCCCGCTCACTGCTAACCACTGAGCCACCCAGCTCACTGCTAACCACTGAGCCACCCTGCTCACTGCTAACCACTGAGCCTCCGCGCTCACTGCTAACCACTGAGCCAGCGCGCTCACTGCTAACCACTGAGCCAGCGCGCTCACTGCTAACCACTGAGCCAGCGCGCTCACTGCTAACCACTGAGCCAGCGCACTCACTGCTAACCACTGAGCCAGCGCGCTCACTGCTAACCACTGAGACACCTGAATACACACAATTAATTTCACTGCACTCCACTAACTATTAGTAAATAAACTATATATTGATTCTAGACTACCCGATTCTTTAGAATCGGGCCGCCATCTAGTTTATTATATAATTGCCGTAGCGACTTCCGTCGCGTCCGGCGCTACTTCCGTGGCTTTGTATGCGTGGCTCGGCACTTTCTCTGGCGCTCCGCCACGCGCCCCGCGAGTTTCAAATTTACCGCTAAAAGTGAGGCGCGATTCTGATTGGTCGCCGTCAGCACACAGCGACCAATCAGAATACCGCCTCACTTCCCATAGAGATTCATAGCGGTGTTCGGCTGTGGTCGGTCGTTGGACCGAATGATACATAGATAGATAGATAGATAGATAGATAGATAGATAATAGATAGATAGATAGATAAATAGATAGATACATAGATAAATAGATAGATATGGAGAGAGATAGATAAATACATAGAGATACATAGATAGAGAGATAGATACAGATCAGAAAAGGGTCCACAGCACTTCCTTCCAAAGCAAGGGTTGTTTATTCCAGCTTAGGCAAACATGGCGACTTTTCGAGCCTTATCAGCTCTTTATCCAGCTGGATAAAGAGCTGATAAGGCTCGAAACGTCGCCATGTTTGCCTAAGCTGGAATAAACAACCCTTGCTTTGGAAGGAAGTGCTGTGGACCCTTTTCTGATCTGTATGTATTATTGAGGCTAGAAGGATCCTCTGGGACGCTTTGCACTCTGCACTATACCAGCATTACACGCTGCTTCTAATTTATAGACTAGAGAGATAGATAGAGAGATAGATAGAGAGATAGATAGAGAGATAGAGATAGATAGGTGAGTCGTTGCAGGCGCGGTAAGTCCGGCACGTAGGTCCATTGCGATTTTCCTGGACCGGCAACAGCCGAGCCCCGTGGCCGAAAATCGAACCAAGGGCCCGGCCATAAATTCTCACAAACACCGCTATGTATCTCTATGGGAAGTGAGGCAGTATTCTGATTGGTCGCCGGCAGCACACAGCGACCAATCAAGATAGCGCCTCACTTCTCATAGAGATATAATGGACGACTTTTCATCCATTCTATCTCTATGGGAAGTGAGGCGGTATTCTGATTGGTCGCTGTGTGCTGCCGGCGACCAATCAGAATCGAGCCTCACTTCCCATAGAGATATAATGGGCGATTTTGACTTTCAAATTTACCGCTAAAAGTGCGGCGCTATTCTGATTGGTCGCCGGCAGCACACAGCGACCAATCAGAATAGCGCCTCACTTCCCATAGAGATAGAATGGACGATTTTTCGTTCATTCTATCTCTATGGGAAGTGAGGCGCCTTTCTGATTGGTCGCTGCCAGCACACAGCGACCAATCAGAAGAGCGCCTCACTTTCCATAGAGATACATAGCGGTGTTTCAAGCAAACTATAGCCGGGCCCTTGGTTCTATTTTCGGCCACGGGTCTCGGCTTTCGTCGGTCGTCGCCGGGGCGGGAGACTCGCAATCGACTCGACTCGAGTCTCGAAGTCGAGTCGACTCGAGACTCGCAATCGCTTCGTTGCCATTCCGAGTCTCCCGCCCCGGCGATGACCGACGAAAGCCGAGACCCGTGGCCGAAAATAGAACCAAGGACCCGGCTATAGTTCGCTTGAAACAGCGCTATTATTGTCTATGGGAAGTGAGGCGCTATTCTGATTGGTCGCTGTGTGCTGCCAGCGACCAATCAGAATAGCGCCTCACTTCCCATAGACAATAATAGTGCTGTTTCAAGCCAACTATAGCCGGGTCCTTGGTTCTATTTTCGGCCACGGGTCTCGGCTTTCGTCGGCTATCTATCTATCTATCTATCTATCTTCTATCTATTTCTCTATCTATCTATCTATCTATCTCATCTATATCTATCTATCTATCTATCTTTTATCTATCTATCTTTTCTATTTCTATCTATCTATTTCTATCTATTTCTATCTATTTTATCTATTTCTATATCTATCTATATCTATCTATCTATCTATCTATTCTATCTATCTATCTATCTATCTATATCTATTTATCTATCTATCTATATCTATTTATCTATCTATCTATCTCTATCTATTTATCTATCTATCTATCTATCTATTCTATCTATCTATTTCTATCTATCTATTTCTTTATCTATCTATCTATCTATCTATCTATCTCTATCTATCTATCTATATCTATCTCTATCTATTTATCTATTTATCTATCTATCTATCTATCTATCTATCTATATCTATTTATCTATCTCTATCTATCTATCTATCTATCTATCTATATCTATCTATCTATCTCTATATCTATTTATCTATCTATCTATCTATCTATCTATCTATCATTTCTATCTATCTATCTATCAATTTCTATCTATCTATATCTATCTATCTATCTATCTATATCTATTTATCTATCTATCTATATCTATCTATCTATCTATATCTATTTATCTATCTATCTATCTATCTCTATCTATCTATCTATCTCTATCTATCTATCCATCTATATCTATTTATCTATCTATCTATCTATCTATCTATCTATCTCTATCTATCTATCTCTATCTATCTATCTATCTATCTATCTATATCTATTTATCTATCTATCAATTTTCTATCTATCTATCTATCTATCTATCAATTTCTATCTATCTATTTCTATCTATCTATCTATCTATCTATCTATCTATCTATTATCTATTTATCTATCTATCTATCTATCTATCTATCTATATCTATCTATCTATCTATATCTATTTATCTATCTATCTATCTCTATCTATCTATCTATCTCTATCTATCTATCTATCAATTTCTTTTTATCTATTTCTATCTATCATCTATCTATCTATCAATTTCTATCTATCTATTTCTATCTATCTATCTAGAGTATAAAAAATGTTATTGAGCAGCGGTTCTTTTTTTATATAGCAGACTTGCTAGGTGCTTATCAGTCCTTGAGGTGGTATCCAGCCACCTATACTAGACAATAGACGTAAAATAAAGGCTGCAGCACTCAAATTTCAGGTGTTTCCTCGCCTTTAATGGCCTTCAGGTATAAAGTAGCGACGTTTCGGTCTATGATGACCTTCTTCCAGCAGTCCCCTATGGCAAATGCTGGGGATTTTATACATCCTCTAGTGTCAAACTCCATTATCCAATTAACAGTTATACAAACATTATACAGTGCTTAAACAACCTATAACGATAATTTTTATCGTTTTCGCCTCATAAACCATTACATTGCAATATTGCTATATTCATGCATATTGCCCATTTGCAGATAAAAAAATATTCTTTCTAGCTGTAAACTGTAACTAATAACATCAAGCTGTATGCAAATATAGTTTTTCCCCAAAAAAATTGCTGCTTCACACTATACAGTACAAAATAATCGAATAATATGACAATGGCCATGTTCCAACACATGCGTTTTTTTGCCCATCCCTGCGTTTTTGGGGTGTGAAAAAAAAACGCAGGTGCGTTAACGCAGGGTACATGTGAGTGTACATGCGTTTTTCAGGACCACTTGCGTTTTTTTCCTATACCCCAAAAAAAAACGCAGGTGTGTTTCCCCAAAAACGCATGCGTTTTTGTAAAATGGGCCCCTATGGGAAACGCTTGCAAACGCAAACGGAAACGCAAGTCACATGCAGACACCTGCGTTAACAGTAGCGTTTTTGCAAAGGGGTCACCAAAAATGAATTTTTTTTTTTTAAACAGCACCCCCCCCCCTGTATAATAAAGAAAATACAAAAAACATTTTATGATAGCACCCCCCTATATAATAAAGAAAATACAAAAAAAAATTTATGATAGCCCCCCCCCCCCCCCCTTGGTCGGCAGGAAAACAGAAAAAAAAAATTCCTTCATCTAAAACACAATTTTTTATGCCATGCGTTTTTTGTTATTTGGGTGTTTGGTGAAAAAATGAGTGAAAAAATGTTTTGAAAGCTTTCACACACACAAGGCACATTTTTTGGCACTCTTAAAATAACGCAAGTGCTTTTAGGAGTGCTAAAAAAAACGCAAACTGTGTGTGAACATAGCCAATAAAATGTTGTATATACCTGTAGGAGTTTTCAGAGCTCTCATGTCTGTATCTGTTGTCTTTGGCTATGTTCACACACAATTTGCGTTTTTTTTAGCACTCTTAAAAGCACTTGCGTTTTTTTAAGAGTGCCAAAAAATGTCCCTTGTGTGTCTGAAAGGATTTGCCACGTTTTTGGACTTAGTCATTTTTTCACCAAAAACGCAGGCAAAAACGCAAGCGTTAATGCAGGGTGCATAAATGTGCCTTTTAAAAACGCATGTGTTTCCCATAGGGCCCCCATGTTAAAAAAACGCATGTGCGTTTTTTCAAAAACGCATGCGTTTTTTTAACATGGGCCCCTATGGGAAACGCATGCGTTTTTGAATGGCACTAAAAGGTACTAATGTACCATGCGTTTTTGCATGCGTTTCCCATAGGGCCCCATGTTAAAAAAACGCATGCGTTTTTGGAAAAACGCACATGCGTTTTTTTACAGCACCCAAAAACGCTGCATGCAGCGTTTTTTGGACTAGGGGTAAAAAACGCAAATGGAGCTGAAAAACGCATGTACACTCAAATGTACCCTGCGTTAACGCACCTGCGTTTTTTTTAACAGCCCAAAAACGCAGAGATGGTCAAAAAAACGCATGTGTGTGAACATGGCCTTTGTCTCTCCAAGTGAAATGAAAGTAATTTACTATCCAGACTTACTGTCTACTGCTAGGACCAGAGAATAATACCTCCCTTCGTTAGCATAAGATAAGAGCCTACAGTTTTACAAAAAAGCTCTATTCAGATCAGCATTACACAGTAAGGCTGCCTTCACACTTGCAGATGCCTCTGCAGCGTTCTGCGGAGGACATCTGCAAGTGTCCGCATGCAGACCGCAGCCCTATCCTTTATAATGGTCCGCAAGGTGTCTGCAGATGCTTGCAGACCGCCGTGCGCTCCCATTGCCTGCCATGAGTGATCTGTGCACATGCGGAGGCATGTGCACAGATCACACACTCTCGTCCGCACCGGGAAAGCGACATGTCGCGTCCCTGGTGCGGACGAGATTGTGTGATTTGTGCGCAGGTATCCGCCTGCGCACAGATCACATATGGGAGTGAATGGGTGCGCACGGTCATGCGCGGTCAAGTGCAGCACCATGCACTCCCATTATAAAGATAGCTCGCGGCCGCTGCGGTCACATTCCGGATCCCCTCTGCAGAGCGCTGCGGAGGGGTCGGCAATTGTGAACCCAGCCTAATACAACCAGGTAGCACAATGAAAATGTGAAAAGTTGACATCTGAATTGAACTACATCTATATGAACATCAGGGTAAATAAGATACAGTGAAAAAATTATGCACAAAACTTTACAGCAACATTTAGTGACAAATGGACAGCAAAATATAGCAGGTAGTCAAAATGACTACCTTTAGTAGTTATAGGTGAATGTTGAAATAAATGCGCAATTTTTGCACCTAAATTATTTATTGCCACAAAATCTTTTTTAACATCCTATTTGAGGAAAAGTCACCGAGTCTCAAGCCGAAATTCCAAAAAATGTAGTCACAGAGGAGAAATACATAGTGTGAAGTAGTCAAAATGACTACCTCATTAGTTCTAGTGTTAAGTCCCTCTAGCTCCCTCGAGCCTGACATGTTATACAGAGCTCATGAATGTGTAGAAGGAAATAGCAGCAGTCACTTGTCCTCTACCCAGAATCCTCTGCTGCACAGCGTTATTCTGTGACCTCTACAGGAGCCGCCCTGTAAGTGACACATCGCTAGAATCACCCGATCACTGGAAAGTGGTTTATTTTATTCTTCCCTGTTTTATTTTTTAGCACAATTCCTTTCTTCCAGAAAAGAGGAAAAACCTAATAACAGATGAACTGGTGTGGAGCCCACTGGGGCGGGGCTACTCAGTACCGGACCAGGGTACTGCTAGGGATGTCACGGAGGTCCTGGTCCGGACCGTGTCCTGGGTTCTCACAAGTAAAGGGTTATTTACAATGGATAAATTTTGTTGTGACGCCACCCACAGGTTGTGGTCAATAATGAGACCACCGCTGCAGCGCTGCTCTGCCAGGAGGATGGATGGATGATGGGGCTGCAGCCAGATGGATGAGCCCGCTGTGAGTCGGGCTGCTCCTGGCAGGGTAAAAGGTATGATAACAGTTCTGTATACCTGGAATCAGACACTCAGGCAGGGTTCACCGGGTTTACTTGTCAGCTCTTCAAACAGTTTACTGCGGTTCTCAGTACAGTTCTCAACACAGTTCAGTTAACCCCGGGAACACTTGTACCCACTGCAGCCAGGCTGTCACTCTGAGACCCCTCACTCCTTCTAAGTGTCCTTTCAGGCTGTCCTCTCTCTTGTTCTTTCTCCGGATAGTATAGCGGCAGCTCGGACCCTTGTGGATCCCCGTGGTTGCTGCTGTGCTTCCAACCCTTTTGTTAGGTACTCCAACCTGGAATTAGAGCTCCCCATCAGTTTGTCTGGGAAGCCGGAATATTGAGTAGTCTTGATCTGTCGCACTGTGCAGGACTGGATTACAGCATCATTGGACCTGCTGGGCGCTCATTGTCTGGGATCGTGCTCCAAACATGGAGGGAAATGAGCTGTGAGTGCAGAGATCTGACAAGAACCATGGTTTAATCCTATTATGTGTGATACTGTGTATCTAATCCTATCATGTGTGATACTGTGCTCCTACACTGTGTATCTAATCCTATCATGTGTGATACTGTGCTTCTACACTGTGTATCTAATCCTAACATGTGTGATACTGTGCTTCTAATCTGTGTATCTAATCCTATCATGTGTGATACTGTGCTTCTGAGCTGAATCTGTCCAGCTCAGGCCCTGGGGATACTCGGATCATTGAGGCGTGGTCTGGAGGGGAAGTCACGGGTAGCGGTGCCTGAGGCCATGGGCCCGGGGGATGCAGATGAAAAATGAGTGAAAAGGAAAATAATAAAAATGTCTGTCAAGTCGTCACGCCACCTGTAGGTTCCGGTGATGGCACCAGCGCTGCTTGGGCCTCCAGGGGGATGGGCGGGTAGCAAGATGGTATCGCTCCCTACAGGACGAGCGGGGTCCCTGGGGCTGTAAGTTGTATTGGAGTAATAGGGCAGCACAGTCGTTCTTGTGCAAGGTGGGGTAGGGGAGCGCGGTCAGTGTGGTGCAGATGGAAGGAGGGACACGCACACATAAAAGTATTTTGGTACTTTTACTGATGTTCTGTACGGGTACACTCATCCGGAGTTGAGGGAAACACTTTAGGATCTCCACAGCGAGTAGGGTTGTAGGCCTCCTTGTTTCAGCTTCTCTGTTTGGAGTCTGGCAGGCTTGGAACCCGACCAGACCGTTGCTTCTCTCTCTCTGTTTGTCTCTCCACACCCGGGTAGCTGCACTGAGGGCTCTCTATTGGGATCCCGTATCCGGACTCACGGTCCCTGGCTCTCAACTGTTGGTGCTGCGGGTGTCCTGGAAGCTAAACCTCCTTGTGGTGCTGGATTCTCTGCGGGGCCTATCCTCTCTGTCCCTGCAGACTCGGACCCAGTGACCGGAACTCTGATGGGGTGAGACAGTATGACTCCTCTGCCCCCTTCTTGTAACAAGTTTCTCTCCTCTGCCTTTGACCCCTGTTCTGCGGGTCTACCACTGTCTCAGGTGGTTACTGGTACGGGCCTAGCGCGGCTCCAGTACCAGTTCAGCTCACTAAGTTCTTCACAGTTCTCTAGTGACTGCACACTCTGCTGATTTCCCTCCAGAACCCGTATTTATAGGGGAAACTGGCTTAAGGCAACCAGTGGAGCTCCCCTTACAGGCCTGGGGTGAAAGATGTTGTGTGTAAGTGGGGTTACTCGCTGTGAGAAATCCTTCAGTGTCCCAAGGAAGTCTGTGGTGACCTGGCACAGGGTGCCACATGTATCTAATCCTATCATGTGTGATACTGTGCTTCTGATCTGTGTATCTAATACTATCATGTGTGATACCGTGCTTCTGATCTGTGTATCTAATCCTATCATGTGTGATACTGTGCTTCTACACTGTGTATATAATCCTATCATGTGTGATACTGTGCTTCTGATCTGTGTATCTAATCCTATCATGTGTGATACTGTGCTTCTGATCTGTGGCGTCCCGCAAAGCAGGCATCACAGAGGGGTACTGCACCCATAAAAGCGGTGCAGATACTTTAGTTGCAAGCAGATTCTAGGATGGTGGGTGGAACCCATAGACCAACACCCCACACTAGATCACATAGTGGGAGGTACCCGGGAGGGAACAAAACCACTTCCAGGGGGAACTAGTGAGTAAGCTAGCAGCCAGGCAGGGAGCCTGAGGGAGCAAGGAGGTCCTCATCTTGCCTTCAAGCAGAGGGTCCCTCAGCTGAGGGCCCAGGTAGAAAGAAAGCTTTTCCAGGGCAGACAGCCAGCCTGGGGGAAGAGAGGGACTTCAGAGAGTCCAACCCCGGCAGCTTACCGGGCACCGGAGCCCACACCTGAGGGGTATATATATATATATACTGCCCAGACTCATAAGCAACCAGAAGAGGGTACTAGGGTTCGGCAGTCCAGAAGAAGGTAACCCGACAGGAGCGAGGAGAGTGAGAGACAGCAGGAGGCCAGATCCGCTTTATGGGGTCAGACTTCACACCAACTACTGGGAAGAAGGAAAGAATTGACGGAGGAAAGGCACACACTGAGGGATCCATCCTACCATCTGAGATCCGCTTGCAGCCACCCGTTAGCTACTTTCTACTTAACATCTTACTGCACTGAGAACTGTAGCGAATGCTGCTAAAGATTTTCAGTAAAGTACCCGGAGTGAAGTGATCTCGACTCTGCTGCATCTTCTTTCCATGAACTTGTTCTTTCACAGATTCCCTGGAGGTCCCAGTCCTGCCTGCGGAGGACTACACCGTCTCAGCCGCAATACCACCGACCTACGGCGGACTGTGCCGGCGCTGGTGCTACTTCACCAGAAACTGCAGGTGGCGTCACGACAATAAACTTGTAAAAAATCCCTTGTATATAAACCCCCCTTTCAAAAGAATAGTCCTCAAGGACACGGGATCAGGTGCGGCCGCCTGATACCCGAGTACCCCAAAGCCTGGGCTCGACAGATCTGTGTATCTAATCTTATCATGTGTAATACTGTGCTACTGATGTGTGTATCTAATCCTATCATGTGTGATACTGTGCTACTGATCTGTATATCTAATCCTATCATGTGTGATACTGTGCTTCTGATCTGTGTATCTAATCCTATCATGTGTGATACTGTGCTTCTGATCTGTGTATCTAATCCTATCATGTGTGATACTGTGCTACTACACTGTGTATCTAATCCTATCATGTGTGGTACTGTGCTTCTGATCTGTGTATCTAATCCTATCATGTGTGATACTGTGCTACTACACTGTGTATCTAATCCTATCATGTGTGATACTGGGCTTCTGATCTGTGTATCTAATCCTATCACGTGTGATACTGTGCTTCTAATCTGTGTATCTAATGTGTGATACTGTAGTCTCATCTGTGTATCTAATCCTATCATGTGTGATATTGTGCTACTACACTGTGTATCTAATCCTATCATGTGTGATACTGTGCTTCTACACTGTATATCTAATCCTATCATGTGTGATACTGTGCTACTGATTTGTGTATCTAATCCTATCATATGTGATACTGTGCTTCTGAGCTGTGTATCTAATCCTATCACGTGTGATACTGTGCTACTGATCTGTGTATCTAATGCTATCATGTGATACTGTGCTTCTACACTGTGTATCTAATCCTATCATGTGTGATACTGTGCTTCTGATCTGTGTATCTAATTCTATCATGTGTGATACCTTCTTGCTGAACCCTGTATTCTGAGAATAAATGCTCCTGCCCTTCCTCCATGATGATAATCTGCAGATTCTCTGTATATCGGCGTCTGTGTAACAGAAGGGAGAATGTGACGTTGTCTCCTCGGTGTAAGCGCTCAGCAGTGCCGGCGGCAGTCACCGCTCCACACTGCGCTAGTGCTGAAATCACCGATCCCGGAGTGACGTCCTGCTCTGCAGCTGGTGAATGTGGCTGATGCCGGGTCTGGGTGTTTTATTACAGGGTGACGGAGGCCATTTACAATCCTCTTTCTGTACATACCGGTTACATTAGAGATCTCTCCTTCTGAACATGGGACGCAGTCATAGCAGCAGGTGTGGATTGTCTCTCTCGCCTTTTTCCGGCTTCCAGGTGAGCATTGATCGGAGCATCGGGATATCGGGATCTGAAAAATAAGATCAGAAACTTTACTGAGATGAAGAAAATTACAGATCAGGGGGAAGACGAACAATTTGTGATTTGATCCTTCCCATAAAAAATGCCGACCACACTTTAGACATTGGTAGAGATTGTATTATCCACAGAAGGCTCATATGACTTCTGGGACAACTGTGTGAGCTTCACTGTAATGCCCTGCAGCTATCACATCACATGGGGATCAGGAGGGACTATCATAACCAGTGCAGCCAGTATAAAAGCTGAGGCCGGGAGGGCAGCTGATTTAGATAAGGGATGTAGAATAGTGAGAGAACAGCAGTGCTCACAGCTCAGCAATAAAGACTGGAAGAGAAAGTCCTGAACATTGCATTACTACTCAGTAACATGTTGCACACCAAATGGGCAGCCCAGTATGATGTCTCTATACCACTGGATGAATGACGCCCATGGGGCCCAGCCTCAACTCGCAAAAAGATAAAAAAGTGCAAAAGGTTTTTACTGCTAACAAAAAATCCTTTTTTGTGAGATATTAATTGGATGTTTTTGCCAAGACACTGTAATAGCATTGGGCCTATTTCTAGTTTGAGAAATAAGAGTTAAACTGATGGTGCATTTACACCTGTTGTATGCCTCAACAGGCTTCACATTGAGGCTCAAGGGTAACTCTGGGGATATGAACAAAGCACCATATCCCACGGAAGGGAAAGAGGATTCTGCAGTTGCGCCCCCACAGTTTGGGTCAGTACCCTCTTGTCATGGTGGGATAGCGATTCAATTGCAACTTAGATAGATAGTTGATAGGTTTAGGAACTACTTCCAAAAGTAGCCCTTTTCAGGGTGTAAAAGCAGATTTTGCCAGGCAGATCTGTTCCAGTACTGTGCAAACTGTGTTTATTACAGCATCTGGCCAAATCTAGCTCAGTAAATCCTTTTTGGCTAGTAGCAGTGTATGCCAGGCATTGGTGTAGCACTGTTGTGAAGAAAGCTGCACCATCTGTCTGTAATTGCCATTTTTTAGTGCATCTAGCCAAGCAAATCCTTTTAGGCTACTAACAATGTTTGACTAGGTAGTAGTAGTTCACTGTTCCTTTGAAAAGAACCGCCACACAGAAAACACTTTTGTATTGCATTTGCCAAAAACTAGTTACCAAAACTATTTAGGCTACTAGCACAGTTTGACTAGGCAGCTGTACTTCACTGCTCCTTTGAAAAGTACCGCCACACAGCACAGAAAATAGTTTTCTATTGCATCTGCCAAAAACTACTTACCAAAACCTATTTAGGCTAGTACCACTGTTTGGACACTCAGCTCTGCTAGTTTTACATCCATAGTTTTTTGTGCCAACCACTACAGAGTTACCAATTAGTTACCCTCCAGAATGAGTGGTAAAAGGTCTTCTGATGGTGAAAGGGGAATAGGCGTGTTGGAAAGGGTAAAAATCTTTGTGTCCGTGGGGTAGGTGCTAAAGTAACAGAAACATCTGCTGGACAAATATGGTCTTCAAGCCAAACTAAAATGTCTACTTCATTTTGTGGACGATCTGATATCCAAAACTGTAATCCCTGTTGGTGGAGACAATGAAGCAGATGATGTTGAGACTCAGATACCTCATTGTACAGACAACTTGACTTTGCTCTCAGGGCAGGAAGAGGTTGGCTCTGAGGACGACAAGTGTGAGAACACACGGGTGATGATGAGGTTGGAGACTCCACTGCCTCTGTGCAGAAGCTGTGGTGGCTCTGCGGGTCGCATCGGCGCTAAGCCTTGCCTAACCTGGGCCTTTTTTCAGATTACAAAGGATGACCCAACTCACGTTATTTGCCAAAAACTGAGTAGAGGTCAAAAAAATCAATAGTTTGAGTACATCATGCATGAACTGTTAGGGTAAGCCGACGTAGTGTGCACATACCCTAAACCTGCACAAAACCGGCCAGTGTGCACTTAGCCTTACATGGACATGAAGCATAAGTCACAATGGGAAGCTCACTGTGCTACAATGCGGCCTAACGGGCCTGGCCAACCACCGTCTGCGCCATCAAGTGCATATGCAGCTTCTTCATCCTCTGTGACTGTGGGGACAGCTGTCATACAGGCTTTCGGACGCAGAACTTACACCTCTTTACCCGCTACAGCCAGTGTGATTGACAGGTCATCAGCTGTTTTGGAAGTGGAAACACCTGCTGGTGTTGAGCGCTGTCAGACATCAATACACCACCTTTTCATGAATGCAATGTAATATGTCCGTCTGCACCCTCCTCACAGCCCAGCAGTTTGTCTGGGACACCCTACTTAACCTTGTCTCAGCACAGCAGCCAGTCCTCGGTTCCTCAGATGTGGACAAGTAAAAGACCTTTTCCTCCTACCCATGCCAAAGCTAAGAGATTGAATTTCACCATCTGAAAGCTGTTGGCTATGGAAATGCTGCGTTTCCATCTGGTGGAAACAGCAGATTTTTGAAATTTTATGGCCGGCGCACTCCCCCAGTACCAAATGCCCAGTCCCCACTACTTCTCAAAGAAAGCTGTGCCTGCGCTACACCAGCATGTCACACACAACTTCACGGCTTCCTTGAGAGACTCTGTTTGTGACAGTGTGCATTTCACCACTGACACTTGGACGAGTAAGCATGGACAGGGGCGTTACATGTTGCTAACTGGACACTGGGTGACTATGGTGACAGCAGGAGAAGAGGCTGCTCTACAAGTTTTGCCATCCCCACGGGTTGCTCATCAAACCTCTGTATCTAGATGTTCCTTCACTGCTTCTGCCTCCTCCACCTCTTCTAAGTCCTCCACCTGCACCCAAAGCCTCTCTGGTAATGTGACCTGCGTTCAAACTGCTCAGACAGAATCCTGCACACCTCCTTACTATGCTGGCAGCAGGGCTCAATGTCATCAGGCGGTGTTTACATTAAAATGTCTGGGAAATGTGAGTCACACAACTGAGGAGTTGTGGTCAGCTCTGGAGACAGAGTTTAATCAATGGTTGTCTCCACTTAATCAATGGTTGTCTTCAGCAGCTTGGGAAGGCCGTGTGCGACAATGCTGCAAACCTGGGTGCGGCCCTGCACCGGGGCAAGGTGACACACGTGCCTTGTATGGCTCACATCTTGAACCTAGTGGTCCAGCAGTTTCTAGCACACTATCCCGGCCTAGATACGCTTCTGCAGAGGGCACGGTCGCTATGTGCTCACTTCCGCCGTTCGCATCCCGCAGCTCAATGACTTGCATCTCTACAGAAGTTGTTCGGCCTGCCAGTTCACCGGCTGAAATGCGTTGTGCCGACACGATGGAATTCCACTCTGCACATGTTGCAGCAACTGTGGCGGCACCGACGAGCACTGGTGCATTATGTTATGACATATAGCCTGGGCCAACACGAGGTGGGGCAAATCATGCTGCTGGAGTGGTCTAAGATCAAGGACCTCTGCACCCTTCTGCAAAGTTTTGAAATGGCTACCAAGATGTTTAGCACTGATGATGCCATTATCAGCATGACAATTCCGGTCATCCAAATGCTGGAGCATACTTTAACCGATATTCAGAGTCAGGTGGTGGACCAAGAGGAAAGGGAGGAAGTACAGGAGGAGGCGTATGCAGAAGGCATAACAAAATCTCAAAGGTCCAGATGATCGGCAGCACCAAGGCAGCTGGCAATGGAGGGTGGCCGAGAGGGATTAATGGTGGCAGCCAAACTGTTGATGAAGGTGCAGGAGCTGAGGAAGAAATGGAGAACGGATAGGTGATGGTCATGGAAAACTCAGCAGATGAGGGAGATTTGGATCATATTTCTGTTGTGCGAGATTGGGGGAATGGGCAGAGGAAGTAAGCGTGAATATTACCTCGCCGCCACTAACACAACAAGGACTTGGTCCTCCTGGATGCGCAAGACACATGAGCGCCTTCTTGCTGCACTACCTGCAACATGATCCACAAATTGTTAAAACCCAAGGTAATGCCGACTACTGGGTTGCCACACTCTTAGATCACTGCTACAAGAGTAAATTTATCCAAATGATTCCTGCCCTGGAAAGGGATTCATGCATGCAGGACTATCAACAGAAACTTTTACTTAATCTTAGATCTGCTTTTCCCCAAAACACCAGTGGAGCACACAGTAAATACCACAGTTCTAACTTTCCAACCCTAGGAACGTCGAGTCGTTATCATCGCTCAATTGTTAACAGTAACAGGCTATCTGGTAACAGCAATTTTGTGGAATCGTTTCACCAATTTTTTACACCATCCTTTGCAACGCCAGAAGAGAGAACAAGTCTGACACATAGTGAACACCTAGAGAGGATGGCACAGGAGTATCTACAGCTGAATATTGATGCCATGACTGGGCAACTAGACCCTTGGTCATTTTGGGCTTCCAAACTGGAAAAATGGCCTGAGCTTACCACTCATGCCTTGGAGATTTTGTCGTGCCCCGCAGCCATCATTCTCTCTGAAAGTGTCTTCAGCACTGCTGGTAGTGTGCTGACGGATAAGCGCATTTGTGGCGCCCCACTACGTAGGTGCCACAAAAGGGGTACTCCACCCAGAAAAGCGGTGTAGTCACCCCACTGTAATTGGGACTATGATCACTAGATGGAACCCTAGAGCAGCACTCACACACTAAAATAGTGGGTGGGAGGGACCCCTGGAGGGTCTTAGCGACCTCTAGAAGGAACCAGAGTAGCTCAGTCAGTGAGTCTGAGGGAAGAGAAGAGAGATGAGACAAGCAGGCAGCCAGCCTGCAGGGAGAAAGGATGGTCTCCTCGGCTGAGGAGCCCAGAGAGCTAAAGGAAAGATCCCAGAGAGAAAGAAAGGGAGAAGGAAACTCAGAGGCAGAGTTCACTCTAATGGGGAACAGAGTAACTAAGAGTTTGCACCATCGGAAGGAAACCGGGTACCGGAGCCCGCAACTGTGAGTTCCTTTGAGGCTCACAGAAAATCCGTTAAACGGGGATATTACAGATACGGCCCCATCTCCCAAGGAACCCACAAGAAGGAGGCAAGTCCTACAGTTGGATCCTGCGAAGGACAAGTAAAAGGTTCACCCGACGGGTACGAGGGAGAGGAGACTAGAAGCAGCGGGAGGTCTGAGCATCTTTAGGAGGCAGACTTCATTGCTACTGGGAGGCAAAAGGGAGAAAGGAACAAGAAAGGGAACACAAGGAGGGTTCTATTTGCAGGCAGAAGTCCTAATTGCAGCAACCAATATACCATCTAACTAACTGTTGAACTGTATTGCTGATGAAAGTTTTCCAGTAAAGTTACCCGGTGACGTGAAGTCCCGACTCTGCTGTATCCTTTCAATATAAACTGTTTGCTTTACAGCATCACTGCCCCGGTGGTCCAGTTCCGCCTGCGGGGACTAATCCATCTCAGCCGCAATACCACCGACCACCGGAGGACTGTGGCGGAGCTGGAGGGCATCACCAGACTCAGCAGGTGGCGTCACAACAAAAACTGTATATAATCCCTGTAAATAGTCCCCCATTTCAGTTGACCTCTAGGGCCACGGCCTCGGGCAAGCCGCCCGTGACATCCCAGACTGGATGCTGCCCGAGAGCTGAGTACCCGAGCCATGGCTGCGCGTCACATGCGTCTGTACAATGACAGTGTAGACAGTCTAATGTTTATCAAAATGATTGTGTACTATACAATGTGCTGCATTGAACTCCCCATTTCCATATTTCTACTCTGGGGCAATTACTGCCACTTAAGTGATGGCAGTTCCATATTTTATAAAAACACGGAGACTGTTGTTGTGGTCTCCTTACTGTTTGTTGCTTGAATTGAGTAGGGCCTTCTGAGCTCAACACATATCTTTGACACTCCTGCCCCTGTTTCTGAATATTCAGCATTTTTTCCATCAAACCAGTGATGAACAAATTAGCTGTATTCACATCTGTGGCACCCCTGCAGGGGATTGCTACCGGATCCACCAGTGCAAGGAGGGAATTACACCTTGGTTCGCACAGCACACCACACCTTCCACCCCAGACCTGAAGGGGGAGCTCTACTGGCTGCCTTAAGCCAGTTCCCCTTTAAAACATCCAGGCCTGAGGGGAGGAATTAGTCAGTCCCGAGAGTCAGTCTGAGGAGAGAGTCAGAGGAGAGAGCTGGAGTGAGGAGCTGGTCACTGGGAAGGATCCAGCCCCAGGATTAGGGACCACTGACCGCTGTGCTGCACCCTAGAGAAAGGGTCGGAGGCCAGGGGAGAGCAGAGAATCAATAAAGGGAACCATTTAAGGTCTCCCTATAGTACACCCGGACACCGGAGTCCGACGCTGCTAGCATTTATTGTAACAGCAAAAGCCCGGAAGAACCAGGAGGAGTTAACCCCTGAAGAAAACACAGTAAGAGACGCTAAAACTGACCAAGGACAGGACCAGGGGCCATAGGAGAAACAGGGACCCCGAAGAAGGACCTCATAGTCAGTTTAGAGCAAAGCCCTGAGAGGGAGAAGGAGCAATGGGTTCAAGCACAGGCAGGACTCATCCCAAACCACAGAGCAGAGAGACAGAGGAGGCCTCATAACTTTCTAAGGTGGAAGTCCCAAGTTGCACCGGGGACCTGGTTATTACTCTGGACTGTACCTGTTACCCTGTCACCAGTAAAGGGTACCGAAACAACAATCAGTGTGTGTGTGTGCCTGCTTAACTGCCGTAATTCACCGCCTTGTCTACAAAGACGCAACTACTACTCCCCTCATCCATCCCCGCTGCCCTGAGGTAAAGCTCCACCTGTGGGAACTTGTACCACACTCTGTTGCACCCACCTTCACCTCAGCGGCCGGCTGCAGTGCAGGTATACCCGTTAGCAGGTACCATAGGTGGCGTCACGTTACCAATCCCTCTATGCCCCACCATTCCCCGCCATTGAGGGTCTAGGGCACGGGACCGGGAATCGACCAGCCGTGATTCCCATCAAAGCTGCCATCAGCCCCGGTACCCGAGTACCCCCAACCCTGTTGACCGCCTCAAATTTGGCATCACAAACAGGATCCCGTGCCCGGTAAAACCGGGTACTGTGTGCCAAAAACTGAACTTTACTGTTTGTGAACTGTACAACCAGGCCGCCATTACAGAAATTGAACTGCACCACAGCGCGGGTAGAAAAGAGAGGTAAGATAATCCCCGCCCCTTCACTCTGCCGGAGATCAGTGAAGCGCAGCTCCCAGTTCCAGAAATACTTGAGGTGCTCCGCTCTCTCTGCAGAGCCGCCGACGACTGGAAAAGTTTGTTTCATCTCTCCAGTTGGCAGCGATTAACGTGGGGAGCCCCATCATGAGTGACTTGGATGATGCACAGGTCCCTGACGGGGGAGATGCCCGGAACTTGGCACCCGGAGCTGCAGCCCAAATAATGCCGATAGCCTTGCTGTATATTCCGGGTGCCAAATGGTTACCAACATATGAAGACAAACCCGGTATGTTAGCAGCCTTTAAGTAAAAGATGTGTTCAGTGCTGGACATGTATTCGATGACAGAGAAGCAGTGAGCCACCGCTGTGCTGGGACAATTAACAGGCGCAGCGGAGCTGGAGGTTGAGTCCTGGAGTGATGCTGACAGGGACTCTGCTGCTAAAGTGTTTGATAAGCTAAAAACTGTCTTTGAAAAACGCACACAGTCTGAATTGAGGATGTTGTTCTACCAGTGGAAGCAGAGACCGCAGGATACCATCAGAGAATATGCCCTCCGTTTACAAGGGGCACTCCGATCCTTAAAACAGGTAGACCCGGCAAGTGTATTGACAGAGGATAAAATACTTGCAGAACAGTTTACAGAGGGATTGAGGTCAGACTACCACCGCCAACAGGTACATATGTGGGTATTGGATCACCCAACTGTGAACTTTAATTACTTAAACGATCGAGCTATAACAGTGTTAAGAGATCCAGTGCCTGCATAGCCTGCAATACAATCCTGTCAGGTTAACACCTCTCCCATAGACTTTAAACCCGTTTCTACAGATCCTGCAAAAGTAGAAAGACAAGCTGTAGTAGATAACTCAGATGATGACTTGCGTAACCAGGTGCAGCAGTTAACCAAAAACATGGACTATGTAATAAAGCTCTTGCAAACCATACCTTGAGCATCACCATCAAGTAAAATCCAACCAGCTGATAGCCCTGAGGATGTCCTATGGATGCGGAGGAAGAGCAAGTTGCCCGTGCAGGGGACCAACGCATCATTCCAACGTAGATCCATGTCACCCATGGAGGGGACCAACAAGTCGCCCGTTCAGGGGACCGACACACCATTCCAATGCAGAGCCAGGGACTACACGGATTCTTCAGGACAACCCATCTGCCTGCGATGCAACAAACCGGGCCACTTTGCAAGAGGATGTCCTTTAAACACGAGATTCCTGGGACCGAGGGCCAGCCCCCAGGAGTAGAGCAGCTGGGCCCATATGACTGGCGTAACCAGCATGTGGGAGGCCGTCCGTACCTCAACATTATGCTAGAAGGAATCCCCATGTTGGCCCTACTGGACACCGGGTCGCAGGTCACTACGATCCCACATATCCTTTACAAACAATTTTGGTCTGAAAATGATCTAGATCCCCCAAACCCCAATTTTTATATTATTGCAGCTAATGGACAACCACAAGGACAGATGGGGTACAGAGAAGCTACTATAAAGTTGGGGAGGGAGGAATTAAAAGGCCAAGAAGTATTTGTGGTAGAAGACAATCCTAATGTAAAATACCCCTACATAGTAATGGGTACAAATGTCATTGAAAACTGCCTTGGAGAAGTGTTGTTTTTACTCTGACAGATTGCTGAGACTGCTGGTTATGGGCGGACAAGAGTCATCCAAAGAGAGATCCGAGCCCTCATCCACAAGCAACAGGTAAATCTGTCTGGGGAGAAATTGGCAATGTATGGGTAACAGACCTGGTTCCCATTGTGTTACCACCAAAAAGTGAGATGATGATATGGTGTCGAGCAGTGATAGGTCGCAGGGGACAGGAATATCAGGCAGTTGTAGAGCCAGTATATTCAGAGCATAGACCTACACTACTGACAGCCAGAGGGGTGGTGGATGTACACAAGGGACGAGTACCAATCTGTGTATTAAATTGTGGGGAAGAGGAAGCAATACTACCCCTGTATGCTACAGTAGCAAAGCTGTATACTGTTTGTAACAACAACATACAGGCAGTGGGACCTGTTTGCTCATCTACCAGGCGGAGGATAACAACTCCAAAGGACAGCTAGAGGAGTGGTGTCAGCAGTTGCACATAGGAACTGATGCCACTCCTTCTCACCAGAAGCACAAAGTTTACCAGGTAGCATAAGAATTCAAGCAAATATTTAGTAAGCATCCATTAGATTTTGGGAGGATTAAAGGGGTACACCATCACATACCCACAGGAGACCATCCCCCAATTAAATTGAGACACAGACCCATTCCACCAAATCACTACCAGCATGCCAAAGAAATGCTGCGGGACATGAAGGAGGCCGGGGTTATAAGAGATAGCTGTAGTTCCTGGGCAGACCCTTTGGTCCTAGTCAGAAAGAAGGATGGCACGATGATGTGTGTGGATTTCAGGGAGGTCAATAAGATCACTCACAAAGATGCTTACCCGTTACCCCGAATAGAGGAGTCTCTTGCTGCATTAAAGACTGCTAATTATTTCTCCATGTTAGATCTCACTAGTGGGTATTGGCAGGTCTCCGTTGCAGAAGAAGACCGAGAGAAGACTGCATTCATAACACCAATGATACTATGCGAATTCAACAGCATGCCATTCTGGTTATGCAATGCACCAGGAACGTTTCAAAGAATCATGGAATGTTGCCTGAGACACCGGAACTTCGAGACAGTACTCTTATACCTGGACGATGTCATCATGTTTTCCAAAACCTACCAAGAACACCTGGAACACCTGGTAGAAGTATTTGAGGCTTTAGAAAAGTATGGGATGAAGCTAAAACCATCTAAATGTCACCTGCTGAAACCTAAAGTCCAATACCTGGGGCACGTGGTCAGCGCAGATGGAGTAGCACCAGACCCGGAAAAAGTAGCAGCAATCCAGGATTGGCAGAGACCAACCACCGTCACAGAGGGACGTCAGTTCTTAGTTTTGGTTGGGTACTATAGAAGATTCATTAAGGGCTACACAAAGATGGCAGCGCCCCTACAAGATCTTCTGGTAGGCCAATCTAAAAAGAGAAGATCTTCAGAGCCACCATTGGACTGGAGAGAAGAAAAAGAAAATTCCTTCCAACAGATGAAGCAGGCTCTAACCGGTGAGGAAATCCTCGCTTATCCCAATTACAACCTACCATTCGTCCTTTACACCGATGCAAGCAATGTAGGTCTGGGAGCAGTCCTTTCTCAGATTCAAGATGGTAGAGAGCGAGTAATTGCCTACGCTAGCAGAAAACTTTGACCCACCGAGAGGAACCCGGAAATTTACCGTCTACACAGATAATAACCCGTTAACAAATCTGGATACCGCGAAGCTTGGAGCATTGGAGCAACGCTGGATGGCCCGACTATCAAACTATGACTTTACTATCAAATACCGGGCAGGCTGCAACAACGCAAATGCTGATGCCCTCTGCAGAAACCCTCAACTACATCTACAAGGAATTGAAGAGGATGACTTAGAGGAGGTAGAACTCCCAGCTTTCAATAAAAGTAGAAAATGGAAAATTGCTGAAAATCACATCTACCAGAACCGTCAGACTGTTGAACTAAACCCGTTGCCTCACTATGGATGAAAGGAGACTCAAGACAGTGATCTGGCAGTGAGACTTGTAAAGAAGTTGATAACCCAACCGGATTCCCAACATGAGAAGAATGCTCCACCAGAGGCCCAACACCTGTGGAAAGAAAGATCTATCAAGGTCAACTGTGCAGACGGTATATCAACCCAATGGCAAGTTGTGGTTCCAAAGAGAGATGTCTAAATGGTGTTAGAAGCGTACCACGACGGAACGGGACACTTTGGATGGAGAAAACTGGAAATATTGTTACGTGAGAGATTCTATTGGATCAGCATGAGGTCTTCCATAGAGAGATGGTGAAAAAACTGTGGACCATGCTCATTAAGAAGAAGAGGCCGCAACAGCCAGAAAGCACCACGCTGCAGCCCGATTCTTACGCATAGAGCCCCGAACCCCCCGCACCAGTCTTCTGTGCTCCGTCCTCCATGCTCCCGTCTGGCTGCATCCGGCCCCGGTCCCCGGCCATCAGGTGGGGGTGCAAAGGAAGGTGCAGATTGAAGGATTGTACCTGCAGCAGCGCCAGCTGAGTGCGAAATGTTCGTTGTACCATCGGGGCTACCCGGACCTCCTTTCTTTGCACCCCCACCTGTAACACCCCTGTGATGCAATAAATGTCATGAACACGTTTATCCTGTGTGCAGCCCTGCTCTTTTTCTAAACTGGAAGTGACATATCGCTGTTGTGGAGGAAGTGTGCACCAGGAATAGAGGCTCACAGTGTGTGGGACCTGCGTGAGAGGTCCCAGGGGATCCTGGAGGGCTGCTGGAACTGACAGAGACGCACGGAGGGAGCGGTGGTGCTGGCTTTAATCTGCAAACTGTAAGTGTCATCTCATTTAGAAACAGTCCTTTAACAATTTCAAATACAAACTGCTGTAGAAGTATATCTACTTCTCATCCCCCATAAACTAGCTGAATCATAACCTTAAACAGCTATTTAACACTCTCCTCCATCTCCCAGCACCACCTCCCTACTATCTCTCCTCGATTGAAGACTTTTTAGGGCACCGCGGCCACTGCCGCTGCCCCTGACTGCTGAGCCCTCTGCTCTAACCTTCCCTTGCTCCTCCCCACCGTGTAATGGGCTCTGGTCTCTCCCTTTAATTCTCAAGCCCTCCCTTGGGTTTTATAAACTGGTCCCTTCACCAATCCTCTTCCTCTCTACCATCCTGCTCCACAGGGTGAGCATCCCCTTTTACATGCATACATGCATAATAACATCCCATTTCCATCACTTCATGCATCCAACTTTTGATTTTATTTATGAGTGTGATATTGAATAACTCCCAGGGACTTTCTTCGGGAGGTAGTATAAGCTCAGGTCCTGCTGGATGGGGTGTGAACTGCTAAGTTTGCCCCTGGGCCGGTGCTCCTTGTCAGCCATGCTGGGGTCAATGTCCTCGTAAATCTCTGTATTCGAAGCCTTCCTCCCTCCTGTGGGCGGGTTTGCAAGCTTCACAGTTTTTTCCGAGTTTTGTCCAGAGTGGACCGAGATTGTACCCGGCGTGCTCCGGAGGGATGCTAGAGAAGGGACAGCTATCGGAAGATTTCACCATGACTAAAATATCCATATTTCTTGGTTTATTACGCAGAATGGAGGTATAAACATTGGGCTTATTAGTTGGATTTGGACGCTGGCCGTTTTTGATGTAAGAGGATGCATACACATGAATGAGTTCGGTTTGGATCATTTTTCTTTCGGGCATTCAGGATAGCACAGTCCAGGCTTTGAGGTTGTTCGGTAGGGGTCCCAGGTCGGGCTTAGGCCCTCATTACTCCTAGGCTGGTGAAAGAGGGCCCTTGGTGAGGGCCAACATGCCTTTTGTGGTCGGGGGCATAGGGCCTCTTCTTCTCATGCTTTATAAGGCGAATTTGTGCTTACGGTTGAGCTGCGGCCAAAACAATGCAACCCCCTGTTTCAAAATATATATAAGTGGTGTTACGTTTATACCCTCAATAAATGGTTAAGGATATTCTATGTGTCATCATTGCTCATTACGCTGCGGGAAAAACCTTTGTGTGAGTCTCTGCAGTCTTTAGGGCACTGCGGCCACTGCCGCTGCCCCTGACTTCTGAGCCCACTGCTCCAAACTTCCCCTGCTCCTTTCCCCCTTGTAATGGGCTCTGGTCCCTCCATTTACTTCTCAGGCCCTCCCCTGGTCTTATAAGCTGGTCTCTTCGCCCATCCTCTTCCTCTCTACAATTATGCTCCACAGGGTGAGCATCTTCCGCCCTCCCTCCCTGTTGTTTTTGCTTTACTTAGGTGGTAGAAGAGGGCCCTAGGTGAGGGCCAACATGCCTCGGGTCGCCGAGTGCAAAGGGTCTTTTCCCCTCATGGTTTGTAAGGCACATTTGTGCCGACGGTTGAGCTGCTGCAAAACAATGTAACCCCCTGTTTCAAAATATATATGAGTTGTGTTACGTTTATACCCTCAATAAATGGTTTAAGATATTTCATGTGTCATCATTGCTCATTGTGTGGCGGACAAAACCGGTGGCTGGGTCTCTGCAGTCTTCCTCATTTTTCAAGCAGAAGATTGACAATATCAGAGAATGCTTTGGCCTACAGTTCCCAAAACCCCTCTCCATAACTACTCAGCCTTGCAAACCCATTTTCTCCACCAATACACAAGAAAAACTTTCATCTCTACTCTCCAGATCACATATCACACCTGTGCACTTGACCCGACCCCATCACACCTTAACCTACACCTCACCTCAGTCTTCATTCAAACCCTATCCGATCTTTTCAACCTATCACTAATAACTCGTGTCTTCCCCTCATGCTTTAAATAAGCCTCAATCCACATCCATCCTCAAAAAGCTTTCCCTTGACCCATCCTCTATCTCTTTGTCACCCCATAACACTTCTCCCTTATGCCTGAAAACTGTTGGAACAGCATGTCCATCTTGAACTGTCTTCCCATCTTTCTTCCTGTTCCCTCTGACTGGTTCCAATCTGGCTTTCGACCACACCATTCAACTGATACTGCCGTAAATAAAGTTAACAACAGAAGACGTTCTGGGCACTATAGCAGAGAAGAGCAGCTGACACAGCTCGTTGCTCAGGGGCAGCAGCCACACCAGGCCGGGAAACACAGCAGTGCACCCTCACACACAAGATCGCAGTGTAGGAGGAACAGAGGGGCACTCACCGGTCAGTTTCTTCAGGCATGTTTATTAAACACACGGTGCAGAAATTGTTCAGAGGTGCATCACGGGTGGGGAGGGGAGCTGGAGACACAGGACGACAGTGCCGTTTCGCACACACAGGTGCTTCTACGGGTCCACAAGTGGTGTAATCCAGCCCCTCCTTAAATACAAGTGGGTGGGGACAACAAATTAAAAACAACAGGTAATTAAAACCATACACAGAATGTCTATACACAAAGCACCATTTCACAGGTTAATCATTTCGCAATAGGACAGAATAAGGAAGAAAAAAGCAGACCAAAGGAGAAAAAAGGGAGCACTAAACACATCGATCCCAGCCAATGGCTCCTCACAAAAAGATAGGCATATCTATTCTGTCATTCAGGCCACAGGTGCTCTGGGCTTTCATTTGCAGTATCCACCTTGACTCGCATTGAAGGAGCCTTTTATTAAAGTCCCCTCCCTGGGCCGAAGGTATCTACCTTTTGAGCACTGCAAATAACAGAACCTCAGGGTTGCCATCATGGCATTCCTGTATGTGCTGTATTACTGAGTATTCCCCCTGTGGGGTCCTCAGGGACCTCCTCTTTTCACCCCCTATCTGTCGGTGTCCCCCAAGATTCAATTCAGTTTTAGGACCCCTGCTCTTCTCCATATACTCTTTTGGCCTGCGACAACCTATAGGGTCCCAAGGGTTTCAGTATCATCTTTATGGTGACAACACACAGATCTACCTTTCTGGACCTGATATCACTCCCTAAATAACCAAAATCCCACAATGTCTGTCTGCTATTTCATGCTCGGTTTCTAAAACTGGACATGGAAGAAACAGAATTCCTCATCTTTCCCCATCTCACTCTACCCCTCCACTCCACTCGTACTGTATGACACACATGATGACTGAATAATACAGCTATCATCTGTCAACGAAGATGCAGCCTCAGCTACTGAACCCACATCAAAGACAGTGAGCCGACCTATGATGTACAATAGTCATATTTCGTTAAGGGGTTAACACAGAAGTGTTTTTATAAGAGGAATATGGATGTTATAGTTCTACTTTACTGTGACATGTTCTTCACATGTGGTGGAAGTGTAGGAAGACATACTACCTCTGGCCTGGTTTTGACTCTCCTGTCCTTGGGCCTCTCTTGTTTCCAACCCTCTTAAGGACAATAATCTTTCATATGTGTGTAGTTTACATATTAAAATTTGCAGGTTTGTGGATGAAGGGAGGTAAGGCTTCTATAGACGTTCTGTTGGGAGATCTCAATTTAAGTCTATGACTTCAACCGCACTAAATAAAAAAGTCTCTTGTTATGACTGATAGTATTTATGGTTGACAAGCAATTTCAAGCCCTCGATGGAAACATTGGTGGATGGAAAGAGCTGGAGTCAAACCTAGGCATGGTTTTATTAGTTCACCTTATGGAATTCTGTGTATCTAATGTTATTTTTACAGTTTAACAAACTGTTCAGATAAAAAATGAGTGATAAAAAACATAAACTCCCCTGAACATTACACTATAGACTCTTTCAGAGTCTTGGGACTCCTTTTTGGCCACCCAGATAAGATAACATTTGTTGAAAGTAAAATCATGTCCCAAAGCCAACAATGGCGCAGTGCAAGGTAGAGCCGGACTATCATATAGCACAAGGAGGAGAACAAGTACATGATAACTACCCAATTAATAACACAGAGCTAATGAATAGAACACTGAGCACAGAGATATTAAGCACACTAGATAGTCACCATAAACTGAGAAAGTGATTAGCAAGTGACAGCACAATTCCTCTTATGAGGGACACAGTTAACTAAGCCAGAGGGGTTCAGAACACATCACTGAAACAAATATTAAGAGGCGCACCAGACAGACACCATTAACTGATCACTTATGAGATACTACTACACAGGTGTTCTGGGCAATTTTAGGAGATCCTCACACGATAATAGGTATAAATCCTAGATTTACATCCCACAGAATCAAGACACCTACTCCTACACCTACTCCTCCATTCGAAGAGGAAGATACCCCTGGTTACCTGCAGGATACACAAGGTACCGATAACTAATAGTGTTAATTGGGATTAACTTTAAGATAGTACGGACAATTTGGTGATAAGAGTGGTCTTTTTGGTAGAAGGAAGTGGAGTAACCACATTTACATAAAGTGGAAATAACAAGACCAAGAAGATATATTTACACATTTGATGACACAGGTATCCATATATTAGATGATTTCAGATGTAGAATTTTAGTGGTAAAATAAGAATGAGTAGTAAAATTGTACAATTAAAATCCTCAGCAGGTAGAAGAGAAAGGGATACCTACCCAATATCAAGAAATCAGCAAAGGTTACAGACACCCAAGAGGTAAAGTGATCATAATATCGTAATATAGAAAACGCCAGAAGTCACTTATAGGAATATACATAGACACTAATACACTGTATCTTTTCAGGACCCCACAGACGTCTTAAAATGGGACACGTGTCCACCAAAGATTGGGATCCTATATAAAAGTCCAGGCTTAGAACTACAATGAACTGTGATGTGCAATTAACTGGCACCTAAACCACCACATTTTTAAATAGTAGCAACTATTTTTATATTAAATTTTATATTATGGGTTTTATATATATTTTATACAAGTTTATTATGTCAGATATATCTTTTGAATAAACATCCGGAATAACGGTTAATCAGCAAAATTTGTTTATTGTACAGCCATTGATTATGGGATTCTGCTAGCGCTGGGCCCAATTCAACATATGATTGATATCTTTTCAGGTGGGATGACACACAGTAATCTCCTCAAGGCTTAAGGGTATGTCTCACATACCGAGATCGCTAACGAGATCGTTACTTTTGTGACGCAATAGCGATCTTAGCAACGACATCGCTACGTGCGACAGGGTGTAACGATCTGGTCCCCTGCTGCGAGATCGGCAATCGTTACACAGCCTCCTGGTTCATTTTTTGGTCGTTGCGCTCCCGCTGGGAACGCTGTATCGCTGTGTTTGACACCTTACCGATGATATCGTTGGCAACACATAATGAGATACGTAGGCGTGCACGCATGTGAGAAGGAAATACAACTGAACAATATCGTTGAAGAAATCGCTAGGGTGGACATATCGTTGTATAGATCGGCGTGTTTGAATACCAAGTAGCGATACCGATAATGACTCATCAGCGATCCCGGGAGCCATGTCGTTATCGGGATCGCTACTGCGGTCGTTACGTCTGACCGGGCCTTTACTAGAAGCTACAACCATTAGTACAATTAACTTTGCCTAATCATATAGATTGGGCAGGGTTCCCCTTGACTAACTCCAGTGTGTAAACAATAATCACCGACTCCTGGAGTGACCTGACTATCTGATAACAGATCTGCCTTGGACTTTCTGACATGTTGTTCCAATGTCCATAACCTACTTCAATGCAATCAGCTTTATCTCTGGTGATACATTTGGATTAACACTTGTGCAAAAAAATACAAGAATGTTCATCTGTATCCAAATTTTTTCCCAAGGCTACTCTGCCACATTCACCATCGAGGAACCAAGGTGAATTGTAGAAACTTAGTTCCATCAGGAAAAAAAAAGGTCACATGACAGTAATTGGGTCTGTAATTATTCTACAGAGTCTGGACATGAGATACAAGCCTGTCACAATGGCATCGTCTCTTATCTCTACAATTAGCTATGTAAATACATATATGTCATTTTTAGGAAGATGCCTAACCTGTTGGGAATATCAGATAGGATGTGTTATATATTGGGTCACATTTTTAGTTTTCTTGGAAAACATCTCGATCTTCTCCCCTTACTATTTCTTCCATATCAGTCATGTATGTACTATATATTGTAATAACATAAAAAGAAGGAAAAATGCATATATTATGTCTGAGAAGCTGATTTTATGGGTCTCATATTGTTTGATAAAGGATTTTGAAAGGACCTTTACAAGATCAAACTCTTCTTATCACCATTGTGAGCTGAAACCAAGAGCCTCATCCCGGCGGCGATGTTGTGACATCAAAGTGTGAGCCGATACCATTCAATGGGTCTTTTAGGCCAGAACTGAGGACCAAATGGGTACAAAAGTGAGCAGCAGAGGTAAGTGATCAGGTGAGCATCAGTTATATATTTTTTTTTTTTACATTTTACGATCTTTATGATCTGGGGTTTCTTAAAACATAATAAGGGATATTGCACGGTGATAGTAGAAGACGCCCTTCAGGGAAGGAGGATCAGAGCCCGAGGTTGGAACCAGAACACGTGTGTAACACTCAACAGCTGGACCTATGGTCGGCGCCGATTTTTGCGATTTTCTCAGCCGCAGACGCCGCGCGCGTCCTGGGGAGACGAGCATCTCCGGATTTTTCATTTAGGCCTCGGCGTCCGTGCTACAGTTTATCGACTCTGGAGCGGACGCCGTTCGAATCCAGACGCCGCTATTCAGCATGCCGCAGTCTTGTTCCGTGCTGGACGCGACTGTCAAGTTTTCGGAACGTTTCGTGCCGAAAAATTTTTTCGTGCGAAATCGTTTCTTCACTCTTCTTTGTAGCCAGCCTAGGCTTCCCATAGGCTTCATTAAGCCAGCTCTCACTCGTTGACTTCGCCGCAGGACGACGTGATGTTCGCCGTTCTACGCATCCGGCCCGTAAGGTGCGCCGCACGCCGCGCCGGCTCGATCCGACGCTGTTAATGCTTCGAAAATGACTTGCGAAAACCTTCGTCTGGCCCAGGTTTTAAAATGGCGACATTTAGCCAGTCTTGCACAGAATTTCACCACTTGAAATTGACCACCAGATGGCATCTGTGCATTAAAAATCATTCATTACTTGTCAGCCAGAATTCAGCTGCATTTCTGCAAATTGAACACTGGATGGCAGTTGTGCTTTAAAAGTCATCCAGTCATTCATGATAGGGCTGGCTAAAGGAGGTGGAAACGCCTCTCAGAGGATTTTTCACTTGTCCTTTCCATGACCTTTGCTGGAAAGGCTGTGATGGGGGGAGGGAGGAGGATGGTCTAGTCTCTCCGTCTCTGTTGTTTCACATAACATTAGGACTTTCAAAGTGTTGCCTGACTGTGTAAAACAACTTTTTTTAACACATGACTTGCTCTAATCCCTAGGTACATTTGCTCCTTCTAAAACTGTGTACGTTTTTGTCCGGTTTACATAAAAAAAACACAAAAACGTGAGGGCTGGCTGGATACAGCTGTGGGCACCCCCGAATCAGGCCCTCAAAATCTCAGTACGTGAGGGCCGGCTGGAAAAAGAGGTGGGCACGCCCATACCTGGCCTTCATGGTGTGTCTTATGTATGTTATTAATGAAAAAAAAAACATGAGGGCCAGGTATATAGAGCCGCGGACAACCCTGGAGCTGGCCCTCACAGTCTAAGAACTTGAGGGCCGGCTGGATAGAGCTGAGGACACACCCATTCCCGGCCCTCATGGCCTGTCTTATTTGAATAATGAAAAAAAAACATGAGGGCCAGGTATATAGAGCCGCGGACAACCCTGGAGCTGGCCCTCACGGTCTAAGAACTTGAGGGCCGACTGGATAGAGCTGAGGACACACCCATTCTCGGCCCTCATGGCCTGTCTTATTTGAATAATGAAAAAAAAACATGAGGCCAGGTATATAGAGCCGCGGACAACCGCGGAGCTGGCCCTCACGGTCTAAGAACTTGAGGGTCGGCTGGATAGAGCTGAGGACACGTCCATTCCCGGCCCTCATGGTGTGTCTTATGTTATTAATGAAAAAAAAAACCATGAATGCCAGGTATATAGAGACGCGGACAACCCCGGAGCTGGCCCTCACAGTCTAAGAACTTGAGGGCCGGCTGGATAGAGCTGAGGACACACCCATTCCCGGCCCTCATGGCCTGTCTTATTTGCATAATGAAAAAAAAAACATGAGGGCCAGGTATATAGAGCCGCGGAAAACCCTGGAGCTGGCCCTCACGGTCTAAGAACTTGAGGGCCGGCTGGATAGAGCTGAGGACACACCCATTCTCGGCCCTCATGGCCTGTCTTATTTGAATAATGAAAAAAAAACATGAGGGCCAGGTATATAGAGCCGCGGACAACCGCGGAGCTGGCCCTCACGGTCTAAGAACTTGAGGGTCGGCTGGATAGAGCTGAGGACACACCCATTCCCGGCCGTCATGGTGTGTCTTATGTTATTAATGAAACAAAAAAAACATGAGGGCCAGGTATATAGAGCCGCGGACAACCCCGGACCTGGCCCTCACGGTCTAAGAACTTGAGGGCCGGCTGGATAGAGCTGAGGACACACCCATTCCCGGCCCTCATGGCCTGTCTTTTTGAATAATGAAAAAAAAAACATGAGGGCCAGGTATATAGAGCCGCGGACAACCCTGGAGCTGGCCCTCACGGTCTAAGAACTTGAGGGCCGGCTGGATAGAGCTGAGGACACACCCATTCCCGGCCGTCATGGTGTGTCTTATGTTATTAATGAAACAAAAAAAACATGAGGGCCAGGTATATAGAGCCGCGGACAACCCCGGAGCTGGCCCTCACGGTCTAAGAACTTGAGGGCCGGCTGGATAGGGCTGAGGACACACCCATTCCCGGCCCTCATGGCCTGTCTTATTTGAATAATGAAAAAAAAAACATGAGGGCCAGGTATATAGAGCCGCGGACAACCCTGGAGCTGGCCCTCACGGTCTAAGAACTTGAGGGCCGGCTGGATAGAGCTGAGGACACACCCATTCTCGGCCCTCATGGCCTGTCTTATTTGAATAATGAAAAAAAAACATGAGGGCCAGGTATATAGAGCCGCGGACAACCGCGGAGCTGGCCCTCACGGTCTAAGAACTTGAGGGTCGGCTGGATAGAGCTGAGGACACGTCCATTCCCGGCCCTCATGGTGTGTCTTATGTTATTAATGAAAAAAAAAACCATGAATGCCAGGTATATAGAGACGCGGACAACCCCGGAGCTGGCCCTCACGGTCTAAGAACTTGAGGGCCGGCTGGATAGAGCTGAGGACACACCCATTCCCGGCCCTCATGGCCTGTCTTATTTGAATAATGAAAAAAAAACATGAGGGCCAGGTATATAGAGCCGCGAACAACCCTGGAGCTGGCCCTCATGGTCTAAGAACTTGAGGGCCGGCTGGATAGAGCTGAGGACACACCCATTCCCGGCCCTCATGGTGTGTCTTATGTTATTAATGGAAAAAAAAACATGAGGGCCAGGTATATAGAGCCGCGGACAACCCTGGAGCTGGCGCTCATGGTCTAAGAACTTGAGGGCCGGCTGGATAGAGCTAAGGACATGCCCATTCCCGGTCCTCACGGTCTGAGTACTTGAGGGCTGGCTGTAGAGGGACGTGGGCACCTTGATAGCCAGCCTTCATGGTCTCAATTCTTGAGGGCTGGCTAGAGAAAGCTGTGGGAACCGCGAAAGCCAGCCATCATGATCTCAGTGTTATTGAAAAAGAAAAAAAAAAAAAGGGCTGGGTATAGAGAAGCCGGCCCTCATGGTCTGAGCGTTCTTTAGATAAATAAATAACTTGAGGACTGGCTGGAAAGAGCCGTGGGCACCATGATAGCCAGCCATCATGGTCTCAGTGTCCTGGCTATGGGTGGTCCTTGAAGTACCTATAGCTGCCCTCACACTCATTAAACTATTCTGACTGTGAGGGCTTGATAGAGGTGTTCCTACTTGTCCCCGCAGCCAGCCATCAAAATATTCTGACAATTACAGCTGGCTAAAGGAAGTGCTTCTAACTCGAGGCTGTAGCCAGCCCTCATCAAGAAAAAGCTACGCCTACTATGTTGCAATCAAAGCAGACATACAATTTCAATTTGAATTAAACAAGGCACTGACAAGTTAATCATTTCAGGAAAAGGAGGAGTTTTGGAGGGAAGTTCAATTTCATCCAGTGTTCAGGAGCCACAAAGGTGATTAGTGCACAAGGGAAAAGCTTTGACCTAAGCCTATTACAACCTTCCCGCCAAAAAAAAAGTAAGTGCACCTGGTGGGACAGTGAGTGGGAGGTAAATGTGAATTTGCAGAGGTATGTGTTGCCTCTACTAAGATCATTTCCGGCAACATTGCATCATGCATTGTGGTGTACACTCAGACCATGGGGGAATTTGTAGAATAGGTTGTATCATACAGCTTGTACTTGAATGACGGTGCCTAACTATACTTCAGCATTTTGTATGTCCTCTCTGTGACCCCTGCTAGGGATGGGCGAGTCTACTCGCTAGGACTCGGGACTCGGCGATTCTGAAGGTACTCGCAGGACTCGTTACTCGGCGAATCTCCCAGCTTGGACTCGCACAGTGACGAGTCCAATGGAATTCAATGGCAATAAGCTTGACTCGTCACAGATACCCGCTGTCAGCAGCGAGTCTGAGCGAGTCTACGATTCCGAGTCCTACGAGTCTACGAATCCGAGTCCTGTATACTGTATTCGGGATTCGGACTGTGGAATACAGAATCTGTTATGTTCCGAGTCAGCACAGCGTGCGTGTTAGGTCAGAAAACTTGTGAAGATAGCCAATCATAGTCAGTAATGGCATAGCAAAGTTGGTTGTGTCAGGACTATGATTGGCTGCTGTCCAGCGTCATGCCTATGTCATCTATGACAGGCAAGGCAGTATATAAGGCTTGTCCCCGCCATTTTGGGCACATTCCTGAGACGATCTGACCTAGTATAGGGAGAGAGAGATATATGCTGGAGCAGATCAGGGATTGTCAGTGTAGGGAAGATTCCTTTTATTAACCCAAAAAGCTCTTCTGAGAGCTAGGAGGAGGACGGAGTAGTGCTGTGTAGGCAGGCAGGCAGGGAGGGAAGGAAGGAGAAGCCTTAGTGCACACAGGACGGACCTCATAGCTTAGCTTACTCACTCAGCTTTGCTAACAGCTGCAGTCAGAGGCTTAGCTGAGGTGCTGTTTCATTTTTGTTTTTGCACCAGATCGATTTTTGTTCCTAATAAGCCATAGAGCGTTATTTTTTCTGTGGCAGACCAGTGTGTTGCTGCTAGCACGTACTCCACCTTAGGGAGTGTAGTGTGCGGCTTCACTGCCAAGTGTGAGTGCGCACACTTACCCCGCCAGCAAGTGACGCATTCAGCTAACCTAACCACATCTCGGTGGCTGTGCGCACTTGAAACTAATTTTTTTAGGGAGTGTAGTGTGCGGCTTCACTGCCAAGTGTGACAGCGCACACTTACCCCGCCAGCAAGTGACGCATTCAGCTAACCTAACCACATCTCGGTGGCTGTGCGCACTTCAAACCAATTTTTTTAGGGAGTGTAGTGTGCGGTTTCACTGCCAAGTGTGAGAGCGCACACTTACCCCGCCAGCAAGTGACGCATTCAGCTAACCTAACCACATCGTGGCTGCGCACTTGAACATTTTTAGGATGAGTGTCGTCATGCCCAGTGTGACGCCACTTACCGCCGCAAGGACGCATTAGCTAAACTAACCACATCTCGTGGTTTGCATTGAAACATTTTTTTGGAGTGTAGTGTCGCTTACTGCCATGTGAAGCGCACCTTACCCCCAATACCATTCGCTACACCACACCGTGCTGTGCGCACTGAACTATTTTTGATGTATGTGCGCTCATCCATGACGCGCACACTACCCCGCCAGCAAGTGATGCATTCAGCTAACCTAACCACATCTCGGTGGCTGTGCGCACTTGAAACTAATTTTTTAGGGAGTGTAGTGTGCGGCTTCACTGCCAAGTGTCAGAGCGCACACTTACCCCGCCAGCAAGTGACGCATTCAGCTAACCTAACCACATCTCGGTGGCTGTGCGCACTTCAAACCAATTTTTTTAGGGAGTGTAGTGTGCGGTTTCACTGCCAAGTGTGAGAGCGCACACTTACCCCGCCAGCAAGTGACGCATTCAGCTAACCTAACCACATCTCGGTGGCTGTGCGCACTTGAAACTAATTTTTTTAGGGAGTGTAGTGTGCGGCTTCACTGCCAAGTGTGAGAGCGCACACTTACCCCGCCAGCAAGTGACGCATTCAGCTAACCTAACCACATCTCGGTGGCTGTGCGCACTTCAAACCAATTTTTTTAGGGAGTGTAGTGTGCGGTTTCACTGCCAAGTGTGAGAGCGCACACTTACCCCGCCAGCAAGTGACGCATTCAGCTAACCTAACCACATCTCGGTGGCTGTGCGCACTTGAAACTAATTTTTTTAGGGAGTGTAGTGTGCAACTTCACTGCCAAGTGTGACAGCGCACACTTACCCCGCCAGCAAGTGACGCATTCAGCTAACCTAACCACATCTCGGTGGCTGTGCGCACTTCAAACCAATTTTTTTAGGGAGTGTAGTGTGCGGCTTCACTGCCAAGTGTGAGCGCGCACACTTACCCCGCCAGCAAGTGACGCATTCAGCTAACCTAACCACATCTCGGTGGCTGTGCGCACTTCAAACCAATTTTTTTAGGGAGTGTAGTGTGCGGCTTCACTGCCAAGTGTGAGCGCGCACACTTACCCCGCCAGCAAGTGACGCATTCAGCTAACCTAACCACATCTCGGTGGCTGTGCGCACTTCAAACCAATTTTTTTAGGGAGTGTAGTGTGCGGTTTCACTGCCAAGTGTGCGCGCGCACACTTACCCCGCCAGCAAGTGACGCATACAGCAACACCTAACTCCAACTTGGTGACTGTGCATTCATCTACAATGTCTCAAAAAAAAAACAATTACCAAAAAGGATGTTGCAAAGGGACAGGGACGAGCTCGTGGCCGCAGTAGTCTTGCCCAAGAAGGCACTGGTACAAGTACACAGCCTAGGATTGATAGAACGTCCTTTTTTCTACCTAGAAATCCCAGTACTCAAAGAAAACGTGTGTTGAGGCCGGATGAGCATGACAAGATAACATCTTGGATGGCTCAGACGCCCTCGACCACTGGTTCTTGCAGTACGCAATCATCCGTGGCAAGACATTCTAGTGTCGCTACAGACAATGCAGCGCCATCCAATCCTCAAAGTCGTCATATTGCCTCAACCCATCGGCAGCCAGAGGAAAATTTGAATATGGACCTTGGTCACTCGGATGACTTATTCGGTTCTTATCAAGGGGTTTCTTTGTCACTGCCTGACGAGATACTTGAAGTAGA
This sequence comes from Allobates femoralis, assembly GCA_033576535.1. Taxonomy (NCBI): domain Eukaryota; kingdom Metazoa; phylum Chordata; class Amphibia; order Anura; family Aromobatidae; genus Allobates; species Allobates femoralis. The sequence continues at coordinate 17,601,942 of JARQOC010000003.1, forward strand.
CGAAATGTCTACTCATGGCCAAAGTTTGGAAGTAGCGCGTCCTGAGGAAAGACACTTTCACGAAATGCAAACAGTATCTCAGGAGGTGGATGATGATGAGGATGATGAGACACACATCTCATCTGGCCAGCCTGCTCAGTCAGTTTATCCAGAATCCTTTGAACTGGAAGGGGTGGATGATGACACCACAGATCCTACCTGGATTGCTGAATTGCATAGCCAAGAGAGCAGCCAGGAGGACGAAAGTGGCTATGTACCACTGGCAAAATCACAAAGGCGTACTGTCTCCAGAACACAAACTGTGAGAACAGTTGCCCAAATAGCGTCAACTGTGGCACAAACTGTGCCAACTGTTGCACAAACTGCAAACACAGTTGCCCAAAATGTGTCCACAGTTGGTGTTGAACAGAGTCATCCTCCTCTTCCTCCAATTAAAAATAAAGGACGAACAGCCAGTGTGTGGAAATTTTTTAAGGATAGCCCAACATTACCAAATATGGTTATCTGTAAGATGTGCCAGGCAAGGCTTAGCAGAGGCACGGTAAAAGGAAACCAGAGCACCAGCAGTATGCGCAAGCATATGTCTCTTAAGCACCCAATTCAGTGGGCACCCTATCAGGGTTCAAAATCAGTGCCTTCTGATCCAAACACTTCCAGGCCACCTCAGATACATCCTTCACCAGCAAGTGTTCAGGCTTCAGCTCCTGCTCAAGCGTACTCCTCCCAAGGTGCTTTACAAGACAGACATGACAGTAGTCAATCCTCTTGTCAGTCTGGTCCAAACGTGCAGTTGTCAGTGCCACAGCTGTATGAAAGACAGCGGAAGTTCCAACCGACACACCCATATTCCCAAAAAGTGACAGCGAAAATAGCCAAGTTGTTAGCTGTGGAAATGCTGCCGTTTAGGCTTGTGGGTACAGAGTCTTTTCGGGAGTTGATGGCTGAGGCAGCACCACGATACTCTGTACCCAGCCGGTACTTTTTCTCACGTAGTCCGTTCCCGCCTTACACCAGCACGTGGTTAACAACTTAAAACATGCTTTAACAAATGCTGTCACCGCCAAAGTCCACCTAACTACGGACACGTGGACAAGTAGTTGTGGACAGGGCAGATACATTTCACTAACGGCTCACTGGATCAACCTGGTGGAGAGTGTCCCAACTTCTAAAACTGTACCATCTGACATACTTCCAACTCCACGAATAGCGGGCCCAACATCATTCCGGGTGTCTGCCTCCTCATATATGTCCAGTGCCCAATCTGCTTCTGCCACTTCCTTGTCCACTGCTGAGCCTCAAGCACCATCACGTCCGAGTTGGGAGCTTTGCAGTACTGCTTCTGCAAGGCGACAACAGGCTCTTCTGAAGCTTATCTGCCTAGGTGACACACGTCACACTGCAACAGAGTTGTGGAAAGGTCTCAAGCAACAGACCGATGAGTGGCTGGCCCCACTGGAACTACAACCAGGTCTAGTTGTGAGCGATAATGGTGCAAACCTTGTGGCGGCAATAAAGCACGGTAAACTTGTACATGTGCCTTGCATGGCTCATGTCCTGAACCTGGTAGTTCAGAAATTCCTCAAAATATACCCAGAGTTATCTGAGCTACTGGATAAGGTGAGGCGAATTTGCGCCCACTTTAGACATTCGTCCACAGCAGCTGCAAGTCTTTCTGACCTTCAAATCCAATTTAACTTGCCGAAACACAGGCTAATTTGCGACATGCCTACGCGATGGAACTCCACCTTCCATATGCTGGCAAGGTTTAATGAGCAGCAGAAGGCAATAGCGGAATTTCAGCTGCAACATGCCCGTCAACCTGGAAGTCATACCACACACATCGGTACTTTCGAGTGGGTCTGGATCGCTGACCTTTGCGAGTTGCTGGATAACTTCGAATACTGTACCAAACTCGTCAGTGGGGATCAGTCGATTATAAGTCTCACCATCCCCATGCTCTGCCTGCTCCAAGAATCCCTATTGAATCTCAAAACAGATGCTTTGAGAGCACAGCGGATGGCTATGGAGCCAGAATTGAACATCGCTGATCCTAGCCACCCTAGCCAATATCAGCAGGCTACATTGGTTCAGGAAGATGTTGATGAGGGTGATGATGAAGAAGATTTATTTTTCTCTGGTACTGATGTGAACCCTGATGGGACTCCCAACCCTACGTTTATGTCGGTACAGCATGGGTGGGCTGAAGAGGAGGAGGCGGACACCGATTTAGAGGCCACGACGCGTAGTGATCTTCATTCTGTTGTAACCGAGGAGATGAGTCTTTGCAGCTTAGCACACATGGCTGAAGTAATGTGTCAATGTGTCTCCAAAGATCCACGCGTCATACACATCTATGACAGCGACCTCTACTGGTTGTCAACGTTTTTGGACCCACGGTACAAAGACAAATTTCAGTCGCTGCTGTCGCACTCATCCAGGGGCTTAACGATGGATCATGTAAAAAGGGTTCTTCTTGATATTTTGCTGGCAATATCACCGTCTGAATCCGCTATACATCGAAGAACCAGCTCTTTCCAACAGCAGCCTTTGGTTGGGACACAAACGCCATCAATGACAAGAAGAGGTGGGGGTAAGATGTCCGCCAACTGGGCGATGTTCAACAGACCTTCCAATCAAGAACGTAATTTGACTACGGTGACCTTGAGTAGGAGACAACAATTGTCCAACATGGTGCAGCAGTATCTCAGTGACAGTACCAGCTTCCTAACCGACCCTTCTGTACCCTTTAATTACTGGGTTTCCAAGCTGCACACTTGGACTGAGCTGTCATTGTATGCCTTGGAGGTGCTGGCATGCCCAGCTGCTAGTGTGACATCAGAGCGTGTTTTCAGTGCCGCTGGGGGTATAGTCACTGATAGAAGGTCCCGCCTCACCACAGAAAATGCCGACAGGCTCACTCTAATTAAATTCAACAAGGATTGGATATCATCACAGTTCCTAAGCCCTCCTGACGACAGTACACAATCCTAGATAAACCTAATCATAATTAATATGATTGGGATATTGCGCTGTTAACAATATGCCCATTTTTGACAGGAATTAATGACAAGTCCCGTAGCTCTGTTGATTTGATTCGGCACCCAGTCCAAGCAATAATATGCTATGGGCCAAGCGCCCTGCTTTATGTAAAAAAATACTTTATTAAGCCCTTTGGGCTAATTTTTTGAGGCACCAAGCCTAGGACTGCATAGTTGGCCTTGCTTCTTCTATGCTCCTAGTCCAAGCAATAATATGCAATGGGCCAAGCGCCCTGCTTTATTTATAAATAGACTTTATTAAGCCCTTTGGGCTAATTTTTTGAGCCACCCAGGCTAACAAGCTTATCATGCTTTGGGAGACACCCTGGCTAACAAGCTTTTTATGGCCCTTAGGCCTACATTTATACCAAAAATGGGATACAGCCCCTTGGGCTAATTTTTTGAGCCACCCAGGCTAACAAGCTTATCATGCTTTGGGAGACACCCTGGCTAACAAGCTTTTTATGGCCCTTAGGCCTACATTTATACCAAAAATGGGATACAGCCCCTTGGGCTAATTTTTTGAGCCACCCAGGCTAACAAGCTTATCATGCTTTGGGAGACACCCTGGCTAACAAGCTTTTTATGGCCCTTAGGCCTACATTTATACCAAAAATGGGATACAGCCCCTTGGGCTAATTTTTGAGCCACCCAGGCTAACAAGCTTATCATGCTTTGGGAGACACCCTGGCTAACAAGCTTTTTATGGCCCTTAGGCCTACATTTATACCAAAAATGGGATACAGCCCCTTGGGCTAATTTTTTGAGCCACCCAGGCTAACAAGCTTATCATGCTTTGGGAGACACCCTGGCTAACAAGCTTTTTATGGCCCTTAGGCCTACATTTATACCAAAAATGGGATACAGCCCCTTGGGCTAATTTTTTGAGCCACCCAGGCTAACAAGCTTATCATGCTTTGGGAGACACCCTGGCTAACAAGCTTTTTATGGCCCTTAGGCCTACATTTATACCAAAAATGGGATACAGCCCCTTGGGCTAATTTTTTGAGCCACCCAGGCTAACAAGCTTATCATGCTTTGGGAGACACCCTGGCTAACAAGCTTTTTATGGCCCTTAGGCCTACATTTATACCAAAAATGGGATACAGCCCCTTGGGCTAATTTTTTGAGCCACCCAGGCTAACAAGCTTATCATGCTTTGGGAGACACCCTGGCTAACAAGCTTTTTATGGCCCTTAGGCCTACATTTATACCAAAAATGGGATACAGCCCCTTGGGCTAATTTTTTGAGCCACCCAGGCTAACAAGCTTATCATGCTTTGGGAGACACCCTGGCTAACAAGCTTTTTATGGCCCTTAGGCCTACATTTATACCAAAAATGGGATACAGCCCCTTGGGCTAATTTTTGGAGCCACCCAGGCTAACAAGCTTATCATGCTTTGGGAGACACCCTGGCTAACAAGCTTTTTATGGCCCTTAGGCCTACATTTATACCAAAAATGGGATACAGCCCCTTGGGCTAATTTTTGAGCCACCCAGGCTAACAAGCTTATCATGCTTTGGGAGACACCCTGGCTAACAAGCTTTTTATGGCCCTTAGGCCTACATTTATACCAAAAATGGGAACAGCCCCTTGGGCTAATTTTTTGAGCCACCCAGGCTAACAAGCTTATCATGCTTTGGGAGACACCCTGGCTAACAAGCTTTTTATGGCCCTTAGGCCTACATTTATACCAAAAATGGGAAACAGCCCTTGGGCTAATTTTTTACCCAGGCAAACATGCTCATCATGCTTTGGGAACACATCCTGGCTGACCTTTGAAGTGCCCACTTAGCCTACCTATACAAAAACGGGAAACAGCATGTGAGCAATGTAGGCACCAATCCATGCCCCTCACGATGGGGTGCTTGGACTAATCATCTGCAGGAGCCAAGGTCCAGTAACGCCCATACAAACCGTAAAGCATTGTGCAGAACTCCGCCCTCAATGTGTGTTCATATCTTGGCCATAGCAAGATAAAGTAACCCCCAACAGGCCTGTTCAGCCAGTTATGTGGAGTCATGATTTGACACTTAGTAACCAAGGTGACTTCATGCGCCATGCGGGCCGTAAAGTACTTGCTAATGATGCTCTCTCCCCTGTCCCCCACGCCAACTGTCTCGGGGTAATCCTTGACTCCTCCCTCTCCTTCAAGCCCCACCTGTAGTCCCTAACCAAGTCCCTGTGACTCCAACTCAAAAATATTTAACCAATTCGGTCGTTCCTCAATCCTGACACTGCTGAAACACTCATAAATGCCCTCATCATCTCCCGCCTTGACTACTGCAACCTCCTTCGCATAGGTCTCCCTGCCAACTCTCTTGCACCTCTCCAATCTATACTAAACTCTGCTGCCCGACTAATCCATCTGTCCTCACGCTACTCACCTGTCTACACCCTCTGCCAAGCCCTTCACTGGGTCCCCGCCCCACAGAGAGCTCACTTTAAAACACTGATCATGACATTCAAAGCCTTACACAACCTATCCCCACCATACATCTCCGACATGATCTCCCGATACCATCCCTCACGCTACCTGCGTTCATCCAAAGAACTTCTCCGACACTCCCCCCTCATCTCCTCTTCCCACAACCGCATACAGGATTTCTCCCGGGCATCAACCATGCTCTGTAACTCGCTGCCCCACCTCATCACTCACTCGCCTACCCTGGGAACCTTCAAGAAACACCTAAAGACTCACCTCTTCCGACAGGCCTACAACCTGCCATGACACCCTGCTACACGCCCCACGACCGACACCTTCCCCACCCTATTGTATCCCCACCCACCCCTCGTTGAATGTGAGCCCACGCGTACAGGGTCCTCTCCTGTTGTACCTCTATGACCTTATTGTCTATGTTTATTGTACTTCTCCTTGTGTACCTTATCCTCATGTAAAGCGCCATGGAACCTATCGGTGCTATATAAATAAATAATAATTATAATGATGATGACTTTAAGCCCACCCACAAAACAACCTACACATCCATTCCCTGAAAAAAGACAGACACAAAGCAGTTTTTGTAAACTGGGTATTATTCCGCCATAATGGTAAAAATGTCAGAAATTTTTTTTTTTTTTTTTTGGTACAACTTTGTAAACAGTAGGAAAATATAAGAAATAATAACATAAAGAAATTGTGCAATGCACATGAACACAAAATAAAAAACAAAAAAATAAGGGGTCTACAGCTGCTGGTAGGTTGCCGCATCCTCCGGCCTTGCCAGTAAAGTGACACCATCACCCTGGTCCTGCAAGAGGTCAAGGGCCCCATGAATGGCCTCCGGCAACCCTTGAGGGTGGATCCTCTGGGCAGGTGTGGGGAAAAATGGTAGGTCCCTGTTAGGTGGCCATTGTGGAAAGGTAGGTACAGGCCTCTGGGGTGGCACATGGCTGTCCCGGGGTGTGGGCCTGTCTTGTAGGTTGGAGTGTCTGAATTGCCACCCCTCCAAATAATTGAAAACCTCACCTGGGTGGTTTGGTGGGCGACTGGCGTCAAGCACAATCTGTAATGCTGACCTTGCCCGCAGTAGCCTGTGAAATGGAATTTCATCCAGGAATGGTATCAGACTGTGGGCAAAGTCAGCATTACTTTGTGCACGCCGTCTATTAGGTGACCCCGGGATCAGACCATGGCTGCTGTGAGGTGGGCATCCAGGTTCCTCCTCTTGCGGCCGGACATGCCCCAAAGCTGGGGTTGGTGCTGGTGGCGGCGGTGGTGGTGTTGGTGCTGGTGGCGGCGGTGGTGGTGTTGCTGCTGGTGGCGGCGGTGGTGGTGTTGCTGGTGCTGGTGGCGGCGGTGGTGGTGGTGCTGGTGCTGGTGGCGGCGGTGGTGGTGGTGTTGGTGCTGGTGGCGGCGGCGGTGGTGGTGGCGCCGGCCGTGGTGGTGGTGGTGGGTTTTCTCCACGCCGCCTTCTGTTTGGCGGTGGAGGGTTCACAGCACGCCGCCCTCTGTAGTAAGCTTCTCTGTGGGTAAAGTAAAAAAAAATTTGGTGAATGCATTGCATTTGGAAACAAAAACATAGGTCAAACATTAAGTTGCACGCTTTTTAGACTCTGTGTATCTGTGTATTATTAATCAGATATTTGTTATTATTATGAAAGAATAACCAACTGTACATAACATAAAGGAATACGTGACTTTCTTTGCTAATTCCATACTAATACATAATTTTTCACCCCCTGATTACCACCCCCCCCCCCCATCCCATCTAATCTAGACGATCAATAACACCAATGGTTCACATGAAAAAAAAAAGTCCCCCTGACTTCACTTTTAACTTGACATACTTAATTCACAAAACTTTTAGCTTATATCATCTATATAAAGCAGGGAAGGGGTTGAAAGGTATACAATATATATATATATAATCTATTTATATAATCGGGAGTTTGAAATTCCGGCACTGTAGCCTAATCCCAAACTCCTTAGCGTCACTGCGAGCGGAGACGCGTATGCGCCTTCGCGAGCCGCAGACGCTTAACTCACACAGCCGCTATAGCGTTTTCTCGAGCGGCCTCGCGCCCTCCGCTCACAGCAAGACCTGCGCCCCTCACAGCGCCCAATCCGCCCCGGCATGCTGGCATTTGTACTTCCCCCGTCTGTGCACCCACAGGTCTTTGCAGATCACTGATGCTGACAGCGGGGGGGGACAACACAGACAATCAAATCAGGAGGAGGTCAGTGTCAGGAGGAGATGACAGACGCCCGCCGGGGCCTGTGACACTGCAGAGGTCACAGCGGGGCTGTGTGTGCGGACAACGGGGAGGCCGGGGGCTACGGACGTACCGGACACGTCCTCTGCTCCTGGAGATGTGCCGCGGTTCCGCGCTCGCAGCGTATCTGACGCTGGAGCCGCGCTCACCACGCCCACACCACGCCCTCTGCCAAACAACCCACACCTCTCACTAACCTCCTGCAGCTAACCACACCCCATGTTTACCTTTGCCATGATGTCATTTAGCTGCGGCCGCTATCTTTAATAAGGTCAGAAATGATGGCAGTAATCGGATCTCTGCTCCCTCTAGCACGCCCCAACACTGTAGCACCATCTATTAACCCTATTCTCATCACCTATATACTCTGCTACCCACTGAGCCGCCTGTATACTCTGCTACCCACAGACCCGCCTGTATACTCTGCTACCCACAGAGCCGTCTTTATACTCTGCTACCTCAGACCCGCCTGTATACTCTGCTACCCACAGAGCCGCCTGTATACTCTGCTACCTCAGACCCGCCTGTATACTCTGCTACCCACAGAGCCGCCTGTATACTCTGCTACCTCAGACCCGCCTGTATACTCTGCTACCCACAGAGCCACGTGTATACTCTGCTACCCACAGAGCCGTCTTTATACTCTGCTACCTCAGACCCGCCTGTATACTCTGCTACCCACAGAGCCGCCTGTATACTCTGCTACCTCAGACCCGCCTGTATACTCTGCTACCCACAGAGCCACGTGTATACTCTGCTACCCACAGAGCCGTCTTTATACTCTGCTACCTCAGACCCGCCTGTATACTCTGCTACCCACAGAGCCGCCTGTATACTCTGCTACCTCAGACCCGCCTGTATACTCTGCTACCCACAGACCCGCCTGTATACTCTGCTACCCACAGAGCCGTCTTTATACTCTGCTACCCACAGACCCGCCTGTATACTCTGCTACCCACAGAGCCGTCTTTATACTCTGCTACCTCAGACCCGCCTGTATACTCTGCTACCCACAGACCCGCCTGTATACTCTGCTACCCACAGAGCCGTCTTTATACTCTGCTACCTCAGACCCGCCTGTATACTCTGCTACCCACAGAGCCGCCTGTATACTCTGCTACCGACAGACCCGCCTGTATACTCTGCTACCCACAGACCCGCCTGTATACTCTGCTACCCACAGAGCCGTCTTTATACTCTGCTACCCACAGACCCGCCTGTATACTCTGCTACCCACAGAGCCGTCTTTATACTCTGCTACCTCAGACCCGCCTGTATACTCTGCTACCCACAGACCCGCCTGTATACTCTGCTACCCACAGACCCGCCTGTATACTCTGCTACCCACAGACCCGCCTGTATACTCTGCTACCCACAGACCCGCCTGTATACTCTGCTACCCACAGAGCCGTCTTTATACTCTGCTACCTCAGACCCGCCTGTATACTCTGCTACCCACAGACCCGCCTGTATACTCTGCTACCTCAGACCCGCCTGTATACTCTGCTACCTCAGACCCGCCTGTATACTCTGCTACCCACAGACCCGCCTGTATACTCTGCTACCCACAGAGCCGTCTTTATACTCTGATACCTCAGACCCGCCTGTATACTCTGCTACCCACAGACCCGCCTGTATACTCTGCTACCTCAGACCCGCCTGTATACTCTGCTACCCACAGAGCCAAAATGGAAAATAATGTATATATTTATAAATAATACTAAATGTACACAACAGTGCTGCAGACACATACCTTGGCATAGCGGCCACCGGGTGAAGGAAGGACAGCCGGTCATAAAAGTGGTAGTGGTTGAGCAATGGAGCGGCTCCCGGTTGTCTCTCTGAGTACTGCCGGTACTGCTTCTTATGCTGGTCCCGGCAGCTCCTCCACCGTTTTTTAAGATGGTCAACTGTGAAATGATTTGAAACCGGCTTTAGAGATGTGTAATATTTGAAACAACAAAAGTATGTGTACAAATCAACAATAACATTTTATTCATTTTGTGTGTGTAATGTGTATACAAGGCACAGTGACACGACAGTGTGGAACATCATCAACAGCATTACGGACATTGAGCTCACGTGGCCACAATCACAAATGAGGCAGGACACATGTCAACGCATAGAGAATGTAATAGTGCGGGCACCAGACTCTGGTCATTAGTGGTATTTATATACACCCAACCCCTTGGCCAAAGAGCCAGGAGGATAAGACATTAAACTCATTGTACTGTTGTGACCCCATCCAAATATAGGCAACTATGCGGTGGAGCATGATAACACATTCAGGGTCCTGTATACCCTGCTATGGGGGCCCTGTATTCCCACTGCTGGGGGCCCTGTAAACCCACTGGGCCACTGTCTACCCACTGCTGGGGGCCCTGTATACCCACTGCTGGGGGGGCCTGTACACACACTGAGGGCCCTGTATACAGGGACTGACTGGCACCCTACAGTTTGGGTCGCAATCCTCCCTCACTGGCCCGACACAGGTGAGGACGGGGGGGTGGGGGGGGTGATGACTGGCGGCCGCCTCACAGTCACCGCAGCTCCCGCATTATCCTATGGCTCGCTCCCAGCCGCAGCCTCGCGCTCCTCACAGCCGCTCGCTAACAGTCGCAGCCGCACGCCACTCACAGACGCTCACTCCCGGACGCAGCCGCGTGCTGATGACGTCATCGCGCGGCCAGGAGCTTCCGTTTCCGCCTGCTGCTTCAGGGACATGCGGATTATTCATGCTCCTGCAGCCGCATGACCCGTGGCACCTGGGCCAGTCCGCCCCTGCCTGTATACGACAATATGGGGGCATGTATACCCAGCTGGGGGCCTGTATACTCTGCAGGGGGAGGTGTACTCTGCTGGGGGGCTGTCTACCAGTGATAGCCGCTGTATACCAGGATGGCGGTGAATATGTTTTCATAGTTTTTCGGGGCAAAAATAGGGGGGTCGGCTTATACACGGGTCGGCTTATACACGAGTATATATACAGTAAATGCAATATATAACGTGTGAACTCATTTAACTTACTTAGATTGCTCTGTTCCTCATGGTCACTCCGATGGAACGCAGGGAACATCTCTTGGGCGATCTCTCTCCAGGCTGTATTAATTAGGGTCGTATCCCCATACTCAGGATCTGTAGGGAGCCATAGAAATGGACGAGCCTCCACAAGTGCAATAAGACGCAGCGTGTTCACCATGCCACGTCCTGCTGCCATGATTGCACTGATGAATGGATCGCTCTGTGTGTGCGCCTGTCAGCGCGACTCGCTTCCTGTTTCCTTAAACCATGGTGTGTGCTGGAGAATCCCTTCCCTCGCATCATCGGCTACAAGCCTCAAAATAAGAGAAAAACCAGCGAGTTTGGACTCGCACACTTTCAGAGACACATCAGCGAGTTGTAAATGTCATTATTCGCTATTACTCGGGTCCCTATTCATTAACATTGGACTCGCTGGACTCGCAACGAGTCCCGAGTCCTTGACTCGGACTCGTTGGGGTCTTGCGATTCCGAGTCTTTTCGGACTCGCCCATCTCTAACCCCTGCACATTTTTTAAGCTTGGTTGTAGTACTGTGGTGGGGGAGGATTGTTCTGTGAAAGTGTATTTTAAAATCATTTAAGGGCTTGCAATTGTTCAGGCTCAGTGGCAGAAAGTGTTTATGTTATTGGCACGTCTTTCTGTATCTTTTAATGTTTGCAGCAAAAAGGCTTTATACCGTAGATGCATTGCTCGCTTACTTGTTTTTCCGTTTTGACTGAAAAGTAAGTGTCGGTCATGTGCAAAACTGTATAAGCATTTGCATGGTCAACACCACGTTTTTTTTTTATTTTGCACGGTATTTTGTCAATCTACATAATTCTTGCAAAACATCAGATTTGCGCAAGATCTAGGAACATGCATATGATAAAAAACCACATGTGTTATTGACACAATATTGCAACAATTTGTGTAGTATGCTAAATAGCACTAAATTAGCACTAAAATACAGTTAGTAAAGTAGTTTTATGGCTATGATGAAACAATTCTGACAATTGTTCAAATGGCACAATCATTTACTACCGTCAGGTTTCTGAACCATTTAGTCTAATGCTTTGTCAGTATCCCTAGAATTCATAATAATTTAAAGGTCAGGTAAGCCATAAGTGTTCCTGCCAGTCAGAGCACTGCAGTCCCTGGAAATCGGGCCTAGGGATGCAGAAAATATTACTATCCCTAGTAAGTGTGACCCCCCAGCTACCCAGCATCCAGACATGTAGAACTGCCTATAAAAATGACCTTTTGTCCAGTCAGTGCATCACTCTCTGGTGCCCTCTCTCACTGGCACACTGCTTTGTCTCTCTCTCCAGTGCACCACTCTCTAGCATGCTCTCTCTGCTCTTTCCCTCCAAAAGTGCCTTTTTCTGTCGCTCTGTGCCTCTCAATTACTGTCTTTGCCCATCTGTGGCTCTCTATTGTTCTCTGTGCCTCTATTTACCTTCTGTATGCCTCTATGTGCCTCCCTTTGCCCCTTTTTTCTCCCCTCTTTGCCTCTATGTGCCTCTCAATGACTCTCACATACACACCTCTTTCTGTAGGTCAACGATCAGAAGCATTCTTGCTATTGAGGCAAATCAGGAATGCCCTAGAAGCTCAAGTTGCAGCAGAGAAGATTAATCGGTAAGTAACCACAAAGCTACACACTGTTTAACATGTGTGTATTTTTTAAGGATCTGGTTGCTCTAGGATGCTTCCTGACTATTAAAGTGAATGGTCATCAAACATCTTTAAGCTACAGGATCCTTGAAAAATATGCAAGTGTTTGTATGGGATGATTTGATAGGCTATCAACAATCACACAGGGCCACAAGTCCAATGACCCTTTGCAAAGGGCCAGAGGTCCCTTCTGCGGGGCCATAGGCATTTCCAAAGGGCATATCCCCATCCAGCTCTCTCCACAGGACCACAGACTCATTCAACTGGGTCACTGGACTTTACACAGGGCCACAACCCCCTTCACTTTCTCCACAGCCTTTCCTAAGGGTCACAGACCTTTCAACAGGGCCACAACCCCTTCATCTCTATCCAAAGGACCACATGCTCCTTCTACCTGGCTACAGGCCTGTCCACAGGGCTACAAGCCCCTCCAACTCTCTCCAAAGCCCCCTTCACCTCTTTCCACAAGGCCACAGGCCCCTCTGCAGGGCCACAGACCTTTCCACAGGGCTACAAGCCCTTCCAACTCTCTTCAAAGAGACACAGGCTCTCTTTACAGTGCTATAGCTCCCCTCCACAGGGCCTAAGGCACTTTCCACATGGCCACAACTTCCTCCAGCTCTCTCCACAGTCACAGGGCCCATCTGCAGAGCACAAGCCCCCTCCACAATGCCAAGAACCTTTGCAAATGGGCTCAGGTTCCTTACGCAGGGCTATAATCCCCTCCAGCTCTCTCCACAGGCCCACAGGCTCCTTCTACATGTTCACAGGCATTTACACAAAGCCAAAACCCCTTCAACACTTTCCACAAAGCCACAGGCCCCTGCAGGGCCACAGACCTTTCCACAGGGCTATAAGCCCTTCCAACTCTCTCCAAAGAGACACAGGCTCTCTTTACAGAGCTATAGCCCCCTTCCACAGGGCCTAAGGCACTTTTCACATGGCCACAACCCCCTCCAGCTCTCTCCACAGAGTCAAAGGGCCCAACTGCAGAGCAAAAGTCCCCTCCACAATGCCAAGGGCCTTGCAAAGGGGCACAGGTCCTCTAGCTCTCTCCACAGGGCCACATCCCCTTCCATAAGGCCAAAGGGCCTATCCATAGGGACACAGGCCATTCCACAGGGCCACAACCCCCTTTAGCTCTCTACAAAGAGCCACAGGCTCTCTTTACAGGGCTATAGCCCCCCTCCACAGGGCCTAAGGCACTTTCCACATGGCCACAACCCCCTCCAGCTCTCTCCACAGAATCACAGGGCCAATCTGCAGAGCACAAGCCCCCTCCACAGTGCCAAAGACCTTTGTAAAGTGGCACAGGTCCCTTCCGCAGGGCTATAATCCCCTCCAGCTCTCTCCACAGGCCCACAGGCTCCTTCTACAGGTTCACAGGCATTTACACAGAGTCAAAACCCCCTTCAACTCTTTCCACAATGCCACAGGCCCCTCTGCAGGGCCACATACCTTTCCACTTGGCTACAAGCCCCTCCAACTCTCTCCAAATATCCACAGGCTCTCTTTACAGGGATATAGCTCCCTCCACAGGGCCTAAGGCAATTTCCACACAGCCACAACCCCCTCCAGCTCTCTCCACAGTCACAGGGCCCAACTGCAGAGCACAAGCCCCCTCCACAATGCCAAGGGTCTTTGCAAAGGGGTACAGGTCCTCTAGCTCTCTCCACAGGGCCATATCCCCTTCCATAAGGCAAAAGGGCCTATCCATAGGGCCACAGGCCTTTCCTCAGGGCCACAACCCCCTCTAGCTCTCTCCAAAGAGTCACAGGCTCTCTTTACAGGGCTATATCCTCCCTCCACAGGGCTTAAGGCACTTTCCACACAGCCACAACCCCCTCCAGCTCTCTCCAGAGAGTCGCAGGGCCCATCTGTAGAACACAAGCCCCCTCCACAATGCCAAGGACCTTTACAAATGGGCTCAGGTCCCTTCTGCAGGGCTATAATCCCCTCCAGCTCTCTCCACAGGCCCACAGGCTCCTTCTACAGGTTCACAGGCATTTACACAGAGCCAAAAACCCCTTCACCTCTTTCCACAAGGCCACAGGCCTCTCTGCAGGGCCACAGACCTTTCCACAGGGCTACAAGCCCTTCCAACTCTCTCCAAAGAGACACAGGCTCTCTTTACAGTGCTATAGCCCCCCTCCACAGTGCCTAAAGCACTTTCCACATGGCCACAACCCCCTCCAGCTCTTTCCACAGTCACAGGGCCCAACTGCAGAGCACAAGCCCCCTCCACAATGCCAAGGGCCTTTGCAAAGGGGCACAGGTCCTCTAGGTCTCTCCACAGGGCCACAACCCCTTCCATAAGGCCAAAGGGCCTATCCATAGGGCCACAGGCCTTTCCTCATGGCCACAACACCCTTTAGCTCTCTACAAAGAGCCACAGGCTCTCTTGTTCAAAGTATTTTTATTAACATTTTTATACAAGAGGGGAAACATAAATATGGGGGGGGGAGGGGAGGGTAGACAAACAACAAAAAAGAAACCAACATCCTAGTTGTACAAAAATTTACAGAAGGAAAAATGTTACTGTTCTTTTCCATCTCTAGTACCTTTAGACAATATCATGTCCCTAAGTCTACTAATGCATTCGTCATGACATATTATTTAGAAAGATACAAAACTTCATTATTATACATAAAATAAGAACGCGATATCATACCGTCAGCGGAATATCACATAATTAGGTTTGGCATAAATTTGTTCGACCATACTTCCCATTTAAGTTTGTATTTGTTCAAATTCTTCTGTCTAAGAGCTATATTATACTCGTATACATTATGGGTAGAGACTCTGTTTATTATATCGGTTATAGTTGGGACCTCGACCTGTTTCCAGCGTGATGCTATCAGCAATTTTGTTGTAATCAGAATTTGACAAATTATATGTCTAACATTGTTAGGAAAAGCTTCAATACCAAGCAACAGAAGAGCTAGTGGTGGATTAAGGGAAATTCGAAGATTAGTGAGATTCTTGATAAGGTTTTTTATCTCAGCCCAAAGTTTACTTAGTTTGGGACACCCCCAAAAAATATGTGAGAGAGAGCCTACCTTCCCACATCCTCTCCAGCAGTCGGGTAAGATTGAGGGTGAGATTTGGTGTATTTTCTCCGGTGTCCAATACCATCTACACAGAATCTTATAATGGGATTCGTGGAGGGTAGCACAAAGGGTATTAGAGTAGATAATATTTAATGATTTGGAAAGTTGGGTTGTATCTATCTGAATTTGAAGTTCTTTTTCCCAGGTTAATATGTGTTTAGATTTCGTTAATTCCATGTCATCATTAAAGAACCCGTACAGACGCTTGGTTGCCCACTTGGAGCTGTGGAGAGGGTTAAATAGGAGATAATTCAAAAATTGGGGAAGTGAAAAAATAATATTTTTTGAAGTCAGGAATAATTGTATTTTTGACCACGTTGATTTCTCTGTGTCGGGTAAGGTATATTTGTCTTGGAGGGATTGGAAGGGGATCAGCTTGTTAGCTAGCATTATATCTTGAGTTGTTGAGATGCCACTTTCCAGCCATTCCTTTAATTTAAGGTTAGAGATCAAGGTTTCAAAAATTTGAAGTGGGAGAGAATGGAGCTGCAGTTCTTTGGTTTTTGACTTATATTTTGTAAGCAACTCTCTCCAACTTTGATGGCTGCCTTGAATGTTTGCACGTTTGGTATGGTTTTGCTAGAATCTAAAAGATAGGCCAGAACTACAAGCTTCATATTAGAATTGTTTATATGTGACTTTTCCAGGGAGACCCATGGAATAGGGTTGTCTTCTAGTAGCCAACCGTTTGTGAGTTTCAGTATGGTTGCCTGATAGTAACTTAAAAGGTTTGGGAGTCCAAGTCCACCCCTTTTCTTGTGCTTATTTAGAATAGTTGTGGAAACTCGTGGTTTATTTTTATTCCAAATGAATTGTCTAAGCTGTGTTTGAAATTTGTTGAACCATGTTTTAGGTATTAGTAGTGGAATACACCGAATTACATAAAGAAATCTAGGGAGGGCCATCATCTTATAGACGATAATTTTCCCTAGCCAGGATAGTTCTACTTTATTCAGATGGGTTAATTGGGTCTGAAGGGACTTGTGTAGATCTGTTAGATTTATGTTGACTGTAGAGGAGGGAGATTTTGTCAAAATAATGCCTAGGTATGGAATCTGGTTTGGTTGCCAATTAAAGTCAAAGTTTGCCTTTAAGGTAGTAGCTGAGTCGTTATCTAAATTAAAAATCATACATTGGGTTTTTGTAAAATTAATTTTATAAAACGAGATGTCAGCAAAGGTTTTAATTAGTGAGTTCAAATGTGTGAGTGAAGAAAGAGGGTTTCTCATGGTTAGCAAAATATCATCTGCAAACAATGACATTTTTGATATAGTTTGTCTAAATCTTATGCCTTCTATTCGTGGGTCGGATCTTATTTTTTCCGCCAAAGGTTCGATGAATAGGGCAAAAAGAGAAGGAGAAAGGGGACAGCCCTGTCTGGTGCCATTGGATAAGGGGAATTTTGTTGAGAGAAAATTATTTGCATATACCCGCGCTGACGGAGTCGAATACATTGCTGTAATGCTATTTAATATCCTGCCATAAAAGCCGAACTTCCCAAGAGTCTTAAACATATAGGACCAGTTTACCCTGTCGAAAGCTTTCTCTGCGTCGAGGGCCAACAATACCGCCGGAGATTTCCTTTTGTCTATGATTGAGATAATATTCAAAGCTCTTCTTGTGGCGTCTGATGTCGTTCTTCCCCGAATAAATCCCACTTGATCTGAGTTGATTAATTTATGTATTATAGGTTGTAATCTTTGAGTAGCTAGTTTAGCCAATATTTTTGTGTCGCTGTTCAAGAGGGATATGGGCCTATAATTTTTTGTGTCATTCGGGTCGCCCTTATCTTTGGGAAGGACAACCACTAGAGCCTCCAGCATCTCAGCAGGTAAGTGGCCCTCGTCCGCAGATAGGTTTGCTAATCTGACCAGGGGGTCTATCAACAGTTCCTCAAAGCTCTTATAGAATTCATTTTGGAATCCGTCCGGGCCGGGTGATTTCCCATTTTTAAGGTTTTTAATTAAAGAGGAAATTTCTAGGTTAGTATATGGTGAATTCAATTCTTCCAGATCAGCTTGGGAAAGGGAGGGAAGATTAAGAGATTTTAAAAAGGAATCTGTCATATCAGCTAGGGGATTTGGAAAATTGGGGTTATCTGTAAGGTTATATAGGTTTTTGTAAAATTCTGCAAAAGTGTCAGTGATATCTTTGGGGTGTTTAACTAATTGACCCTTTTTGTTTTGGATTTGACAAATCTTTGTCTTTTGTCTAAAATGCTTTAGTCTCGCAGCAAAGGCTTTAGATGGTTTATTAGTTGATAAATAGTGTGTTGTTTTAATCCTTTGAGTTATTTTGTCATACTCTTCAGAAAGAAGAGTTTTAAGCCTTTGTCTTAAGATCAGAATCTGTGTATCAAGATCTGGTGAAGGATTGTTAAGTAATTTCTGTTCTAGAGTCTTAATTTCCTTGGTGACCTCAACCGTCTTGTCCCTGTTGCTTTTCTTTAGTTGAGAATTTAGTTGGATAAGACGACCCCTAAGTACGGCTTTAAATGCAGTCCAAACTAAATAAATTGGAGTATTCCCAATATCATTTTCTTTGAAGTAATTTTTGATCGCATTTTCTATTTCGGGTTTGTACTTAGGGTGATTGAATAGGTAGTTGTTATTTTGCCACAACTTGACCTCTGATAGAATTGGGCCAGTGATAATTTCAAATATGACAGGTGCATGGTCTGACCAAATCCTTGGTTCTATTTGGACTGATTTAAATTTAGTTAAAGAAAAGATGTCTGTCAAAACCAGGTCTATGCGGGAGTACGAGTTATGCCTACCTGAGAAGTGGGTATATTCTATAGAGGATGTATTGAGGCATCTGAATACATCAAATAACTCGTTGTTAGTGAACCATTGGTCTAAATTTGGGAGAAATTGTTTAGACCTGGTAGAAGAATCTAGTAAAGCATTGGGAACTATGTTGAAGTCACCAAAAAGAATCAAGTTACCCCTTTTGTTTTGGTGAATGAGTTTCATAATTTTATTTAGAAAAGTTATTTGGCTTCTATTGGGGGCATAAACATTGGCTAAGGTAAAGACTACATTATTTATTTTACAAATTAAAATTAAATATCTCCCGTCCTCATCGGCCAAGGTCAGAATTTCTTCAAATGTAACCGTATTTTTAATGAGAATCGCCACTCCCCGTTTTTTCTTTGGGTTAGATGCATAAAAAGATTTAGAAAAGTTCTTATAAACTAATTTAGGGTGGTTGGCAGCTGCGAATTTTGTTTCTTGAAGGCCAACAATATCGGCCCTAGATTCTCTAATCTGTTTCCACATTAGGTATCTCCTCTTTGGGCTATTCAATCCATTAACATTATGGGATAGGATCCTAACTGCCATGAGAAGTAGTAGGACTAGTGATTAACCTATGTAGGGCACAGTGTCCAAAGTGAAAAATAAAGTAACATAGTGACATTTTACACTTCTAAATGTAACTTGGTGAGTATATAAAAAAAAAAAAAAAAAACTAACCGTATAAGTAACTACTCTTATACTAGACTAAACTAGCTTATCCTAAGCAACAGCTAGAATTTAGTTCCTCTAGAGGGTCTACTACCGTAGGGACTTATTCCTCTAGATGGGGGTTCAAGTTCTGGCCTAAAACCTCAACTCCTTATCTATAGGATTGACCTTTCAAGATATAATTATTCCAAGATCTTTCAAAATTTGAAGACCTTCCTCTTTGTTACTTATGGGAACCGTCCGGCCTTGGAAAGTGAAGACCACTTTCGTTGGGTTAAAACCCCATCTATACAAGATATGTTTTTGTCTTAGGGACTCAGTGATTCTTGCAAGATTTTTCCTTTGTAACATGGTCTCTATTGAAAGGTCCGCAAAAATTTTTAGATTTTCATAAGGGTGAGGTAGGTTTTTATTCTTCCTTAGATAATCCATAATCATTTCTTTAGTATGAAAGAAATGGAGTTTGACGATGACATCTCTTGGAATGTCCGGCCTGATGTGCTGGGGTTTTGGAGTCTATGGACTCTTACAATAGTGACATCTAGATCGGACAGAGATGGTAGGGATTTTTTAAGCAGATCTCTCACATATGGATTTAGCTGATCATTTTTGATAGACTCTGGGATCCCTTCAGCTTCAGGTTTTGTCGCCTGTCCCTATCTTCTAGGTCTGCCATCTTGGTCTTGATTGACTGCAATTCTCTCTTCATAGTTCCTTCCCCAGATTTTCAGTTGTCTTACTTAGCTCAAAAACTTCAGCTTCATTTTTTTTCCACTCTATGTGAGATAGAATCTATTGAGGCTTGGAGTCTACCAAACCTTTTGTCTAGGTCTTTTTTTGTATCTAGCTCCAAAGATTTTTTAAAAGCTGTAAACAATAGCATAAAGAATTTTGAGTCCATGGGTTGTTCCCAGTTGAAGCTTTGAAAAGGGTCACCTGGATCTGAATGGGGTGAATCATCTCTCCTAGATTTTTGTTTAACTGGACTAGTAGTAGATGAGGAATTATTATCTTCCTCAGAGCTTTCCTCCATGGTTGGTTTTGGTTGGAGAGTTTTCTTTGGGTCCCTTTCTTTCCTTTTTTTTAGTGATGTTTGAGTCTCAGTAAGCATAGAGTCATCCCCTTTAGTATCCCAGTCCTGGGATCGGGTGTTTTTATTGGAGGTTTTACAAGGGGACCTTGACCTGTCCCTAGGCTTACTGTTAGGAATAGGTTTAGGTTTAGAGGAGGACATTTTAGGGGTGAGTGTTGGTTCAAAATATAAGTATAATGTAGATACACGCAAGCAAAAATAGAGTTTCCTGAGTTCAGGAGAGTCTGCACGGGTGTATGATAATAATCAAAGTATCTATAATGTGTATTTTAAAGTATAGGAGAGCAGAAAATACGTAATACCCAACTAGAATAAAGTCTTGGTTCGTTGCTACTATCTGTTCCTGATCAGATATTCCAATTGTATCTGTTTAGGCTTATTCAAGCGTGCAGGAGCCTATAGGAATGCCCAATGTTTCACAGCTAGAGCACAGGTTCAATTTCTGTATGGTAAATATAGAGAGATTTAAAGGATCGTAAGGAAAATAGGTAATGGGTTGTAAAAACCAGGAGTAAGGTTTGAAAAATACTCAGGGTATCAAGAGGAGGGCCCAGGAGGAGAACAGCAGATTAAATAAGCAATGGATGCATATGAAATATGATAGTTTGTTGAAACAGTCCTATGCAAAATGCCATATGTTTTGAAGTAGATTAACACCTTAACTAAGTTCACTATATAAGGTCCTCAATTAGTAATAATTAGGTTAGCTTAGGTTAGAAGTAGAATCTAGGGATCCTGAGTAAAAAGAGACAAATATGACTAAATATCAAGGAGATATATATGTGAATCAGGAAGCTTATATCATTAGTAATAAGCCTTATGTTAAATAACCCTTCTTCTTTCCAAAGCTAAATGTGTTAATTCAATGCTTTTGTCTAGATACTAATATAAGATACACTCAGTCTCCTGGCTGTACCCTAATATCTGTAGAAAAAAATATCAGGTCAATGCCATAAGGATCAATCAGAATAAGAACAGGACAGAAGAACAGAGGATAGAAGAAAAGAGGAAAAGCACAATCCAAATAGTTTTATCAATAGTTATGATGCAGTTAGCGATTCCAGCAGTGTGGGAGCAGGCACTGCAATGGTTAATAGTCTGACTTGAATAAAGCTACTCACAAGGCTGGGGACGCTGGATGGCTGTGATTATGTACCAGCACTATTTCACTAAAATGACAGCCTGCTTAGCCCTGCTTGTTTGCTCACAGTGGCTGATAAGGAAGGAGAGGTGAATTAGGAATGAGCTGGTAAACAATAGGACAGAAAGAAAACAGTAAAGACAGAGGAGATTATAATATACCATCCAGCGTGATTGGATCTTGATAAGAGTCTGTGATTGATGTTAAAATGTCCAGCGATGTAGCAGAGCTGAGTCTGTATAGTGTACCCACGATCCTGTGTCAGCCAGTGATTCTCCAAACAGTCCAATGTTCTCTTCTTCTGTGCTGTATCCTGGTCTTGAGAAGGCAAACCTGATGTCCAAAGTATCTGAGGGTCCAGCCAGCAGTCAGTCTATATATCAGGTCCAAAGGCAGATGATGTGTCCAGATGAGAAAAGAAAAACACTCCTTCAAATAGTGCAGCAGTCAGCTGTAGGGTCCAGGTCCAGTAATCCTTCAGGTCAGATAACAGGTTGTAAAGCCAAGGGAATGTTAGACCAGATCTCTAGAGAGGCAACACTGGTCTCAGCAGCTCTTCTCTTTCCTAGCTGTGTCCTCAACAGATGGGAAACTCAGGCAAGGCCTTGCACTGAGAGAAGCTGGATTTTAGCTAAAGATAAGTCCAGGCCAAGGATCAAGGAAGGTCCACCAGCATCCAGATGATCTCTAGAAGGGTCCAGTAGCTTTTTTGGATAGTTAGCCTGTTAAAGGCCAGCTATCCCTTGAGTTTTGAGTTGAGGTTGCAGGAGCTCAAGCTAAACACGTCCTCTCATCTTGAGCTGCAGGCCACGCCCCCGCCACAGGCTCTCTTTACATGGCTATAGCCCCCGTCCACAGGGCCTAAGGCACTTTCCACATGGCCACAACCCCTCCAGCTCTCTCCACAGAATCACAGGCCCATCTGCAGAGCACAAGCCCCCTCCACAATGCGAAGAACCTTTGCAAATGGGCTCAGGTTCCTTCCGCAGGGCTATAATCCCCTCCAGCTCTCTCCACAGGCCCACAGGCTCCTTCTACATGTTCCCAGGCATTTACACAGAGCCAAAACCCCCTTCAACTCTTTCCACAAGGCCACAGGCCCCTCTGCAGGGCCACAGACCTTTCCACAGGGCTATAAGCCCTTCCAACTCTCTCCAAAGAGACACAGGCTCTCTTTACAGGGCTATAGCCCCCTCCACAGGGCCTAAGGCACTTTTCACATGGCCACAACCCCCTCCAGCTCTCTCCACAGTCACAGGGCCCAACTGCAGAGCACAAGCCCCCTCCACAAGGCCAAGGGTCTTTGCAAAGGAGCACAGGTCCTCTAGCTCTCTCTACAGGGCCACAACCCCTTCCATAAGGCCAAAGGGCCTATCCATAGGGCCACAGGCTTTTCCTCAGGGCCACAACCCCCTCCAGCTCTCTCCAAAGAGCCACAGGCTCTCTTTACAGGGCTATAGCCCCCCTCCACAGGGCCTAAGGCACTTTCCACATGGCCACAACCCCTCCAGCTCTCTCCAAAGTGCCACAGGCTCTTTTAAAGAGCTCTAGCCCTCTCCACAGGCCAAAGGCATTTTCCACACGGCCCAAACCCCTCCAGCTCTCTCCACAGGCCCACAGGCTCCTTCTACAGGTTCACAGGCATTTACACAGAGCCAAAACCCCCTTCAACTCTGTCCACAAGGCCACAGGCCCCTCTGCAGGGCCACAGACCTTTCCACAGGGCTACAAGCCCTTCCAACTCTCTCCAAAGAGACACAGGCTCTCTTTACAGTGCTATAGCCCCCCTCCACAGGGCCTAAGGCACTTTCCACATGGCCACAACCCCCTCCAGCTCTCTCCACAGTCACAGTGCCGATCTGCAGAGCACAAGCCCCCTCCACAATGCCAAGGGTCTTTGCAAAGGGGCACAGGCCCTCTAGCTCTCTCCACAGGGCCACAGCCCTTTCCATAAGGCCACAGTGCCTATCCATAGGGCCACAGGCCTTTTTTCAGGGCCACAACCCCCTCTAGCTTTCTCCAAAAAAGCCACAGGCTCTCTTTACAGGGCTATATCCCCCCTCCACAGGGCCTAAGGCACTTTCCACATGGCCACAACCCCTCCAGCTCTCTCCACAGAATAACAGGGCCAAACTGCAGAGCATAAGCCCCCTCCACAATGCCAAGGACCTTTGCAAAGGGGCACAGGTCCCTTCCGCAGGGCTATAATCCCCTCCAACTCTCTCCACAGGCCCACAGGCTCCTTCTACAGGTTCACAGACATTTACACAGAGCCAAAAACCCCTTCAACTCTTTCCACAAGGCCACAGGCCCCTCTGCAGGGCCACAGACCTTTCCACAGGGCTATAAGCCCTTCCAAC
Organism: Allobates femoralis; assembly: GCA_033576535.1. Taxonomy (NCBI): domain Eukaryota; kingdom Metazoa; phylum Chordata; class Amphibia; order Anura; family Aromobatidae; genus Allobates; species Allobates femoralis. Next base: position 17,625,563 of record JARQOC010000003.1, read on the forward strand.
TTTCTCCAAAGAGACACAGGCTCTCTTTACAGGGCTATAGCCCCCCTCCACAGGGCCTAAGGCACTTTTCACATGGCCACAACCCCCTCCAGCTCTCTGCACAGTCACAGGGCCCAACTGCAGAGCACAAGCCCCCTCCACAATGCCAAGGGTCTTTGCAAAGGGGCACAGGTCCTCTAGCTCTCTCCCCCTTCCATAAGGCCAAAGGGCCTATCCATAGGGCCACAGGCTTTTCCTCAGGGCCACAACCCCCTCTAGCTCTCTCCAAAGAGCCACAGGCTCTCTTTACAGGGCTATAGCCCCCCTCCACAGGGCCTAAGGCACTTTCACATGGCCAACCCCTCCAGCTCTCTCAAACAGACAGTCACCATTCAGGTCTCACTTTTCAGGACAGAGCCCCTCCACAAGACCTTTCCAAGGAGCTTCATCCACTAGGCCCAGGCTATCCCCCTCCAAGCTCCTTTCCACAGGCCACGGCCCTTCCAGCTTTCACAGCATTTCACAGAGCCAAACCCCTCAAACTCTTTCCACAAGGCCACAGGCCCTTGCAGGGCACAGACCTTTCCACAGGGCTATAAGCCCTTCCAACTTCTCTCCAAAGAGCCACAGGCTCTCTTTACAGGGCTATGCCCCCACTCCACAGGGCCTAAGGCACTTTCCACATGGCCACAACCCCCTCCAGCTCTCTGCACAAGTCACAGGGCCCAACTGCAGAGCACAAGCCCCCTCCACAATGCCAAGGGTCTTTGCAAAGGGGCACAGGTCCTCTAGCCTCTAGCTCCCTTCCATAAGGCCAAAGGCCTATCCATAGGGCACAGGCTTTTCACTCAGGGCCACAACCCCCATCTCCAGCTCCTCCAAGGCCACAGGCTTCTTTCCAGGGCTAAGCCCCTCCCTCCACAGGGCCTAGGCCTTTTCCAAAGAGCCAACGGACCCCTAGTCCTTCACGGCCACAGCGCTTTCTACAGGTTCACAGCATTTACACAGAGCATAAACCCCTTCAACTCTTTCCACAGCCACAGGCCCCTCTGCAGGGCCACAGACCTTTCCACAGGGCTACAAGCCTCTCCAACTCTCTTCCAAAAGAGCCACAGGCTTTCTTTACAGGGCTATGCCCCCCCTCCACAGGGCCTAAGGCACTTTTCCACCATGGCCACGACCCCTCCAGACTCTCTCCACAGAGTCACAGGGCCCATCTGCATTGCCACAAGCCCCCTCCACAATGCCAAGGGCCTTTGTAAAGGGGCACAGGTCCCTTCCCGCAGGGCTTAATGCCCCTCCAGCTCTCTCCACAGGCCCACAGGCTGCTCTACAGGTTCACAGGCATTTACAAGAGCTAAAACCCCGTTCACATCTTTCCACAAGGCCACAGGCCCCTTTGCAAGGGCCTACAGACCTTTCCACAGGGCTTCAAGCCCTTCCAACTCTCCTCCAAAGAGCCATCAGGCCTCTTTACAGGGCTATAGCTCCCTCCACAGGGCCTAAGGCACTTCACATTTGCACAACCCCTAGCTCTTGCAAGATCGGACCCAATTGCAGAAAATTGTCACATTATGCTAAGGACTTCTTAAGGCCAGCACTCCTTCTCAGAGCCTCATATGCCCTCCAGCTCTCCCGCTCCCACAGGGTCACAGGCACTTTACTAGACCAAAACCCTCTCGACTCTTTCCACAAGGGCCACAGGCTTCCCCAGGTCTAGGGCCACAGCCTTTCCCAGGGCACAACCCCTCTAAGCTCTCTCCAAAGGCCAAGGCTTTCTTTACAGGGCTATTGCCCCCTCCACAGGGCCTAAGGCACTTTCCACATGGCCACAACCCCCTCCAGCTCTCTCCAAAGTGCCACAGGCTCTCTTTAAAGAGCTCTAGCCCTCTCCACAGGGCCTAAGGCATTTTCCACACGGCCACAAACCCCTTCCAGATTTCTGCACAGAGTCACAGGGCCCATCTGCAGAGCACAAGCCCCTCCACAATGCCAAGGGCCTTTGTAAAGGGGCACAGGTCCCTTCCGCAGGGCTCTAATCCCCTCCGGCTCTCTCCACAGGCCCACAGGCTGCATCTACAGGTTCACAGGCATTTACACAGAGCTAAAACCCCGTTCACCTCTTTCCACAAGGCCACAGGCCCCTTTGCAGGGCTACAGACCTTTCCACAGGACTACAAGCCCTTCCAACTCTCTCCAAAGAGCCACAGGCTCTCTTTACAGGGCTATAGCTCCCCTCCACAGGGCCTAAGGCACTTTCCACCATGCCACAACCCCCTCCAGCTCTCTCCACAGAATCACAGGGCCCATCTGCAGAGCACAAGCCCCCTCCACAATGCCAAGGACCTTTGTAAGGAGGCACAGGTCCCTTCTGCAGGGCTATAATGCCCTCCAGCTCTCTCCCCAGGCTCCTTCTACAGGTTCACAGACATTTACATAGACAAAACCCTCTTCGACTCTTTCCACAAGGCCACAGGCTCCCCTGCAGGGCCACAGACCTTTCCACAGGGCTACAAGCCCCTCTAACTCTCTCCAAAGTGCCATAGGCTCTCTTTACAGGGCTATGGCCCCCCTCCACAGGGCCTAAGGCACTTTCCACATGGCCACAACCCCCTCCAGCTCTCTCCACAGAGTCACAGGGCCCATCTACAGAGCAAAAGCCCCTCCACAATGCCAAGGACCTTTGCAAAGGGGCACAGTTCCCTTCTGCAGGGATCTAAAGCCCTCCAGCTCTCTCCACAGGCCCACATGCTCCTTGTACAGGTTCACAGGCATTTACACAGAGCCAAAACCCCCTTCACCTCTTTCCACAGGGCCCTTTCACTGTGTCATAGGCCTTTTTATAAGGCTACAACCCCCCCTGACTCTATCAACAAGGACACAGGTTCCTTTTACAAGGCAACAGCCCACTCCACATGGCCAAAGGCCCTTTGCAAAGGGCCACAGGTCCCTTCCGCAGGGCAATAGGCATTTTTACAGGGCCATAACTCCCATCCAATTCTCTGCACAGGACTACAACCCCAGTGGAGACTGGCCTTGTGGCTGGAGGTGTAAAAATTACTTTTATTCCCCCCCTCCCCTCCAGGTTGGAACCAAAACCTCACACCATGGCTTATTGTGGCAAAAGGTTTGACAGTGGACAAACCACACATGGCCAACATGTGGCAGCCGTCTTGAAACCAGTCCAATTAACTTAAGAACAGGGGTAAAGGGCCTTGAAAAACCCATCAAAATAATTTACAAATTATTGCAGATTTTGGTTTTCTTCTTTAGAATATTCATTAAATTGATTTTATCAGTTTGCATGTATTTGATGAAGACGTACAATACATTCCCTGCTTCTTCAATTTTTAAACCAGATGAGATAACTGGAATTTTAAAAAGGACTTTGTCAGTTAGTTAGGGGTGTGTCCATAAATTCAAGCAGCAGTCAGAACAGCCAATCATGAGAGGGGAGTAGGTGGAGAATAGGACATGACTGTGAGGCATGTCTATACATGCTGTTCCAGCTTACTGCAGTGAATACCCTCTCCTCTCACCTAGTAAAATGGTAAGTTCAAATGATTTTCTCCAGTTTGTTGTCCTGCTTAGAGGGGTGATTTACCATTTTTCTAAGTACACAGTGTGTGACTGCAACTGTTTGGTATATGGGATAACTTTATAATTCTTTTCTTAGTGCTTTATTGTACGAGAAATGATTGCACATATGCTGATATAATGCACCTACTGTAAAATTGATATTTTTTACTGAGTCTGCAAAATGACATGCAAGATTTCTGTACAAATTAGTGTGTAGGGGATATCCAAGTATACACACAGCACTAACTGAGCAGATAAAGGATCTGCTGGGATAAATCTGCTAATCCCGAATTAAACTATGTAAAAACTATGTTACTATGTAAAGTGAATCAGCAGACTCATTGCCATTATTAAGTGTGCCTCTTTCCTCTAGGATTCAGCAAATTCATCTCAGGAGTCTGCGATTCCTGTGAGCCAGAAGAGAGGTAGGAGGAGTCCTAAACATGAGGTTATGATGCAAAAAAAAAAAAAAAAAAATATTCACTAACATTTTGATATTTAGGGACTCCAGCTGATTTTCTCAAAGGGGAGACAACAGGAAAAAAGGTGCGGACAGAGAGTGAGCAAATGGGTAAAGAGGAGCAAGCCAAGATGGAGGGAAAGGAGGAAATATTTTTCTTGCAAGTAAGTTCCTGCCCACATTCACATTTCTCCTCCATTCACACTGTAATGCCCCTGTCACACGGGGTGATATCTCCGGCGATGTTGTCGGCAACTGAGGGGCGTGGACAAATTCCGGCGACATCGCCGGAGAGTTGCCCTGTGTAACAGGGTGATTTCAATGTCGATTTTTGCTTCAGCAACATCGCCTGTTTGCAGGACAAAGTCCTGAAACCTGACGATGTTGTTCAGGCAATCATGCTTGATCACCCTGTGTGACGTGGCAACCCTCTATGTTGCGGGCGATGCCGCCTATCTACAACATTGTGGGTCGATAGCCACGGCAGCTTGCCGGTGAAGTCGCCGGCAAGATGCTCCATCCGACACCTCGCCGTGCGATGTCAAAACGTGTGTTGGTACCATAAAAAAGACCTAATTTAATGTGCATTTTCTACAGCCAAAATGGATCTTTTTGCGGGGTTAAAAAAAAAAATAACTGAATGCCAACCCATTTGTGATGCTATTTTTGTATTAGAATGCAGTTGATGACTAAAGTGCTGCAGAAAAGAGCAATAATTGACATGCTCATTTTCTGGATGCGTTTTCTACACCACCAATGCAGCAGTAGAAAACACTAATGTCAGAACAGCATTTAAAAGCTACATTCACTTTGCTGGCAAATGCATTGAGGGTGGTTTCACATTGGCATTTGCAAACACCCCGCACCGAACACAGCCAAACGCTTTCGCACATGCGTTCCTATGTTTAACATGGGAACGCATGTGCCTGCGTTTGGCTGCGTTCGGTTGCGTTTGCGCTCATATGCGCACAATTTGTGCACCCACCGAGCGCACTCTGGACGCAGCCCTGTTGCATTTTTTGTGCGGTCTCTTGGTTTATCAGCAAGCACCCGCAAGCGCACAAACAATGCATAGAAGTCAATGGATCCGCAGTGTCCTCCGCATGACACCGCAGGAGAACGCTGCGGATCTTATTGAAATATCTCCCGGTGGCCGCCGGTGATTAGCGGCGGCCACCGGGAGATCAGCTAAAGTCGGCGCTGCTCTCCCGCCAGTGTCAACGGGGAGAAACAGCTGATCTGACAGCTGTTTAAATTTCCCATGCTGACACCGAATAGGTGATGTCGGCGCGGGAGATTTAAACAGCTGTCAGATCAGCTGTTTGCTCAAATCTCCCACGCTGACACCGGCGGGAGATCAGCTATGGCCGGGAGGAGGAGATCTCTGCCGCTGATCTCCTCCTCCCGGCTGCCCCAAGACAGCTGATTGGCTGCCCGGGGTGCATATTAATGTGAACGCATGCGGAGATTCTCCGCTGCGTTCACATTAATATAGCTGCTTTTGCACTGCGTGTGTGTCTGCATGCCATACGCATGCAGATACAAACGCCAGTGTGAAACCAGCCTGACTGACCAAAAAAAACGCACCCAAAGTGGATTACTAACGCAGCACAAATGCACAGTGCTTTAATTAGACACATCTTTTTGTAGGTCAAAGGTGTCAACAACTACTTTATATTGAGAAAATTAAGGAATGCCCTACATGCTCAAGCAGAAGCAGAGAAGTTGAAAGTGTTAGTAAGCACAAAGCTACACAGTAAGAATTATTTTACACTAGGAAAAAGGCCCGATGCTGTCGCATCGGGAGTCAGGTGACATGAAGATGGGGGGGCGGGGTGTGTGTGTCATTGGGGCCATTAGGTGTGACTTGAGCCTGTGGGGTGTCAGCAGGGGCAGTGTGGGGAGTGAGGGCATGTGGGGGGGTAAGAGGGGCGAGCAGGGGCAGTGTAGGGAGGTGAAAGGCATAAAGAGCGGCAGTGTGGCGTGAGTGGGGGCATGAGGAGGGACAGTGTGGGTGATTGGGGTGGGGTTAAGCAGGGGCAGTGTAGGTGATTGTGGAGAGTTGGGGGGGGTAAGAGGAGTGTGCCGGGGCAGTGTCGGTGAGTGTGGGGTAATCAGGGGCAGTGTGGGTGATTGTGGTAATTTGTGGGGGGGGATGAGAGGGGTAAGCAGGGTTCTTATCTGTATACATAATCATAAATAGTGGGCTGCAGAGCTGACACTCCTTCTTCCTCCTTCTTATAGTGTCTGCTTACCGTGGCTGCGGCGGGCGGCGGGGCTGGAAACAGAGGGGCGGCATGAGAGTGGTGGTGGAGGGCGCAGCGTGCTGCGGCGGCCGGCGGAGCTGGAAAAAGAGCGGTGGTGTCATCAGAGCGGCGGCATGAGAGCGGTGGTGGAGGGCACAGCGTGCTGCGGCGGCCGGCGGGGCTGGAAAGAGAGTGGCGGTGTCATCAGAGCGGCGGCATGAGAGCGGTGGTGGAGGGCACAGCGTGCTGCGGCGGCCGGCGGGGCTGGAAACAGAGTGGTGGTAGAGGCAGCAGGGGTGTGCGGTGAGGGGAGCTTGCAGGGAGCCGCCGCCGGAGTCGTAATATGGTGGCGCTTCCGGGGTAGGCAGCCATAATCATCAGTTTAGCGCAGGCGCCCTTGCTCCATAGCGGCACAGTGGCCGGAAGCGCTAAACTGATGATTATGCATAGAGATGGGATAATTTGTCAAGCTATCACACACCTGACCAATCTGATGCAATTGATCTCTACATTTACACAATCAGATTGTCAGTGTGGTTTTAGCTTAAAAAAAAAAGTGCCAATGAGCAATGAGTTTCTTGGTCAGCACCCTGGCAGTAGGCTTTTTTTACAGTGACCAAGATTTGGTCAAAAGGGCTCGTTTGAGTGCCTTAGCAATTGCTAATCACCTTGTGAAAAGGCACCTTGTATAGTATACTGCACTGTTCAATATTTTTTTCTTCTTCCCCCACAGGTTGAACGCTGGCAAAGATGTGTGTACCGTATGCCGAGCACCCATATAAGTTTCCTTATATTGTTGTTTTTGTCATGTCTAATTTGTTTCAGTAATAAAGTGACAATTTTTTTTTGTCTCTTGTATAGTGGTGGGGTATACTGTTGTCAGATATATTTGGGAATGCTCAGCATCTGAATAGATCTATTGCTACTGATGATGTATGTTGCGACACCCTCCAAAATGTATTCTTGTTAGGAAAATACACTATACTGAACACAGATGCTTCAAATTAACATCCAGGATAATGCAGGGAAAAAAATGGCAAGACTCCCCACACACCTGCAGCATTGACACCTGTCTGGTTATCCTCACCAACAGTGATGCATGTGGGGGAGTCCCCAGAGTTTCCCACCCCAAAAGTATGCATTGCTGCATGCAGATGGGCAAGAACATACTTACATGTTGTAAATGTGGGTGTAGAGACCCATCTTATATGGATGGGCAAGGACATTCCAGGAATAACCAAACATGTGTCACTTGCAGGGGTGTTCCCAGTGTTCCTGCCCACCATCAGGTATGATTGAGCATGCTTGTCACTGCTTGCTAATTGATCGATTACTAGCAGTATTTGAGCAACATGCTTGGCTCAACATTGCAAGGGATGTTGCCTAGGATTTTCTACAGCGCATGCTGCCTAGTTACCCGCAGTTTACCATGGATACCAGCCTGCAGACATCGTGGAAACAATATTTAAATAATTTCCACGATGTCGCTGGTCCACTGATCGCTGGTGAGTCTGCCTATGTGACAGCTCACCAGCGATCAGTTGTCAATGTCGTCAGCGATCAGATCGCTGGCGACATTGATGTGTGTGACGCCGGCTTAACAGAGCCTACAGTACTCATAGTACATCACTGTGGTCAGGTTTTTGAAGGAGCAACTTGAGATTTCTCGCCTTTACAAGAAAATGGAGTCTACTGGAAAGCCAAACCTGTTTCTTTGCAAGAGATGCCTGAAGCTCTATAAAATTCTTCCCAAGCATCTCAAAACGGTATGCATGCAAAGCCGTCAGGCAGAGATCAACATTGAAATCAAAAATACAAAAAGGGACATGCACAGGGTGGCCGAATCACTTTCTGTTGTGCCTTATGACAGCCTAGATTTTAAAAACAGCCATTTTACAAGTGCTCAGGACTTCTTCATAGAATTTTTTGAAATTCGAGGTTGCATTGTCACAGGAAAACCATCAGAAATATATGTATATGTTTTTTAATAATTCAGGGTTTTCTAGTTTTTAACTATTCATTACCTATCCTAAATTTACACATGTAATTTTTTTAACTATATAGATCTTCTTCAATATATCTTAGTTGAGTGCTACCATATTATGACATCTCAATGGGTATAATGACATCATAGTGGGGTATATTGACATCAAAATTGGGTATTACATCACAATGGGATCTTATGACATCCTAGTGGGGTATAATGATATCCCAGTGAGGTATTGTGACAATACAATGGGTTATTTTGACATCATAATAGGATATTATAGAAAAATGGGGTATTATGACATAATAGCGGGTTATTATGACATCACACTGAGGTGTTATGACCTCATAGTGACATATAATTAATAGAATCCAATATATTAACAATATACTATAATATAATACAATATAGAAATATAAATTAATTTAAAATATACTAATATAATATATTTTTACCATATAACACTTGCACATTTACAAGATAAACTCGAAATGTCCTTTCTGTTGAAATTCTACATCTAAATCAGATGTGTCAAAGCCGTCCTTTGCAATTGGTTCAAAACCAAGATAATTGTCACTATAATGGCCCTACAGGCACCACAATAGTGGTAAAGGGCCTTGACCAACCATCCAAGTATTTATCCAAGTCATCCATCTAACCATCCAAGTCATCCATCTAACCATCCAAGTCATCCATCCAACCATCCAAGTAAGTACTTTTAAAAACTACTGAAGGTGAGGGCTTGCTACGGATTGTCATAGAAGAACTGTAGCCAGCTGTGACCTGTTCTGAGGGTGACAGCTGGCTACTGAAGGTTCTAGATTACCCTGTACCTGGCTCTCACTGAGGTATTATGACATCACAATGGGGAAATATGTCAGTGAACGATAGAGAGCGATAAATAACAGTGGCACATGATGGCAAGAGCGATAGAGAGCTATAGAGAACGATGGCGAGCATTAGAGAGTGATACAGAGTGATAAATAACGCATGATAGCGAGTGCTAGAGACCCAAAAAATAACAATGGCGAGCAATACAGAGCACTAGAGAGCGACAGAGCACTAGAGAGTGATAGAGAACACCAGAAAGTGATAAAGAGCAGCAGAGAGCACCACAGAGTGATAGAGAGCACCAGAGCATGATAGCACTACAAAACGATAAAGAGCACTAGAGAGCACTAGAGAGCACCAGACAGTGATAGAGAGCACCAAAGAGTGATAGTGAGCACCAAAGAGCGATGTAGAGCACAAGAGAGCGATAGCGAGCACCAGAGAGCGATAGAGGGTACCAGACAGCAATAGAGAGCACCAGAGAGCAATAGAGGGCACCAGAAAGCAATAGAGGGCACTAGAGAGCGGTAGAGGGCACCAGAGAGTACTAGTGAGCACCAGAGAGTGATAGAGAGCACCAGAGAGCGATAGAGAGCAGTAGAGAACACCAGAGAGCACTAGAGAGCATCAGAGAGTGATAGAGAGCACTATAGAGTGAAAGAGAGCACTAGAGAGTGAAAGAAAGCACTAAAGGCACCAGACTGCGATAGAGAGCATCAGAGAGCAATAGAAAGAACCAGAGAGCAATAGAGGGCAGTAGAGAGCATCAGAGAGCACCAGAGAGCGATAGAGGGCACAAGAGAGTGATAGAGAGCACTAGAGAGCAAAAGAGAGCACTAGAGAGCACCAGAGAGTGATAGAAAGCATGAGAGAGCGATGGAGAGCAGTAGAGAACACCAGAGAGTACTAGAGAACATCAGAGAGCAGTAGCAGTAGAGAGCACTAAAGAGCACCAGACAGCGATAGAGAGCACTTGAAAGCACCAGAGAGCAATAGAGGGCACAAGAGAGCTGGTAGAGAGCACAAGAGAGTGATAGAGAGCACCAGAGAGCGATAGAGAGCACTAGACAGTGATAGTGAGCACCAGAGAGTGAAAGAGCGATAGAGAGCAATAGAGAGCACTAGAGACCAATAGAGAGCACTAGAGAGCAATAGAGAGCATTAGAGTGATAGAGAGCACTAGAGAGTGAAAGAGAGCACTAGAGAGCGATAGAGAGCATCAGACAGAGATAGAGGGCACCAGAGAGCAATAGAGGGCCCTAGAGAGCAGTAGAAAGCAGAAGAGGGCACCAGAGAGCAATAGAGGGCACTAGAGAGCGGTAGAGAGCACCAGAGAGTGATAGAGAGCACAAGAGCGTGATAGAGAGCACTAGAGAGCAAAAGAGAGCACTAGAGAGCACTAGACAGTGATAGTGAGCACCAGAGAGTGAAAGAGCGATAGAGAGCAATAGAGAGCACTAGAGAGCACTAGAGAGCATTAGAGTGATAGAGAGCACTAGAGAGTGAAAAAGAGCACTAGAGAGCGATAGAGAGCATCAGACAGAGATAGAGAGCACCAGAGAGCAATAAAGGGTCCTAGAGAGCAGTAGAAAGCAGAAGAGGGCACTAGAAAGCACTAGAGAGCACAAGAGAGTGATAGAGAGCACCAGAGAGCTATAGAGAGCACCAGAGAACAATAGAGGGCACTAGAGAGCGGTAGAGAGCAGAAGAGAGCACCAGAGAGTGATAGAGAGCACCAGACAGCGATAGAGAGCACCAGAGAGTGATAGAGCGATAGAGAGCAATAGAGAGCACTAGAGACCAATAGAGAGCACCAGAGAAGATATAGGGCACCAGAGAGCAATAGAGGGCACTACAGAGTGGTAAAGAGCAGTAGAGAGCAGTAGAGAGCACTAGAGACCAATAGAAAGCACAAGAGAGCGATATAGGGCACCAGAGAGCAATAGAGGGTACTACAGAGTGGTAAAGAGCAGTAGAGAGCAGTAGAGAGCACTAGAGAGCACCAGAGAGCAATAGAGAGTGATACAGAGCACTAGAGAGCGAAAGAAAGCACCAAGGAGCGATAGAGAGTGATAGAGAGTACAAGAGAGCACTAGAGAGCGATAGAGAGCACAAGAGAGCTATAGAGAGCACTAGAGAGCAACAGAGAGTGATAGAGAGCACTAGAGAGCACCAGAGAGCAATAGAGAGCTAGGTATATTTGCTTCTTCAAAAACTGTGCTCTTTAAGAATAATATTCTCGGAAACCAGGAGGGGCGTGCACGCACGACGCACGTGAGCATGGCGGCCGCCTAGTCTGCGGGAGCGCAGCTCCACAAGGCCCTGAGCGGCGTTAACCGGCACTTGAGATTCCCTCTGTTCCTCTGTCCCTCTTTCCCTCTGTTCCTCTGTCCCTCTGCTGCCGCTGGTTGGATTTCTGGTTTGCCGAGTGAGGATTCCGTTGCTTAGTTCAGCTGTGACGGGTGGAGCGCAACCTAGGTGCAGACTCGGAGACGGTGTGTGTGGGAGCAGACAGCCTGACACTCTCACAGCGTGTGCTGCTGTGAACGACAACTGAGGAGAGACACAGGCAGATATCGAGGATATCGAGGACATTGAAGATTGAAGACCCAGCTGATGTGGACACCAGAGGGCACCGGAGGAGTGCTACATCTGAAGTTTGCAGCTGAACAGTGTATTGGCTTTCCTCCTCAAGACTTCCTCAAAAAAAAAACTGTGAGTACAGAGTCCGGTATAGCCGCACTCAGCATAAATGATGACGAGGGGGAAAGCTGGGAAGCACACATCCCCCCCACGGCTGCCAGATTTTTACCCAGCAGGACAAAAGATACATGCTAAGGGGAAAGTGACACCAGCATCACCACTCGGGGGTCTAGGATCACAAGCAGGGGCAGCAGGGGGGAGTAATATTGTGAGTCCCTCTCTCAATAGTGGAAATCAGAGTAGAGGGATCAGAGGCGCCATGGATGCCCCATTAACAAGGGGAGATATGGAAGAATTTATTACCATGGTGCGAACTTCTCTGAGAGAAGACATATATGATATGTTAAATGAGATAAGAAAAGACTTGGATACAGTGGGTGAGAGAACATCTCATATAGAGGACCAGATGGCAGAATATACATCTACAATAAATGCATTGGTAGATGAAAATAAGTTATTAAAAAATGAACTGGGCACAGTACACATGAAATTAAATGACTTAGAGGACAGATCCAGAAAACAAAATATAAGAATCCGGGAATCCCCGAGGATGTAAGAGACCATCAATTGGAGTCCTTTATGACTAAGTTTTTCATTGCTGTTCTGCCGGATCGGACTTCTGAGGATATATTAATAGAGAGAGTGCATAGGACTCCGAAACCAAAATATTTAGATGCTGCCTTACCGAGAGATATTTTGGTTAGGATGTTGCGTTTTCCAATTAAAGAGGCATTTATCCAACAAATTAGGAAATCTCAAACGCTACCAAAAGAATTTCAAGGTCTTAAAGTATTTCCAGATCTATCAGCAGCTACCTTAGAGGCAAGAAGGGAATATGCACACGTTTGCACTGCTCTAAGAGATGCCAATGTCAGATATAAGTGGGGATTTAACCCAGTTAAACTACATATTGTGTATGAAGATAAGACTGTAACCTGCTTTTCGCCTAAAGAAGCGGAAGGGAAGTTAACTGCCTGGAAGATAGACTTTGTCCCAGTAAAAATAATACAGGGGAGGAAAATAAGACCAGAATGGAAGAAGGTTTAAGAGGGAAGAAATGAGGCCTCGTGGGCAGCTCCATGGACATTCCTGGAGACAAGTATTTGTGCTCTAGGCTCCAGATATGGCAGATATGTTCTGCCCGTAGCCCAAGGAACAGGGCGCCTTATTATGGCTCAGGAGATCGGCCATAATGTTTGTTGTATGTATTGGTACAGATTAATGTTAAGGTTGGAAGAGAATTGATAGTAACAAATAAAAATGGGTCAAGCTTTGGGAAAAAAATCTGGCCCAAATTAAAATGAAGATAAAAATTATGTCCTTAAATGTGAAAGGTATGAATGCTCCAGGTAAAAGAGGTATGGTATGGAAGGAGATTGATAGAGCTCAGGCAGATATTATTTGTCTGCAGGAGACACATCTATTGGGAAAAGATAATGGTAGATTCCAACACAAAAATTTTCCGCACAGTTTCTTTTCTAATAATATAGTTAAGAAGGCAGGAGTATGTATCCTGATTAAAAACACAGTAACATTTGAGTTAGTTCAAAAATGTGAAGATTTAGAAGGTAGACTCCTGATTCTGATCTGTAGAATAAATGGGACACTATATACAGTTGCGACAATATATGCTCCTAATATGGGACAAAAGAAGTTTATTAAACGGTGTTTTCAAAAAATAAAAGAAGTAGCTCAAGGTAATAAGGTAATATGTGGAGATTTTAATCTGCCTATGAGTAGAGAGCTAGATACAACTAAAGGGGGTACAGGAAGTCGAGGGGAGATGAAAGAGTTAATTTGGGAGTATCATTATCATGATGTATGGAGGTATATACATTCGTCAGAAAAAGATTATACGTTTTTTTCAAATCGTCACCGAACATATAGTCGAATAGACTATATTTTGGCTGACGATAATATCCTGGCAAGCAGTACGAATGCGGACATCGGACTAATAACATGGTCTGATCATGCGCCAATCTATTTGGAAATCTTTCACTCGGACTCCCAAAAATTGATAAGGAGATGGCGTCTGAGTGAGAGGTTGTTATTAAATGAGGAAGTAGCGGAAAAAATAAAATTAGCCTTGAAGGAATACTTCAATATAAATGATAATGAAGAGATAAATGACGAGTGTTTATGGTTAGCACATAAAGTGGTGATAAGAGGTATCTGTATTCAACAAGCTGCATTACTTAAACGAAAAAAAGAGAAATATAGAAAAGAACTGATTAATAGATTACAAATTTTAGAGGCCCATAATAAAGAGACTCCCACTTTGTCTATATCAGCTGAAATACAGGAGATCAGATTTAAATTGAGAGAGAGTCTGTTACAGACACATGCAGATAATATGCGTAAATTACAGATGAAATTTTATGCTGAGGGAGATAAAGGGGGAGCCTTGTTAGCTCGGAGAGTACGGAAAAAAGAAATAAAATCTAGGGTTGAATATATTATTAAAAAAGATGGAACAGTAAGTAGAAGACCATCAGAAATTGCAGAGGAGATGGCTAAATATTATTTAAAATTATATAATTTAAAAGATGATCCGGACACCCCGCAACCATCAGAGAAGGGAATAAAAAAATATCTAGATGAATGCAATTTACCAAAGATTACAGAAACTCAGCTGTCACATCTAAATGCACCGATAACGAGAGAAGAAATTGGTAAGATTATAAAACAAACAAGAAAAGGGAGCGCCCCGGGTCCAGACGGGTTCCCCAATAGTTATTATCGAGAATATTTGGAGGAATTAGTTCCCTTTATGGTACGATGCTGTGAACTTTGGAGGGAAAGAGGTTTTATTGCAGGCAGTAACCTCGAAGCTACTATAGTTACCATACCAAAGACAGGCAAACTACCAAACAGTCCCCAAAACCTGAGGCCAATTGCATTGTTGAATGGTGATGTGAAGATTTTTACGAAATTACTTGCATCTAGAATAAATCAAATAATTTCTAATTTGATAAAACCAGATCAGGTAGGCTTTGTGCGCAATAGGGAAGCCAAAGATGGTATAAGACGCATGGTAAATTTGATACAAATTGCAGAATTGTCTGGTTCCCCCAGTGCATTCCTGTCATTGGACGCAGAGAAGGCCTTTGACAGGGTGCACTGGGGGTACCTTTTTGCAGTATTGAAAAAGTTTGGCTTTGAAGGATCAATCTTGTCGGCAATATCTGCAGTATACTCGGCCCCTTCAGCAAAAGTGTGGATTGCAGGAACAATGTCGGAGGCTTTTAATATAACAAATGGGACCCGACAAGGATGCCCCCTATCCCCAATAATCTTTGCCTTATGTTTGGAACCACTTGCTGAGAGGATCAGGAACTCACCATTAATTTCGGGAATCATGGTAGGAAAAGAAGCACATAAAATTAATATGTATGCGGATGATATCATTATATCCTGTGAGAAGGTAGAACAATCGCTTAAGGCGGTATTAAATGAATTGGAAGAGTATAGCAAAGTTTCTTACTATAAAATAAATGTTGTCGAATCGGTAATATTACCTATAGCCATACCTTTAAATAGTAAACAACATATAAAAGAATGGTGTGCATTCCAGTGGTCAGAGGATGGGCTTCAATACTTAGGAATCAGGTTGACACCATCACAGAAACTAATAACAGCGAATTTCACTATCTTGTATAGACAAATTAAAAAGGTGATTGAGGAAATACGTCAAACTACACTATCCTGGATAGCAAGAATTAATATTATAAAAATGATGGTGTTGCCTAAGATTTTGTATTATTTTAGATCACTTCCCATCGAAATTCCTAAAAAATATATTACTGAATTGCAAAGATTGATTAGTAAATTTATATGGGCTGGTAAAAAATCTCGGATAGCGAGAGATGTATTAGTCTTACCTATGGATAAAGGGGGGATGGGGATACCGGATTTAAGTTTATATCATAAAGCGTCCATAATAGGAGGGCTCCGTGACTGGTGGCAAATGCGGAAAGATCATAAATGGTTGGAGATTGAGAAGGTCTATTCTAGACGGGGCTCGACTCGATTTATAATGGAAGCGGAAATATTACAGCGAAGCACATTAGTGCCGCCATTATTGACAATGCAAGCGGCCTTACGAGTTTGGAGATCATTAACCCCCAATCACAACAGGTCGATGAGAACATCATTATCTATTCTCTCTATAGAACCACATGTTCCATATTTAAATCTACAAAATTGGAAGGATGCAGGAGTACAAACATTAGGAGAGATAGAGGGACCAATGGGAGTATTACCGTTTGATCAAGTGGTTGGTAAATTTGAGGGAATACGTAGATACTTCTACCAATACCTGCAAATTAAAAATTGTTTAAATAAAAATCCATATAGAGGAAACGGAGAGCATGGGAAGGAAGAAGACATTTTGAGATATATTATGTTAGGAGGGAATAACATGAGATGCCTATCCAAATGTTATAAAATTTTAATGAATCCGGTGAATGAAAGTAAATTGGCTTACATGAAAAAATGGGAACAGGAGTTGGGAGAGGAGCTAACATTGGAGGACTGGGGAAATAGTATAGGTGAAATTAAAAAATACACTGCGTGTATAAACCATTTAGAACAAATAAAAAAAATACAAATGAGGTGGTATCTATGCCCGGAGAGAATAGCAAAAATAAACACTAAATACTCTAAATGATGTTGGAAAGGGTGCGGCCAGGTGGGATCCTTGATACACACTTGGTTTGCATGTCCGGTCTTAGGGTCCTTTTGGTCCGGGCTGATAGAATTAATCAAAGAAATTACTGGAGAAACAATTCAAATAAAAATATCTCAGGTAATCTTACATATGGGCATGAATAGGTTACCAAAACAAATGAGAGGCATTGTCTCGCATGTGTTAATAGCCGCTCGTTTGACGGTAGCAACTAAATGGAAAGAGGTGAACCCTCCACTTATAAAAAATGTAATAGAGAGGTTGAATATACAGTGTCAAAATGAAATGATGCTATACCAATCTAGAACCAGAGGGGAAGAAATTCGAAAGATGTGGAGACCATGGTTGATGTGTAAATATTATAAAGGTTAGATAACTTTCGGATAAATAAAAAATTGTATTTGCATTTGTAATGTTGCGGCGGTTTATGAATGTTTTTTTTTTTTTTTTTTTTTTCTCTCTGTTTTTTTATTCTTTCCTTTTTGTTTGTTATGGTATGTACAGGGAACCCCAAATATGGTGACCTTGTAGTGCCGGTATTATATTGTGATGAAAATGTAGGTTTTTTTTTTTGTTTTTTTGTTTGTTTGTTTGTGTACTGTTGAAAAGAGAAAACTAATAAAAATTTATTGGAAAAAAAAAAAAAAAAAACTGTGTACGTTTTTCTCCGGTTGACATAAAAAAAAACTTGAGGGCTGGGTATAGAGAACCGTGGGCACCCCCGTAGCCGACCCTCATGATCTCAGTACTTGAGGACTAACTAGAGAAAGCTGTGGGAACCACGAA
Organism: Allobates femoralis; assembly: GCA_033576535.1. NCBI lineage: Eukaryota > Metazoa > Chordata > Amphibia > Anura > Aromobatidae > Allobates > Allobates femoralis. The sequence continues at coordinate 17,642,821 of JARQOC010000003.1, forward strand.
AGCCGGGCCTCATGGTCTCAGCATCATTTAGATTAAAAAAAATTGAGGGCTGGCTAAACAGAGAGCCGTAACCACCCCAACAGCTGGCCCTCATGGTCTCAGTGTTATTTAGATAAATAAATAACTTGAGTGCTGGCTATGGGTGGTCCTTCAAGTACCTATAGCTGGCCCTCACCCTCATTGAACTATTACAAGGGTGAGGGCTTGCTAAAGGTGGTCCTACTTGTCCCTGTAGCCAGCTATAAAAATATCCTAACAATTACAGCTGGCTAAAGGAAGTCGTAAGCGACCCAATAGCCAGCAGTCACATTTAAAAAAATTTAAAAAAATTGAAAGATGGCTATGAAACATCAAATCAAGTCTGTAGCCAGCCCTCATCAATATATCGTGTTCTTATCACGCTCTAAGTGCGCGATAAACAATGGCGAGCTATAGAGCACTATAAGAGCGCGATAAGAGCGTGATAAACAATGGCGAGCTACAGAGCGCGATAAGAGTGCAATAAACAATGGCGAGCTATAGAGTGCAATAAAAGCATGATAAGAGCGCAATAAAAAATGGCAAGCTATAGAGCGCGATAAGAGCGCGATAAACAATGGCGAGCTATAGAACGCGATAAGAGCGCGATGAGAGTGCGATAAGAGCGCGATAAACAATGGTGAGCTATAGAGCGTGATAAGAGCGCGATAAGAACACATAAGAGCACGATAAACAGTGGCGAGCTATTGAGCGCGATAAGAGCACAATAAAAGGGATAGAGTGTGATGGTGAGAGATAGAGCGTGATAGCGAGAAATAGAGTGCGATGTTGAGTGAAAGAGTGCAATGCGGAGCGAGATGGCGAGCGCAATGGTGTGCGATTGCGAGCAATGGTGAGCTATAAAGAACTATAAAGAGCTATAGAGAGCAATAGAGAGCAATAAACAACAATGACAAGCGATAGTGATAGAGAGTGATGGCAAGCTATAGAGCTATGGTGAGCTATAGAGAGCGATAGAGAGCAATAGAAAAAAAAAACCTTGAGGGCTGGGTATAGAGAACTGTTGGCACCCCCGTAGCCAGCCCTCAAGGTGCAAGAACTTGAGGGCTGGCTGGAGGGAGAAGTGGGCAACCCTGTAGCCGGGCCTCATGGTCTAAGTACTTGAGGGCTGGCTGGAGAGAGAAGTGAGCACCCCCATAGCCGACCCTCAAGGTCAAAGTGTTATTTCAATAATAAAAAAACATGAAGGCTGGCTAGAGAAAGCCACATACATACATATAGCCTATATATACACATATATACAATGGTGAGCTATACAGCGCGATAAGAGCACAATAAGAGCGCGATAAACAATGGCAAGCTATAGAGCTCGATAAGAGCGTGATAAACAATGGTGAGCTGTAGAGCGCGATAAGAGCGCAATAAACAATGGCGAGCTATGGAGCACGATAAAAGCGAGATAAGAGCGTGATAAACAATGGTGAGCTATAGAGCGTGATAAGAGCGCGATAAGAGCGTGATAGGAGCGCGATAAACCATTGCGAGCTGTAGAGCGCGATAAGAGCGAAACAAACAATGGCAAGCTATAGAGCGCGTTAAGAGCGCGATAAGAGCGCAACAAGAGCGCAATAAACAATGGCGAGCTATAGAGCGCAATAAGAGCATGATAAACAATGGCGAGCTATAGAGCGCGATAAGAGTGCGATAAGAGCACAATAATCATTGGCGAGCTATAGAGCCGCGATAAGAGCGCGATAAACAATGACAAGCTAGAGAGCGCGATAAGAACATGATAAACAATGGCGAGCTATAGAGCCGATAAGAGTGCGATAAGAGCGCAATAAACAATGGTGAGCTAGAGAGCGCGATAAGAGTGCAATAAACAATGGTGAGCTATAGAGCGTGATAAGAGGGTGACAAGAGCGCGATAAACAATGGTGAGCTATAGAGCGCGATAGGAGCACGATAAGAGCGCGATAAACAATGGCAAGCTATAGAGCGCGATAAGAGCGTGATAAACAATGGTGAGCTATAGAGCGCGATAAGAGCGCGATAAACAATGACAAGCTTGAGAGCGCGATAAGAGCGCAATAAACAATGGTGAGCTATAGAGCGCAATAGGAGCACGTTAAGAGCGCGATAAACAATGGCAAGCTATAGAGCGCGATAAGAGCGTGATAAACAATGGTGAGCTATAGAGCGCGTTAAGAGCGCAATAAGAGCACGATAAACAATGGCGAGCTATAGAGCACGATAAGAGTGCGATAAGAGCGCGGTAATCATTGGCGAGCTATAGAGCCAAGATAAGAGCGCGATAAACAATGACAAGCTAGAGAGCGCCATAAGAGCGCGATAAACAATGGCGAGCTATAGAGCACGATAAGAGTGCGATAAGAGCGCGATAAACAATGGTGAGCTAGAGAGCGCGATAAGAGCGCAATAAACAATGGTAGTAGAGCGTGATAAGAGGGCGATAAGAGCGTGATAAGAGCGCAATAAACAATGGTGAGCTTTGGAGCGCGATAAGAGCGAGATAAGAGCGCGATAACAATTGCGAGCTATAGAGCGCGATAAGAGCGCGATAAACAATGGCGAGCTATAGAGCGCGATAAGAGCGCGATAAGAGCGTGATAAACAATGGAGAGCTATAGAGCGCGTTAAAGAGCGCGATAAGAGCGCAATAAGAGCGCAATAAACAATGGTGAGCTTTGGAGCGCGATAAGAGCGAGATAAGAGCGCGATAAACAATGGCGAGCTATAGAGCGCGATAAGAGCGCGATAAACAATGGCGAGCTATAGAGCGCGATAAGAGCGCGATAAGAGCGTGATAAACAATGGTGAGCTATAGAGCGCGTTAAGAGCGCGATAAGAGCGCAATAAGAGCGCAATAAACAATAGCGAGCTATAGAGCGCAATAAGAGCGCGATAAACAATGGCGAGCTATAGAGCGCGATAAGAGTGCGATGAGAGCGCGATAATCAATGGCGAGCTATGGAGCGCAATAAGAGCGCAATAAACAATGGCAAGCTAGAGAGCGCGATAAGAGCACGATAAGAGCGCGATAAACAATGGCGAGCTATAGAGCGCGATAAGAGTGCGATAAACATTGGTGAGCTATAGAGCACTATAAGAGCGCGATAAGAGATTGATAAGAGCATGATAAACAATGGCGAGCTATAGAGTGCGATAAGAGTGTGATAAGTGTGCGGTAAGAGTGCAATAAAGAATGGCAAGCTATAGAGTGCAAAAAGAGCGCGATAAACAATGGCGAGCTATACAGCGCGATAAGCGCGCGATAAGGGCAAGATAAACATTGGTGAGCTATAGAGCGTGATGGCGAGAAATAGAGTGCGATGTTGAGCGATAGAGTGCAATGTGGAGAGAGATGGCGAGCGCGATGGCGCGCGATAGAGCGCATTGGTGAGTGATTGCGAGCAATGGTGAGCTATAAAAAGCTGTAGAGAGCGATAGAGAGCGATAAACAACAATGGCAAGCGATAGTGATAGAGAGTCATGGCAAGTTATAGAGAGCGATAGCACTAAAGAGCGCTAGAGAGATGGCAAGCTATAGAGCTATGGCGAGCTATAGAGAGCGATAGACAGCAATAGAAAAAAAAACTTGAGGTCTGTGTATAGAGAACCATTGGCACCCCCGTAGCCGGCCCTCATGGTCTAAATACTTGAGATCTGGCTGCAAAGAGCCGTGGGCACAATGATAGCCAGCCTTCATGGTCTCAGTCTAATTTACATAAAGAAAAAACTTGAGGGCTGGCTAGATAGAGCTGTGGGCACCCCCGTAGCCGGCCATCTTGGTCTAAGTATTGAGGGCTGGCAGGAGAGAGACGTGGGCACCCCTGTAGCCAGCCCTCATGGTCTTACTTGAGGGCTGGCTGGATAGAACTGTGGGCACCCCGTAGCCGGCCCTCTTGGTCTAAGTATTGAGGGCTGGCAGGAGAGACGTGGGCAACCCCATAGCCGGCCCTCAAGGTGTAAATGTTATTTCAATAATAAAAAAAATGTGAGTGCTGGCTAGAGAAAGCCATATATATACCTATATATATACAGTGCCTACAAGTAGTCTTCAACCCCCTGCAGATTTAGGTGGTTTGATAAGATGCAAATAAGTTAGAGCCTTCAAACTGCAAACGAGAGTAGGATTTATTAATAGAAGCATTAATCTTACAAACCAAAAAGTTATGTTGCTCAGTTGAATTTTAATAAATTTTAAACATAAAAGTGTGGGTCAATTTTTATTCAACCCCTAGGTTTAATATTTTGTGGAATAACCCTTGTTTGCAATTACAGCTAATAATCGTCTTTTATAAGACCTGATCAGGCCGGCACAGGTCTCTGGAGTTATCTTGGCCCACTCCTCCATGCAGATCTTCTCCAAGTTATCTAGGTTCTTTGGGTGTCTCATGTGGACTTTAATCTTGAGCTCCTTCCACAAGTTTTCAATTGGGTTAAGGTCAGGAGACTGACTAGGCCACTCCATCACCTTGATTTTTTCCCTCTTGAACCAGGCCTTGGTTTTCTTGGCTTTGTGCTTTGGGTCGTTGTCTTGTTGGAAGATGAAATTACGACCCATCTTAAGATCCTTGATGGAGGAGCGGAGGTTCTTGGCCAAAATCTCCAGGTAGGCCGTGCTATCCATCTTCCCATGGATGCGGACCAGATGGCCAGGCCCCTTGGCTGAGAAACAGCCCCACAGCATGATTCTGCCACCACCATGCTTGACTGTAGGGATGGTATTCTTGGGGTCGTATGCAGTGCCATCCGGTCTCCAAACGTCACGTGTGTGGTTGGCACCAAAGATCTCGATCTTGGTCTCATCAGACCATAGAACCTTGAACCAGTCTGTCTCAGAGTCCTCCAAGTGATCATGAGCAAACTGTAGACGAGCCTTGACATGATGCTTTGAAAGTAAAGGTACCTACGGGCTGGTCTGAAACGGAGACCATTGCGGTGGAGTATGTTACTTATGGTATTGACTGAAACCAATGTCCCCACTGCCATGAGATCTTCCCGGAGCTCCTTCCTTGTTGTCCTTGGGTTAGCCTTGACTCTTCGGACAAGCCTGGCCTCGGCACGGGAGGAAACTTTCAAAGGCTGTCCAGGCCGTGGAAGGCTAACAGTAGTTCCATAAGCCTTCCACTTCCGGATGATGCTCCCAACAGTGGAGACAGGTAGGCCCAACTCCTTGGAAAGGGTTTTGTACCCCTTGCCAGCCTTGTGACCCTCCACGATCTTGTCTCTGATGGCCTTGGAATGCTCCTTTGTCTTTCCCATGTTGACCATGTATGAGTGCTGTTCACAAGTTTGGGGAGGGTCTTAAATAGTCAGAAAAGGCTGGCAAAAGAGATAATTAATCCACACATGTGAAGCTCATTGTTCTTTGTGCCTGAACTACTTCTTAATACTTTAGGGGGACCAAACAGAATGCTGGTGGTTTGAGGGGTTGAATAATAAATGACCCTCTGAATTAACTTTTAACGCTTTAAAAAAAAAAAAAATTAAAAAATCTTTTTGGTTGCAGTGCATTTCCCACTTCCAGGCTGATATACAGTCCAAATGTCACAATGGCAAGTTAATTCCGCATGTGTCAACCAGCTAAATCTGCAGGGGGTTGAAGACTACTTGTACGCACTGTAGGGTGACCAGAAAAATGCCCACAGGAAAAATGCCCACAGGAAAATTGCCCACAGGAAAAATGCCCACAGGAAAAATGCCCACATGGAAAAATGACCACACGGAAAATTGCCCACATGGAAAATTGCCCACACGGAAATTTGCCCACACAGAAATTTGCCCACACGGAAATTTGCCCACACGGAAAGTTGCCCACATGTAAAATTGCCCACAGGAAAATTGCCCACACGGAAAATTGCCCACACGAAAATTGCCCACACGGAAAATTGCTAATTGCAGTATCACAATGTTTCAGATCTCTGATATTTGCACTTAGCACTGTATATATATATATATATATATATATACACTAGCTGTGAGCCCGATGCAAATGCATCGGGATTCTAGAACGTGGCAATATTATTTGCATTAATAGCATTATTATTACCATTAATAGCATAATTATTAGCATTAACAGCATTATTATTAGCATTAATAGCATTATTAACAGCAATAATAGTACTATTAATAGTATTGTTATTAGTATTAATAGCATTATTACCATAAATAGCATTAATAATAGCGTTAATAGCATTATTATGAGGAGTAATAGCATTATTAGCATTAATAATATTATTAATAGCATTAATAGAATTAAAAATAGCATTAATAGCATTAATAATAGGATTAATAGCATGATTATTAGAATTAATAGCATTAATATTAGCATGAATAGCATTAATAGCATTATTAATAACATTAATACCATTATTAATAGCATTAATAGCCTAAATAATAGAATTAATAGCATAAATAATCGCATTAATAGCATGAAGTATTAGCATAAAGAGCATTAATAGCAATATTATTAGCATTAATAGAATTTTGAATAGCATAAATAGCATGATTATTAGCCTTAATAGCATTATTAATAGCGTTAATATGATTATTATTAGCATTATTAGCATTAATATTAGCATTAATAGCATAATTATTAGCATTAATAGCATTATTATTAGCATTAATAGCATTAATAATAAAATTAATAGCATTAATATTAGCATTAATAGCATTAATAGTATTATTAATAGCATGAATAACATTATTAATAGCATTAATAGCATTAATAGCATTATTAATAGCATTAATAGCATAAACAATAGAATTAATAGCATAACTAATCGCATTAATAGCATTACTATTAGCATAAAGAGTATTAATAGCAATATTATTAGCATTAATTGCATTTTGAATAGCATAATTAGCATGATTATTAGCCTTAATAGCATTATTAATAGCGTTAATATGATTATTATTAGCATTATTAGCATTAATAGTAGCATTAATAGCATAATTATTAGCATTAATAGCATTATTATTAGCAGTAATAGCATTATTATTAGCATGAATAGCATTATTAATAGCATTAATAGCATTAATAATACAATTAATAGCATTAATATTAGCATTAATAGCATTAATAGTATTATTAATAGCATGAATAACATTATTAATAGCATTAATAGCATTATTAATAGCATTAATAGCATAAATAATAGAATTAATAGCATAAATAATTGCATTAATAGCATTACTATTAGCATAAAGAGCATTATTAGCAATATTATTAGCATTAATAGCATTTTGAATAGCATAAATAGCATGATTATTAGCCTTAATAGCATTATTAATAGTGTTAATATGATTATTATTAGCATAATTAGCATTAATATTAGCATTAATAGCATAATTATTAGCATTAATAGCATTAATAATAGCATTAATAGCAATATTATTTGCATTAATAGCATTATTATTAAAATTAATAGCATAATTATTAGCATTAATAGCATTATTATTAGCATTAATAGCATTAATAATAGCATTAATAGCAATATTATTTGCATTAATACCATTATTATTACCATTAATAGCATAATTGTTAGCATTAATAGCATAATTATTAGCATTAACAGCATTAATAATAGCATTAATAGCAATATTATTTGCATTAATAGCATTAATATTACCATTAATAGCATAATTATTAGCATTAATAGCATTAATAATAGCATTAATAGCAATATTATTTGCATTAATAGCATTATTATTACTAATAATAGCATTATTATTACTAATAATAACATAATTATTAGCATTAATAGCATAATTATTAGCATTAATAGCATTAATAATAGCATTAATAGCAATATTATTTGCATTAATAGCATTATTATTACCATTAATAGCAGAATTATTAGCATTAATAGCATAATTATTAGCATTAATAACATAAATATTAGCATTAATAGCATAATCATTAGCATTAATAGCATTATTATTAGCATTAATAGCATAATTATTAGCATTAATTAGCATTATTATTAGCATTAATAGCATTAATAATAGAATTAATAGCAATATTATTTGCATTAATAGCATTATTATTACCATTAATAGCATAATTATTAGCATTAATAGCATAATTATTAGCATTAATAGCATTAATAATAGAATTAATAGCAATATTATTTGCATTAATAGCATTATTATTACCATTAATACCATAATTATTAGCATTAATAGCCTAATTATTAGCATTAATAGCATAATTATTAGCATTAATAGCATAATTATTAGCATTAATAGCATTATTAATAGCAGTAATATCATTATTATTAGCATTTTTTTTTTTATTCTTATTTTTTATGTTATTATGTATAATTTTTTATTTTTTTTTAAATTATTTTTTAATTATTTTTTTTATTATTAAATTAATTTATTATTTGTTATTTTAAGGGAGCCTGAGCCTGAGACACAGTTCTCCTTCAGGTCCACTCAAAGGGCTCATATTATTAGCATACTTGTATTTTTTTATTATTATTTTTTATTAATTTTTTTATTATTTTTTAATTATTTTTTATTATTTTTTAAATATTTTTTTATTATTAAATTAATTAATTATTTGTTATTTTAAGTGAGCCTGACCCTGAGACACAGTTCTCCTTCAGGTCCGCTCAAAGGGCTGATATTCTTAGCATATTTTTTTTATTATTATCTTTTATTTATTTTTTTATTATTTTTTATTTATTTTTTTATTATTTTTTAAATATTTTTTAATTAATTTTTTTATTATTAAATTAATTAATTATTTGTTATTTTAAGTGAGCAGACACAGTTCTCCTTCAGGTCCGCTCCAACCTAGAGATACATGGGGGATAATCCTGGACGCTGATTGGTCGCGTCTTCCCATAGAGAAACATGGGCATGTTTGTCTATGGGAAAAAGCGACCAATCAGCGTCCAGGATGATCCGCCATGTAAGTCAATGAGGCCTTTCAGCGGAGCAGAATGGAGACTGCGAGCCGGAGCTCGGTGGAGGAAGAGAGAAGGCGGCGGATGGAAGAGTCGTTAGCCGGGCTGAAGGAAGAGGATCTCTGGGCCGGAGGAAGGAGTGTACGTGGACCTGAGGAAGCAGATGTCATGAAGACAGGTAAGTGATCTACGGCGTCGGGTGGGGGAGGCTGTGCGGAAATTTTGGGGGAGGGGGCTGTGCGGACATTGGCAGGGGGGGGCTGTGTGGACATTGGCAGGGGGGGGGCTGTGCGGACATTGGCAGGGGGGGGCTGTGCGGACATTGGCGGGTTGGGGCTGTGCGGACATTGGCGGGGGGGGCTGTGCGGACATTGGCGGGGGGGAGGGGCTGTGCGGACATTGGCGGGGGGAGGGGCTGTGCAGGCATTGGCGGGGGGGAGGGGTTGTGCGGACATTGGCGGGGGGAGGGGCTGTGCGGACATTGGCGGGGGGGAGGGGCTGTGCAGACATTGGCGGGGGGGCTGTGCGGACATTGGGGGGGGAGGGGCTGTGCGGACATTGGCGGGGGAAGAAGCTGTGCGGACATTGGCGGGGGGAGGGGCTGTGCGGACATTGGCAGGGGGGAGGGGCTGTGCGGACATTTTGGGGGGGGCAGTGCGGACATTGGCGGGGGGGCTGTGCGGACATTGGCGGGGGGGGCTGTGCGACATTGCGGGGGGGGCTGTGCGGACATTGCGGGGGGGGGCTGTGCGGACATTTTGGGGGGGGCTGTGCGGATATTGGCGGGGGGGGCTGTGCGGACATTGTGGGGGGGGCTGTGCGGACATTGGCGGGGGGGGCTGTGCGGACATTGGCGGGGGGGGCTGTGCGGACATTGGCGGGGGGAGGGCTGTGCGGACATTGGCGGGGGGGGGCTGTGCGGACATTGGCGGGGGGAGGGGCTGTGCGGACATTTTGGGGGGGGCTGTGCGGACATTGGCGGGGGGCTGTGCGACATTGCGGGGAGCTGTGCGGACATTGGCGGGGGGGGCTGTGCGGACATTGGCGGGGGGGCTGTGCGGACATTGGGGGGTGGTGTGCTGTGCGGCGGCTGTGCGGGGTGGGGGGCTGTGCGGGACATTTTGGGGGGGGCTGTGCACATGTGGGGGGCTGTGCGGACATTGGCGGGGGGGGGGGGCTGTGCGGACATTGGCGGGGGGGGCTGTGCGGACATTGGGGGGGGGGCTGTGGCGGACATTGGCGGGGGAGGGGCTGTGCGGACATTTTGGGGGGGGGCTGTGCAGACATTGGCGGTGGGCTGTGGCATGGCGGGGGGCTGTGGCGGACATTGGCGGGGGGGGGGCTGTGCGGACATTGGCGGGGGGAGGGGCTGTGCAGCATTGGGTGGGGGGGGGGTGTGCGGCATGGTGGGGGGGGGCGTGTGCGGACATTGGGGGGGGGAGGGCTGTGCGGACATTGGCGGGGCTGTGCGAATGGGGGGGGGCTGTGCGGACATTGGCGGGGGGGGGGCTGTGCGGACATTGGCGGGGGGAGGGGCTGTGCGGACATTGGGGGGGGGGCTGTTCGGACATTGGGGGGGCTGTGCGACTGTGCGTGAATTTTGTGTCGGACATTGGCGGGGGGGGCTGTGCGGACATTGGCGGGGGGAGGCTGTGCGGACATTGGGGGGGGCTGTGCGGACATTGGCGGGGGGGGGGCTGTGCGGACATTGGCGGGGGGGGGGAGTGCGGCATTGGCGGGGGGGCTGTGCGGACATTGGGGGGGGGCTGTGCGGACATTGGCGGGGGGGGGCTGTGCGGACATTGGGGGGGGGGCTGTGCGGACATTGCGGGGGGGGCTGTGCGGACATTGGGGGGGGGGCTGTGCGGACATTGGGGGGGGGCTGTGCGGACATTGGCGGGGGGGCTGTGCGGACATTGGCGGGGGGGGGGGCTGTGCGGACATTGGCGGGGGGGCTGTGCGGACATTGGGGAGGGGGCTGTGCGGACATTGGCGGGGGGGGCTGTTGCGACATTGGCAGGGGGGGGGCATGTGCGGACATTGGCAGGGGGGGGGCTGTGCGGACATTTGGCGGGGGGGCTGTGCGGACATTGGGCGGCGTGCGATGGGGGGCTGTGCGGACATTGGGGGGGGGGGGCTGTGCGGACATTGGGGGGCTGTGGGGGAGGGGCTGTGCGGACATTGGCGGGGGGAGGGGCTTGTGCGGACATTGGCGGGGGGAGGGGCTGTGCGGACATTGGCGGGGGGAGGGGCTGTGCGGACATTCGGGGGGGGCTGTGCGGACATTGGGGGGGGGGGGCGATGGGCGGGGGGGGGAGAACTTTTGGGACATTGGATGGGGGGGGGGCTGTGCGGACATTGGCGGGGGGGGCTGTGCGGACATTTGGGGGGGGCTGTGCGGACATTGGCGGGGGGGGGGGCTGTGTGGACATTGGGGGGGGGGCTGTGCGGACATTGGCGGGGGGGGCTGTGCGGACATTGGGGCTGTGGGACATTGGGGGGGAGGGGCTGTGCGGACATTTGGGGGGGGGGGACTGTGCGGACATTGGCGGGGGAGGGGCTGTCGGAAATTGGCGGGGGGGGGGGCTGTGCGGACATTGGTGGGGGAGGGGCTGTGCGGACATTGGGGGGGGCTGTGCGGACATTGGGGGGGGGGGGCTGTGCGGACATTGGGGGGGGGCTGTGCGGACATTGGGGGGGGGGGGCTGTGGGACTGTGGAGGGGCTGGCGGGTGTGCGGCAGTGGGGGACATTGGGGGGGGGGCTGTGCGGACATTGGGGGGGGGGCTGTGGTAATTGGGGGGTGGCGGCGGAGGTGTGGCGGAGGAGGGGGGACATTGGGGGGTGGGCTGTGCGGACATTGGGGGGGGGGCTGTGCGGACATTGGGGGGGGGCTGTGCCGAATTGGGGGATGGTGCTGTGCGACATTGGGGGGGGCTGTGCTAGACTGTGGATGGGGGCTGGGGCGGGGTGTGCGGGCAGTGAGGGGGAGTGTGTGCGGCGTTGGGGGTTGTGCGGACATGGGGGGGGCTGTGCATTGGGGGGGTGCGACATTGGGGGGGGCGGGGACATTGGCGGGGGGGCTGCGGATTGGGGGGGGGCTGGCATTGGGGGGGTGTGGCATTGGGGGGGGCTGTGCGGAATGGGGGCTGTGCGATTGGGGGGGTGGGACATTGGGGGGGGGTGGGGCATTGGGGGGGGCTGTGCGGACATGGGGGGGGGCTGTGGACATGGGGGGGGCTGTGCGGACATTGGGGGGGGCTGTGGACATTGGGGGGCTGTGGACATGGGGGGGGGTGTGCGGATTGGGGGGGGCGTGCGGATTGGGGGGCTGTGCGGCATTGGCGGGGGGGGCTGTGGCATTGGCGGGGAGGCTGTGGGACATTGGGGGGCTGTGCGGAATTGGGGGGGGGGGCTGTGGGATTGGGGGGGGGCTGGACATTGGGGGGCTGTGCGGACATTGGCGGGGGGGCTGTGCGGAATTGGGGGGGGCTGTGGGACATTGGGGGGGCTGTGCGGAATTGGCGGGGGGGGCTGTGCGGACATTTGGGGGGCTGTGCGGACATTGGGGGGCTGTGGGCATGGCGGGGGGGCTGTGCGGACATGGGGGCTGTGCGGACATTGGCGGGGGGGCTGTGGGACATTGGGGGGGGGCTGTGCGGAATTTTGGGGGGCTTGGACATTGGGGGGGGGGCTGTGCGGACATTGGGGGGGGGCTGTGGGACATTGGGGGGGGGGTGGACATTGGCGGGGGGGGCTGTGCGGACATTGGGGGGGCTGTGCGGCATTGGGGGGGGCTGTGGGACTTGGGGGGGCTGTGCGGAATTGGGGGGGGCTTGCGGACATTGGGGGGGGCTGTGCGACTGGCGGGGGGGGCTGTGGAATTGGGGGCGTGGGACATTGGGGGGGGGCTGTGCGGACATTGCGGGGGGGGCTGTGCGGCATTGCGGGGGGGCTGTGGGACATTGGGGGGGGGGCTGTGCGGACATTGGGGGGGTGTGCGGACATTGGGGGGGGGCTGTGGGATGGGGGGGAGGGGCTGGGGACTTGGGGGGGGGGCTGTGCGGACATTGGGGGGGCTGTGGAATTGGGGGGGCGGCGGATGGCGGGGGGGGGGGAATTGGGGGGGGGGCTTGGGGGGCTGTGCGGACATTGGCGGGGGGGCTGGAATTGGGGGGTGCGGACATTGCGGGGGGCTGTGCGGACTTGGGGGGGGAGGGGCTGTGCGGCTGGGGGGGTGTGGGTTAGGGGGGTGTGGGACTTGGGGGGGAGGGCTGTGCGGACATTGGGGGCTGTGGGTGGGGGGGGGCTGTGCGGCATTGCGGGGGAGGGCTGTGCGCTTGGGGCTTGCGGACATGGCGGGGGGCTTGCGATTGCGGTTGGGAAATTTTGGCTTCGAATTGTGGGGGGGGCTCGACATTGGGGGGGCTTGCGACATTGGGGGGAAGGGCTGTGTGGACATTGGCGGGGGGGAGGGGCTGTGCGGACATTGGGGGGGGGAGGGGCTGTCGGACATTGGTGGGGGCAGGGGCTGTGCGGACATTGGCAGGGGGCTGTGTGGACATTGGGGGGAGGGGCTGTGCGGACATTGGGGGGAGGACTGGCGACATTGCGGGGAGGGGCTGTACGGAAATTGGCGGGGAGGGCTGTGCGACATGGTGGGGGGCTGTGCGACATTGCAGGGGGAGGGCTGTGCGGACATTGCGGGGGGCTGTGGGACATTGGGGGGCGGGCTGTGGGCTTGGGGGGGCTGTGTGACTGTGGTGGGCTGGCGGCGATGTGTGCGGCAGTGAGACATGGGGGGAGGGCTGTGCGGACATTGGGGGGGGCTGTGGTAGACTGTGGATGGGCTGGCGGCGAGTGTGCGGCAGTGAGGGGACATTGGGGGGTGGGCTGTGCGTACATTGGGGGGGCTGTGCGGACATTGGGGGGGGTGCTGAGCGAAATGGGGTGTGCTGTGCAGACATTGGGGGGGGCTGTGCTGACTGTGGATGGGGGGGCGGCGGAGGTGTGCGGAGTGAGGGGGAAGTGTGTGCGGTGTTGGGTTGTGCGGTGCTGGAGGGCGTGCGGGTGTGGGATCGTTGCTGGGCTGTGGATCGGGGCTGGGGGGGAGGCACAGGGGGCAGCTCCATAGTCGGAGGTGGTCTGTGGGTAGCGGGGAGCAGAGGCGGCATGGGCGGCCATTGCGAGTGGAGATAAAACGGCTCGCAATGGCCGCTTCGCGGCCAATGCTTCGCGCGTATCCACATGACCAGCCGGAAGTAGCGCCGAGAGGGGCGCTTTTGCGATTCGCGATTATATAATAGATATATATACTTACCTATAATATATCTATATATCTATACATATATATCTATATATCTATATATATATCCATATATCTATATCTATATATATCTATATCTATCTAAACTATAGGTTTTGAGAATCACAGGTTAAAGGCAAAAAAGGCCTTATTAGGGGACACTGAAGGATTTTAAAGTCACATGTTAAAGGTCAATCAAAGCCTTTTAGGGAAAAACTGAAGGTTTTGAGAATGACAGGTTAAAGGCCACAAAGGCCTTATTAGGGGAAACTGAAAGATTTGAAAATCATCAGTAAAAGGTCAATCACAGCCTTTTAGGAAAAACTGAAGATTTTGACAATCAGAGGTTAGAGGCCAAAAAGGCCTTATTAGAGGAAACTGAAGGATTTGAAAGGCAAAGTTCACAGGCCAAAAAATGCTCATTAGGTAAACTAAAAGAGTTTTTTACCAGGCTATTTGCGCTCCCAGAGGTCTATGATCCAAAGCTTCTTGTAATTTCATAAAAAGTTTTTTAATATTTCTTAAGAAAAGCACATACAACGCGTTTCGACAGTATAAAATGTCTTCCTCAGGTATATTGTTAAAAGTATTCCAAAATTGTGGATAGCTTTATAGGAAATAGTATTATGCTAAATAGGGTGTGGACCACTAAGGTTAGTTACTGACACACCTGCTGTATAGCTGCTATACAGGTTTGGTATATTCAGAAGCACATACCAATGATAAAACAAAAAAAAAAAAAAAAAAAAAACACATTACATGTATATATAGAGCATAGTAAAATTTGATTATGACAGATAAAATGTGAAATATAATTTGATCATAAATAGCATAAAATGTTCAGTATAGTTATATAACAAATTTAAAATTGTTGTATGTGGCTGAAATCCATTTAAAATACACATACAAAAAAACAAAACAAAAAAAAAAAAAAAAAAAAAAAAAACAGTGCTCATTAGAATTGTGAGAAAACACACAGTATCCAAGGAAGGATTAATATTATATTCCCTCAATCACCTCATTTAATCCGTCCGGGTGTAGAGAACCCATTTTAAAAATCCAATAAGATTCTTTACGATTTAATTTTTCAGTGCGGTTTGGGCAATTCTCCGGAATTTGCTCAACTGGTGTAACTTTTATATTGAATTGTTTGTTATGCTTCAAACACAAGTGCCGGGATAAACTATGTTTCATGAAGCCATTTTTCGCATTGTGTCTGTGGCCATTCATACGTGTTCTCAGGGACTGGATAGTACGTCCCACGTACTGAATGCCACAGGCACATGTGATGACATACACCACAAATTGGCTGTCACAGGAAAGTCTCTGTGTAATTGGGAATGATTCTCCTGTGCTGTTGCAGTGAATTCCTGTCGCATTGTGATCTATGATTCCACAGCAGCAGCACTTTTTTAAATTGCATCGCATTACACCAGTTTTTTTGTTGTCATTTTTATTAGTTTTACCTGTATTATTTTTTATTTGATTAATTTTCTGGTTTCCCTGTGATAATTTTTTTAAATGACTGGGGGCAATAATACCTCTTATTGTTTGTGCCCTGCGGAAAGTGATACTAGGTTTTTCTGGTAGGATTTTTTTCAGATATGCATCTCTTTTCAGTAGATACCAATATTTATTAAGTATCCTTCTAATATCATCGTTGTTTCGATTATATGCTGTTATAAAATTGTATTGCCATCTGTTATTTTTCTTTATTTCCTCACCGTTTTGATCTTTTTTATCCTTCCGGTTTAATAGACATACATCCTGAGTTTTTTTCAAAATTGTTTGATAGGCACTCACAATTAATTTTTTCGGATAATTTTTATCATAAAATTTTTTGAATAAAATTTGAGACTGTTTAATGTAATCATCTGTATTTGTATTATTTTTTCTGATTCTATGAAATTGACTAAAAGGAATATTTGTTTTCCACTTTTTGTAGTGCGCACTGTTATAATGTAGGAATCCATTACTGTCAGTTTTTTTAAAAAAAGTTTTACTGACAATTTCTTTGTTTTTATGTGACAATTCCAGATCTAGGAAGTCTATTTTTTCATTGTTTATCTTGGCAGTGAATGTTATTCCCCACTGATTAGCATTCATGTCGCTGATGAATTGCTCTGCTTTCTCCTGACTTCCCCTCCAAATAAAGATCAGATCGTCTATAAAACGACGGTATAGGATTATATGGTTAGCATAATCCTGTTGGGTGATCGGCGATGAGGACTCGAGTAGCCCCATAAATAAGTTTGTGAAACTTGGGGCCACTCGCGTCCCCATCGCGGTCCCAAGCAGCTGTATGTATAGCTGTTCCTGAAATTTAAAAACATTGTGTTCAAGAATAAATTTTAGACCTTACAGTAGAAATTCTCTTTGGGAGTCTGGCATATCCTTAATACCTTTTAGGTAGTGCTCCACTGCTTGTATTCCCAGATCATGCTGTATATTAGAATACAAGGCATTTACATCCATGGTAATGAAAAGAAAATCTTCCTCCCATGTAATATTTCTGATTTCATTTAGAAGCTGATTAGAGTCCTTTAGGTATGAGGGCAAGGTTTTTACTAGTTCTTGTAGAAACCAAGTCGATGTAATGAGACAGCTGACTTGTGAGGGAACCAATGCCTGCTATTATAGGTCGACCTGGTGGACTTTTCAGGCATTTGTGCACCTTAGGAAGGTGATAAAATATAGCAGTATTGGGATTCTTATTCGTCAAAAATCTCTTTTTCTTTTTTATTTATAATATTTTTTCCAAAAGCTTCATGAATTAAATCATGATATTCATCTATGTGGTTTTTGGAAGGGTCCAAGTGTAATTTTTTATAATATTTTTCATCACCAAGTATATTTTCTGCTTCTTTCAGATATATTTCCCTGTCCTGAAGTACTATCCCTCCCCTTTATCAGCCTCCTTATTACTATTTTAGTGTTATCCTTTAGATTTTTTATGGCACTTCTTTCTTCCCTAGAGATGTTATTTTTGTAACCTTTTATTTTTCTATTTTTGACATTTTTATTTTTAGAAAGATTGGATTTTTTAAAGATATTGTTTTTTTCCTCACTCATATGTCTAAATTCTTCGTTTACCATAGAAAAAAATGTTTCGAGGTTGCTACCCCGATGATGAATAGGGTTGAATTTAGACTGTGGACATACTTCCTTGTGCAGACAATTTTCTTTTTTATCAGTACTTTTTTCCATTTTCTATTCTAAATCTTTCTTTCCCAAATTTTCCTCAATGGAAAAATGACGTGCTATTGTCAATTTACGTACATATTTATTTAGATCTATAAAAAGGTCAAAGGCTTTTGCTTTTTGTGTTGGGCAAAAACCCAGACCTTTAGAAAGCACTGCCAATTCAGCTTCTGTTGGACTGTATTCAGATAGGTTAAAAATCCGGATTGAATTTCTGGTATTATTTTCCTCTTCTATAGTTTCTTTTCCTTTTCTACATTTTGCAGTTTTTTTCTTTTTTCTCCCTCCTCTGGACCCTCTGGGCCTCCTTTTCTTTTTAATGGTTTTGTGGAGATTTGGGGAAAATATTTTAGAATCGTATTTATTTTCTCCTCTGGCAACGTTAACGGTGCTGCTATTTGTGAACCGCTCTCGATGCTTGGTAATAATATCTCTGAAAGTGGAGGGCGTTTTACCACCAGCTCTAAAAAAGAAATATTAGAGTTTGCTGGTGAGAGTGATGGTGCCTGCATAACCGTAGTGTACAGGTTTGGGGAGCTGGGGGTCTCATGTATAGTAAATTGACTACACAATAATGGAATTTCCTGATTATCCTCTCGGGGACACAATGTTTCTTGGGTCCCCATGAGGCTCAGTATAGAGTTTTCAGAGGGGAATTCAAACTGACTAGTACTGCCTTCCTCTCTTTCTTTACACCTTTCCTCGCTGATTTCCTCTATTTTTTTGCTCCTTTCCTTGCTGATTTCATTGTTCGTATTTTTTCTCAAGGCATTAGACTGGGAAATCCCAGGTGTGGATGAAACTATTTTACTCGTCCAATTTTTGTTGTTATAATTTTTCGTATGGCCCCTGCTTCTTTATAGGTAAATTTATTGTTAGAAGTAGTTCTGATTTCCTCCCCCAATATAGCTTTTGTTTTCAGATTATAATATGTTCGTAGACCCCTGACCATTTCATCTTGTTTTTTTACAGGACTATTTTTTTCTTTAATGTCTATTTTTTTAGGGCCTGTTGCTTTAGGTAATTCTTTTTCATGTTTTCTTTCTTTTAAATCAAAAAAATCCCTTCTTACTTTTTTTGTTTTTGTTTCTATTAAACCATTCTCAAAAACTTCTAGATTTCTGTTTGTATCCCTATTCAGGGCCTCATATAAAGGGAAGGTTTCATAGGAGGAAAGTTCTTTCAAATCCTTTTCACACAGTATTGAGAAGGTTTTTGCCAGCATATTACGTTTTTTAATCAACAATTTTATAAGGTTATATGAACAATCATCCAGTATATCATACCATTCATCTGAGAAGATCTCATCATCCTCAAAAGTACTTTTGAAATGGATGCGCAAACCTGCTGTCATCACATGTGCCTGTGGCATTCAGTACGTGGGACGTACTATCCAGTCCCTGAGAACACGTATGAATGGCCACAGACACAATGCGAAAAATGGCTTCATGAAACATAGTTTATCCCGGCACTTGTGTTTGAAGCATAACAAACAATTCAATATAAAAGTTACACCAGTTGAGCAAATTCCGGAGAATTGCCCAAACCGCACTGAAAAATTAAATCGTAAAGAATCCTATTGGATTTTTAAAATGGGTTCTCTACACCCGGACGGATTAAATGAGGTGATTGAGGGAATATAATATTAATCCTTCCTTGGATACTGTGTGTTTTCTCACAATTCTAATGAGCACTGTTTTTTTTTTTTTTGTTTTTTTTTGTTTTGTTTTTTTTGTATGTGTATTTTAAATGGATTTCAGCCACATACAACAATTTTAAATTTGTTATATAACTATACTGAACATTTTATGCTATTTATGATCAAATTATATTTCACATTTTATCTGTCATAATCAAATTTTACTATGCTCTATATATACATGTAATGTGTTTTTTTGTTTTGTTTTTTTTTGTTTTATCATTGGTATGTGCTTCTGAATATACCAAACTTGTATAACAGCTATACAGCAGGTGTGTCAGTAACTAACCTTAGTGGTCCACACCCTATTTAGCATAATACTATTTCCTATAAAGCTATCCACAATTTTGGAATACTTTTAACAATATACCTGAGGAAGACATTTTATACTGTCGAAACGCGTTGTATGTGCTTTTCTTAAGAAATATTAAAAAACTTTTTATGAAATTACAAGAAGCTTTGGATCATAGACCTCTGGGAGCGCAAATAGCCTGGTAAAAAACTCTTTTGGATCTATATTCCTATGGTAACTCGGTCTGAGCTACTTACTAGCTACCAGGGATTTGCAGCATACCGACTACTGAGGAAACCTACGCCTGGATACTTAATGGTCCCTAGCGACCGATACGCAAGTGAACAAGACCTAAAAAAGGTGAGTGCCATCCACATCCACCTACGATCTGATTATACATTTACATTTAGATCGGTGCGCTTTCTTCCTCTCCTTTTCTTCTACCAGAATCATTAGGTAAACTGAAGGTTTTGAGAATCACAGGTTAGAAGCCAAAAAGGCCTTATTAGGGGAAACTGAAGGATTTGAAAATCACCGGTCAAAGGTCAATCAAAGCCTGTTAGGGAAAACTATAGGCTTTTAGAATGAGAATCACAGGTTAAAGGACAAAAAGGCCTTCTTAGGGGAAACTTAGGGCCACTGACCCCTGAAGAAGTCTCACCAGACGAAACGCCGTCGGGGTGACTGGAGCTCTAACCACTCAGGTAGGTACTATTCTACTGAGTGACATGTGAATGATTGATCCGCTTATTGTATGGCAGCAATGAGCTTAGCTACTGGAGATGAATTCATAAAGCAATGGGTCTTGGTTTGTGTGACTGGGTATCAATAAGACTGTGGTTTTTAACCTTTGTGTAGATGCCTGTGCTTATTTAGTATACGGGCAATGATAAAGATTAGCCACAGAGACCAGTCGGCTGATACAGCGCGGTTATACTAAACAGCAGACCTTGTTATGACCATTGAATTGGAACACTATGTTTCATCATAACAGTGATGAGCAGTAGTTGCTGGGTATAATAGGGGAGGTCACATGTCAGGTCAGTGAGACAGAGTATGGTTATCTTCCTTGTGAGCCCGGAGGTACCTAATACAATATTCTGACCTCTTTTTCGACCTTTCCATACTGAAGTTTATCTAGTTTTCTCATCGATTAACTGTATTGCCTTTTGAAAAAGTTTTGTAATTGAATTTTGCACTGTAGTGCTTTTTTAAAGCTCTTTAATAAAGAATTGATATTTTTAAAGACATTCTATAGCCCCTTGGGGTCTTTTTTGATAAGTATGAAAGATTTGAAAGTCTAAGGTTTGAGGCCAAAAAGTGCCTTGTTGGGGATACTGAAGGATTTGAAAATCACAGGGTTACAGGCAAAAATTGCCTTATTAGGGAAAACGAAAGGATTTGAACGGCAAAGGTTAGAGACCAAAAAAAGGCCTTATTGGGTAAACTGAAGGTTTTGAAAATCTCAGGTTAAAGGCCAAAATTTCTCTTATTGGAGGAAACTGAAAGATTCAAAATTAAAAGGTTTGATGCAAAAAAAATGCCTTATTGGGGAAACTGAAGGAATGGAACATCACAGTTTACAGGGAAAAAAAAACAAAAAACGCCTTATTAGGAGAATCTGAGAGATTTAAAAATCACAGGTTATAGGTCAATCGCAGCCTTTTTCGGGAAAACGGAAGGATTTGAGAATCACAGGTTACAGGCAAAAAATGCCTTATTAGGGAACACTGAATGATTTCAAACTCACAGGTCAAAGGTCAATCACAGCCTTTTAGTGCTAACTGAAGGTTTGAGAATCACAGGTTAAAGGCTAAAATTTGCCCTATTAGGGCAACCTTGTAGCCAGCCCTCATGGTCTGAGTGTAATTTAAATAAGAAAAAAAAATTAGGGCTTTCTGGAGAGAACCGTGGGCACCCCCATAGCCAGCCCTCAAAGTCTAAGTGTTATTTAAATAATAAAAAAAAACCTTGAGGGCTGTGTATAGAGAGCCGTGGACACCCCCGTGGCCGGCCCTAACGGTCTAAGTACTTGAGGGTCGGCTGGATGGAGCGAAGGACACACCCATAGTCGCCTTCATGCTCTGTGTTATGTTATTAATGAAAAAAAAAACATGAGGGCCAGTTATATAGAGCCGCGGACACCGCGTAGCTGGCCCTCATGGTCTAAGTACTTGAGGCCGGCTGGATAGAGCTGATGACACGCCCATACCCGGCCTTCATGGTCTGTCTTATTTGAATAATGAAAAAAAAAAAACATGAGGGCCAGGTATATAGAGCCGCGGACAACCCTGGAGCTGGCCCTCACGGTCTAAGAACTTGAGGGCCGGCTGGATAGAGCTGAGGACACACCCATTCCCGGCCCTCATGGCCTGTCTTATTTGAATAATGAAAAAAAAACATGAGGGCCAGGTATATAGAGCCGCGGACAACCCTGGAGCAGGCCATCACGGTCTAAGAACTTAAGGGCCGGCTGGATAGAGCTGAGGACACACCTATTTCCGGCCATCATGGCCTGTGTTATGTTATTAGTGAAAAAAAAACATGAGGGCCAGCTGCAGACAACCCTGGAGCTGGCCCTCACGGTCTAAGAACTTGAGCGCTGGCTGGATAGAGCTGAGGACACACCTATTACCGGCCCTCATGGCCTGTGTTATGTTATTAGTGAAAAAAAAACATGAGAGCCAGGTATATAGAGCCGCTGACAACCCTGGAGCTGACCCTCACGGTCAAAGAACTTGAGGGCCGACTGGATATAGCTGAGGGTACACCCATTCCTGGCCCTCATGGCCTGTGTTATGGTATTAATGAAAAAAAAACATGAGGGCCAGGTATATAGAGCCGCGGACAACCCTGGAGCTGGCCCTCACGGTCAAAGAACTTGAGGGCCGGCTGGATAGAGCTGAGGACACATCCATTCCCGGCCCTCATGGCCTGTGTTATGGTATTAATGAACAAAAAAACATGAGGGCCAGGTATATAGAGCCGCGGACAACCCTGGAGCTGGCCCTCACGGTCTAAGAACTTGAGGGCCGGCTGGATAGAGCTGAGGACACACACATTCCCGGCCCTCATGGCCTGTCTTATTTGAATAATGAAAAAAAACATGAGGGCCAGGTATATAGAGCCGCCGACAACCCCGGAGCTGGCCCTCACACTTGTGTAAAACATTAGAAAGAGAAAGAGCGCCATCTGGTGATTTTACATTCCTATATTAAAAAATACAAAAGTTGGGCAACAGTGCCACCCTGTGGATCTTCGACAAAACACACATTTTTAACAAAATGTTCCATGAAAGCTGGCTATAGGAGCCCGAAGAAAGCGTGAGACCAAGATTTAATGTTGCGTTTTTTAGCATTTTTATTGCGTAGACCCCCTCGAAAGCAATATTTTAGGACGCAGAGCGCACGGTTTTAATCATGAATTTTTCCTGAGCTATGTAAAAAAAAATTTTCCTCCTACCGCGTTTGTAAGGGTCCCGAAATGATAAATATCAAATTGCCCCCATAAGTCCCTATATATTACTATAGTACAGTAGGTGATGCTTCCATATTGACTCTCTCGAAAATTACAATGGACCAAAGTACAGCTTGTTGCAATCCGGCAACAAAAATCGGCCATCTTGTGTCCCGTTTGCAACAAACAGTCAAGCTTTGCTGCCATCCGGCAACATTTCAGGTCAAGCCTGTTGCCATCGGGATGCGGACCCCCTGATTTTGTCCATAGGTCAACCTCAGAAGGATCATCCTCCTAATAAAGGGGCATTCTACATCTGTCCTCTTAGGATAAGAAGCAAAATATGTTTTTTCTACTAAAGTCTGTGACATAAATTCAAAAGAAAAGATGATTTTAGAATGCTTTTATTAATAAAAATTATGGACTTACATACAGAAAAATATACCAGAAGACACAATTGCACAGGCCCAGGCCAAAGTGTAAAGCATCTAATGGTGGGAACACTATCCTATAACAGGGATCACATATAGCAGCAAACCGCTCATGCTTATTTGGGTTTCTAATATTATGACACCACAGGTGAGGTTGCCATTAAAGTATATTAGTATTCAATAGAGATCCCAATTAGAATACCAGAACAAGGCATTTCTCCCCTGGGCTAAGGCACACCCAAGCTGAGAAAGTATATTGCACTAATTGTCCTCTAAATGTTCCCAGGCTTACCTAGATATAATGGGCTGGTGGCTGCCGATCGTTTCGCGAGTTTAATTACCCGCTTCTTCGTGGTGATGCATTCACTCCTGACAGAAGGGCCTTTTTGTGCCACGCTCTGTGTCTCGTGACCGCCAAACCGGATATAGGTGGGGCGTAACCTGGGAAACCAGACGATGCTTCCTGCAACTGAGGATTGCGAGGTTTTCCCCTATGTATATAGAATGGTTATAAACCGTAATTGATGACCGATGGATTGGGTCTTATTAAAGTCTGTGACAGTTTTAAGAATCTCAGAAAAACATTGAATCTATTATATAATCGCGAATCGGAAAAGCGCCCCTCCGCGCGCTACTTCCGGCGTGGTCATGTGGATACGAATTTAACATTGGGCGCGAAGCGCCCAATGCTGCGCGAGCAATGGCCGCGAGGCCATTGCGAGTCGCTGGCCCAGGGCGAGCAATGGCCGCGAAGCGGCCATTGCGAGCCGCTGGCCCAAAATCCATCCACAGCCCCGGCTACAACCTTAGCGATTTACCGCTCAGGTAGCGCCAGCAATGGCCGCGAGGCCATTGCGACTCGCTGCCTGAGCCGCAATTCGCTCCCCGGGGACCATGGAGCCGAGGCGGCATTGCCGCCTCCGCTCCCCGCTACACACAATTCGCCACCCCCCCCCCATGTCCGCACAGCCCGCCCCCATCAATGTCCCCACAGCCGACCCCCATGTCCGCACAGCCGACCCCCATGTCCGCACAGCCCACCCCCAGCAATGTCCGCACAGCCCGCCCACATCAATGTCCGCACAGCCCACCCCCATGTCCGCACAGCCGACCCCCATGCCCGCACAGCCCACCCCCATGTCCGCACAGCCCGCCCACATCAATGTCCACACAGCCCACCCCCCTGTCCGCACAGCCGACCCCCATGCCCGCACAGCCGACCCCCATGCCCGCACAGCCGACCCCCATGCCCGCACAGCCGACCCCCATGCCCGCACAGCCGACCCCCATGCCCGCACAGCCGACCCCCATGCCCGCACAGCCCACACCCATGTCCGCACAGCCCACCCCCATGCCCGCACAGCCGACCCCCATGCCCGCACAGCCGACCCCCATGCCCGCACAGCCGACCCCCATGCCCGCACAGCCGACCCCCATGCCCGCACAGCCGACCCCCATGCCCGCACAGCCGACCCCCATGCCCGCACAGCCCACCCCCATGTCCGCACAGCCCACCCCCATGTCCGCACAGCCGACCCCCATGCCCGCACAGCCGACCCCCATGCCCGCACAGCCGACCCCCATGCCCGCACAGCCACCCCATGCCCGCACAGCCCGCCCCCATCAATGTCCGAAAAACCCCCCATGTCCGCACAGCCGACCCCCACTAATGTCCACACAGCCCCCCCCATGTCCGCACATACTTACATGTCTTCTTAGTCATCTGATCGTCCGTCCGGCCAGGCGTCCTCTTCGTCCGGCCAGGCGTCCTCTTCGTCCGGCCCCGGGGATCTTCTGTCTTCTTCCAGCTCCGACGTCCTCTTCTCTTCTCATTCAGGTACAATGGACGACAAATCCGCCATTGTATCTCAATGAGATATGAGCGGCTCTTCTGATTGGTCGATGTGTACTGCCCTCAGCCAATCAGAAGAGCCCCTCATTGAGCTCGAATTCTGATTGGTCGGCGCCCAATCCGAAATCGGGCTCACTGCCCATAGACATGTATTAGCGGTGTGTCCGCGATTTTACGGCCGACAAATAGAACCAGGTGGCCGGCCATAAAATCGCCGACACACCGCTAATGTATGTCAATGGGAAAAAGAGCGGACCTGAATGAGAACTGTCTCACTTAACATAAATAATAAATTAAATAATAATATAAAATAATTTAAAAATAATTAAAAAATAATAAAAAATAATAATAAAAAAATAATAAAAAATTAAATAAAAATAATAATAAAAAAATAAAATATATGCTAATCAGCTCAGCCATTTTGGCGGACCACAATGAGAACTCTGTCTCACTTAAAATAAATAATAAAAATAAATAATAAATAAAATAATTTAAAAAGAATTAAAAAATAATAAAAAATAATAATAAAAAAATAATAAAAAATTAAATAAAAATAATAATAAAAAAAATAAATATATGCTAATCAGCTCAGCCCTTTTGCCGGACCACAATGAGAACTGTGTCTCACTTAAAAAAAATAATAAATTAAATAATAAAGAAAATAATTTAAAAATAATTAAAAAATAATAAAAAATAATAATAAAAAAATAATAAAAAATTAAATTAAAATAATAATAAAAAAAATAAATATATGCTAATCAGCTCAGCCCTTTTGGCGGACCACCATGAGAACTGTGTCTCACTTAAAATAAATAATAAATTAAATAATAAATAAAATAATTTAAAAAGAATTAAAAAATAATAAAAAATAATAATAAAAAAATAATAAAAAATTAAATTAAAATAATAATAAAAAAAAAAAATATATGCTAATCAGCTCAGCCCTTTTGGCGGACCACAATGAGAACTGTGTCTCACTTTAAATAAATAATAAATTAAATAATAAATAAAATAATTTAAAAAGAATTAAAAAATAATAAAAAATAATAATAAAAAAATAATAAAAAATTAAATAAAAATAATAATAAAAAAATAAATATATGCTAATCAGCTCAGCCCTTTTGGCGGACCACAATGAGAACTCTGTCTCACTTAAAATAAATAATAAATTAAATAATAAATAAAAGAATTTAAAAAGAATTAAAAAATAATAAAAAATAATAATAAAAAAATAATAAAAAATTAAATAAAAATAATAATAAAAAAATAAATATATGCTAATCAGCTCAGCCCTTTTGGCGGACCACAATGAGAACTGTGTCTCACTTAAAATAAATAATAAATTAAATAATAAATAAAAGAATTTAAAAAGAATTAAAAAATAATAAAAAATAATAATAAAAAAATAATAAAAAATTAAATAAAAATAATAATAAAAAAAAAAATATATGCTAATCAGCCCAGCCCTTTTAGCGGACCAGAAGGAGAACTGTGTCTCAGTTAAAATAAATAATACATTTTATAATAAAATTATTTAAAAATAATTAAAAAATTATAAAAAAAATAATAAAAAAAAAAAATTAAAAATTATAAAATATTACAAAAAATAATAATTAAAAAAAAAATCTAATAATAATTATATTACTGCTAATAATAATGATATTAATGCTAATAATTATGCTATTAATGCTAATAATAATGCTAATAATGCTAATAATTATGCTATTAATGCTAATAATTATGCTATTAATGCTAATAATAATAACATTAATGCTAATAATAAGCGGCCATTGCGACCACTCAGCCCCAATAAGTATTGAACGCGCCCCAAAAAGTATTGGACCCCCCCCAAAAGTATTGGACCCCCCACCCAAAAGTATTAGACCCCCCAAAAAAAGTATTGCACCCCCAAAAAAAGTATGTGACCCCCCAAAAAAAGTATGTGACCCCCCAAAAAAAGTATGTGACCCCCCAAAAAAGTATGTGACCCCCCCAAAAAAATTATGTGACCACCCAAAAAAAGTATGTGACCCCCCCAAAAAAAGTATGTGACCCCCCAAAAAAGTATGTGACCCCCCCAAAAAAGTATGTGACCCCCCAAAAAAATTATGTGACCACCCAAAAAAAGTATGTGACCCCCCCAAAAAAGTATGTGACCCCCCAAAAAACTATGTGACCTCCAAAAAAAAGTATTGGACCCCCAAAAAAAGTATTGGACCCCCCAAAAAAAGTATGTGACCCCCCAAAAAAGTATGTGACCCCCCCAAAAAAGTATGTGACAAAACAAAAAAGTATGTGACCCCTCCAAAAAAGTATGTGACCCCCCAAAAAAAGTATGTGACCCCCCCAAAAAAAGTATGTGACCCCCCAAAAAAAGTATGTGACCCCCCCAAAAAAGTATGTGACCCCCCAAAAAACTATGTGACCTCCAAAAAAAGTATTGGACCCCCCAAAAAAAGTATTGGACCCCCCAAAAAAAGTATGTGACCCCCCAAAAAAGTATGTGACCCCCCCAAAAAAGTATGTGACAAAACAAAAAAGTATGTGACCCCCAAAAAAGTATGTGACCCCCCCAAAAAAGTATGTGACCCCCCCAAAAAAATTATGTGACCCCCCAAAAAAAGTATGTGACCCCCCCAAAAAAGTATGTGACCCCCCAAAAAAACTATGTGACCTCCAAAAAAAAGTATTGGACCCCCAAAAAAAGTATTGGACCCCCAAAAAAAGTATGTGACCCCCCAAAAAAAGTATGTGACCCCCCCAAAAAAAGTATGTGACAAAACAAAAAAGTATGTGACCCCTCCAAAAAAGTATGTGACCCCCAAAAAAAGTATGTGACCCCCCCAAAAAAAGTATGTGACCCCCCAAAAAAAGTATGTGACCCCCCCAAAAAAGTATGTGACCCCCCAAAAAACTATGTGACCTCCAAAAAAAAGTATTGGACCCCCCAAAAAAAGTATTGGACCCCCCAAAAAAAGTATGTGACCCCCCAAAAAAGTATGTGCCCCCCCCAAAAAAGTATGTGACAAAACAAAAAAGTATGTGACCCCCCAAAAAAGTATGTGACCCCCCAAAAAAAGTATGTGACCCCAAAAAAGTATGTGACCCCCCCCAAAAAAGTATGTGACCCCCCAAAAAAATTATGTGACCCCCCAAAAAAAAGTATGTGACCCCAAAAAAAGTATGGGACTCCCCAAAAACTATTCACACCCCCCCGAAAAGTCCTCACACCAGCTATAACTACTATAATCAAATTAATGCACATTCTAGAATCCCGATGCATTTGCATCGGGCTCACAGCTAGTAAGATTATAAAAACATTTAGCAAAACCCAAGAAACACTTGAAAGCTTTCAAGGTGCTAGTTTGTGCATATTCTTTATGAGATTGCATAGGGCGCCAGTTACACAGGTCCATGTGGTGCACAGTGTCCGGCTTACGACCTATTGATGACGCCCATACTATTAGATCAGGCGGGCTGCCTAGCACTATATAAGTGCACCCCACAGGACAGACACCCCAATTCACCCAACCAACACTAAAGGGCCCGGCTGCATCCTGCATAAAATGATAAAATGTACAATAAAAAAGATGAATAATGATGATGTGTTTTTTGTGGAGTGCAACACAACTGAAGTTTCCACATTTTTGAGCACAAAAAGCCTTGAACAGCGAATACAGAGCTTGGCTGAACATGAGATCAAAGCCTTTTGGACTATACAATCTCTAAAAGGATATGTAACGTGTAAAAGAATCCCGAGAGGGTTAAGACTGACTAAATCGATGGCATTTGGAAAAGGAGACCCAAGTTTTGAAAAGGAATTGCATGATTTGCTAGAAGCCAGCTCAGATAATTTGCTGAGACTGGTGTTAAAGCAAAACTTAAAAGAACACGAAAAAATCAACATGCAGTTGAGATCGTTGAGAACAGAGCTAGAGTCCAGATATAAAAATAAGCAAGAATGGAATGCTTTCCTGAAAAAATTAGATAAGAAGCTTATCCCTATGCAAATTGAAATTAAAGAGAAGAAAAGAGAGAAATTTTTGAGGGATAAGCAGGACTATGAGTCTGGTGATGTTTTCGCATGGGGAAGACCACCCAATGCCACCCCTTTCAGGAATAAAAATAGGAAAAAAAACAAATGTGGGCCCAACTGGTACTCCAAAAACTCCTAACTTTCCTCCAAAATCTCCATATACCCTAAAGGTGGGAAAGGAGGAGAGGTAAAAAGAAGAAAAATAAGAACAACAAGGGCAACATAAGCTCAAGCGAGAGCGAGACAAGTGACAAATCAAGTGATATAGACCTTAGACCTCAGAAAAAAATGAGTAAGAAATGTAATCATTCAGAAGGAGACCCTTTGGGAGAAGGACAAGGAAAGGAAGAGGAAGCAGAAGGAGGCCCATCTTACGGGAAGAGGAAAATGGTGTCATGGAGAGACTGACTGTGTCTAATGACAGCAAAATAAAAATCTTCAAGCTGAAAGACAAAATAATTACCCAGGATATGGACACTTTGTTTAAGAAAGGTCTTAATTTCTGTGTGGAGCAACCCTTCGATTACACAGAGTTTAGAGTAGACTTATACAAAGCGATAAGAAAAATACACTTGTTTAAACATTTTTCATGTGGTAAAAATGAAAAAGAAGGAGAGAAAAGAATAAACAGCAATAGTGGTACATTAAAGCCAATAAAAATAGGAGCTTTGGGCTTTTTTGCGGATGAAAGTTCTTTAAGAGAAGTAAATGAGGAAGTAGCAATGCTTTTAGACGTAGACCTTGATGCAATGAGTGGTAGGGATGAAGAGAGGAGTAGCGGTTGTCATAGCATTTTTTCTGGAGGAGTAAAATCAGACTTCTATCCGCCTGTGTCGCCAGGCAACAGTGTCGATCTATTTGGTGAGATGGTGTGCATGGAAATAGAAGCGCTGATTTATCCAAAACCTAAATCAAATTTATCAAAAAAAGAAAAAATAGCGCTAGACACCATCCTCAAATGGGAGGACACTTTGGTTAAGAAAGCAGACAAGGGGGGAGGAGTGGTTCTGTTAAGAAAGATAGATTACATTAAAGAAGCTATGAGGCAGCTAAACTCCACTGATACATATAACAAGTTATTAAGTGACCCGACCCACAGATTTAATAATGAATTAAGGAATTTGCTAAGGAAATACGTAAATTGTAAAACAATTGGTAAGAAACAAGCAGAAAAATTAATTTTTGAATTCCCAATGAAGCTTTTCATTTGAAGAATGAGCCGGGCACTGACCTGCTGCAGATCCCTTGCTGAAGTCGGCGGTGGCTGGAATCCGGTGCTCTGCTGAAGAGAAGATTTCTAGCGATTTTGAAGAAAATAGCGGCACTCGGATTAAGTCCAAAATACCCCCCTTCCCTGCACCATTTGTAACCCGATGCACAAATAAAAGCTGGAATTTTGGACTTAATCCAAGTGCCGCTATTTTCTTCAAAATTGCTAGAATTCCCAATGAAGCCCTATTGGTATTATTTGCCAAAGGTACATAAATCGGTCCAGAACCCTCCCGGCCGCCCTATTGTATCCGGGATTGGCTCTGTAACCGAACCTTTGTCCCAATATGTAGATTGGCTGCTTAGACCCCTCTTGAAAAAAATAACATCATATGTTAAAGATTCTGGGGAATTTATAAAATGTATTGATGAATTCGAGTGGCATTCCGGGTATAGTCTGGCCTCTATTGATGTGGAGAGCCTCTATACCCGGATCCCACAAAATCTAGCTGTATCAATTATTAGAGAAGTACTCCAGGTAGAAGGTCAGGATGAATTGACAGTTGATTTATTTTGTGAGTCCTTAGATTTCATCCTGACACATAATGCGTTTATGTTTAATGACACTTGGTATGAGCAAATCTCCGGTACAGCTATGGGGACTCCGGTCTCCTGTACTCTGGCGAATCTTTTCCTGGCTCACTTTGAGGATCATGTTATCTACAATAATTCCAACCCTTATTTGAAATTTATTAAACTATTTATAAGGTACGTGGACGACATTTTTGTCGTGTGGGAGGGCGAGGATGTGGATTTTTCATCCTTCGTTGCCTTCATAAATGAGAAAAATAATTATAATATGGCCTTCACTTCGGTGTATGGAAATAAGAGTTTGGAATTTTTGGATGTGAAATTGAACCTCGAAGAAGGGACACTTGTAAGGTCTTTATACAGAAAACCAACATCGTCAAACACGTTGTTACACTATGAAAGTGCCCATCCTCATCACACTAAAAAGTTTCTCCCCTATAGTCAGTTCCTTAGAGTTAAGAGAATGAATAATACACCAGGTATTTGTGAAGAACAAATGATGAATCTAGAAAAAAAATTTAAGGATAGAGGTTATCCAGATACTCTGATAAAAGAAACTAAAGAAAGGGTATTGAAAGGAATTCACCATGAGAAAAAGATACTGGAGAATCAAAAAAAGAAGCGTTTTGTGTTTTCTTTTAAGTATGGCCCGATGTACCAGAAAATCTCAGGGGCAATAAAAAAATTCTGGCATGTGTTAGAAAAGGATAGGGATTTAAGCTTGGTCGGGTTAGGCCAACCTCTTATCTCGTACAGAAGATGCAATAACCTGAAAGATTTGATGGTTAGGAACAGAATTAGTTCTGGGAAAGAGAAAACTTGGCTAGAAAAAAGAAGACCAAAAGGCAATTATAAGTGTAGAAACTGTAGATTCTGCCAAAACCATGAGATAAACAATCCATTAACAATAGGAGATAGATTGCATAGAGTCACCTCTTTTATAAGTTGTAAGACTTCATGGGTGGTCTATGCAATTTTTTGCCCATGTCGACGTTTCTATATCGGGAAGACAATAAGGGAACTATACAAAAGGTTTAAAGAACATCATAAATCAATAAGAACATGTATAGGGAGCCCTAGACTTATACAGCATGTGAATGAGGTATATGGAGGCAACGCTGATGTCTTGACTTTCGTAGGTCTTGAGCATATTGTACCATCCACCAGAGGTGGGGACACACATAAGTTACTTTTGAGAAAAGAAAGTAGGTGGATAGTGGAGACAAAAGCGTGTGGCCCATTGGGGCTTAATGAAAAAAAACGATCTAGCAGTATTTTTATAATATACGTTACTCATATATCCAGAGGTATATAAGATCTTTGAGGATTCAAATAGATAAAGGGATTATTCTAGACTGAATTTTTTGGTCTGATTGTTTCCAATAAAGTTAGAGAATGTATAAAGTCCATTATACTTAGAATACTAAGTGCAGTTTCTGCTATTGCAGTCTCTATTCTAGAAGGGCGCAGATACTAGGTATACTATGGCTGAATTCAAAGGAGATGCACATTTTTTACAATGTATACGGTAGTTGCCTAGGTTACGCCATGCTCATATGAGCTGATTTCGGCTTCATTGCGGTATTTTGAGAAAATGCTTGTGAGATGGTGAATAATGTATTTAATATTGATGTGGTTGCTTCGCTTAGTGTTGCGCTCTAATTTATGTGAATAACATGTGTTGTTAATTTCTTTTGCACATTTTTACTACAGGTGGTAGTGACGTCATGTCCGGGTGTAATTTAATCCCGGACATGATGGCAGACGCTGTAGAGGACCCGTAGAAGCGGTACACGACCGCGAAACGGTGAACCGTCGTCCGCCTCCCTTGCACCCCCTCCTTGCTTTATGTGTTCAAGCTGATTGGATTTGAACTATGAATAAAGAAAGAAAGATCCATCTCCGGTGAGTGCGGCTTTTTCATCTCTTGAATGATGATGTATAACTTACATGAGGTGGGTAACCCTGCACTTATCACATCCTCACATTGATATGTTGGGTAAGGCCCAGCGCTAGCGAAAACCCCTTTAGCCTTAGCTAAAGTGAATAGAAACAATAGTGTTGGTTAACCGATTTTCCCGATGTTTATTAAAAAGTTCTTATAAGATATACAAAACTTATAGAATATATATATAGAAATGATTAAAAAAATTCTTAGTTGATGTTTTCTTTAAAGACAATGTACTCCACATCCACATTGTTTGCATACTGCACATATCTTGTGCTGCTGGGTTCTGGACTTATAATCGGGATCCCAAAATCTCAGTGGATGTATATCCCCTTTTATTGTCTGTGAGTCCTAAAACGATACAGACTATTAGTATCTTTATCTATTTGTCTGGGTGATCTCTAGAGCTTTCTATATATACATCACCCTAAGGC
This sequence comes from Allobates femoralis, assembly GCA_033576535.1. Taxonomy (NCBI): domain Eukaryota; kingdom Metazoa; phylum Chordata; class Amphibia; order Anura; family Aromobatidae; genus Allobates; species Allobates femoralis. The sequence continues at coordinate 17,676,195 of JARQOC010000003.1, forward strand.
TGCCTTCACACTTGCAGATGGATCTGCAGCGTTTTGCAGATGCATCTGCAAGTGTGAGCATGCTGACCGCGGCCCCTATGTTTATAATAGGGCGCACGCGGTGTGAAAGCTCTCATTCACTCCTATATGTGTACTGTCAGCAGGCGTATGCCTGCTTACAGATCACACTCTCCCGCCCGCAGCATGGACGCTACATCTCGCGTCCACAGTGCGGACGGGAGTGTGTGATCTGTCAGCAGGCATACGCCTGCTGACAGTACACATATAGGAGTGAATGAGAGCTTTCACACCGCGTGCGCCCTATTATAAACATAGGGGCCGCGGTCAGCATGCTCACACTTGCAGATGCATCTGCAAAACGCTGCAGATCCATCTGCAAGTGTGAAGCCAGCCTTACTCCTGGGTTTCTCTATATAATGTGTCTTCTTGATGCTGGTTTCTTATTCCTCAATCTTGTGTCTGATGGGGATTATAATTCTATTCATTTACTTTTCAAGTTCATTTGAATCTCAATTAACCGTATTTAGAGTAACTAATGTATGGATACCTGTATTTTCAGGTGGACAGGATCTCTCTATGGGTGTCGCTATTTCATCAGAATAATAATGGAGTCTGGATTGAGTCCTCCTATTGAACAGACAATTTTATCAATCTGATGTAACTTCAGACTTGTATGTTCATCTAAAATAAGTTTTATGTACCAGTACCTTAAAAACTTCTATAGTCTGCTGTATTCTCTACCTCTTTTTTGGGGAATGGAATATTCTGGTTCTGTGGGTTATATATCGAGGGTTTATTTCTATTTCATCGTACGACTCTTTATAATTTGTCCAGACCTATCTCAGTGGTGGTACCTTAGCGTATTATATTGGATTATTAAATGGTAATGGTTTTATCTCTATGCTCCCTTGTGAATATGTTTTCACATAACGGCCTATCAATTTGTGGTTACTATCTGGTATGTTCCCTAATCTTGTGCACAGTGTCGTATTTTATATCTCTCTCCTGATTCTCTAGGTTACTCTTGACAAGTTGTGTGCTCGGCACACTTGATTGTTCCTCTATTTTGGAAACAGCACTAACACATAATAAACCAGAGCTCCTACAGCTTTATAGCAGCTACAAGGTTTTATGCTTTTTAAAGGCGTACTTTCTTAACAAAAAGCGAATAATGTGGTTCCTGAGGGCACAAGGATCATTTTGGGACCTATCTGACCCTTTTGTGACAGAGTATGTCTGAATAATCCTATCAGGTAATTTACCTCAGGAGAACCCACTGATGGGCAGCCATCTTCTTTTTTCTATTCTAAGTTCAAATCATTTCTGCAATATAATAGTATCTAATTAGGATACTTTAAAAGACTATTTCTACTTCTAAATATATTTGTTGTCACCTGGCACTTTATTGAAGATATATCAGTCAAACCTATTACCTCATAATATAGCTGAAAATTTCAAGTCTCAGATTCAGCAAGTTTTGGATCTGTTTTGTTGTATATTAATGTTTCAGACTGTTTCGCTTTGCTTTTGGCCAAATATTATCTTTATTAGAAGATTTCTGTGTGATTTACTGAAAAACTTCGCTGTCACCGTGATTACCGTGTCTTACGCAGTTTGCGTAAGAGACTGGCGTAGCGGTCCTATACTTATTGTGGTGCTGCATAATTGGCGTAAATCGCCTGTGGAGAACTGCTGCCTATGCTATAATAAGGCACTCAGATGACTGCTTCTGTCTGCTTTCCTATCTGGGTCTTTCTCATTGGGAACCTCATTCTACTACTGTACTGCATCATCTTCAGCTTGGGGATTTGTGAGAGCTTGTTCGCCGGGCCTGCGTGGTTTGAGTAAGTGAACGCTATGTTCCCTAGCAGCGCAGATTGGAGCTGTGGATATCACTTTGCAATTTTTTAATTTAATTTCATTTCATTTCATTTATTTATTTATCTATTAATTTATTTTATTTATCTATTAAATTAATTTAACTTAATTTATATATCTAATTATTTACGTTATTTATCTATTAATTTATTTTATTTAGTTATTTATTGAGCCTATATCTGTGATTTCTCTTTAGTGTTACAGCATTTGAGTTCTGACTTTCCTTGCTCTGAATGTTTCTCAAGTCGAGGGTTTATGCTATAATTGCTTACTGTTTATTTGCTTATATTTAGAGTATAATTGTGATTATTTATGTCACGTAATCATAAGAGCCTTCCTATTGTTAAGTCAACTGTAGTTGGCAAGCAATTTAAGGCGAAGATGAATAACATGTCTTCTTCTTATGGAGGGATTACTTCCCTTGGAACTAAAAATAAGAATTAAAAAAAATGAACTGCTATACAGTCTGAGTCGGCGACTCTTGGTGATCCTATAGCAATTGATTGCTCAAGGGGTTCTGCTAAACGCAAGGGTGTATACTTTTCCTCTGTGGTTTTAACAGAAAGTGCTTTAGATCGTGAAGTGCCTTTGGATGATTGTTTAGTATCTACTCTGGCACCGGCGAAACAGACGCCAAGGAAATAATTATCTAATAGCCCTACTCCTGCACTACAGTCTGATAACCTTCCTTTGGATAGGTTGTTCATGTTGGAGCTATTTTCTACTTTTACCAACAAAATTGAAAATGAATTGAAGGAAGTCTACATTATCTCTTCTAATTTCCAGAGTTGATCTTAATGAGGCACAGGTCACTGACTTATCAAAAAAGTTGGATAATGTTCAAAGACGGAGATTATTAGGTTTCGGGAGGACCAAAATAGATTTTCTAATATAAAGTTGAGAGGTATTGCTGAAAACATAGGTCAAAATGACTTATATCCATACATAATTTCTCTATTGCGGAAAACCTTACCATCACTTTCTGAAGTGAATGTTCCTTGGATAGGGTGTTTAGGATACCTAAACCGAACACTTTACCAGATATTTTACCACGGGACGTTCTTGTTACCTTTTGCTTTTGCAGGACGAAAAATCTCTTATTGAACTTTATGAGGGAGAGCTCTGTGTTACCTGAACCTTACAACAAGATTAAAATCTTTGCTGATTTATCTAGGGAGGTTCTTGCCAAGCGTAGACTTTTGGGACAAGTATCCAAGATCCTAACATCTTGGGGTATCTCCTATCGTTGGCACTCCCAGACTAAACTTAGATTCAGATATAAACAGGGTACGTATGTAATTGACAATGTGACAGAGGGTCTTAAGGTTCTCAGGGATCTTGAAATTGTTGAACTTGGAACCACATGATTTGAATGCTTGGAATAGTGGGAGTTGCTGGTTCTTGCTTCAAGGAGTGTATTTAAGACCAGTTTTTTCTTTAACTGCTCCAATTGTTTTTTGTTTTTCCCTCTAGGTTTTAGTTCTTGTTTTTAGTTTTTTATAGGTTGACATGGCAGTTTTCTTTCTATATACTACCTTCGGTATTACATTTTATGGGTATTATTTTTATACCAGTTCTTATGCTACTATTTATCTTTCCAGAATATAAGAATGACTACAAACTTTTTGTCCCTAAATGTTAATGGTCTAGATTCCCCGCAAAAAAGATTCTTCGTTGGAGGGATCTGCATAGATTGGATATTGCTGTCGCTCACATTCAAGAGACTAAACTGTCTTGTGATGATTCCCATAGACTGAATAATAATAAATATTTTTCAAAGATTTTAGTGGCCTCTGGAAAAAAAGAAGAAAATTGGGGTAGCTTTTATTATAAAAAACAATATACAATTTGAAGAAATTACTCATATTCTTGATGACGAGGGCAGATTGATTATTTTAGTATGTAGAATTGAAGATAACACTTACAGTTTGATGAAGGAGCCAGCACCTCCTGCCACGGATACATAGCAACATAGTAACATTGTTTTTAAGGTTGAAGGAAGACTTTAAGTCCATCTAGTTCAACCCATAGCCTAACATGTTGATCCAGAGGAAGGCAAAAAAAAAACCCATGTGGCAACACTAAGCTCCACATTGGGGGAAAAAATTCCTTCCTGACTCCAGATATGGCAATCAGACTAATTCCCTGGATCAACGCCCTATCAAATAATCTAGTATATATAACTGGTAATATTATAGTTTTCAAGAAAGGCATCCAGGCCCTTCTTAAATGTTAGTAGTGACTCACTCATTACAACAGCATGTGGCAGAGAGTTCCATAGTCTCACTGCTCTTACAGTAAAGAATCCGCGTCTGTGATTATGATTAAACCTTCTTTCCTCCAGACGTAGAGGATGCCCCCTTGTCCCAGTCTCAGGCCTAAGAGTAAAGAGATCATTAGAAAGGTCTCTGTACTGTCCCCTCATATATTTATACATTATTATAAGATCACCCCTCAGCCTTCGTTTTTCCAAGCTAAATAACCCCAAGTTTAATAATCTGTCTTGGTATTGCAGACCCCTTAGTCCTCTAATGACTTTTGTCGCTCTTCTCTGGACCCGCTCTAGTTCAGCTATGTCTTTCTTATACACCGGAGACCAGAATTGTACACAGTATTCTAAGTGTGGTCGCACTAGTGACTTGTATAGAGGTAAAATTATGTTCTCCTCATGAGCATCTATGCCTCTTTTAATGCATCCCATTATTTTATTTGCCTTTGCAGCAGCTGCCTGACACTGGCCACTAAATGTGAGTTTGTCATCTACCCATACACCCAGGTCTTTTTCAGTGACAGTTTTGCCCAGTGTTTTACAATTAAGCACATAATTATACCTTTTGTTTCCTCTGCCCAAGTGCATGACTTTACATTTATCCCCATTAAAGCGCATTTGCTATTTAGCAGCCCAAGCTTCTAGTTTACATAAATCCTCCTGTAATATAAAATTGTCCTCCTCTGTATTGATTACCCTGCAGAGTTTAGTGTCATCTGAAAATATTGAGATTCTACTCTGTATGCCCCCTACAAGGTCATTAATAAATATATTAAATAGAAGCGGGCCCAACACTGACCCCTGTGGTACCCCACTGTTAACTGTGACCCATTCTGAGTGTGTTCCATTAATAACCACCCTTTGTTTCCTATCACTAAGCCAGTCCCAACCCACTTACACATATTTTCCCCTATCCCCATTGCCCTCATTTTATGTATCAACCTTTTGTGTGGCACCGTATCAAAAGCTTTTGAAAAGTCCATATACACCACATCCACTGCATTTCCTTGGTCCAGTCCAGAACTTACTTCTTCATAGAAGCTTATTAGATTAGTTTGACAGGAACGGTCCCTCGTAAAACCATGTTGATAATGGGTCATGAGGTTATTTTTGTTCAGATATTCCAGTATAGCATCTCTTAGAAAACCCTCTAGGATTTTACCCACAGTAGAGGTTAAGCTTACTGGCCTATAATTTCCAAGTTCAGTTTTTGTCCCCTTTTTGAATATTGGCACCACATTTGCTATACGCCAGTCCTGTGGTACAGACCCTGTTTTTATGGAATCATTAAATATTAAAAATAATGGTCTATCTATGACAGTACTTAATTCCTGCAGCACTCTGGGGTGTATCCCATCCGGGCCCGGTGATTTGTCAATTTTAGTGATTTTTAGACGATGCCGTACTTCCTCTTGGGTTAAGCAGGTGACATTTAATTGAGACTTTTTGTTATCACTGATCATATTGTCTGTCATGGGATTTTCTTGTGTAAATACTGTTGAAAAAAAGTCATTTAGCATATTGCTAATATTAATGCTAATAATGCTAATAATAATCATATTAACGCGATTAATAATGCTATTAAGGCTAATAATCATGTTATTTATGCTATTCAAAATGCTATTCATGCTAATAATATTGCTATTAATGCTCTTTATGCTAATAGTAATGCTATTAATGCGATTTTTTATGCTATTAATTCTATTATTTATACTATTAATGCTATTAATAATGCTATTAATAATGCTATTAATTCTATTAATGCTATTAATAATGCTATTCATGCTATTAATAATACTATTAATGCTATTAATGCTAATATTAATGCTATTAATTCTATTATAATGCTATTAATGCTATTATATGTATAAGATAATATAATGTATTACTGCTAATTATAATGCTATTATGCAATATTATGCTATTAATGCATTATCTAATATAATGCTAATATGCTAATAATAATATATTAACGCATATAATGATAGTATATTGATTTTTATGAATGCTATCATGAATAATTTGCTATTAATGCTCTTATCTAATAGTAATGCTATTAATGCATTTTTTGATATTATTCTATATTATGCTAGAATGCTATTAAAATGCTATTAATAATGTAATAATCTATTAATCTATTAATAATCTATTCATGCTATTAATAATACTATAGCTATATGTAATATATGCTATTAATTGTTTATTAATTCTATTATGCTATAATAATGCTATTATGCTAATATATGCTTTACTGCTAATAATATGCTATTAATGCTAATAATTATGTATTAATGCTATATTAATGTAATATGCTAATAATAATCATATTAACGCGATTATAATGCATTAATGCTAATAATCATGCTATTTAGCTATTCAAAATGTATTCATGCTAATAATATTGCTATTAATGCTCTTTATGCTATAGTAATGCTATTATGCGATTTTTGTATTAATTCTATATTGCTAGTAATGCTATTATAATGCTATTTAATAATCTTTAAGTATATATTTATCATGTATAATACATAATGCTATAATGTAATATTAATGTATATTGTATATATTATATGCTTTAATATGTTTATGCTAATAAGTTACTGATAACTATTATGCATAATTAGCTATTAAGCAATTGAATAATCTAATATATATATACGCGATTAATAATGCTTAATCTAATCATTATATGCTATTCAAATGTATTCATGCTAATATGCTATTAATTCTTTATGTAATAGTAATGATATTAATGCTATTTCTGCTATTAATTCATTATTTATGCTATTAATGTATTATAATGCTATAATAATGTATTAATCCTATAATGCTATTAATAATGCTATTCATGCTATTAATAATACTATTAAGCTATTAATGCTAATATTATCTAATAATGATATATTAATTTATTAATGCTATTAATGTTTATCTAATAGATTATGTATTATTAATATATAATCTATTATTATGCTAATAATAGCTATTAATAATGCTATATAATAATGCTATTAATGCTATAATAATCTATATTAACGCGATTAATAATGCTATTAAGGCTAATAATCATGCTATTTATGCTATTCAAAATGCTATTCATGCTAATAATATTGCTATTAATGCTCTTTATGCTAATAGTAATGCTATTAATGCGATTATTTATGCTATTAATTCTATTATTTATGCTATTAATGCTTTTAATAATGCTTTTAATGTATTAATAATGCTATTAATGCTATTCATGCTAATATTAATGCTTTAATGCTATTAAGGCTAATAATCATGCTATTAATCCTATTAATAATGCTATTAATGCTATTTTTAATTCTATTAATGCTATTAATAATTTTATTAATGCTAATAATGCTATTACTCCTCATAGTAAGCTAATAGTAATGCTATTAATGCGATTATTTATGCTATTAATTCTATTATTTATGCTAGTAATGCTATTAATAATGCTATTAATAATGCTATAATCCTATTAATGCTATTAATAATTCTATTCATGCTATTAATAATACTATTAATGCTATTAATGCTAATATTAATGCTATTAATTGTATTATTAATTCTATTAATGCTATTAATAATGCTATTAATGCTAATAAATAATGCTATTACTCTGCTAATAATAATGCTATTAATGCTAATAATTATGCTATTAATGCTAATATTAATGCTAATAATGCTAATAATAATCATATTAACGCGATTAATAATGCTATTAATGCTAATAATCATGCTATTTATGCTATTCAAAATGTTATTCATGCTAATAATATTGCTATTAATGCTCTTTATGCTAATAGTAATGATATTAATGCGATTATTTATGCTATTAATTCTATTATTTATGCTATTAATGCTATTAATAATGCTATAATAATGCTATTAATCCTATTAATGCTATTAATAATGCTATTCATGCTATTAATAATACTATTAATGCTATTAATGCTAATATTAATGCTAATAATTGTATTATTAATTCTATTAATGCTATTAATAATGCTATTAATGCTAATAATAATGCTATTACTGCTAATAATAATGCTATTAATGCTAATAATTATGCTATTAAGCTAATATTAATGCTAATAATGCTAATAATAATCATATTAACGCGATTAATAATGCTATTAAGCTAATAATCATGCTATTTATGCTATTCAAAATGCTATTCATGCTAATAATATTGCTATTAATGCTCTTATGCTAATAGTAATGCTATTATGCGATTATTTATGCTATATTCTATTATTTATGCTATTAATGCTATTAATAATGCTTTTAATGTTTATTAATAATGCTAATTAAATGCTATTACATGCTAAATTAATGTATTATGCTAATTCTATAGCTAATAATCATAGCTATTAATCTCTATTACATATGTATAATGCTATTTTTAATCTAATTAATGCTATTATAATTTATAATGCTAATAATGCTATTATCCTATAAGTAGCTTATTAAGCTATTATTATGCTATTTATGGTAATAATGCTATTCATACTAATAAAATACTATTATTAGTACTATTATGCTATTAATAATGCTTTAATGTAATAATAATGCTGTTAATGCTAATAATTATGCTATTTATGGTATAATAATGCTAATTTAATGCAATAATATTGCCACGTTTAGAATTACCCATGCATTTATCGGGCTCACAGTAGTGTATTATATACAATGTAATGCATTTTTATATGTTTGACTATAGTGGCGCTTTACACGGAATGATGTAATGAGCTTCATTCTTAATGTGAATATTTTTTTTATTGTTCCTGTGTGTATGCAATAATGATTGCTGTTCTGAATCTTGATGTCTGATGCAATATGCTGTTTACCACGAATGCGTAGACAGAAAAACAGAGTGTGTGTGTTCTTGTTATATTTTGTGGTCAGCTGCTGGCTTCTATCGATCGGTTCTATTTTCCCTCCAAGTCATAGGATCCTTACTTTTTGCCGGGAGCCTGCTGCGACCATACGTGCTTGTCCAAGGGAGTTGTGACCATTCACAACCAGACCAGGTGAGTCTGTATTGTGGGAGTCCATGTGACCATCAAACCCGAAGGTATTACTCTATGTGCGCTTCTTTTCCTTCTTATTTGTAGAGATTATTATTCTGATGAAATAGCAACACCCAGAGAGAGATCCTGTCCACCTTAAAATACAGGTATCCATACATTAGTTACTCAAAATACAGTTAACTGAAATTCAAATGAACTTGAAAAGTAAATGTCTAGAATTATAATCCCCATCAGACACAAGATTGAGGAATAAGAAACCAGCATCAAGAAGACACATTATATAGAGAAACCCAGGAGGTAAGGTGATGTATATATAGAAAGCTCTAGAGATCACCCAGAGAAATAGATAAAGATACTAACAGTCTGTATCGTTTTAGGACACCACAGACAATAAAAGGGGATATACGTCCACTGAGATATTCGGATCCCGATTATAGGTCCAGAACCCAGCAACACAAGATATGTGCAGTATGCAAACAATGTGAACGAGGACTACATTGTTTTTAAAGAAATCATCAACTAAAGGTGCCGTCACACGGTTCAATTTTCAGAATGATATTGATAGTGATCACATGCACGCGCGATCGCTAACAACATCGTTCACATTGCTGGTGAGCTGTCACACAGGCAGACTCACCAACAATGTGGACCAGCGAGAATGCTGGTAACCATGGTAAACATCGGGTTACTAGGCGCTGCGCTTAGTAACCCAATGTTTACCATGGATACGAGCTCCCAGCAAAGGCTGCGAGGCGTTGGGAGCTCGTTCATTGTTGCTCTGCTGGTGTCACACGCAGCGGTGCTGCGTGTACACTGACCGACCAACGACAGATTTGTGAACATGTTCACAAATCTGCAATCAATCAAATGATTTTTCAAAGAAAAATTGTTTGATTACACGCAGCTACCACGAACGATATCGCTTAAGCGATCAAAAAAGCAGATCGCTTAAGCGATATCGTTCTGAAAATTGAGGCATGTGACATGGCCTTAAGAGTTTTTTATTCATTTTTATATATATCTTATAAGTTTTGTATATCTTGTAATAACTTTTAATAAACATTTGGAAAAATGGTTAACCAACACTATAATTTCTATTCACTTTAACCATTGCTAAAGGGGTTTATGCTAGCGCTGGGCCTTACCCAACATATAATTTATCTATACACTAGGAAGGGAGCTGCACAGTTCCCCTCCATGGCCTTCTAGCAGCACCATATATTAGTAAAATGAACATGGCCTAATCATTTGATTAGACTAAGGTCCCGTACACTGACTAGCTTCAGTGTCCAACTAAATATTATCAGACATCCTCACATTTTACTGCCCTCGTCAGTCACTCGGATATTTTGTATACATTCAAATAATATAATTATTATCATTTCTTTGCTTTCTACATTCTCATTCTAATTTTTATAATGATTTTCTGTGTTTTTTTATTACTGTTATTTTGTATGTTAGTTTTTGTTCTGTCAGAGACAAAGTGACTCAAGAGCTTATACATGTAAATGTAAAATATATCAGATTACCTATAGAATCCATAATGATGATTAAGGGCAGACAGAGGCTTTCTATAGTCACATGTATATATAACGCTTCTTACCTCCCCGGGGGGTTTCCATGTTATAGACTGGGTATTCATGTAAAGCTCCTGACCACTGGCTGCCCATGGTGTAAAATGTCCTACTTCAACCTCACGTACGACCATCCGTGTGGCTTTATCATTAAAAATCCAGTTTGTTATCTTATATGAATGTATGGATTCCCCTTGCTCATTAAAGTAATATGTCGGCTTCATTGGATCCGGTGGATTCCTCATCATTTGTATGTAGCGCTGTAACTTCCGTGTGTATTGTAGAAATCCGGTTGTAGAATTCTCTTGATATTTGTCTTTTATAAATAAGAACATTTCATGTAGAGCTTTGGCCAGGACTTCTACTGCGTAATACAGTCTCGGAGAGACCCCTGATGACAGGTAATTCCTCAGACTTGGAACTGTAAGCTTAAATGAACCATTATAACCATCAACTGTCCAATTGAACGAAATGAAGGAATCTTTATCTGCATTTTCTGTTAGCAAATTTGATATTCTCCAGAAATCCATATCTTGGGATCTATTGAGAAGTTTCTTGCAGTTTTTCACAAGATCTTCTACACCTGGGAAAGGCTGTGATGAAATCTCCACTATTAGACTTCCATTCAATAATGGAAAATCTTTATTATCAATGACGAAACGTGAGACCCAGGATGGCGGAAAGATGAAAGTTTTGTCAATAAGTAGAGATTTTAGTTGGTTTAACATCCTAAATTGATAAGAGTAGATCCCACACACTATAAGGATATTGACTTTTGGATGCTTCAAAATTGATAAAATATTATCAAAAGTATCATCAAGTGCAAGTTTCATGATGAAGGCGACACAGATCCCGTGTTCTCTCATGTACTTTGTTAGTATCTGTAGTTCATTCTCTCCAGTCTCATCATCTGATACCAAAATCCCAACCCAGGTCCAGCCGAAATGCTCCAACAGTTTGGTGATTACCATATTGTGGATGTGGTGACTTTGGACTGTTCGGAAAACATGTGGATAGAGGCGTCTATCAGACAATGAGTGGTCGGTGGCTCCATAACTGATCTGCAAAACATTAAATAAAGTGATAAACTAAGGTTCTGACAAAACACCTTAATATATCGCAATATTTTTGTGCTCAATATAAACAAATCATGGGTGGGACATGGTCAACTCAGGGCATGGTCACGCCGCTCATCAAATTCATCATACGTCACCTCACCAAAGAGCGTAACTTACTCTAGAAATGTACGCCAGCCCCCGGCTACTGTCCATCTCTCGTGATGGCGTACACTGGGTACCATTAAGCCTCTTAATGAATCAGGTGACTACTCCAGTGAGCGATGCAGTAAGACTGGCAAGCTCTACATCAGTCTTCATGAGCTGCTCCTTTGTATCTACAGCTTTAAGTCACTCATTCTATAAAGATATCCTAGATACTAAAACACAAATGTCACGCAGGACAAAAAAAATCACATGAACACAGGAAGCTATAGGAAGAATTTGTATCTTACATCAAAATTAGAACCTAACAGAGGGACATATATAAAAATTATAGATAGGGCCTTATAGCATAATCATTGGGCTCTACACCCCCCAAAAAAAAAATAATAATAATAATTTTTGGCGGTTTCAAGACTCATAGGAAGATATGGCCGAACCCGTAGAAGTCAGGGTTCACCAGGTCCAGCTGGCCTTAAAAAAAAAAGAAGTCCAGTTCGGGGCCAGACTTGATGGGACATGAGCCTGCACCCTGATTCCCAAATAATTCTATGTGGACCCAAACTTAAAGGCTCTAAAATGGTGATAGTAAGGGCTAGGGGGTCACAAAAGAAATCAAAATGTGGATTAAAGCAGGACAATTATACTTACTGAGTTTCCACGTGAGTGTTAAACTGTTTCCAGGTCTGCTCATTAAACCTTGTGAATATTCAGGTGTTCACCCACCACCCACTGTAACAGCATTTGTGATTCTATTTCTTCCTTTATTTAAGACATGATTAAAATGGACAGGAATGAACGCTGGACACGTTTTGGGGACAGCACCCCCTTAGTCCTCAGCATAACAAATAAAAACATTCACATGGATTTAAACATAAAAGCTGTCCATTTGTTTACAGGTGATACAAATGAAGCTAGGAGTCAATTTAACCCTTACAATGCTTGATTCAGAGCAATAGTACATTTACCAGACCATAGTATGCAACACATAATCGATTAAAAACATATAGGAAAGAAAATATATATAGCAAAAAAACATTTATGGCATAGAAAAAAATATATATACATATTTTTTCATTATTTGTCCTTTTATAGTTATTATTGTATCTATAATTTCATTTGTTTATTTTCATTGTGTTTTATTTTTATTATTTTTGTTATAGGTATTATTTATAAATTTTGTGTATTATTGTACAATACAATAATTATTTTTATCTTTGTTCATATTCACTTAGATGTATGTATAATATCCCATTGGTCCCATGGATGCTCAATAGGAGGTCAGGGATATAAGAGAGAATTAAACACATGATTTATAATTGAGGAATCATCCACAAGTGCAGATTTGTTAATATTCCCGAAAATAGAATACCTATTAATGTGTATGCTATCTATACCGGTCTGATATCCTTTGGTTTTGTTTTGATGTAATTCTATGTGAAACCACATAGAATTAATGTAAGGACGTGATGTATGAATTTAGTAAAAATAGGAGAAATCATTTCTGTAATTTAACCCATTGACGCAGAACCCAATGAAGTTCCCTATTATGAAGTACCGTATATACTCGTGTATAAGCCGAGTTTTTCAGCCCAAAATTTGGGCTGAAAAGTCTCCCCCTCGGCTTATACACGAGTCAATACCGGTGGGGGCTGTGGAGGCTGCAGGAGGCGGGGGGATGCTGCTGTATGAGCGGCCCCGTCACGTGGGGCCGCTCATTATATATGCACTGCTTCCCCCTGTCAATCAGCGGCAGGGGGAAGCAGTTCATATATGCCCCCAAATGCTGGCACTCTCCCCCTTGTAAGGGCCCCCCCGCTGGTTATATTACCATCCCGGTCTTCTGATCAGCGCCGCTCCTCGGTGCTCCGTCCGTCCAGCTACATCCGGGATCCCCGGCCGTCGCAGGCATATGACGTCATCGTGCGACGGCCGAAAATCCCGGATGCAGCGAGGACGGAGGACGGAGCATGAAGAACGGAGCACCGAGGAGCGGCGCTGATCAGAAAACCGGGATGGTAAGATAAGCAGATGGGGGGTGAGTGCCAGCATTTGGGGGCTGCTGGGTACCCCCTGGGGGCTGCTGGGTACCCCCTGGGGGCTGCTGGATACCCCTTGGGGGCTGCTGGGTACCCCCCAGGGGGCTGCTGGATACCCCCTGGGGGCTGCTGTATTACCCCTGGGGGCTGCTGTATACCCCCAGGGCTGCTGTATATACTGCTGGGGCCTGTATACCACTGGAGCTGCTGTATACTACTGCTGGGGCTGCTATATACTACCACTGGGGCTGCTATATACTACCACTGGGACTGCTGGGGCTGCTATATACTACCACTGGGGCTGCTGGGGCTGCTATATACTACCACTGGGGCTGCTGGGGATGCTATATACTACCACTGGGGCTGCTGGGGCTGCTGTATACTACCACTGGGGAGGCCTGTATACCACACTGCTGGGGGCTGTATACCTGTGCTGGGGTCCACCCTCGGCTTATACACGAGTCAATAGGTTTTTCCAGATTTTTGGGGCAAAAGTAGGGGTGTCAGCTTATACACGGGTCGGCTTATACACGAGTATATACAGTAATCTACCCCAGTCTCCGCCCCTATACGGACAGGTGACACGTTCTATACCTTTTACACTGAGGGATGTCAAATCTCCTGAGTGTATGTCTCTAAAGTGACGTGAAAGTCCTGATATGCCCATTCTGTAGGTGGCAGAATTGGGGTTTGTAGCGGTAATATGTTCAGATAGTCTTTTCTTCAATGGGCGACTAGTGCAACCCACATAATCCTTGTTACATGAATTGCACGTTGCCAAATATACGATATGGGTGGTATTACAAATAATCTAATATATAAAAGCCCAAGCCCACTTCCGTCACTTTGGCCAGGACTTCCGTCACTTTGTCATCGGCTACGTGACGTCACCACAGCGCTACACCCTGAACTGGTGGCCCAACATGGCGGCCGTGAGCGGAGCGGGACTCAGGCAGCCCCACCACGCTTACGGCCGCCCATACAGTGCCCCAAACACACGATCGGGAGACGACCGGTGTTAGCCGGTCTTCTCCCGCCCGCCACACATCATGGGCGGGAGACAACCGGCTTTAGCCGGTCGTCTCCTGCCCACGGGCCGCCGGCCGGAGCCAGCTCGAGCCAGCTGCGAGATGACCGCCGTTCGCCGGTCGTCTCCCGACTGACTCGCGGCTACCCGGAGCTCTGCTGCAGCTACCCATGGCACGGAGGTCCGCGGCGACTCAGCCGGGAGATGACCGGCTTTAGCCGGTCATTTCCCGACTGGCGAGCCACTGAGCTCCGTGCCGTACATAGCCATAGCTGAGCTACGCCCAGACGCGAGCCAGCCGGCATTTTCCGCCTTACCGTGAGCCGCGATTGGGATTGGTCACCGCATTCAGTTGGCAACCAATCAGAATAGCAGCTCGCTCTATGGCGCGATACTTCAAATACACTGAGTACAGTGTATTTCAAAGATGGCGGTATAGCGCGCGGCACTATTCTGACTATTCGCCGCATTCAGCGTGGCGACCAATCACAATCGCGGCGCGCTCTATGGCGCCATCTTTGAAATACACTGTATTCTGATTGGTCGTCGTGTTCAACGTGGCGACCAATCAGAATAGCGTCACGAAACACGATATGCCGGCACCATTTTAATCCGCGAAATTTGAAATTTTACCTCAGAGCTATTTCCTATTGCGCAGAGCCTCTCACAGTGACGTCGGACTTCAAGCTCCCCGCTATTTTAGGCATAAAAAAGATAAGACTCTTTACAGAAACTCTATTTATTAGTTTTGGCAGTGTTCCTGTCACATTTTGTCACAAATATTTCACACTCTCTAATTAACCTATTCGGTGTCAGCAACTGTTTTAACATCTATTTGGTGCTATATATATACTGACTATTATTTACTGCCTATTGCACTCAGAAACTGCCTTAAATTAACCCCTTCTTTGTCTATAACACACACTGGGTATATTAACCTGTTATTTGCCACTGAAGTACACTGTCCATTACTCATTGAACTTCTATTTGGTGCGATATAGAGACTGTGTTAAATTAACCTATTCTTTGCCAATACCACAGACTGAGTATATTAACCTATTATTTGCAATAAAAGGACACTGTCCATTATTCAACAGCTATTTACCATTTGTACTATATACCTGACACTGCCTGTTATTAACCTTCTGTTTGCCACCACTCTTAAGGGCCTGTCACACGTGTCAATGTCGCCCGCGATATCGCTCATGCGTCACAAATTATTAATCGCCTGAGCGATGTGTAATTATCGCAGGTAAGATGTCACACGCGTCAATATGACCCAGCGATGTGGTGATGTCGCCATCTTGCGAGCGATTTTATATAGTCGCTTGTACGTTGTCAAAATAGAAAATACGTCGCTGAGTTTAGTGTCACACGCAGCGATGCACAAGGTCTAATGAGCGATGAGCGACAGGTTTTACGTCTGGCAGTGAAACCTGCGATCGGCGATCAGTGACATATCGCTGGTTGCATCGCTTGGTCACACGCTTCAATGTCGCTCATGCGTCACTTTTAAGTTGCTTGAGCGACTGAAAATCCGTGACGTATGAGCGACATTGACAGCGATATCGACGTGTGTGACATCCCCTTTAAAGTTTTTTATCTTCATCAACATGAGGTATGATACCAAGTATGCTAATGACACAGAGAAAAAAGCTGCCAATTCTGCATCTCAGTGCAAACTGCGTGCTAACGAGACTCCAGAAGAGAAACGCCATCGCCTGGACAACGTTAAAGCTGCTTTTAACAAACGCATCAGAAAAAACAATTCGATTAGCAAATGCAGCTGCTGCATGCCGTGAACGTCGCAAAAATAACACTTCCACGTCCACATTCATTGATTCTGCCCACAATACACCTTCAATGTCCCCATCCATCGGATGTCCGCACACTAATCCTCCTCTACCAGTTTCCAATTCTGCACATAAGCGCAAACAGTGTGCTGACGAAACTCCATACGACAAACAGCGACGCCTGGACACCGTTAAGGCTGCTTTTAATAAACACATCACACATGAGTCAAAAAAAATGTGATTAACAAATGCTGCTGCTGCACACCGTAAACAGCGTAAAAATACAGCTTCCACCTCCATATTCATAGACCCTGCGCATGATACATAGGGATGGGCGAATCTACTCGCTAGGACTCGTTACTCGGCGAGTAGTAAGGGACTCGCAGGACTCGGTACTCTGCGAGTTTCCCAGTGATTACTCGCACGAGTCCAATGCAAATCAATATCAATCCTAGTTTTGTCACAAACGCTGACAAAACTAGGATTGCCATTGTTTGCATTAGACTCGGCTACTGTGCCAGTGATAGCAGGGAAACTCGCTACTGTGCCAGTGATAGCAGGGAAACTCGCTACTGTGCCAGTGATAGCAGGGAAACTCACAAATAACTGCTGTTACATTGCAAGCCGAGTCCAGCTGTCTTCACTGTGCAGCTCCAGGGTTCTAGAGCCCGCCTGCTCACAGACATGATGTAGCAGTGCTGAGATTGTTCTCAGTCTGCTCATTCCCTGTGCATAGACATCTATCTATGCACAGGGGATGTAGCAGAGAGAACATCGCGTTTTGGACTACGTTGGACGGAAGAGGATTTTTTTTATTAAAGATGGAGTCCCTAATGGCTTTTTTTTTTATTTCAAAAAAAAAATTTTCTCTGTGTTGTCTTTTTTTAACCATTTATTGGAGATTCTTAGTGGCTGGTTCAAACGTGGCCTGACATTAAGAATCTCGGGCTTAATACCAGCTTGTATAACAAAGCTGGTATTAACCCCTTTATTACCCAACGTGCTACCGCCACCAGGGCCGCTGGAAAGAGCGGGGTTCAGCGCCAGAGGATGGCGCTTTAATGAATCGCGCCATCTTCTGGGGCGGCTGCGGGCTGCAATTTGCAGCGGGGGGTGCCCAGAAAGCTTGGGCATCCCTGCGCTGCGGATTCCAGCCCCCAGCTGCTTAGCTGTACCTGGCTAGACATAGAAATTGCGCGGAGCCCCACGCATTTTTTTTTAAGTATTTCATGAATTTCAGAGTCTCAGAGTCAGAGTTGTCATGAATATAATTTAAAAAAAATGCGTGGGGCTCCGCACAATTTCTATGTCTAGCCCGGTACAGCTAAGCAGCTGGGGGCTGGAATCCGCAGCGCAGGGATGCCCAAGCTTTCTGGGCACCCCCCGCTGCAAATTGCAGCCCGCAGCCGCCCCAGAAGATGGTGCGTTCATTGAAGCGCCATCCTCTGGCGCTGAACCCCGCTCTTCCAGCGGCCCTGGTAGCGGTGGCACGCTGGGTAATAAAGAGGTTAGGGCCAGCTTTGTATTATCAGCTGGCCCTAAGCCCGAAATTTATGGCGGTCACGACAATATTAGACATGACCGCCATGAATTTCTATTAAATTGTTTTAAAAAAAACACAACACAAAGAACATTTTTTATTAGAAATAAAAAAAAAAGCCATTAGGGACTCCATCTTTAATTAAAAAAATCCTCTTCCGTCCGACGCAGTCCAAAACGCGATGTCCTCTCTGCTACATCCCCTGTGCATAGATATAGATGTCTATGCACAGGGAATGAGCAGACTGAGAACAATCTCAGCTCTGCTACATCATCTCTGTGCACAGACATTCATGTCTGTACACAGGGAGTGAGCAGACTGGGAACAATCTCAGCACTGCTACATCAGGCAGCAGGCGGGCTCTAGGACCCTGGAGCTGGCAGCCAGCACACAGAGAAGACAGGACTCTTATCTGTGCGAGTTTCCCAGCGATTACAGTTGCAAAGTAAATGAGTCCAATGCAAATAAATGACAAAACTAGGATTGCTTCAGGCTGAAGCTTCCGAGACACATCTGCGATTTGTAAATCTCACACTACTCGCTATTACTCGCTTCCCCATTCATTAACATTGGACTCGCTAGACTCGCAACGAGTAGCGAGTCCTGTGCTCGGACTCGCTAGAGTCAAGCGATTCCGAGTAATTTAGGATTCGCCCATCACTAATGATACACATTCCACCTCCTCATTCAGTGAATATGCACACAGTGACAATCCTCTACCAGTTCCATGCTTTATATATGTTGGTTTACAAAAACACTCTAATGCTCCGTTACCAACACCTGTACCTCTACATCCTACAGGTTTCACTAATGATGACAGTACCATAGTAGAACACAGCTGTGGTGCTATGAACTATTTATGTGAACATTGTCAAGCATTACATTTTACTGCAGAAATACCATCTGGTAAACATTTTACTCTGTGTTGTCACAAGGGTAAAGTCCATATACCTATACCCCAATATCCTGAGGTCTTCAAACGTTTGCTGAAAGGAGAAGGTGAATTCAGTAAAAATCTCATGGACAACATCCGAAGCATAAACAGTTCATTTGATTTTGCCTCCATGGGTGCTAATATTTCCCCACCACCTGGATATGGCCCATACTGCTTCCATATACATGGACAAATATATCATCGCACTGGAACACTACATCCGTCTGATGATCAAGTTCCAGCGTATGCCCAACTTTACATTTTGGATACCGCTACTGCTAATCAACAACGTTTGCAATGCCAAGAGGATCAAAAATGTAATCCGACTTTGATGAGTATGATTGCTCTTCAATTAGGCAATGTCAATCCATTTGTAGCTGCCTACAAAATGTTACGTGATGTGGAACCCGAGGAACATCTTAAAGCTGTAGAAAATGGCACTATCATGGCAAATATAACCATGGCCCTTAAACAAGATCGGAATCAAGACCCTTGACGCTATAATAATCCCATTGTCAATGAAGTAGCCGCCGTATTTGAAAATGACAATGGAGAGCCACCATTCAATCGAGACATATTAATTCATTTAAAACCTGACCCAAAAAAACCCTTTGGCCCCCAAAACACAACAAGTCAGCATTCTCCACAGCAATTTGGATGCTTTACTGTATCCTTTATTTTTCCCTTACGGAGACCAAGGCTGGCATGATGGACTCAAACAACAAGGCCAAAGTCCATGCAGGATTACACAACTGCAATATTACTGCTATGTGCTGTCTGTCCGTAATAACTTTAATCCACTCCTGAATGGTGGCAAGCTAACACAGCAGTACTTAGTAGATGCTTATGTGAAAATCGAAGCTAATCGTCTAAATTATGTCTGTAAACACCAAAAGGATTTAAAAGTGGAGGATTACTGTGTACTCCAAGAACATCTACTGAAAAAATCCATAGAAAAGGGCATCCCCATTGGAAAAACGGTCATTTTACCATCTTCCTTTGAAGGCAGTCCCAGAAACATGCAACAACGCTAACAAGATGCCATGGCTATTGTTACTAAATATGGTCGCCCAGATCTTTTCATCACCATGACCTGTAATCCAAAATGGAGTGAGATTACTAACAATTTAGAACCATGGCAGCGTGTAGAACACAGACCTGATTTGGTGGTATGTGTCTTCAAAATTAAACTGGAAGCACTCTTACAAGACAATAACAACGGATTATTTGGAAAACTTTGCGCTATGGTTCATGTAATTGAATTTTAAAAACGTGGTCTCCCACACGCTCACATTTTAATCATTCTAGATAGCAACTCCAAATTAAGGACTGAGGTGGAAGTAGACAATACAGTCTGGGCTGAAATTCCTGATTCTACCTACTACCCTCAGCTCCATAACATTGTTCTGCAACACATGATTCATGGTCCCTGTGGAGAACACAACCCCAATTCTCCCTGTATGGATCTTGGGAAGTGTACCAAAGTTTTCCCAAAAGATTTTCAACCATCTACTGTCATTGCAAAGGATGCCTATCCTACTTATCGCAGAAATTTGGGCCCATCGTTTCACACCATTCGAAGATGATTGACAATTCGTGGGTAGTTCCATATAATCCTTTCCTACTATTGAAATACAAGTGCCATATTAATGTCAAAGTTTGTGCTTCCATTCAGAGTGTCAAATATTTATTTAAATATGTCTACAAAGGACATGATAAAGCCAATCTTGAAATTTGCCAGACTAACATCCAACATGATGAAACACACCAATTCATGGATTCAAGATATGTTAGTGCACCCTAGGCAGCTTGGCGAATATTTGCTTATCCGATGCATAAACAATCTCACAGCATCATTCGCCTTGCCGTACATCTGCCTCATTCTCAACCACTGTATTTTCATGAGAATGACTCCATTGCCAACATCAGCCAAAAGCTCCATAGGAATTCTACACTTATGGCCTACTTCGAGCTTAATCAGAACGACCAACATGCTCATAATTATTTATACCGCAAAATTCCTGAGTACTATGTTTAGAAAGAAGGGTCTTGGCAACTTAGAAAGCGAGGGGGTGGTTCTGTTATTGGAAGAATGTATACTGTCAGTGTGAAAGATCAAGAACGCTACTATTTACGGTTGTTACTGCATGTCAAAGGGGCAACCAGTTTTGAGAACATTAAAACTGTTAACGGAGTCACACATCTAACATTCAAAGAGGCAGCATTAGCACTTGGATTACTATTCGATGATAGTCTCTGGAGAACTACCTTACTTGATGCCTGTATTCTCAACATGCCTGCACAGCTTCGTGACATGTTTGCCTATATCTGTATTTTTGGTCCTCCAGCTAATCCTCTTGAGTTGTGGAATGAATTTAAGGAACACTTTCTACAAGACTACTGCCATGCATACCACTCCAACACTCAAGAGTGTGTGAATTGTGAAGGATATGCTATGACAGATGTGCAAGATGTTCTGAAAGGTCATGCCAAAACTTAGTGATTTTAATTTACCACACCCAGTAAAGAAACCACAACTGCTCCCACACTATGATAAGGATTATGAGTTAACAACAGCTGCAGAGATGAAAGCTACTCTAAATCAGGAACAACTTGACACTACGTTAACACCAAAGTGCTTTTTCATCGACGGTCCAGGTGGCAGTGGAAAAACATACCTATATGATCTACTCCTACATCAACTAACGGGACAAGGAAACATTGTGTCACCTGCTGCCAGTACAGGAATTGAGAATAACTTGCTACAAGGAGGACGAACAATCCATTCTCTTTATGGCATTCCAATACCGGTCAATGAAACATCTGTTTCCAGAATTAAAAATAATACAGATGCAGCCAAACATTTGAAGACTACAAAACTTTTTATTATTGATGAGTCTACAATGCTATCTAAATATGCATTGCATGTGATCGATCTACTTTTACAGGATGTCATGACAGATGTCTCTAAGAAAAATAAAACACCATTTGGAGGTAAAGTTATTGTTCTTGGAGGAGACTTTAGACAATGTCTTCCTGTCATCGCTCATGGAACAAGAACAGATATTGTAGAGAGATGCATTAAATATCCACAACACTGGCAACATTTTACTCGATTGCCGCTCATCAACAACATGCGCTCCATTGATCCTGATTACAGCAGTTGGTTGCTTCAACTGGGAAATGGTGAACTCTCAAATAATTTTAACCTTGGAGATGATGTCATCGAAATTCCTCCAGACATGATCTGCACTGGCTCTTTAATAAGTGATGTCTTTGGAGACAACATTTGCATTGATGTTAATAACAACGAAAGCATCAATATTGCTGCATCACATGCCATTCTTTGCCCAAAAAATTACGACATTGATCATGTGAACTCTAAGGTCACGGATAGCCTGAGTGGTGACTACACAGAATATACCAGTGATGATTCAATTGATGCTGATGATTCTGATGACCCTGACCAATACCCACTGGAATTTTTAATTCACTTACACCAACTGAAATGCCTTCACATCAGCTGAAACTTAACCCCTTCCCGACCCTTGGCCCACCGTTTGGGCCATGAAAACAAGTTTGTTCCCGACCTTTGGCCCAAACGGTGGGCCATGGAATGATCGGGCTCCTGCGGCCCGTGTGAGGGGGGTGACTCAGGTGTCACTGTACATAATGCACAGTGACAACCTGTAGTACACCCCACGGGGGGTGGATTAACCCCCCCGTGCCCAGGGCCCCTCTGATTGGCAGTTGAAATTCAGACTGCCAATCAGTGCTAGTAATCCCCTCCAGATCCGATTGGAGGTCTCCAATCAGATCTGGAGGGGTGGGATGGCATGTGCCGTCTCCCTCCTAGCCCCCCCTCACTCCAGGGCCCCCCGATCGGCCTCTTGGCCCCCCCGATCGCCGTCCTACCCCCACCCACGGCGGCGGTAACAGTCATCACGCCGGCGGAATGCCCGCCGGCGGTAAATGACAATCACCGCCGCCGCCTGTCAGCTTCCACAGCCCCCTCCGTGCGATCACGGAGGGGGCTGATGAAGCTAACACCCCCATGCCCCGTATCCATCCCCCCCATCCCTCTCTCACCTACCAGCGGGCCCGCCGGTGCAGCCGCGGTCCAGCTCCGGTGTGGGCTCCTCCTCTTCTGGGCTCCTCCTTCTGGATCAGGTAAGTATGTGTGAATGAATGAATGAATGTATGTAGTATGTATGTAGTATGTATGTATGTAGTATGTGTGAATGAATGAATGTATCTATGTATGTAGTATGTATGTATGTAGTATGTGTGTATGAATGAATGTATCTATGTATGTAGTATGTATGTAGTATGTATGTAGTATGTATGTAGTATGTGTGTATGAATGAATGAATCTATGTATGTAGTATGTATGCATGTATGTATGTAGTATGTATGCATGTATGTATGTAGTATGCATGTATGTTTGTATGTATCAATGAATGAATGGATGTCTGCGTGCGTGGCTGACTGCGTGCGTGGCTGTCTGCGTGCGTGGCTGTCTGCGTGCGTGGCTGACTGCGTGCGTGGCTGTCTCCGTGCGTGGCTGTCTCCGTGCGTGGCTGTCTCCATGCGTGGCTGACTGCGTGCGTGGCTGTCTCCGTGCGTGGCTGACTGCATGCGTGGCTGTCTGTGTGCGTGGCTGTCTGCGTGCGTGGCTGACTGCGTGCGTGGCTGACTGCGTGCGTGGCTGTCTGCGTGCGTGGCTGACTGCGTGCGTGGCTGACTGCGTGCGTGGCTGTCTCCGGGCGTGGCTGTCTGCGTGCGTGGCTGTCTCCGTGCGTGGCTGACTGCGTGCGTGGCTGTCTGCGTGCGTGGCTGTCTGCGTGCGTGGCTGACTGCGTGCGTGGCTGACTGCGTGCGTGGCTGTCTCCGTGCGTGGCTGACTGCGTGCGTGGCTGTCTACGTGCGTGGCTGTCTGCGTGCGTGGCTGTCTGCGTGCGTGGCTGTCAGCGGGCGTGGATGTCAGCGAGCGGGCGTGGATGTCAGCGAGCGGGCGTGGATGTGTGTGTGCATGGCTGATGGGTGCATAGGTGAATGGATCGGTGCAACAAGAGATCAAGTATCCTCTTGTTGTAGTCTCTGGGATCATAGTCATGGTGCACTGTATGACAGATCATTGTCATACAGTGCAACATAACTCTGACCCCATAGGCTGTAGGAAAAGGACACTTGATCCCTTGCTGCAATCTCTGGATTGAGCAGAGGCGATCGAGCGTCGTGGGACCTTCGTTGTGGACTACGTCGGAGGCGGTCGAGCGCCGTGGGACCTTCATTGTGGACTACGTCGGATCTTTATAATAAAGATGGAGTCCAAATTTTGTTTGTTTTTTTTTCAAATAAAAAGATTTTCCTCTGTGTGTATTTTCTGACTATTTACCAGAGATTCCTAATGGCGGGTCTACCATTGGCCCTAAATTATGAATCTCGGGGCTTAGTGCCAGCTGCCAATATCAAGCTGGCATTAACCCCTTTATTTCCCAGTTTGCCACCGGCACCAGGGCAACTGGAAGAGTCTGGGTACAGCGCCAGAAAATGGCGCTTCAATGAATGCGCCATTTTTTGGGGCGGCTGCGGGCTGCAATTCGCAGCATGGGGGGCCCAGAACGCTTGGGCCTCTCCATGCTGTGGAATCCAGCCCCCAGCTGCCTAGTTGTACCTGGCTGGACCAAAAATATGGCGGAGCCCTACGTCATTTTTTTTTCTAGAATTAGTTCTAGAAAGAAAAAAAAAAGGGCTTTGCTGTATTTTTGGGTACCAGCCAGGTACAACGAGGCAGCTGGGGGTTGCTGGCAGTCCGTAGCTGCCAAGTTGTACCTGGCTGGACCAAAAATATGGCGGAGCCCCACGCCATTTTTTTTTTTTACGTCTACCAATAAAATGACAAGGAGCTTTGCCTTATTTTTGGATGCCAGCCAGGTACAACTTGGCAGTTGGGGGGCTGCAATCCCCATCGTGGAGAGACCCAAATGTTGTGGCCCCCCACACTGCAAATTGCAACTCACAGCCACCCCAGAAAATAGCACATTAGAGGTGCCATTTTCTGGTGCTGTACCCCAACTCTTCCAGTTGCCCTTGTGCTGGTGGCACACAGGAGCACTCCATACGTGACATGGTGTCCGCTAACAAGTTGAATGGAAAATTAGCTCCAATTATTAGCGGACACTATGTCGCGTATGGAGAGCCCCTGTGTGCCTAATCATTGGTGCTCCCCCACAAGTGACCCCATTTTGGAAACTAGACCCCCCAAGGAACGTATCTAGATGCATAGTGAGCACTTTGAACCCCAGGTGCTTCACAAATTCATCCATAAAAATGAAAAAGCACTTTTTTTTCCACAAAAATTTTCTTTTTTCATTATTATGGATCAATTTGTGAAGCACCTGGGGGTTGAAAGTGCTCACTATGCATCTAGATACGTTCCTTTGGGGGTCTAGTTTCCAAAATGGGGTCACTTGTGGGGGAGCTCCAATGTGGAGACGCACAGGGGCTCTCCAAACGTGACATGGTGTCCGCTAACAATTTGAATGCAAAATGAGCTCAAACTGTAAGCGGACACCATGTTGCGTTTGGAGAGCCCCTGTGCGTCTCCACATTGGAGCTCCCCCACAAGTAACCCCATTTTGGAAACTAGACCCCCAAGGGAACGTATCTAGATGCATAGTGAGCACTTTCAACCCCCAGGTGCTTCACAAATTAATCTGTAAAAATGAAAAAGTACTTTTTTTTCCGCAAAAATCTTTTTTTATCATTAATTTGTGAAGCACCTGGGGTTCAATATGCTCACTACCCATCTAGATATGTTCCCTGGGGGGTCTAGTTTCCAAAATGGGGTCACTTGTGGGGGAGCTCCAATGTTTAGGCACACAGGGGCTCTCCAAACGCGACATGGTGTCCGCTCACAATTTGAATAAAAATCAGCTCAAATTGTTAGCTGTCACCATGTCACGTTTGGAGAGCCCCTATGTGCCTAAACATTGGAGCTCCCCTACAAGTGACCCCATTTTGGAAACTAGACCCCCCAGGGAACTTACCTAGATGGGTGGTGAGCATTTTGAACCTCCCAGTGCTTCACAAATTAATCTTTAAAAATGGAAAAAGAAAATTTTAGTGGAAATAGAAGTACTTTTTCATTGTTACGGATGAATTTGTGAAGCACCTGGGGGTTCAAAGTGCTCACTATGCATCTAAATAAGTTCCTTGGGGGTCTAGTTTCCAAAATGTGGTCACTTGTGGGGGAGCTCCAATGTTTAGGCACACAGGGGCTCTCCAAACGCGACATGGTGACAGCTAACAATTTGAGCTGATTTTTATTCAAATTGTGAGCGGACACCATGTCGCGTTTGGAGAGCCCCTGTGTGCCTAAACATTGGAGCTCCCCCACAAGTGACCCCATTTTGGAAACTAGACCCCCCAGGGAATATATATAGATGGGTAGTGAGCATATTGAAACCCCAGGTGCTTCACAAATTAATGATAAAAAAAGATTTTTGCGGAAAAAAAGTACTTTTTCATTTTTACAGATTAATTTGTGAAGCACCTGGGGGTTCAAAGTTCTCACTATGCATCTAGATACGTTCCCTTGGGGGTCTAGTTTCCAAAATGGGGTCACTTGTGGGGGAGCTCCAATGTGGAGACGCACAGGGGCTCTCCAAACGCAACATGGTGTCTGCTTACAATTTGAGCTCATTTTGCATTCAAATTGTTAGCGGACACCATGTCACATTTGGAGAGCCCCTGTGCGTCTCCACATTGGAGCTCCCCCACAAGTGACCCCATTTTGGAAACTAGACCCCCAAAGGAACGTATCTAGATGCATAGTGAGCACTTTCAACCCCCAGGTGCTTCACAAATTGATCCATAATAATGAAAAAAGAAAATTTTTGTGGAAAAAAAAGTGCTTTTCATTTTTATGGATGAATTTGTGAAGCACCTGCTGGTTCAAAGTGCTCACTATGCATCTAGATACGTTCCTTGGGGCGTTTAGTTTCCAAAATGGGGTCACTTGTGGGGGAGCCCCAATGTTTAGGCACACAGGGGCTCACTAAACACAACATGGTTACAGCTAACAATTTGAGCTGATTTTTATTCAAATTGTTAGCGGACACCATGTCGCGTTTGGAGAGCCCCTGTGTGCCTAAACATTGGAGCTCCCCCACAAGTGACCCCATTTTGGAAACTAGACCCCCCAGGGAACATATCTAGATGGGTAGTGAGCATATTGAACCCCCAGGTGCTTTACAAATTGATCTGTGAAAATGAAATAGTACTTTTTTTTTCACAAAAAATTTCTTTTAGCCTAAATTTTTTCGTTTTCACATGGCAACAGCATAAAATTCATCCTAAAATTTGTTGAGCAATTTCTCCTGAGTACACCGATACCTCATATGTGGTCATAAACCACTGTTTGGGCGCACGGCAGGGGTCAGAAGGGAAGGAGCGCAATTTCACTTTTTGAATGTAAAATTAGCTCCAAAAGTCAAATTGCGCTCCTTCACTTCTGAGCCCTGCCGTGCGCCCAAACAATGGTTTATGACCACATATGAGGTATCGATGTACTCGGGGGAATTTGCAGAACACATTTTAAGATCCATTTTATCCTGTTGCCCATGTGAAAATGAAAGTATTGAGGCTAAAAGAACATTTTTGATAAAAAAATTAAAATATCCATTTTTTGCTTCCACATTGCTTTAGTTCCTGTGAAGCACCTGAAGGGTTAATAATCTTCTTGAATATAGTTTTGAGTAGTTTGAGGGGTGCAGTTTTTGTAATGGTGTCACTTTTGGGTGTTTTCTGTCATGTACACCCCTCAAAAGGACTTCAAATGTGATGTGGTCACTAAAAAAAATGGTTTTGTAAATTTTGGTTGAAAAATGAAAAATTGCTCATGAACTTTGAACCCTTATAACGTCCTAACAAAAAAATTTTTTTTTTCCAAAATTGTGCTGATGTGAAGTAGACATGTGGGAAATATTATGTAATAACTTTTTTCTGTCACATATCTATCTTGTTTATCAAAAAAAAAAAAAAAAAATGTGAAAATTGTGAAATTTTCAAAATTTTTGCCATATTTTTGATTTTTTCACAAATAAACGCAAAAATGATCGACTTAAATTTAATACTAGCATGAAGCCCAATATGTCACGAAAAAACAATCTCAGAATTGCTAGGATCGGTTGAAGCGTTCCCGAGTTATAACCTCATAAAGGGACACTGGTCAGAATTGCAAAAAAGGCCAAGGTCTTTAGGGTCAAAATAGGCTGGGTCCTGAAGGGGTTAAAATTGGCACAATTGTCATGCTCTTACGCAATCTCAACAGCAAAAAAGGTCTCTGCAACGGTGCTCGTTTAATTGTCACTGCTTTACTTCCCAACATGATTCAGGCGAAAGTAATTACTGGGTCCGCAACAGGAAATGATGTCTTCATTCCACAAATTGATTTCTGTCCATCAGAGACTGGATTGCCTTTTAAATTAAGACGCCGACAGTTTCCTGTCAAGCCAGCATTTGCCATGACCATCAACAAAACTCAAGGGCAAACACTTAATAGAGTTGGTATTTTTCTACCAGAACCAGTATTTGGCCATGGTCAATTATATGTAGCATTTTCAAGAGTCAGGCAACGCTGCAATGTTAGGGTGAAAGTGGTGGATACATCTGTTCAAGGAAAATTAATCCCTGAAAGTACAAAAGTATTTACACGAAAAATTGTTTATAAAAATATTTTATTTTAAAGTTAGTTTAGTTACATAGATAGTCAGTTTAAAAAAAAAAATGCAAAAAAATTAGTTTAGCCATACATATATAGGAAAAGAAAAAACAAAAAAACATAAAAAATTAGTTTAGCTATAGATATATAGATTTCAACTACTTACCGTATATACTCGTGTATAAGCCAAGTTTTTCAGCTTAAAAATTGGGCTGAAAAGTCCCCCCCTCGGCTTATACACAGGTCAATACGGTAGGGGCTGTGGTGGTGGATGTGTCCGGGGCTGGGGAGGCTGGAGGAGGCGGGGGGAGGCTGCTGTATGAGCGACCCGTCACAAGGAGCCGCTCATTATATATGCACTGCTTCCCCCTGTCAATCAGCGGCAGGGGGAAGCAGTGCATATCTGCATATATGGCCCCCAAATGCTGGCACTTGCCCCCCTCTGTTGTAAGGCCCCCCCGGCTGCTTAACTTACCATCCCTGGTCTTCTGGACCACGTCTGTCCTCCGTGCTCCATCCTCGGCAGCATCCGGGGTCATGTGAAACGCCGGTCGCATGACATCATCGCTACCTCGGATGCAGCAGAGAATGGGAGCACGGAGGACCAGCGCGGTTCAGAAGACCAGGGATGGGAAGTTAAGCAGCCAGGGGGGGGCCTTACAATGGAGGGGGGCGATTGCCAGCATTTGGGGGCCACTGGGGCTGCTGTATATACTGCTTGGACCTGTATATACCACTGGGGAGGCTGCTGTAATGCTGCTGGGGCCTGTATATACCACTGGGGAGGCTGCTGTATATATCACTGGGGAGGCTGCTGTATACCACTGGGGCTGCTGTATATACTGCTGGGACCCGTATATACCACTGGGGAGGCTGCTGTATACTACCACTGGGGAGACTCCTGTATATACCACTGAGGAGGCTGCTGTATACTACCACTGGGGAGGCTGCTGTATACTACCACTGGGGAGGCTTCTGTATACTACCACTGGGGAGGCTGCTGTATACTACCACTGGGGATGCTGCTGTATACTACCACTGGGGAGGCTGCTGTATATACCACTTGGGAGGCTGCTGTATACTACCACTTGGGAGGCTGCTGTATACTACCACTGGGGAGGCTTCTGTATACTACCACTGGGGAGGCTGCTGTATACTACCACTGGGAAGGCTGCTGTATACTACCACTGGGGCTGCTGTATATACCACTGGGAGGCTGCTGTATATACCTCTGGGGCTGCTGTATATACCCCTGGGGCTGCTGTATATACCACTAGGGAGGCTGCTGTATACTACCACTGGGGAGGCTGCTTATACTACCATGGGAGACTGTATACCACTGGGGGTCCTGTATACCACACTGCTGGGGGCTGTATACCTGTGTTGGGGTCCACCCTCGGCTTATACAAGAGTCAATAGGTTTTCCCAGGTTTTGGGGGCAAAAGTAGGGGGGTCGACTTATACACGGGTCGGCTTATACACGAGTATATACGGGTATATAGAAAATAGGTATATAATATACGTAGTCGTTATATACTATTAATTTATTAATTTACATATTTTATAGTATATATATAGCAACCACACATTATGTAGACAATGGTAGATGTGTATCATCCAAATTTCTTTATTTGGTGATATCAACCCGTGTCTTAAGCTCTAGCAGTAGAGCTGCTGAGAAATTTGCTTCTCTTTTTATACAGGGAGGGGTTTTTGTGAACAGCTATGAGACGGGCGGGATGGCTGTTCACACACATCTCCATCTCGAGGTGTGTTCTGTACGCATAGATAGATAGGTAAATAGATAGATAGAAAAATAGAGATTTAGCTTTCACATCAGCATTTTTCTGCTATTTGTTGAAGTTTTGGTGTAAAAAACACAATTTCTGCACTTGCCGCCTAAGGGCTGACCTACGGCACACTTGCCGTAAGTTACATGCAATGTATATGGAA
Organism: Allobates femoralis; assembly: GCA_033576535.1. Lineage (NCBI taxonomy): Eukaryota > Metazoa > Chordata > Amphibia > Anura > Aromobatidae > Allobates > Allobates femoralis. The sequence goes on from JARQOC010000003.1 coordinate 17,707,185, forward strand.
TTTGTAGTTCACTTGCGGCAGGAGCAACACACATGGTTACGGCAGTTTCGGCTGCAAAAACCGCAGTTACCAGCGTTTTTTTAGCGACTGCATTTGGTGCAGCTGCCAAAGCCACGTTTGCCACATTTACAGCAAGTTAACCGCAAGTTCCATATACACTGCACGAGACTTGCTGCAAGTGTGCCGCAGCAGGTAGGCCCTTAGCTGGCAAGGCCAGACATTGTACCTTTTTCATCCCCATCTTCTGCAAATAGCACAAAAAAGCTGATGTTAAAGGTGTCAAAGTGTTAAGAAATAGTAATAAGGTAGAGTAGGGCCCTATCAGATGTAAGGCCACCTTGCCGTGGTTGGTGGGCAAACACAAACTGGTGAATACGTAGACTATGAATATTGATATCTGAAATGAAACTACTGAATTGATACACAATTATTAGCCAGTAGGTGTACTAAGAGCCTTACCACAGAACAATGAAATTTTCAAAAATTACATTCACCATACAAACATAGGTAGGTGATGGATAGATATCATGTCTTAATTGCATTATTGTTAATTCTTACTAAATAAACTGTATATGGATTGTAGACCACCCGATTCTTTAGAATCGAGCCGCCAGCTAGTGTATGATAAATAATGATGAGCGAGTACTAAAATGCTCGGGTGCTCGAAGCTCGGGCCGAGCATCCCGAGATACTCGTGTACTCGGCCCGAGCACCGAGCCCAATGTTATCCTATGGGAGACCCGAATATTTTTCTGACATGACCCCCGGCAGCATGGAAAAAGCCTAAAAATGTCACAAAAGTATCAGAACAGTGCTGAAATGACATGGGAACAGCATGGGGAAGACCCCTGGAAGCATTTCAGACCCCAATGTCACTGATGTCAACAATGTTGTCAGACTATTACGCCACTTTTACCGACTGTCAAGAAAACGTTACAAAATGAAACCAAAACGGATTTTCATGGAAAAATATTAAGGGCTCACACCCACTTGTGAGACAGAGTTGGTGTATGTTAGTTTTTTGGATTTTATCAAAGATTTTTTTTTTTAAATTGTGTGGCACTCCCATGTCCCTGGGAAGAGACGTAAATGAAGGCCTCTTTAAATAATGTGCCCATTATAAGGAAGTGTGTGTTTTGCAGCATTGCCCTAGGGCAGGGAAGACATAAATTGGAGACATCAATATGCCCCTGGATAGAGGCGTGCATGAGGCCCTTTTTAAAAAATGTGGCCATTGTAAGCAAGTGTATCTGCTGTAGTATTGCCTAGCAGGTAAGCCAAAGGTTTGGAGGCACCAAGATGCAATGCATAAAGGCGTGCATGAGGGCCTTTTTGAAAAATGTGGCATTGTAGCAAGTGTATCTGCTGTAGTATTGCCCTAGGCAGGAAGCCAAAGGTTTGGAGCACCAAGATGCCCCTGCATAGAGGTGTGTATGAGGCCCTTTTTAAAAAATGTGGACATAGTAAGCTAGTGTGTCTTTTTTAGTATTGCCCTAGGCAGCGAAGCCATAAATTGGGTAGCACTTCAATGCCCCTGGATAGAGACGTGCATGAGAGCCTTCTAAACTAATGTGCCCATTTGAAGCAAGTGAGTCTGCTATACTATTTACCTAGTCAGGGAAGCCAAAAATTGGGAAGCATTTCAATGCCCCTGGATAGAGACGTGCATGAGAGCCTTATAAACTTATGTGCCTATTTGAAGCAAGTGAGTCTGCTGTACTATTTTCTTAGTCAGGGAAGCCAAAAATTGGGAGGTATTGCGATGCCCCTGGGATGAAACATGGAGGAGAGCCTCTAAAAATTGTTGCCATTACAAAGGAGCAGGTCTCCTGTACTTGTAATGCCCATTCTGGAAGCATGGACTAAAACATTTACCCCTGTGGGGTATATATGAAACTAATGCCTAACTTTACAACGGTTAGGTGCATCATCATCATGAATATGATGCCCAAAAATTATGCTTTTGTGGCATCATGAACCACGGTCACACTGATTATATGATGGTGGCGGATGAGGAGAAGGAGGAGCAGTACAGCAAGTAGCCAAACACATGAAGTCTGTACCGATGTGTGGGTGTGCGGAGGTGCATGGGAGTCTACCGGCACCAAATTTAAATTCCGCTATCATTTGGTGGTGGTGTGGTGAAGTCAGGCCCAATCCAACCCTTGTTCATCTTGATTAAAGTCAGCCTGTCAGCATTTTCAGTTGACAGGCGGGTGCGTTTATCTGTAATGATTCCACCTGCGGCACTAAAAACACGCTCTGACAAAACGCTAGCGGCAGGGCACGCCAGGACTTTCAAGGCATAGAGAGCCAATTCCTGCCACATGTCCAGCTTGGATACCCAATAATTGTAAGGCACAGAAGAGTCTAGGAACACTTTAGTACGATCAGCAAGGTACTCCCTCAGCATCTTTGCAAACTTTGCATTCCTTGTGACACTATCCCGCACCTCAGGGCCTGTGGTACTGGGGGTGCTAAGAAAAGTGTCCCAGATCTTTGAGAGTGTTCCCCTACCTCTGCTGAATGTACTTGTGCCTTTCTCTGCTGGACACCTTGGTTGTCCACAGAATCGTGACCTCTGCCGCTAGCGTTTTCAGAAGGGAATTTTTTTAATCATTCCGCCACTATGGTCTTCTGGTACTGCAGCATTTTTGTAGACCTATTAATAGTTTCTCTTTGTAGCGTGGGTCTAAAAGTGTCACAAACCAGTAATGAGTGTCCGTCAAGATCTTGATAACACGAGGGTCACGACACAGGCAGCGTAACATAAAGTCAGCCATGTGCGCTAGACAGTTAACAGTCAAGACTTCTGGGTCCTCACCAACAGCATGACTGGCCATGCTGACCTCCTCCTCCTCATCCTCCTCTTCCTCCTCCTCCTCCTCTCCCCTGTCCTCTGGCCATCCCCGCTCAACCGACGGTCTGCGGTTGTGCATGTATTACCATCAATTCCAAATGAAAGACCGTATATACTCGTGTATAAGCCGACCCGTGTATAAGCCGACCCCCCTACTTTTGCCCCCAAAATCTGGGAAAACCTATTGACTCGTGTATAAGCCGAGGGTGGACCCCAGCACAGGTATACAGCCCCAGCAGTGTGGTATACAGGCCCCCCAGTGGTATACAGGCCTCCCCAGTGTAGTATACAGCCCCCAGCAGTGTGGTATACAGCAGCCTCCCCAGTGGTATATACAGCCCAGCAGTGTTACAACCGCCTCCCCAGTGGTATATACAGCAGCAGCCCTCAGCGTATACGCAGCCCAGTGAGTATACAGCAGCCCCAGAGGTATATACAGCAGCCCCAGTGGTAGTATACAGCAGCCCCAGAGGTATATATAGCAGCAGCCCCAGAGGTATATATAGCAGCAACCCCAGGGGTATATACAGCAGCAGCCCCAGAGGTATATACAGACAGCCCCAGAGGTATATACAGCAGCAGCCCCAGAGTTATATACAGCAGCAGCCCCAGAGGTATATATAGCAGCAGCCCAGAGGTATACAGCAGCAGCCCGCCCGCCACCCCCATCAGTATACAGGCTCCCCCCCATCAGTATCCAGGGCCACCCCTTGCTCCGCAAACCTGTAAAGTAAGATCATTATACTTACCACTGTCCTGTCGCCGCTGTCCCTCCGCCGCCATCGCGCTCCTCATCCATCTTCTTCCAGCTTCCTCCTCGGCGCACAGACAATGACGTCATTGCCTGCGCCCACCAGAGGAGGAAACCGGAAGAAGACGGATGAAGCCGGACGAGCGGCGATGGCGGCCGCGGGACAGGGTGACAGGACAGTGATAAGTATAATGATCTTACTTTACAGGTTTGCGGAGCAAGGGGAGGGCCCTGGATACTGATGGGGGGGGCGCCTGTATACTGATGGGGGTGGCGGGCGCCGTATGACTCCGTATAAGCCGAGGGGGGGACTTTTCAGCCCAATTTTTGGGCTGAAAAACTCGGCTTATACGCGAGTATATACGGTAGCTCCATTTCTTCTTCCTCCTCCTCATCATAGTCCTCCAATGCACGTTGGGATGAGATGAGGCTGGGCTGTGTGTAATCACCCAGTACGTTTTCTTGGCTGCAACTCATCCTGCTCCACCTGCAATGCATCGTCTTTGATTTTGAGCAGAGAGCGTTTTAGAAGACAGAGAAGCGGGATGGTGACGCTAATGATGGCGTTATCGCCGCTCACCATCTTGGTTGAGTCCTCAAAGTTTTGGAGGACGGTACATATCCATGTCCACTCCTGAGGTCTTATGTGTGGAGTTTGAACCGTATACCGACGGCCTATTTGATGCTGGTACTCAACAACTGCCCTCTTCTGCTCACAAATCCTGACCAACATGTGCAGTGTGGAATTCCAATGCGTGGGGACATCACACACCAGTCTGTTAGCCGGAAGCTGCAAACGCCGCTGAAAGCCGGCAATGCCGGCAGAAGCAGTAGGTGACTTTCTGAAATGGGAACACAGGTGGCGTACTTTGATGAGCAGATCCGACAGCTCCGGGTAGGATTTAATAAACCGCTGAACCATGAGGTTGAGCACATGGGCCACGCATGGAACATGTGTCAACTCGCCTCGCCTCAGAGCCGCCACAAGGTTGCGGCCATTGTCACACATGACCATGCCTGGCTGTAGGTTCAACGGTGTGAGCCAGTGCTCTGCCTGCTGTTTCAGAGCTGTCCACAACTCTTCAGCGTTGTGGGGTTTGTCACCTATGCATATTAGCTTCAGCACAGCCTGTTGCCACTTAGCTGAGGTAGTGCTGCAGTGCTTCCAGCTTGGGACTGTTGTGGAGGGTGAAGTGGAGGAGGAGGAGGAGGAGGCTGAGGAGCATGACGTGCCAGAGCTGTATATGTTGGGTGAAACCCTGACAGAGTTAGGGCCTGCAATCCTCAGTGTCGAAGGAGTGTTCCGTCCCAATGTCAGACTGGGTCCCAGCTTCCACAATATTAACCCAGTGTGCCATCAGAGAGATGTACCGGCCCTGCCCGCAAGGACTTGTCCACGTGTCCGTGGTTAGGTGGACTTTGCCTGAAACTGCGTTGTTAAGGGCACGTATGATGTTTTGGGACACGTGCTTATGTAATGCGGGGACGGCACACCGGGAAAAATAGTGTCAGCTAGGGACCGAGTAACGTGGGACAGCCGCCGCCATCAGGTTGCAGAATGCTTCCGTCTCCACCAGCCTAAAAGGCAACATTTCCAGTGCAAGCAGGCGTGAAATGTGTGCATTTAGAACTGTGGCATGTGGGGCGTTGGCAGCATATTTGCGCCTGCTTCCAAAGTTTGGGGTAAGGATAACCAAACGCTGCGTTGGGACAAGGACGTCGCTGATGATGGTGCTACTTCTGCTTGTGCAAGTACAGGGGAAGGACAGGAGGCATCTTCGCCTGCAGTATGGACAGGGAATTGGCTTGGACGCACAACAGTGGAAGAGCAGCGGTGTCACCCGCAGACAATGCTCCTGTACTCTGCTGTACTTCCCACAAAGTCGGGTGCTTTGCTGCCATGTGCCTGATCATGCTGGTGGTGGTCAGGCTGCTAGTTTTGCTACCCCTGCTGATGGTGTCATGGCAGGTGTTGCAAATGGCCTTTTTTGAATTATCTGCAGACACCTTAAAAAACAGCCAGACTCGGGATAGACCTAGCAGTTGTACTGGCAACATCACTCGTGTTGTTGTTCCGGGGAACGGTTGCCTGCCTTCTGCCTGCGGACACCACCCTGCTTCTTCCGGCCTGTTGTGATGCTATGCCTAACTCCCCCTGTGCACTGCTGTCCTCGCTCTGCAAGTCCTCCTGCCAGGTTGGGTCAGTTACTGGATCATCCACCACGTCGTCTTCCACTTCAGCACCCTGGTCTTCCTCCTCACTTTGTGGCAATTGTGTCCCACCGTTGCCATCGTGATACCGTGGCTGCTCAAATATTTGGGCATCGGTACATACGATCTCCTCATGACCCACTTCAACTAGAGCTGTCAAGAGGCGAATGGATAAGTGAACAGCTCTTCAGAGTGTCCAAGTGTGGCATCAGTTATGTCCGGGTCCTGGCACTCGGCATGGTGGGAGGAAGGAGGATCAGGGTGTGGAATGTGCAGTCCACTCTCACGTCTACTGACACTTGACTGTGTTGAAGACAGAGTATTTGTGGTGGTGCCAAACTGACTGGAAGCATTATCCGCTATCCAACTAACAACTTGTTGACACTGGTCTTGGTTTAATAGTGGAGTACTGTTGCGTTCACCTAGAAATTGTGACAAGAAAGTCGAGCGAGATGATGTGGGCGTTTATCGTGGCGCAATTCGAGCTTGCACACAGGCTCATCCTCTACCTGCACCACCATCACGTCCAGTTCCTTGTCCCTTGCCACTGGACTTGCGCATTTTCAATGTGTTGCTGAATGTATACAGCTAAATTAGTGCAGACAAGAGTAGGTATTCAGCACAAGGCTTTTGGTGTACCCTAATTAACCCTGCTACCTAGAGGAGCAGCACTGAGATGCAAATTTAGTGCAGACAAGAGTATGTTTTTAGCAAGACCCTAAGTTTTGAAATTAAGGCCCTGCAGGTGGACTAGTCAGACACAAACGCTGACTACAATAGCGTGTCTTTTGGCGTATCCTAATTTACGCTGCAACAGACAGTAGCAGCACTGAGATGCAAATTTAGTGCAGACAAGAGTATGTTTTTAGCACGACCCTAAGTTTTGAAATTAAGGCCCTGCAGGTGGACTAGTCAGACACAAACGCTGACTACAATAGCGTGTCTTTTGGCGTATCCTAATTTACGCTGCAACAGACAGTAGCAGCACTGAGATGCAAATTTAGTGCAGACAAGAGTATGTTTTTAGCACGACCCTAAGTTTTGAAATTAAGGCCCTGCAGGTGGACTAGTCAGACACAAACGCTGACTACAATAGCGTGTCTTTTCGCGTATCCTAATTTACGCTGCAACAGACAGTAGCAGCACTGAGATGCAAATTTAGTGCAGACAAGAGTAGGTATTTAGCACAAGGCTTTTGGTGTACCCTAATTAACGCTGCAACCTAAAGTAACAGAACTTAGATGCACATATAGTGCAGACAAGAGTAGGTTTTTAGCACGAGGCTTTTGGTGTACCCTAAGTTACGCTGCAACCTACAGTAGCAGCAATTAGATGCTAAATTAGTGCAGACAAGAGTTGGTTTTTAGCACAAGGCTTTTGTGTACCTAATTAATGCTGCAACCTACAGTAGCAGCAATTAGATGCTAATTAGTGCAGAGAAGAGTTGGTTTTCAGCACAAGGCTTTTGGTGTACCCTAATTTGAGCTAAAACCTACTCCTGCTATAGTGAGCTAAATAAATCCCTAAAAGCACATTTTTTTGGGATGGATGAGCCTGGAAACCAGCCCCAGATGTGATGCAGGCTGGTATACTGGCACAGCGAAGTTTGGTAGATACCCTGCCTCCCTGCCTTCCTGTATACTGCTCTAGTAGTCCTCAGAAGGACTGTTGTGGTAATTAGACTGGCAGCCCTGTGCCTACACTAGCTGAAAGGCCACATATCTGTCCCTCAATCAGCAGCAGCTCTCCCTACACTGACTGTCTGTGGAGCAGAGTGACGAGCACAGCGCGGTCAGTCCTTATAAAGACCTGATGACGGTGTGCTGCCAGCCAATCACTGTAATGCCACAACCAACATGGCTGTGGCATTACAGTGTCTGTCAGCCAATCCCTGCATGCAGGCTGGCTCTGAAAAGCGCGCTGACATGCAGGGAGGTGGACCCCGAGCATAGCAAGAGTATCGCGAGATTACTCGGTACTCGCCGAGTAGCCCGAGTACCGTGATATTCGTGCGAGTACCAAGTAGTGACAAGCATACTCACACATCCCTAAAGATAAAATATTGAACTTTAAAAATTGAATCCTAGCTTCATTTGTATCACCTGTAAACAAATGGACAGCTTTTATGCTTAAATACATGTGAATGTTTTTATTTGTTATGCTGAGGACTAAGGGGGTGCTGTCCCCGAAACGCGTCCAGCGTTCTGTCCTGTCCATTTTAATCACGTCTTAAATAAAGGAAGAAATAGAAGCACGGGTCTCTGGCAAAATCCTTTCTATAATATTACTATATGGATGGGCACCAGCCATCCGGCCAGCTGACCGGGATCTTGGAGATATGTGAGTGAACCACTCCCTCCCCTTTCCCTCACTTCAAGCATTTGTGATTAGTTGCAGTCAGACTGCACCCCAACCTCTGTGCCGACATCTGTGATTTGTTGCCCTCACACTAGCTGTCTGGATCCCCGACTGGAGTAAAATATAAAAAAAAAAATTGGAAAAAATATGTGGGGTCACTTCCATTTTGATGCACCTTGCAGATAAAGCAGACATCTGTAGGAGGCAGCCCAAGCTGTGTTTTATCTTGGCAGGGTATCAAAATACAAGGGAACCAATGTATGTTTTTATTATTTAAATAAAGAATATAGAATAACAGTGCAGGTACCCCCAGTTTTGTTACCCAGCCAAGATAAAAGAGCTGGGGCTAGTATTTTCAAGCTGTTGGGGCCCATAGTTATTATCCCTCTCCACCCTAAAAATAGCAGCGCACAGCCCTAGAGTAGGAACATCCATTAAATGCCCAGTCCTGGCTCTTTACCATGTTTATCTCGATTCTCTGGTGTTATGCCAATTTGGGTATTATAAGGAGTTAATGATAGCTGTGATTTGTGAAAAAAATCACAGCTTCCACAAAGCCTTGTATTAGTAATGGAGAGGTGTCTATTAGACCCCTCCCATCACTAATTATGTAAGTAAAAAAAGATAAACACAAAATACACAGAAAAATCCTTTATTTAAAAAACATCCTAGTTCTCCAATTTCAAACTTTAGAAATATGGGCAAATGAAATGGCACCAACCTCGTCCAGTAATGCATATTACTTTCATCAGTGCTATCCCACGAAGCAAAGCTGAAGGTGCACAATCCATGGTCCCAGGATAAGGGCTTGTTCACATTAGCAGATGATAGAAGAAACAGCAGCACTCACCGACAGTGGAATCTTCAACATTATTTTATGTGTGCTTCATCAAAAACCGGTAAGACCCATCAGGCTAAACAGTGAGGGGAGGGAGAGAACAGAGGGGTGCCCTGGAGAATGATGATCATTTCCTTTATTAGAACTTCAACCCTGGTCCTTGACCCGTTTAATTTCTGATGAACAAAATGATCGTCGTCCTCCTGGGCCTCCCGCTGTCCTCTCCCTCCTCTCACTGTTGGGACTAAAGGACCTTACCTATTTTGATGAAGCATACATGAAATAAATTCGAAGATTCCACTGTCAGTGAGTGCTGACACTTATTCTTTTATCTGCTAGTTCTTTAATTTATTAACCCCAAAACACTCCTGCAGGTCCTACATAATCCACACGAGTCACGAGGTTCCACAACGATCCCGGATTTGCTGCATCCTGAGATAGCAGTGTGCGGTCACATTAGAAAATGTAACCAATTACTGCAGATTGCAGAACACACAGACAGAGCCACAGCTTTTAGAGCGGTACCCCAACTGTGACCTCAAATGGACTCACAACAGGTGAACTCACTAAACTTGATCCCAGTAATCCAGCATTGAGTTTAATGGTGCCAGATTATCTGATTAACCTCATTATTGAGTAAATAAAGTTTAGCAGATTTAGTGTAGAAATTTCTGCAACCAAATACCATAATCAATGTGCGCACATAATCTAATCCGTTCGTCCAGCATTGAGTTCAATGAGTTTACCTGAGGTTAGTTCACCGAGTTCAATGAGTTCACCTCAGGTGGGTTCACCTGAGGTCACAGCTGACAGTTCCCATGGTACCTCAGCTTTGACCTCAGGTGAAATCATTGAATCAAATGCCAGAATACCAGGCAGTTTGCCCAATACAGTATTTAGGTGCAGACATTTCAGCACCAAATCTGCATCTCTGGGCTGAAAAATGCATTTTTATGCCTTTTTTAAATGCATTTTTAGTGTGGTTTTGTTACAAAACAGCATGCAAATCCTTAGGTCAGCAAAGTCAATGAGAATTCTGAAGTTTTGTGCACAAATTGCTTATTTTCCATTGTAGATTTGATGCAGAATTAAATCTATGGTGTGTAAATTCTTCCTCCATTTTTCTGCATATTTCCACCCAAAATGCATGAAAAAAAACGCAATGCATTTTTGGTGTATTTTTTGCCAGGATATGCACACTGGAGGCAGAATTTTCTTGTTGAACTCAGTGAACTCACCTTAGGCAAACTCATTGAGCTCAGAATGCGTGCACACTCCAGTAATCTGTCATTGATTTCAATTGTGGAGGATTACCGGATTATTTACTTTAATGGTGACGTTAATCAGGTAATTTATCCCCATTAAAGTCAATAATCATGGGATGTCATGTGGATAAGTTTTGTGTTTTGGGTGTTCATTAGTGTTAAAAAAAAGCGTGTTTTCCCCTTTAAATAACTGATTTTTTCCTGTCTTGGTGTTGATTTCATTTTACTGACAGAATTAATAATGGACGGGTCCAATAGTGTTTTAAATACATCAAATTAATTTGTGGAACTAAATCCCAGACATTTTGATAACACAGATAGTTGGCCAGATGATAAGATATGGCTAGAAAGATTCCAATTCCTGTTCCTGCTGTGTTGTAGGTCCTTGTTACTTTGTTTTCTTCTGCCCTCCTAATATGGATTGTGACTTTTTTTATGCTGGATATTAATCACTTGAAGCATCTGACTTGTATTTGGAAGTATAGGCGGTTGAAGAACCTGTAGACATCAGAGATTCGGCAAAGCTGACTCCTCTGCTATGTCTTTGTTTATAAGAAAAACATTTTTGTCTGTTTTAGGACAGAAGTATAATTGTACGTTGTTTCCTTGTATTGTGAGGTATGCTGGAAATGTATGTGGCTGATCTCTTTGCACAGACGGAGGTCTGTCACAATGTGAAACCAGATAGTTTGCTCTCACTAAAGGTACCGTCACATGCGGCAATTTTGCAAGCAATGTCACTGGCAATTTGCTGGTTGCAGTGAAATCATGGATACATGGTTCTGTTTTGTTGCCGTGTAGAAATGGAACCATGTATCCATGATTTCACTGCAACCAGCAACCAGTGAAATTGCTTGCAAAATTGCCGTGTGTGACGGTACCTTTACAATTCCAGGAATTGCACTTTATTCTAAGGGCTGGTTTTCATAGAATGGTAAGAAATAAGGATGAGCAAATTTTGTACAAACAGGTTCGCCAACTTCACAATCGGCAAGAACTCGGATGATTCGATTCGACTCCTCGAATTTGAACGTTTTGGTTAACAGTCGGGAGATTCGGCGAACGTTCGGTAATGCTTCAGATGACAGCATGTATTAGTGCATTTAATAATAATAATAATTTTTATTTATATAGCGCCAACATATTCCGCAGCGCTTCACATTCACAATACAAAGCTCACATTTAAACAATCATAAAAAACAATTAGAAAATACAATACAAAGCCAAAAACAATACAATACAAAGCATAACATAATACAATAATTGGAGCAAAAAATGGCAACCCTGCTCACAAGAGATTACAATCTAACAATGAGGTGGGGGTGACAAGGAATAGGTGCTCATTTGCAATGAAAGTATAGTCAACTTGAGGAGATGGGGATCAGATAGGAGCAGAATAAGTGGCCACAACCCGTTATATGTGATCCACTTGAGGCGGAGCGGATAGGCTATGTCTAGATGACTGACTAGGGATCATGATAGGCCGCCCTAAAGGGATGTGTTTTTAGGGATCGCCTAAAACTATTTAACTTGTGGATACCTCTAATTTTTTTGGGTAGAGCGTTCCAAAGAATTGGTGCGGCTCGGGAGAAGTCTTGGAGCCGGGAGTGGGAGGTTCGGATTAATGCAGAAGTGAGTCTAAAGTCACTTCTAGAGCGAAGAGAACGGCTGGGGTGATAGACAGAGATGAGGGAGGAGATGTAGGGGAATTCTGCACTGTGAAGAGCTTTGTGGGTGAGAACAAGCAGTTTGAAATGGATTCTATATTATATAGGCAGCCAGTGCAATGACTGGCATAGAGCAGAAGCGTCTGAGTAACGATTAGCTAGATAGGTAATCCTGGCTGCTGCATTAAGGATGGACTGGAGAGGGGACAGTCTAGTGCGGGGGAGGCCAACTAAGAGAGAATTACAATAGTCAAGGCGGGAGTGAATCAGGGCCACAGTGAGGGTTTTTGTAGTTTCCAAGGTGAGAAAGGGGCGAATTCTGGAGATGTTCTTCAGGTGCAAGCGGCAAGAGCGGGCGAGAGATTGTATATATGGAGTGAAGGAAAGATCAGAGTCAACATAACACCCAGACAGTGAGCCTGCTGACTCGGCACTATTATGGTGCCGCACACTGAGAGAGAGATGTCATATTTAGGGAGGTTAGTGGAGGGCGGGACCAGGAGTAGTCCAGTTTTGAAAAGATTAAGTTTCAGGTAGAGAGTGGACATGATATTGTAAACTGCGGTTAGACAGTCATTAGTGTTCTTTATTAGAGCGCGAGTAAGGTCAGGGGAAGAAGTGTATAGTTGTGTGTCATCAGCATAAAGATGGTACTGGAAACCAAATCTGCTGATGGCCTGTCCAATCGGGGCTGTGTAGAGTGAGAAGAGAAGAGGTCCAAGGACTGAACCCTGAGGGACTCCAATAGTGAGAGGAAGAGGGGAGGAAGGGGAGCCAGCAAATGATACACTGAAGGAGCGGTCAGAGAGATAGGAAGAGAACCAGGAGAGAGCCGTGTCCTTGATGCCAATCGAGTGCAGCATAGCGAGTAGGAGATGATGGTCAACAATGTCAAAGGCTGCATTTGAACTAATGGTTCGGTTCTACATTTTCAGAGTGTCAGTGTCTAGCAAAGCAGACAGGAGGGGAGGGGGGAGAGGTCTCTCAGGTCAGATAAGCGCAGCTCTCCATTTTTTTTAATTTCCCACACTTACTGCGGGTGGTCTGATCTGCCATCCAATCAGCAGCCCTAAAGCAAAATGCACTTTTTGCACATTGGGGCCTGTGTCATTGGCTAGGTATGACACATGTTCTTGGCTTATGAGATCCCACCATTTCCCCTCTTTGCCATTTTCTCAATGTTGGAGGTCAGTGACAGTCTCACTGCTGCAGTTCCGAAGCTGCTGCTCCTGTGTGCACTATTTAGTTAGCTAGCTAGGGACTCTATTTCTTTCTAGATAGATGGAGTTACTAAACCTACTCTTTCATAAAACAGCCCTTTTTAGGGCTTATTAGCAGCGTGTGGCAAGCCAGCTGTGGTACAGTAGTCTGCGTCTCCTCATCTGCAAAAACCCTGTGCTGACAGGCATTTTTTGCCACTTCTGCTCAGTGCCCTCATCCTACAAGCACCAAACATTTCCTAGGGTTTAGTACAAGTTGGTTTGCACAATTATCTGTGGTACAGTGGTTCTTGTAGAATCTGTGTCAAAACCTTTCAGTGGAACATCCTCGCATCAACCAAATTTTAGAGCTAGTCCCAATTCTTTGCCAATCTGGTCAGCTGCATTCACATCCCCAGATTTTTTAGGCCCACACCAACTTACTTGCAAATCTGTTACCATTAAAAATGAGTAGTAAAAACCGTGGTCAAGAGGGAAAGGAGAATAGGTGTGGTGGTAAGGGGAAAACCCTTGGTGTCCATGAGGTAGGTGCTACAGTAACCAAATAATCAACAAACACCACCTTCTAGGTAAAGAAAATTTTCCACTTTTTTCAGTGGACAGTCCGGTGTGTTCCTTTTTTAGGCAGCAGCACATCGGTTCGACTAGTAGATGAGGTCCAGAAAGAGCAGTTGCTGTCAGGTGCTCTATCAAGTGGCCTCCCCTCCATTTCACCTTCAACAGGACACACAGTGCAGTCCTCACAGGTGTCAAAGGTCTCCAGCCACCCTACTGACTGTGGGTCAACACAGATGGCTGAGTATGTAGAGCCGTTCATGCATACTATAGCCTGGGAATCAGAGGTCAGCTCTACAGATTCAGGAGGAGGAATTGATCTGCACAATGCACAAAATCTTTGTGAGTTGGATCCAGAGCTGGATGAACAAGGGTCCAAGCATAATGTAGAGCCTAATTCTCAAACTTTAACACTTGTTTTTGGAGAAAAAGAGGCTGGTAATGATGTCTAGACTAAGATATCTGAGGTGAACACCTATGTGAGTTTGCGGTCAGGGCAGAAAGAGGGTGGCTCTGAGGGCAAGGAGTGTGACAGCACAGAGGGTGATGACGAGGCTCTAGATCCCACTTACTGTCAACCCACAGGCAGGAAGTTGATGAGCTCAGCAGAGGAGGTGGAAGAGGAGGATAATGAAGCTGATGAGGTTAGGTTGCGGATTCCTGGACAGAGGCAGAGTGCTGCAAACACATCAATCACTGGGTCCTCAGCCACAACTCTTAAGGGGATGTCACACGCGTCGATATCGCTGTCAATGTCGCTCGTACGTCACAGATTTTCAGTCGCTCGAGCGACATAAAAGTGACGCAGGAGCGACCTTGAAGCGTGTGACCAAGCGATGCAACCAGCGACATGTCGCTGATCGCCGATTGCAGGTTTCACTGCCAGATGTAAAACCTGTCGCTCATCGCTCAGTAGACCTTGTGCATCGCTGCGTGTGACACTAAACTCAGCGATTTATTTTCTATTTTGACAACGTACAAGCGACTAAATAAAATCGCTCTCAAGATGGCGACATCACCGCATCGCTGGGTCATATTGACGCGTGTGACATCTTACCTGCGATAATTCCACATCGCTCAGGCGATTAATAATTTGTGACGCATGAGCGATATTGCGGGCGACATTGACACGTGTGACAGGCCCTTTACTCTCTGCAGAAGCCATAGAGGCTCTGCAGTTTGTATGGGCGCTAAGCCTTGCCTAACCTCTGCCTTTTTCAAGATCCAACTCATGTCATCTGCCAAATCAGTAAGCAAAATCTGAGTAGAGGCAAAAAAATAAATAATTTGAGTACTCAATGTATGAAACATCACATGGAGATGCAGAATAACAGTGGAAAGCTTAGCGTGCTAAAATGTGGCTTAATGGCCCTGTCCAAGCACTGATCACCCCATCGAGGGCATCTGTGGCTTCTTCACCCTACATGTCTGTGGCGACTGTTGTCACACAAACCTTCTGCCTCACAATATCCACCTATTTGCCTGCAAAAGCCAGTGTGATTGACAGGCCATCATCTGTTTTAGAATTGGATATGCCTGCTGGTGTTGAGCGCTGTGAGACATCAAGAGAACCACCTCTTCATGAAGACTCTTCCACCTGCACCTCCCTCAGACTACAGCAATTTGACCGGTATACCCTAATCTACCCTGTCACAGCACAATAGCCAGCCCTCGATCCGGCAGATGTGGTCAAGAAAAGACCATTTCCTCCTATCCAAGTCAAAGCTAAGAGATTAAATTTCACCATCTCCCATTTACTGGCCATCGAAATACTGCCTTTCCGCCTGGTAGATGCTAAAGGTTTCAAAAGCTCATGGCCATCGTTGTCCCCCAGTACCAGATTTCCAGTTGCCACTACTTCTCAAAGAAAGTTGTGCCTGTGCTCCACAAGCATGTTGCAGACAATACCACTGCTTCCTTGAGAAACTCTGTGTGTAATACACCACAGACACCTGGATGAGTAAGCATGGCCAGGGTATTACATGTCGCTTACTGGGCACTGGGTTAGACTGGTGGCTGCAGGGGAAGGGGCTGCTGTACAAGTCTTTCCATCTTCACAGTTTATGAGTAAAACCTCTGCATGTAGAACTTCATCCACTACTTCTGCCTCTTCCACCTCCTCTAGGGCCTTTTTCACCCAAAACCCTTCTGGGTATGTCAGGATTGTTGGGTATACACTGGAGCAAACTGTATTAATTGTGGATATGCTGCTTGAAAGCCTGCGGGGGATCTTCCGTGCAAATATCCCTCTGTACAAGAGGCAATGAATGAAAAGGTTAGTAGGCTCAGCGTAATTCTTTTTTATCAATTGCTTATGTCTAGTGTATATCAATATAACTCACAGCCACCCCAGCAAGAAGAAAAAAACAGGTAAGCACAAAGACACAAAGACACAGGAATACTTTGATCCCTCATACAACAACATACTAATACAAACATATATAAGGAAGCCCCGCAAAAGAGGAGGAAATCCCTATCAAGCAATACATAGCACGGCAAGAAGATAGCACATAGAGCAATATATAGAGGTAAGGAAACCACCCGAGCATAATAAACAATAATAGCCAACAGAAAGATATATATATATATACATATACTGATACATTAAATATTTTACAGGGCACCCCATATGGATTCTGAAAGACATCACCCCCACTAATGGAACAGAACCCTGTCCACAAGAGTAATGAGAGACTTATTGAATTTATAGAAATAACTGTATATATATATACCGTATCTATATCTATATATATACACATTAGGATTTTAATGTTTTAAAGCATTTTATATAAAAAAAATGTTGATAAAAATAATTTTAATAAATATTCGATACAGTTAAAAAACACATTTGTGTTTCTATTTAAGATTTTTATTTAAAGGGAACCTGTCAGCTGTTTTAGCCCTTCTAACCTATCCCTACCTGTCCCTGCAGCCACCTACTACTTTCCTAACCATCCCTCTCTGACCAATATTGCATTTATAACAGTGGAACAGAACAGTTTTTAAACTTACAAAATCTCTGACGATGGGGCGTTCCTGATGGGTAGGCGGTGTCTCCAGGGCCGCACTCCCCTTGCCTCACTTCTTTAATTACACCCTGATTGGCGGCATCATTCCTTCAGGACCGATGTCCTGATTTAAATTTCCCGCCCTGCACTTCCTGGTGTATGACGCGGATGCCAGGTGCTGCATCACGCCACGTCATACCCAGGCATGCGCAGTGCACTGGGTGTCCAAAGCTTGGGGATCATTGCCTGGCGACCTTGCGCCGACACAAGGCTGCCTTCAGCGCATGCGTAGATCGCATGTTGAAGGCGGCCTGGGCGTTCTACACCCGGCACACTGCACATGCTCGGGTATGACGCGGCGTGGTGCGGCGCCTGGCATCGCATCATACACCAGGAAGTGCGGGCCTAGAGATTTAAATCAGAACATCGGTCCTGAAGGAATGGATGCCGCCCATCGGGGCGTAATTAGAGCAGTGAGGCGGGGGGAGCGCAGCCCTGGTGACACTGCCCCTCCGTCAGGAATGCCCCATCATCAGAGATTTTGTAAGTTTAAAAACTGTTCTGTTCCACTGTTATAAATGCAATATTGGTCAGAGAGGGATGGTTAGGAAAGTAGTAGGTGGCTGCAGGGACAGGTAGCGATAGGTTAGAAGGGCTAAAACAGCTGACAGGTTCCCTTTAAGATTTTTTAGCATATATATTGTGAGTTATATTGATATACAGTAGACATAATCCATTGATAAAAAAGAATTGCGCTGAGCCTACACACCTTTTCCTTCTGGGAATGTGATATGCATTCCAACTTTGTTGAACAGCATCAGGCTGTGTTTATATTAAAATGCCTGGTAAATGTGAGATACACAGCTCAGGAGTTGTGGTCAGCTTTGGAGACCGAGTTTCATCAATGGCTGGCATGTGAGACAATGCTGCAAATTTGAGTACGGCTCTATGCCAGGACAAAGTGACACACTTGCCTTGCATGGCTCATGTCTTGAACCTGGTCAACCAGTAAATTCTAGCCCACTATCTTGGCCTAGATGCGCTGCTGCACAGGGCACTGTCGCTGTGTGCTCTCTTCTGCCGTTCGCACTCTGCTGCTCAATGACTTGCATCGCTACAGAAACTTTTAGCCTACTGCTTAACCACCTGATATGCAATGTGCCGACATTATGGAATTCCACTCGGCACACGTTACAGCGATAGTGGCAGCAGTGATGAGCCCTGGTGCAGTATATCATGATGTACATCCTGGGCCAACGTGATCCTGAGGTGAGGCAAATCACGCTACTTGAGTGGTGCAGTATGTCATCAGGTACAGCCTGGACCAATGTGATCCTCAGGTGGGGTGAATCACACTACTGGAGTGGTTACAGATCAAGGACCTCTGCCCATTTTACAAAGTTTTGAAATGGCGATAAGATGCTTAGCGCTGATGATGAAGTTATCAGCATGACTATTCCAGTCTTCTACATATTGACCAGTATGCTGATTCAGGTGGTGGTCCAAGAAGAAAAAGAGGATGTACAAGAGGAGGCATATGCAGAAAGTATAAACAAGATCTGAAAGGTCCGGACTGTCATTGTGGCGCCCCACTGGTCATTGCGCCACAGAAGGGGCATTGCACCCAGATCAGTGTGTGTGGTATCCCAGTGACCAGAGGATGTGATGTTAATCTGAGGCCCATATTCATGCATTCATACACTTAGAGCTAGGGGACCAATTGGCTAAACCTGCAGGGTAACCATTCCTGGTGGGAGGGGCTCAGGGGTAGAGAAAAGAGCAGGAAGTCAGTCAGAGTGTGAAGTACTGTGAGGGATGTTGAGGAGTGGAAACCCTGCGAGGATTGCAGTGAGGAGGCCTGAAAAGGAAGGCTACCCAGACAGAAGTGGGATCCCTGGCTTGTGAAAGCCCGGTGCCGGACTATATCAATAATCAGTTCGGAGGGAGCCCAGTCCACAGCGGAGAACAGACTCCGAGTGCAGTGCAGGAAAGTTCAGCTCGGAGCTGCCAAACCGGAGGGTCGCAGACCTCCATATAGCCATGACCTGGTCCGACATGCACATCCCCATCAGGATCTCCATTTGGGGTGAGCACCTTAGAGTGAGAAAGGGTGACCTCTCACAGACCCGCGGGTCTGGTACTAAGAGGGCTCTGTGCAGGGCCGCGCATGGATAGTAAGGAGAGCGCAGTGAGTGAAAAGGACCAAGGTTGTTACCTGAAGGAAGATCATAAAGGGCCTCTTAGAGACTCTACATTCTTTGGTGACTACCCGGCCAGCTACCCGAAACTGTAATGTGGAGAACTGTGAACTGTTGCCAGAAGGTCTCCTGTGTCTCATTTCTATTAAGTTGCAGAGTATCCCCGGTGACAACAACTGTGACAACTAGTACCATCTTTGTCTGCCCTGGCGACTATGCTCCACCTGCAGGGAGCGACATCATCTGGCTGCCCATCCATCATCCTCAGAGGTCTGCTGGCAGCGCTGGTGCCATCACCAGGTACCGCAAGTGGCGTCATGAACAATATATTTTATTTTTATTTCTTTACAACCCCCATTTTTAGCGACCACCAGGGCCGGGCATTGGCCACCAGTGACATCCCCTTACAGAAAATGCTCAGGTACCGAATTCCACGGCCTTGGGGTGGGTCATCATCAGCCCAGAGGCGGGTGGCATTGGAGGGTGGATGAGAGGGATCAACTAGAGCTCACGGCAGCAACCAAACAGTTGTTGAAGGTGCAGTAGGAGAGGAAGAAATGGAGGAGGAAGAGGCAATGTTGACAGAAGACTCAGCAGATGAGGGAAATATTAGTCAGTTTCTGTTGTGTGAGTTTGGCAGGAGAGGACAGAGGAACCAGGTGTGAATGTTACCCCGCCGCTACCAACACAACAAGTACTTGGGTCTCCTGGATGTGCAAGACACGAGTGCTTTCATGCTGAACTACCTGCCACATTATATGCAGATTAATAATATTCGTAGCAATGCAGACTACTGGGTTGCCAGTCTGTTGGATCCCCGGTACAAAACTAAATTATGTCAAAAGCTTCCTGCCCTGTAAAGGGACGCACGTATGCAGAAGTATCGAAAGCAGTTTTTAGACAATCTGAGGACTGCTTTTCCTAAAAGCAGTAGTGGTGGACATAGTGCAAATCGCAGTTCTATGCTTCCAACCCAGGGAACGTCAAATCCTTGTTAGATAAATATTACCAGCCGCAGTGCATCTGTTACCAGCAATTTCTGGGAGTCATTTGACATTTTTTTAGACTTTTCTTTGCAACGCCAGAAGAAAGGGCAAGTCTGACACATAGTGAGGAGGATGGTGCAGGAGTATCTAGAACTCAATATTGATGCCATGACTGTGGAACTGGAACCTTGTGCATTTTGGGCTTCAAAAGTGGAAAAGTGGCCTGAGCTCGCCACCCAAGCTTTTGTCATGCCCGCAGCTAGAATTCTCTCAGAACATTGTCTTCAGCATTGCTGGTGGTATCCTGACACATGCGGTTGTCCACCCACGGTGTAGGCTGCCTAACATTTATCAAGATGAACAAGTTATGGCTCTCCAAGTACTTTTGTAAACCAGTGTCTGAATGGGGAAACTAGGCACTGGTGTACGTTTTAATGTGCTGCATTAAAATGCACAATATAAGTATTTCACATATGGGGCAATTGGTGCCACTTTAGTGATGGCTGTGCCTAATTTTTTGAAAAGTGTGGACTCTTGTTTGGGTCTCTTTGCTTTGCTCTATACTGGTCCCATTAGCGCATTTTACTCGCATTGCACTCGCCTTGCGAGAGAAAAGCAGCTGCGATTGCACACGTGACCATTCAAAATATATGGGTGCGAGTCAAACTCGCACCCATACAGCACGCCATGCGATAGTCGCATGAGTGTGCTGTCAAAACTGCTTCAAACTTAGCGGCTGTCAAAGCCGCCAAGTTTGAATGTGCCAGTTTGCTGGTACAGTAATCAATAATGTGTTCAGTGCTGTCACAGCAGCGCTGACACATCATAGTTATAAAATCAGGTGGTAATAAAAAATTTAAGTTATAGGGCTTATTCATCATTTTAACCCCCTTTGCAAGCTTTGTGCTGCATGTCAGCACAGAGCCTGCAGATGCGGCTAATAAAAGACAGTGTATTAAGGGTTAATGTGCTGTTGTGTGTTGCCATCATGTGTACACAGCGCTGCTGTGACAGCGCTGCTGTGACAGCGCTGACACATTATTGACTACTGTACCGGCAAACCGGCAAATTTAAACTCAGCAGCTTTGACAGCCGCTGAGTTTAAAATCACCAGAGAAGGCTGTCCACAGACCTGAAATTTGCTTCAGGACCATGGACAGCATCACACTCACACACACCACACACACCACACACGCACTCACACCTTACCTCGAAGCACACTCACATGGATACAGCCATGCACACTCACCACTCACACCACACTCGCACCACACACACCAAAAACACGCATTTCACTCGCATCACTTTCGTGCATCAAACACGCTCCGTGTTTGATGCATGACAGTGTGCCTCCAGCCTTAGGCTGGGGTCACAGTGCCATTTTTCACATGCATTTTTGAAGACCTGCGTTTTCAAAAACGCATGTAAAAAACGCACCCATAGGCCCCCATGTTAAAAAACGCATGCCCTAATAGCCAAAAAGCATGTGTGACTGTCCCATGCGTTTTTGGAGCATATACAAAAACGCATGCGTTTTTGTAGAAAACGCATGCGTTTTTGTAGAAAACGCATGCGTTTTTATAACATGGGTTCCTATGGAAAACGCATGCAAAAACGCATGTACAGTTAGTACCTTTTAGTGCCATTCAAAAACGCATGCGTTTCCCATAGGAGCCCATGTTAAAAAAACGCATGCGTTTTTCCGGAAACGCATGCGTTTTTTTTAACATGGGCTCCTATGGGAAACGCATGCGTTTTTGAATGGCACTAAAAGGTACTAATTGTACATGCGTTTTTGCATGCGTTTCCCATAGGAACCCATGTTATAAAAACGCATGCATTTTCTACAAAAACGCATGCGTTTTTCAAAACGCTCAAAAAAATACTACAAGCACTATTTTTATGTGCAGATTCAAAAACGCAGCCAAAAACGCAGGGAGCCATCAGAGACCTTAAAAAACTCATGCTGACATGAAAAACGCATGTAAAAAAGCATGCGTTTTTGACAAAGCACAAAAAAACTGTGACCCCAGCCTCAGATAGATTGTTGTCATTTTTCCTGGGGTCTGGAACTAATATGAGCAGTTTGGCAGCTTTTGGGCCACGTTCAGTGGCATAATGATCACAGTCGCTTGGGTCGCGGTGGTGATGGGGCCGATCGCAGCAACGGGCGCCCGCTTCACATGGTTGTGCGTCCCCGAGGACACACATCCATGCAACAGCAAAGTAGATAGGGCCCGTGTGTCGGAAGAGGAGAGGAGGGAGGCAAGCCTCCTACTTCCTGCTGCTGCTCCCACCTCTCCCTTTCCCTGACCTGCCGGCTTTCTGGCCTCCATTCCATTGTGTGTTCCACCTCCTCCCACTTCCTGCTGGAGTGCACAGTGGAGAGCAGCCCGGCGAGTCCTCTTCCTCCTTCTCTTCAGGCTTGAATCATCAGTTTCTGCAAGTGGAGACCGCTGTAGCTGTGAGGGAACCAGGAGAGGTAAGTACAGTTTTATTTTTTAATAAGTAAGTGCAGTATGGCCAAGGATTGGGGTGGAGGGTGGGGTGTCATATATAAGGCTGCATATAATAATGCCCTATATGGGAGACATAAGGCTACACATAATACTGCCCAATATGGGAGATATAAGGCTGCACATAATACTGCCCTATATGGGAGATATAAGGCTGCACATAATACTGCCCTATATGGGAGATATAAGGCTGCACATAATACTGCCCTATATGGGAGATATAACGCTGCACATAATACTGCCCTATATGGGAGATATAAAGCTGCACATAATACTGCCCTATATGGGAGATATAAGGCTGCACATAAAACTGCCCTATATAGGAGATATAAGGCTGCAAATAATACTGCCCTATATGGGAGATATAAAGCGGCACATAATATTGCCCTTTTGGAGATATAAGGCTGCATATAATACTGCTTATATGGGAGATATAAGGCTGCAATAATACTGCCCTATATGGGAGATATAAGGCTGCACATAATACTGCCCTATATGGGAGATATAAGGCTGCACATAATACTACCCTACAGTCATGGCCAAAAGTTTTGAGAATTATACAAATATTAATTTTAACAAAGTCTACTGCTTCAGTTTTTCTAATGGCAATTTGCATATACTCCAGAATGTCAT